>VSWD01000004.1:9638362-10314547 GCA_033119305.1 Pinctada imbricata | reverse complement strand
TTCGGTTTCTGAATTATCGATTTTGTGCTGTATACAGGGATTTGGCCATTATCCATATTTGTCATTTGTGTGCCTTCGGTCTATGATTTTCTAAATTATCGATTTTGTACGGTGTATTAGGATATGGTCACTATCCATATTTGTCATGCTATCACTCGAGTCCGAACGATGTTAAGAGAGTACAGGTGATCGGGGTCCTGTCATTACTAATGAGGTTTGGACAGGGTATGTCATTGAGTCTTTTAGATAGATTGAATACCACGCAGAGTGTCCTTACTTAGGCCCCTTTGTTTAACAATCTTGGCTGTTTTATCGTCTTCCTGTTAGGAGGCATCGAACCAACATTGTAAATCAGTGAGCGTATATATTCTGCTTTACAAACACACTTACTTCTAACGTGACAGATAGTCGTCCTGACTCGGTTTCGGTAGTTCATTACTCTCGCTTGTTTATGTGTAGTATTCGAGGTTTTATATATCCACTATGTTATTGTTATATTTGGGTATTTCAATGTTTTGTTTTTGATTTAAGTGTTGCAACAAATTCCGTTGGTGATCAAAGAGTTGTTGATAGTTAATTTACGTGTAGAATATCCTGTTTGATACAGACAGCATCATAAGATATTAAATAAAGGAAAGAAATGTTAAACAGATTTTCATGATATCATCATGTAGATTTTGGTATATCACATTTATTTTTCCTGCAAAATCATTTGAAACAAAGACTATTACTTCTTACCTATGACAAGAATATTCAAAGGTCTACTGTATCCTACAGTCTCTTCAAACTTGTTGATGACTCTTGCTCTTTCCCTGTGTGTAGTATTTTCCCAAACCATCCTAAAATATTTTATTCGGTTATACAATTTATGAAAGTCTAAGGCATGGTCTGAGTAATCTTATATCAAATAAAGTGTTTCAAATGTATTCCCTGACATTACCTCAGACAGTGCACTTTTTTATAGATATTGTTTTCGGTTTCGTGCTTGATCATAGACGGCTAGCTACACAAGGGACATTCACCCCTTCCGGACACCTGGTCCCACTTGTAGGTTTCAAAGGATCCGTCGATGCTCAATTTAGTGTTCTACTAAGAGAGCTGTTATTATTGTCGTCAAGATTTTTTTGTTGCCCCACTCTCCAGAATGGTGAATGATATTCTGTCATAGACCATTTGAACCATCAAACCAAAGATTGTACTCTAAGTCTTCCGAAATGGAAGTTACTGTATGTGACAGTTCTACCGAATTGATGCGGCGGGTGTAGTTTGCAAGCAGGAGATGCTTACTCTTCCTTGGCACCTGGTCTCACTCTCATTTCGGGAGTCCGCTTCTTTTCATGTGGTGGAGGTTTGTTTGTTTGATTTGGTTCCTGTTTCATCCTGTTTTTGTGTGCCTTCGGTTTCTGATTTTCTGAATTATCGATTTTGTGCTGTATGCTGATCTTGACCTTTGACCTACTATTCAAAAACTTTAACATTTGGCATAACTTTTGATAGGTAAGTGATAAGGCTTTCATATATCACATGTTTATTCCTTGTGACAAGACCTTTCCATTGATACCAAGTTTTTTGACCTCGTGACCTTGACCTTTCAAAATCTTTAACATTTGGCATACTTTTTGAATGGTAGGTTATAGGGCTTTGATAGTTTACAAATGTATTTGTTATGTTAAAAACTTTCTATTGATACCAATTTATTTTACCTTGACATTGACCTTTGACCTACTTTACAAAAACTTTCAAAAGGTGTTTATACTAACAAAGATGCCACAGGGGGCATTCGTGTTTCACAAACACAGGCTTTATTTCCTTTTTTTTTCTTTCCTTCTTCTTTTTTGTTTGACAATATTTTTGAAGTAAAATTTCACGCTTTCTATTTTACTCGCCACCTTTTATGACTGACATCATACAGCCCCCCTCCCACTGAACATAATGTAGGGGTCACTGTAGGACCATGTGGAGCATAGAAATAGTATCTTCTTACAGTTTTCCAATTTTTGGTGACCTGTGCTGTCACTTGCCAGTTGTACATATATATATAAATCATAAAAGGGCTTCAACGGGTTTTTTTTATATTTTATTTATAGTTTATGGTTTTGTTTTTATATTCCTCTTTACAAAGTCCGGAATCCTCTTTCAACCTATTTTCTAGATCCGCCTTCAAGATTTGAATTATTAGTTAATTTGGCTAAGACGTATCATCTTTAATATTGAAAATGTATTGGTAGATACTTTTTGTCAAATCTGTAAGTGCAATATTTTATCAATCTGTCACTTAGGAACCAATTATATACAGTCTAGAATTAAACAAACGACAAATCCATTCTGGAAAGAATTTTTCTTAACATTTATTGAATTCATTAAAATTAGTAATAGAGATCAAATTTCAGATGTTTTAAACTCTCCTCTATGGTTTAATACTTCGATTACTGTAGATGGAAATAGTGTATTTTATAAACAACTTTATGACATTGAAATAATCTAAGTACAAGATCTTTTAAATTATAATGGTGAATTTCTATCATATCAAGATTTTTGTAGGCTCTTTGAACTTAATATTCCTTTTACAATTTTTATGGGCTTAAGGAGTTCAGTAACAAAGGCTTTGTTAATATTGAAAGAAATGAATAGTGACAAACGCATACAACTCCCATCTCAGCCAAATTTCATTAAAGCCATTTGTAAAGATCAAAAAGGAGCACAGAATATTTACTCTGTTTACCAGAACATGGCAATAGTCATTAAAAAATCTGAACTTAAATGGAAATATCTTCTTAACTTACCAGATAATTTCAATTGGACAAAAATTTATAAATCAATTCATAAATGTACTAAAGACACCAAACTCATTTGGCTTCAGTATCGAATCATATACAGAATACTAGGAACTAAACAATTTCTTGATAAATGTCATATTGGAACCAACCCACACTGTAGTTTTTTTGTAAAAACGAGGAAGAATCTATAGAGCACTTATTTTTCATTGTCCTTCTATTTGCAACCTTTGGAATGATACTTGTACTTGGATAAATACACACTCTTCCTCTAATATTACTTTTGGCATAAATGACATTATTTTTGGTTCACAAAATATTCATGATAAATGTTTAAACAATATCATACTTCATATTAGGAATTGGACAAATGATAAAAAGCCAAACATCTGAGCACTAAAAGAAAAAAAATATATCATACTTCTTACTAAATATTTATTTTTTTCATGTTCAAGAAAAGAAAATATACCATCTTTTGAAGGAGTACTTCGTTATTTAAAATTTCATTATGCAACTGAAAAACTGAAATATATCAGTCTCAAAATAAATTTGACAAGAAATGGCAGTCTTTTCATATGGCTCTTGATTCACAGTTTTTTTCCTTGCTTGTTTGTCTTATAGTGAGAGAAAAATGATTATGAGAAAACATATTTATTATAACGTATGAATGAATGGTGTGTGCATGATGTGTTTGTGCTATATATATCCATATATACCTCTAACTGATTTTACTAAATCATGATTGTTGATTAATATGATGATGAGCTAAAAATGATTTGAATGATGTTTATGAAGATTTCCGATTAAGGAAAGGGATAACTGTTTTATTTCGTTTTATTTATTTATAAGCTCAGTCTCATTCAATTCATCAGGTACTGCAAGAATTTAGAGACATTTATTTTCTGAGATGGGATATTTTAATTGGACTTTTTCTTTACTTGCCGAGTCATTTTCTATCGGTTTTGCGCTAAATATAAAAAACTCAGGCTTGACCCCCCCCCTCTCTCTCTCTCTCTCTCTCTCTGATAGAACCTGCATGGCGTTACATAATTGACATGCCGAAATTGCATGCATCAGTGATTGTGTACTTGTCAAAACTAATTAAGTACGCGACCGCACCTCCCCCACACCTCCCCCGCACCGCCCCGACTCCAATTAACATGCAATTTGCATGGGGTCAATCGATACGTAACTGGTATGGGGTCAATCGTTACGTAACTGGTATGGGGTCGATCGTTACGTAACTGGTATTTGTGACCTTTTCAAAAGGTATACATAGCATTTCGCTAATGCTAGCTCTTTTGAATTAGTTTTTGCGTACATGTATTAATTTTTAGAGATTTTTTTCTAATTAACATTAATGCTGAATCTTGTTGACTTAAAATGTGTTTATAAGTCCTTGTTATTAGTTAAATACATAACTTAGAATGATACCGTTATTATATATGCAGATCGCGAGTCATTTAAGAAATGACTGTCTTACTTTGGGTGTTCATGGTAGTATAATTCTGGTTGGACACGTGCAAATTTTCCGAGAATCGCGAAGCGATTCTCGGAAAATTTGCACGTGTCCAACCAGAATTATACTACCATGAACACCCAAAGTAAGACAGTCATTACTTATATTTTCATTAGTACTGAATATTGGACACCCCGTTTAGCATTAATAATGAGCCTTTTGCATGTTATAACGTCAAAAGTATCTGAACGTTGGTAAATTCTCCGTACTTTCAAAACTGAAGCGTGACGTCATAGTAGGCAACCAGAATTATAGTTTATAAATCCGTTTGCCTAACGGGTGCTTAACATGGGGATTCCTCTGCAATGGAAATATCTAGCTTTGAGGAGGAGGAGACGGTTCAAGAGGAAAATTTGCAAAATATACAATCTGATTAAAACCTGATTTCTACATGCTCCCGATTTTGTTATGTCGCATCCGCATGCCCCCGATCATCTCTACAATTCTCAGGCCGATCTTTTGAGTGGTCAGTTAGAAAGATCACCTGCACGTCGATGTCTACTGGGTTATACCAGATCCTCTACGCGACATTACAAAATCGGGAGCATGTAGAGATCTGGTTTTAATCAGATTGCAAAATATAGGGCTTGGGAAGAAAAGAGGGGGACGGCAGCCCCCCTCCACACCCCTAAATTTGCCACTGATGTACAAAACGATTCATAGTCAAATTTTCAGAAATTTGAATAGAAAACTAAAATAAATACCTGCGAAAATATATTTTGTCTCTGATATAGAAAAGAAATAGGAAAAATATGACATTTATGCACAAATTGAGGTAGAAACTACTTTTTTTTAATTTCTCCATCCGTTTCCCAACTGAAATCCTCCAGTCAAACCTACCCGTGCATGATACACATACACTGCAATTTGAATTCATAGGAGATTGATTTATATAAGTATAACTACTTGTTTCCAAATCCTAGATATATTATACAGATTACTGATGTATTGTAATTAACTTTTGAATAAATACAGTTTAAACTATAAATACAGTTTAAACTAACTAAAATTCTGTTTTAATTGGTATTGACAAAATGTTTATTGTTGCATATTTCAGTCATCTATTTGTTTCTTTTGAAATATACGTATAAGAGAAACAAAAAACTAAATAGATAAATTAAAAAATAAATAAAGTCGGTAAACTCCGTACGGCGGCTTCGCCTAGCATACAAAGCAGGCCGCTCATACCGCTACACCACGGTGACAATAAATAAATAAATAAATGAATAAGTAAATAAATAAATTTTGTAAAAATGAAGCAATTTGGTGGCATCTGAAGCGTATTTGAATTGAATTTAGAAGGGATTCAGTCAGTGTCGATAACGATAATTAGTATATTCAAAAAAAAAAAAATGTCGACATATTCTGATGTTTTTGAAGGGCATGCAGAAGTCAAAATTTTCAGGGTTTTCTAAGGAAAGGGCGGATAAAGAATTAAAAGCTTTAAAAGTAAAGAGAGGTCAGCCCATGGGGGTCCAACCGTTAATTCATGCAAAAGCTAGGAAAAAATAAGCATTTTTTGGCAAATTCTAGGCGGGATCTAACCCCCCCAACCAACCATCACTCTAGACTAGATCAACGCTTGTTTTTTTTAATTTTTGTAAGGTGAAGAAAATGTGTAAATAATAAATTTCCATGAAAAACAAGAGCTCTTGGGTACGCCATGCTCTGCATCGTCCAGATACAAAGGTATAGTTATTCATTGGCAATTTGATTCTAAAAATATAGAAAAATATAGAAAAACATGCGTTTTTGACTGTTTGCAAAATTCTTGGAGCTGCCGGTCCAAATTTGGTCAAACAATTTTAATTGTTCAATGACCTCAAAAGGAAAAAAAAAACCTTAAAAGAAATAAAAAACATGGTAATTTTAAAGAAGAATATAACGAAGATTTTATTAAGAAATATGTGTGTTTTATGACTTGCATAGGACTGCTATTCCCGAGTCAAACCCTCAGAAGAAGAAATTAAGGACGTCCTATATGAACGTGATTCAATGCAACTTTTTGTTCGTGTACATGTGTAGACGATGGACATGGCTTTAATGCATCTATCCCGACTTTGTAATCTATCCCCGAGAAATTTATTCAAATCGGTGGTTTCTGGGGTGTTTTGGGGCTATTTCTGACTGATTTCATAGATTTTTGTTGGGAAACAACAGTTTAATGTTTCCAAAAGCATGTCATAAGTGCCCCTTATTTGGGCACTGCCGGGGGGGGGGGGCATGTACCCCCCCCCCCCCCCGGCTGAATCCGCCACTGTCAATGCAACCTCCTCTGGGCAGTTGATGATCGACAAATGAATGTTACTTTGAAAAAAATAGATTTGCATGTATACATGAATGCTTTGAATGTATTCAGTACACATTTTTTCTAATTCTAAATCAGACATAATATTATGATTTTATTTGAACCACCGCCACCATGCGTGCCTCTCCGTCCTCTGAACAACACTTTCCTGTGAAAGGCCCCCGAATCCCTCCCTACAGAATTGGGCATTACTCCCCCTCCCCTCCCGCTCGATACTCGGCCCTAATAATTTTTTAGGGATCTGGCTTTGGGGATACCTTCTATATGCTTGTAACCCTGGATCCGCTCCTTTTCATCGCTTTCGTTGCAACCCCTTCCCCGTGACTCTTGAAAATAAGATCTTGTCTTGCCCACCCAGTACTCCGAACATAGATATGGAATGTCTTGGACTTCTTTTATATATAGACGTCCCAAACTTCGGAAGGACATTGACGAGAAATTGAATAAAAGTGAGAAAAAAGCAATGTATACTGAGTACCAACAATTATATTTTACAAGAATTTGATATGGAATATGATTGATGGGAGATAGCTTCGTTTCAGATATTCTCGTGGTAATGTAACGTTTTATAACTCGAATTGCCTCTGACTGTTATTGACTATTGTGATATATCATGATGTAAACAAAGCCTACCTATCTTTTGTGTTACATAATTCAAATGTATTCCACTTACTGAATTTATTTTCGATCTTAGAAACTTAAGCATGCTTATTTGAAAGTAATTCATTCTCAGAAACCAGGGGGGGGGGGGGGGTCAGTGCATCAGTTCAATGATATACTATAGTACTTTTTCGTTGGGGAATGCCTCTTCTTCTCGACTTTGAGACTGAATAACTGATAGGTACTTCTTTAATGTTTATTTCAGTTTCGTGCGTGAACATCGACGTTGAGTGCGGCTAGCTACATAGGGGACGCTCACTCCTCCCGGACACCTGGTCCCACATCTAGGTTGCTAAGGATCCGTCGATGCTCAGTTTGGTGCTCTATTGTGAGTGTTGTTGATATTGTCGTCAACCTAATGTCCTTTGCTGTGTGGAGCAACACAAGGATACAATTCCCTGATTATACGAATTTTGGTTTATTCTTTATGGTCATTGTCCATATTTGTCATTGGTTGCATTGATAATAGCTGTTTTGCAAATGAATGTGCCTTACCTTGTCGTGTTGTCATCTTTCGGTGAAATTGTAAAATCATCTAATGTCAAACTTGTGCGCGGCGATTGATTCTGCCAAACTGCAACAAAAATGAATTTTCAAGGTTATATGTACCATGCACTAGATTATTTCAATCTATTTTAAAATTATGCATGCACTTTTGTTTTGCTGTTAAGACTATTTTGAATACTCCTATTATCTTAAATAAGTACCTCGAATATAACTGATAATTACGTGTTGAGTATAAATATTGATGCAAAAGTAAAAGTTATAATCAAAGTAAATATTTATTTGTTCTTAAATGATGCTATTCAATTTGAAGACGTTTACATGATACCAACAATGTCGTAAATGAATTGATATTTGGCTTTCATAAACTCAGCCATGGATACTTTATTTTGTGTTAAAATCTACATTGCAATGCTTTTCTATTGTTTACTTAGAAACCCTTGATTAAACTTGTCCCGATCTTGAGTGTTAAACATTCATTTTATACTGATGACCCATTTCTTTCATATGAAATAAGAAAATAAGTTTCACTTGTAGCCACTGACATAAAGTCCATCAGAACAAATCATTTACTGTTATAATGACAAATATATTTAAAAGAATAAAAAGAAAATGAAAAGATTGGATCTTTGGCAATCCCTAAAATGTATTTTACAATTTCATAAAGGTATCTTGGTGTAAAAGTGATGAAGCGGGACTGCAAATCGCATGATCGCGAGTCCGATCCTGGCGATGATACATTTATTTTTCAAAATGTTCACAAAGTTCTTGCTTTTTATGTCGCCTTTTCATTGCTTAAAATAGTTGGCCAATAAGAGGAACCATGATATCAATAGGAATCGCTTCAACATAATGTATATGGTTGTATGGAACTTAAATATACCGTTTTGAAAAAGCTATGTCATGATGTACAGTATAATGACAAATATGGATAATGACCATATCCCTGTTTACAGCACAAAATCGATAATTCAGAAAATCAGAAACCGAAGGCATACAAAATCAGGATAAAACAGAAACCAAAGCAATCAAACAAAAACCTCCACCACATGAAAAGAAGCGAACTCCCGATATGGAAGTGAGACCAGGTGATCTGGAAGTGTAAGCATCTCCTGCTTGAATGCAACACCAGCCGCTTCAATTCGGTAGAACTGTCACATCCGGTTACTTCCATTTCTGAAGACATAGAGTACAATCTTTGGTTGGATGGTTCAAATGGTCTTTGACAGAATATTATCCGCCATTCTGGAGAGTGGGACATCAAAGTGTATGACGAGTTCTCAATATCGACCTCCTCAGTGACGATGTTAGTCGGTTACAAACATATCTCTTACTGAGAAGCTTATCTGAAAGACGCCTAGCTCTCAGAACAAACTCCGTAAATTTGGTACTTGCTCTGGCATAGCATATCAACTGATATATGAACATGAACGATGAAGGGATGTTGCTACTCAGAAAAGGATAGTTTGTAATGCTGAAATTGAAGTCGTCACGTTTTTCACGTGTTCATGTGACCATCAGTGTCGTAGGACACCATTATGTCCAAATAGGATGATGAATTATTTGTCTCTGTAGTTTCTTTGACTTCAAGCTCTGAAGGATAGATACTGCTCAGGTAATCCGCGAATTTTGGATTATTGATGGACAACTCATCGTCTATGTATCTGTAAGTGAAGTTGAAGTCAGAAGCTAAGTATCTTTTCACTTTAGAGACCAAAGGTTGAATGAATTCAGCTTCGTCCGGGTAAAGGAAAATGTCGGCAAGGAGTGGGGCACAATTGGTCCCCATTGGAATTCCTATTATTTGCTGGAAGACCTTTCCTCCAAACACCACAAAAATGTTGTCGATCAAAACATTTAACATCTGAATAATATCTGTATCAGTGTACTTTTTTTCAGAATCGGACTTTTCTTTTACAAAGTAGGATTTGTCATAGTTAACAACAATAAATTTGTATTTGCGATTACCGTTCTTACTTGTAAACGCATTATTTATAATTTTCTTTCAATTTAAAATGAGTAATTGTAGTGTAAAGTGTCGAAAAATCAAAGGCTTTGATCGAATGGACTCTACTAAAATGAGTGGATTTCAGATGTTCTAAAAGTTCCTTCGAATTCTTTAAAATCCACATCTGGTTGATACCACTGCGAGAATATACTGTCGAACAACAGTTTTGAAGCCCAGAATTGATTTCAGATAAAACTTTGGTGAGTAAGATCGATACAGATTTGGTAGAACATTTTGAGGAACCAGCGATGAAACGTTGTTTGTTCGGATTCTTATGCATTTTAGGTATGCAGTATAAGTATGGTTAATCTAAATCTAAATTGTTAGTGTGGAAGCCAAAGGAAGCAAGAACTAATTTGTGGTTGTCTATTATTTCAGAGGCAGAAAGGTTTGTTTGGATGTAAGTAGGATTTCCAGGTTCGAATTTAAACCAAACTCTTTAACTAGACTGTCGAAATAGTACTTTTTGCAAGTACATGTGTAATTATTTGAGGCTTTGTCCGCTCGTGTGATGACATAACGTTCTTAGAGGTAGGTAAGCTCCTTGATACCATAAGTGTCGTTAAATATAGACTCGAATCTGGTGTTCACAGTTGATTTTAATCGGTTAATTCTTGATAAAAATAGCCCTTTGATGGATTCTATCCATTCGGAAAGGGTGTCGAGCTGTACATCCTCTTTCTTTGCCCAACGTCTTGCATATTCCTCACAAGAGTCCATGATAATTTTGAAATTTTGGTTCCATGTAAAAGACATACTTTCTCTGTATTTGGGACCCTTTTTTAACAATTCTCTCAACATATTGTTCTTGACTATACTAAGGTCACCAGTAATAACGTGTCCACAAGGAAAGTAGTTGAAATCCGATGAAGAACATTCGCAAGGAACTGGATGTAGTGAGGGATTACTGAAAGCAAAACACTTCAAGAATCGTTTGTAATTGTAAATTTTAGATGCAACTGTTGGTGTGTAGCTATAGGAAATACAAGGAGTTTCTTTTCTTTCGAAATATGGTGGGATGTTTTCTGTGACAGTTTTGTGATTCAAAATTTGACCAAGATTCAATTTATCAATACCTTTGTTTGCAAATCTTACTTTAATGAAAGGACGGTTTGTTTTCTCCTCTGATTTATCTGATCTAACTGCTTGAAATAAACAAAAAGTAGAAATGTCCAAGATGACTCCTTGTAGTCTGTATACTGGGGAACGTGTATCGTTATATATGAGGTCCTTTGTATATTCGTAGATTTCGTGTAACTTCCGTAAAGGAACAGAATATAATTTGGTACGAATATAACGCAGGTCTAGAGTCTCATTCAAAAATGGAACCAAATCATCGAAGGAGAAACTATGTATCTCAGGCCTATTATATTTACAAATGCCATGACTTCGAGGTCTTCTTTATGGTCTGTTTAATATGCTAGTCACATTTACCGATTGACAACCGGGACTTTTTAAGTTTCCCACGCTGCTGATATTATCGTTGCACCCATAGGGCGCTGCAGTGTTAAGATTTTTTATCCAGAACTCTTCTCTGTTGCGACGGAAAGGTGTGCTCAAATTGGGATTGTTTGTGGGGTGATATATTTTCTCCAGGATTCTGACTCTCATAGATAAAATGGAATGATCGGCCTGGCCAAAATGTCGATAAAGGAGTCGACTTCCTTTATTATTTATTTTTGACCGGTGTCCTGAAATTCTGGTCCGGAGCTGACCTTTGGTTACACCACCTAAATCAATCCACAAAGTGAGCACTCTATTCCGTACACAACATTAGATGTTATACAGTTTAGGCTTTCAAAACTATGCGTGTTAAATGTTTGTTTTGTGAGATTACTTGAGAATGAAGTGTCTGTTATTAGGATGTTACAAGGTTTGCAGTTCGTCGTGCCGCATTTCGAAATTGAGCAATCGCTTGGTGAAAATTGGTATTCTTTTAGTATATCGACCACTTCAATCTTACAGGGCTTGATTTTAATATACCCATCTGCATGTTTATACCAAAACTCATGGTTGTTACTACGTCGCTTTTGTGAAATGCTTTTGAATTGCTTCGTAGCGCTTACGAATGTCGTACGTCATAGCTGTGTCGTAAGTTGCTTTTGTGAACCCGGCCCCAGAGGTGCCCAGGAAAAGTCAGCATCTCCTGCTAGCATGCAACAACCGTCGCTTATATCTTTTTACCAGCAAATGCAACACCCGTCGCTTATATATTATTCCCAGCAAATGCAACATCCGTCGCTCATACATGTACCATGATTGTCTGGAAAAATAACAGTTTAAACTAAATTTAATACATATACCCTCTAAAAGAACATGGCTCATTGTAGTTATCCGTAGTAAATGGACCATGTGACCAGTAGTTAATTGAATGGAATGGTCAGTTTTCCACTATGACGAATGTGTCTCAGATGTGAATTTTTTTATTTAAGAATTGAAAGTTTATTTTTGTCATTTTAATGGATGATGAAATGTCAGTTGTCGTATCACACATCTCACATCCCTAACAACAAAAATGTTAGAGAGAATAAAAGCACGCTGACATTTAATCTGAAAAAAAAAGCATTTCCCCCTTCAGCATGTTTTACCTATTTGCACTTACTGCTGTACTGTTATGACGTAATTTGTGACGCGTTGTTTATCGAAGGCAGCAGACATGACAGTTGAAAGTAGCACATGAAGCAATTTGTGTTGGGATTTATACGGACTCTCAGACAGCATTTCATGTACCTGTAGATTTTATGTGTGAAAAAAAAACACGTTTATACAGGTATCGGAATATTAGCTGTAGATCTAAATTATTTCTTAGGAATCAGAACGAAATCAGCATGACAAGTTTGGTAAGTCGCGATTGCGTAGCTTTTGCTCAGTACTTTCGAATTTATTCATCCTACATGGTGTATATCCATGTGTATTAGATTGATTTCGATGATTTTAGAAAAATGAAGGACAAGTTTTGTCATGCATTTCTAATAGGTCAATCAAAATTTCCCCTGAAACCCAAGAAAACCGTCAACAAACTGTCGTTCATGTTCACTTGTTGCAGTTTTCAAATCATGCGCGTAGCAGCCGATGAAATCCCTGCAAACATGCACAGTACTGTGCTGTGATGTTTATGAGTCGACACGTGGAACTGTCTCTAGTTTTAGTGGATTATTTGAGACCATTTGTATTGTTTATTTCATGCGTTAGACAATTCTTGATTTCTGTTGCGTTAGTGTGAAAGTAATTCCGGTCAATTTTGATATTTTATCATTTCATAACGGAAGTCACAATAAATACGATCGACCGATCAAAATGCTTAGAATCAGATAAACAAACACATTTGGTAATTAAATCTATTGATAATATGATCCTTCAACATATCAAGCAAGAGGTCCAGGGTCACCTTCCTTGACTTTCAATGAGGATGTAGCTGCTGGCCATTTATCAGTAGGCACCTGATAGAGCTCTTTAATGATTTTACAGTGAATATGATACCTGAAGTTTTCCATCCACTCTGATTATTTTTGTTAAAATCTGTGAATCGGTTCTAGCTTCCTCTTTTTGTGAACGATGTCATATATGCATTTGTGTATGAAAAGTTAAACGTCTTAAAATTCAAAAGGATCATTTAAGAAAAGAAAAACAGAAATTCTACCTTGAATACAGCTTAAAATATTATCAATATTAATATTATACGCGATCTGTAGTATATGTCCTGATCGTTGCCGATTTGAAATAATGAAAAATGTTTTGGAGGCATTGTTTCAATTTTTCAAAATTTGATAAATAGGCCTATAATTGCTACGGAGTTATATACTGAAATGAATGATATTTCATTTTTCTTTATCACTTTACTTAAGACATTTGTTTGATACTTAATTTAATGAAGTTTTGCAGTAGAAATATGAATAAAATACAATACATTTCCTAGAAATTCAAAGAATTTTTTTTCACAGACATGGTTCCATGGTAAAAACTGAAACAATTGATCATATATTCTTTAAAATAGTGAATAATTTTACCAAAAATGTGAAAAAGGAAAATCAAACTTTTGAAGTTATACTTCATTATTGAATGGAACTTACCTACGTATTCATAGTATTTTATGAAATCCACCTCTGAAACGCTAACAGTGAAATCCAATCTGTCCACATCTAACAGTTCCAATACGATTGACGAGTTGAAACATTCGTTCAATTCTCTTTCAAATTGACGTGTTGTATAGTAATACCAGAAAAGCTCCAGACCGATCACCGAGGTGAATTTCAAATGCAGGTACACACAACGACATAATACGGAGCTGGCTTCTGCACCAAAGGTTGAAAAAGTTTCCCTCCAATTCTGTCCAGATACCCTGATGAAATCTTTCAATTTCGGTAATTTATGCTCTTTGAATTTTTGAAAATTGGCCCTTCCAGCTTTAAAGGATTTTTCGGCCGATTCAATGCAACTGCTAAATATGTTCTTGCCATAATCACTTAAATGATCCTCCGTGTATGATTCACTACAGATTATGACTAAGTCTGTTACAATTTTCTCGAATTCTAAACAGCTATCAATATTAGAAACGTCATTTTCATCCGAGTTCAAAATTGTCCATTGAAATACGGCCAATGTAACAGCCTGTCCTTTCTTCTGCATGTCAGACAGTACATCAATCTTCAATCGAAGTCCGCTGTCTTATGAAAAGTAAACATACAGATACATCAAAGAAGCCATTTCAGACTAACAATAGTATGACGTTCATGCCTTTATGGGGAGAGTACGATCAAACACGAGACTCTAAAATCTAATTTAATATCTCATGATATGATTTTGTTATAACAACGACGAAGTTCATGCACGTCAAATACTCCTTCAATAATGATTCCAACTCTAAATACATTACATTATTTGTAACAAGCAGGTAGAGTTAAAATTTCTGGAAGCAAAGTCTGAGTGAATATTTTGTCGATTTTATCGCACTTTATAAATACTTCCGTATTATTTTTATAAACACTTATTTCTTGTTGCAGTTAAAATCGTTCCCAATGACTTGATGTTTTAGAAGTTTATTAATTATTTCTTTCCAGCTCCAGGCCCTTTATCGATTTTACACCATATGTGTTATTTTGCTATTTCGGAATTTTATCATTCCATTCAAAAATAGAATCGAAATTAAAGGAAGTTAACATCCTAGCACCATCCCTCAAATGCTATTTTGAACATAGATTTTATTTTGATATGCTAATGAATCGCACACATTTAAATTTATAAAATAAAAACAAATGGCGCTAATAAAATTAAATTTTGGCTGCGTCTAAAAATCACTTAGGCAGAGAGCATCACTGATTAGGATTTACTATCCGAAACACGTGCCTGGTACATTTGAATTAGTTTTGAAATTTTCTGCGATAAGACAAACAAATTATTGTGTCAATAATTCATCAATAAACTATGGAGGGGGATTATAATCACAATGCTATTTGCTTTGCTTACGTGATTCATGCTATATCGCTACATTTAATGTTTGATTATTCCATGTTCATTTGTCTAATATTTCACATGTTAATTTTTCCTACTGAAACTAATAATTTTGAGCCAAATGACCTAAACCTACATATGTGATCCTCTTTTTAAAAATAAGCCGCATTCATTGGATTGCTGTTTTTATGTACAATGTAAACTGCCCCCCCCCCCCTTTGTCGATTGAAATCATGAACGTTACATACTGGTATTTTGAGGAGGGGATAGAATATCAACGAGGTCTGTATTTTTCATTTAGATATGATGTGGACAATCGGGTATGTATCAAAATTATAAACGATTACTAAGACTTTTAAGGTAACGCTAAAGTCAAAATGGACGCCTGGCAGCTCATTAATAAAAATGTGTATATTTTTTTTTCTCTCTGTGCCTATAACTTTCAAACTTTGCATGTAACTACATATAAGTAGTCACACTATACATTTACAGTAATGACCTCTCTGTGACCAGCCCATGTTTTAACCAATACTCCATATAATTTATGAAAATTAATGTTTTCCTACCCAATTTTTCAAACAATTCAGCTGTTATATACTTGAAAAATAAAAATTGAAACTTTGGCAACAGAAAAATATGTTTTAATACTAGTGCATGCGGGATTTGAAATTGCGCGCCACTTTTGTACAGTTCTGAATGGAGGCCGTTTGTATGTCACTTTGTCGAGATGGAGGTCGCCATATTTGATTTGGTGAGTAGCCAATTTCATCTCAATTTAATGCATGATCTAATGGGTGACAGCCCATATTTCTGAAAGTATTCATGTAAGAGACCCATATATTTTTAAAAACATGTGGTACCTGTTTATTTCTAGCCATTTGAATGTACTATTTCAACTGTATAATTTCGGTCTTCCCTCTTAGATCAAAATGAAAGTACGTCAAATTCCTGCGCGAATTTTTACGTTTGAGAAACTTATATGAATGTTGATAAAACAGTCTCTTACTTTCGTAGACATAATATAAATTACTATATCTATTCTACAAAAGCACATAGGAGAGATTATATATAAAGGTTTGTCGTCATTATATCGAACTACTTTTCGTTGGAAGTATTTCCCCTCTTTGCGTTCGAAGGTCTGCAGTTGGCACGAAAGAGAAAATAAACAATCGAGAGAAAATCTGCTTTGTTCAGACGTAAGACAGGTACTGTAAACAATATTCGGTGGATATAAGAATTTATTGACGCACGTCTGACAGAGATCGGACAAGATTTTGCCCTTCTAAAAGTAAAATTCACTCGATCAATTTGGCCTAAAAGTCATGACGTCACATGGTGAAAACATCGACAGAAATTTCTATTTTTTTTAAATATTAATACAAAAATATACCGAAATATATCCAATATTTGCAATTGACATAAGATGCAACAACAATTATTTTGAAATAATTGACATTTCTGTCAAGTTTTTGTCAAAGTGTTGTATGGAAGCCAAAAATGGTCATTCACGCATGTGTATGGTATTTTAGATGTAAATAGTGTTTACAACAACATTGATACCTCATACTCAGATATTTTGTACCTGAACAGTACTCCCATTTGCTCTTGGATCTTTGGTATAATCTTTCACTTAGAAAACAATTGTTTTCTGCTTAATAATTGTATAACTGTTAAAAGACAGCAAGTGTGAACAGCAGTATGTCAATTCGTACCATTACCTTCTTTTCCTGCAATTTCCTACAATGCCTACTAACAAATGGTTTCAGTATTTCGCCAGTATCTTACATGTTATTTCTTATTGGTATTACTATAGTTCATGTTTGTGTGAAGGCTTCAATTCCTGCCTATATGCGACATATCGCTTTAATGCAAGGCGAATGTGATCTCAACAGTGATTGGGAAGGACAGAGACCATGCGCATAGACTATGATACATGTAGTCCCATTTATAGATGGCACATATTGATTCCGAGTACTTTCTTATATTAAGAAATGGCCCATTAAAATGGTAAAAAAAAATGGAAAATGGCCCATTCATAATATTTCATAACATGTATTAACAGTTGCACACACAATCTACTGATAAGAAATATTGTGTGTGACGGGCAAAACCTTGAAGCTATATTAAGTCGAGACCTGTTTTCCTTTGCATTTTTGGTGTAATTTTCAGAGATGTTGAAAACTTTTAAGGCATGCCAGTCATTTTGAAAATGATGCCAGTCGGAACAACTTACATGTGCATTGTGTAGCAAAGCTTTAAACTTTTTTCCAGTCTGAATGTAATTTTGCCGGTGAAATCCTTCGGACTGGTACTTTTCAGCATCACCGACTTATTTTGCAATTTACTTAAAATTACATTCTACTCTTTTGCTGCTAAATTTTATGTCTTAAATGAATTATCATGCGAAATGACTTTTTGCAAATTTGTCAGCAAGCGAATAGACATGTGTATGTTAATTCTTTGTCACTTCAGCGTTTGAATGAATCTATTCTATACCGATGACATAGGCAAGCATGTGATTTATATAGATTTTCTACAATGTTGAAGCAGGGAAAATCTATATTTCTTCATACGTTAAGCATAACAAAGTCAAAAACAATGTTTTACTTAAAATTACAAAGATTACTCCTCATGAGGTAACCCATATTAGGAATGCAAATTCATATAAATGCTTAAGTTTATATCTAATTTTGCTTGACATCATTTTGATTTTGATGTCTTTTCTCTTTTCCTCAACAGAAGTTTCATTTACATGTATCATGAATTTAGCATTAGTTCTTTGATTTCACTATCAATGTATCATTAGTTTCTTGTCACCCAGACGATGTTTGAATATCCCTTCAAATTTCTTGTATGATTATTTTATTATCGTAGCAAAGTGACCTGACCAGGTCGAGTTTATTTTCACCTGGTTATCAAAAGATTTAAAAAATAAGCCGTTCAAAATTACAGATAACAAGTATTAACTTAATTACTATAATAAATCTACACTGATATAGGGCTGTCTCGATTCACCGCGGTTCTTGATTCGCCGCGGTTCTTGATTCACCGCGGTTCTCGATTCACTGCTGTTCTTACGGTTCATTTTCGGCATTTAGCTTAATCTTTAAAAATTCAACATGGCGATGCTGAACGCCGAGTCGTCAAAGATAACTTCTGAGTTTTGTACTTTGTTTCTAGTCAATACAATATATTCTCAAATCATTCAAGTTATGAATGATCTTAATTTGTTGTTTTAATAAAATATCTGACGAATTACAGAAATGCCTCCATATCTACATTTAAAATGTTGTATCGTGATATGAATTGTATCGTGAGTAAATATCGTGATACATATCATATTGTGATCTTAGCGTATCGTGGCAGCCCTACCTCAGTCACTTGATTCAAGAAGTTCCACCCGGTCATGCCACAAAATGCATGATTTCTGAAGATGACTAGATTAAATTGTTTAGTTTAATTTGTTTCATATAATTAATGGTCATAGCAATAAATGAATTAGCCACTTGTCTGTCTACAAAGTCATTGAAAATGCGTTTTGAGTCATGAAAAAGTAATGGAATTATGGTATAGAATCTCCGTATGAACCTTGGAATCGAGCAAAATGATCAAACGGTATGGAATCTTTGAGGAATTGTTACACCTCTATACAGTATACCACATGAATTCGACTACCAGAAACAATTCATCAAATACTTCTGTTCACACTTGCTGCCTTTTTACAGTAAAGTACAAAAAAAAAAAACTTAAATTGTGCATAAAATTTTGACACACCATATGATTCATTGACTCCAATATATTACTTTTTATACCACTAGCCTAAAGACAGATATTTGCGTTGCTAAATTTTCAGTAGCTCCGGGCATTTGGCTACACCAGATTTTTTTAATTATATGATGTAACTGGGTATGATTGCCATCAAATTCAATGAGTATGACATCACTTCATAAATTGTATAGTTTTTTGCATACATCATATTTATGCAGAAAATATGAAAATGTCTCAAAATTTTTATGATGAAAACCAAATTGAATAAATCTGTTTGAAGTATTTATTTTGAATTGCATTTTGAATACAAATTTGCTTTATCTTTTTCAGGAATTCAATATGTTCTACGTGGAGTGGAAAGAATCGTGAACCAAAAAGGCCTTTCAATATATTTGGTATCAAAAGGAAATATTCAAATGTATAACTGCTACATACAGTCTAAGATTGACATGGATACCTGCAAACATTATGTGGTTCAAGGAGATGTGGTGTGTATCTTACAGTATTATAATTGAAATCTTGTATTAATGACAAATATGGATAATGACCATATCCCTGTATACAGCACAAAACAACTTTTTGATACATTTGGAACAATTTTTAAAATTCAATTAACAAATGTGAAAGTTAGAATGTTAGAAAAAAATCCTTACAACAGCATTTTACAGACAATTTATTGATTAATACGTGATATGCAGTATTAGAAAGATCTTAATACGACTTCAGACTGGTAATATGGTCTTACAATATATACATTGTTTTGATTTTGGTTTCAATTCCTGTCTGGAGCCAATAAATATTATATATTCTAAAATATGCTGTCATTTAAAGCAGAGTTGCCTTGCTCTTATTATTAATTATTACAACTTCAAAATGATTTATAAGTTTTGTGTAATTTTGCAATAAGGGCAATCATTCATGAAGATAAAAATATTCATACATTCAATATAAATTATAAAGCAATCAATACCCATAGATAAATTGATGATGAATTTATATAACAATTCGACAGTGGGCTTACATATCGTCATATTTATATGCATATATATGTTTAATACTTTTGTTATTAGGGACTTATGATATTTTTTCCCTTTGCAGTTGATTCCTGTACAGTATTCCTGTGTATTTCTGAGGATGAATGAACAGCTATGGTTGTTGAATGGACTTCTCTCGAATACCTAACGTACATTCAGTACGTGTATTTGATTTATTCACATAAATAACATTATAAGTGATTAGAAGTTTAAAACTTTAAAATTTTTCCCCTTATACTTCAGAGAGAAGTGGTGATATAGAAATTAAATTCTAACATGACTTGAGATTTTCTCCCTTTATGTACCATAGAACTCGCCTGATGTAAAATCTCCAACAAACTTCCAGTTCGCTAAGCTCCACCCATGCACGTGCACGTGCTATGGAACCTGTGGAGAACAATATAAGAATAGAAATAACAACTAGATAGCTGTGATTTGTTGTCCAGTAATTCCATGAGTCGCATGAACCAATCAAATTATCACCTCGCTGCGAGGTGATAATTTGATTGGTTCATGCAACGAGGGGAATTACTGGACAACAGACCACGGCTAGCTAGTTGTTATTTCTTAAATATTATACACAAACATTTTCTTAGCAACCTAGCATTTTAGTGAAAATATTGTTTGTACATGTTGTATGTAGTTTAGATGGAAATAGATTCAGACTCATGCATTTAACTAGGTAAATAGGTAAATGTTGATAAAGTCTACTGTGAAATGATTTTAATAATTGTTACATGTACATGTATATATCTAAAATGAAGGAGATCAATTTGTATATAATATAGCTTGAAATAAAATGTCACAAAAAGATAGGAGAAATGTAAACTTTTCTTAAAATTTGACATTTGCTTACAAATTTCATCAATGTTTCAGTTTTTTCCTGAGTGACGAAGAATGGTTGCACATTCAGCTTTACTACAGATATTTCCAGATGAAAAATAGAATATGAGTAAGTATAAAGCAAAGTAATCAACAGCTTGTGTCTAAATTGTGATTTGCTTTTTTGTTTTTTATTTTTTGAGGGGGGGGGTTGATCATGAGTATATACATATATATACGTACAGTGTGTTTGCATTTTAATGAAAAAATGGAATGTGATAAATAAAAAAAGATCATCTGTTTTTATTGTGTTTTTTTTTGTACAATGAATGTTTCCTGAAAACAGTAATAGAAAATTCACATTGTCACTATATATTACATTTATATTTGCTTGGAAAAAAATTAAATGTTAAATAAAGTGAGTTTCCTTGAAATAGTACCTTCTATACAGTACATAATGAAACATTTGTTCAGATTACTGATTTATTTCAACTTGGTGATTTTTATTAAGGACCACCCCCCCCCCTTCATCTTCTCTTTTATTTGAACATCATTATTATTCATTTTAGTATATACATGTATACTTTTATGCTAGTCTCGTTATCAATATACATGTACAATGTCAGGTAACTATGATTTAACTGTTGGATCATAAATTCAAATAAATTGTTGGCACTGCAAGGACACCATACTTTTTACATGAAAGTAGTCCCCAATATGGCCGACATTTTAAGATTTTTATATCAATAATTTCAGGCCAGATTATAACAATTTGTTTGAATATATTAAAAACTCGCATCTAGCTTGCACTAGACCTAACTTTAACCATCAATAATTCTGCATTGTTTAGGTGAAAGCTGTTATCTTAACCTTGCTGAACTGTGTGAAATGGAAGGAGTGAAAAAAATGACATTACTCCAAGCCAAGAACCTGTGGAGAGAAGTTGATACCATGATTGTGTGCAGCTTTTCATGACAATCAATTTGATGTATAACATTGTATATGTATCTTGAAAATAAGCCAAAAAATCTGATTAAATCTGTACGTCCAAATTTGTGTTTAGCGTTACCTTAAAAGAAATTGTCGAATGGAGATGAATTTATGTCTATTTTCAGAACATCTTTGAGTTGTTAATTTTCAATAATAAAGTCCGTTTATCTGAAACCCTATCATTTATTTTTCGTAAAAACTTGATATTATGTTCTTCATATGTCAAGTGAAATACCGATAAGTTCCTATTGAAATTTGACCGTCGGTTTTTAAGTTATAGTGATTTTGTTACCCCTCCCCCTTATTTTTACGTTACCTAATGCTGACGTTCTTGTGAAAAGACGCGCCAACGTCGCCGTTTCTATTCTGACGTCATAATTGATCTAGAGCTTTCCGATGGGGTTCTTTCGGATACTGTTCTGGACCCCCTGAATGTGACAGGTGGACATATCAATATACAGCAAGAGCATGAAGATTGAAGCCAGGAGACTTGTTTATTTGTACAATAATACAGCAGATCTTTTTTTCATATTTGTTAATTTATAGGAATAGAAAATGAAAGAATGTGCAATAAATGTGTTCATTTATACATGTAGAATGAATGAACAATTAAGTCAGTAGATAATGTTTACAAGACAAGTAATGAGTGATTCAATAATCAGTATCAATTTGCACATGAAATGTGTTAAAGATTGATGAATATCACCAATATTCATCTATTGAAAAAATAATTGATCTCTAATATTCCTCTTGTAAGATTTTATCAACTTGAAGGATGAATTAAGATATTTTTATAACCTATTTTAAGAACGGAGGGTGGGGTTGCATATTGGTAAACTCCTGCAAACAAATTTAAGAAATGTATATAGAAATTATCTGTCTGTCCAGTATATCTATAACTCTATCCTATTCTGCTTAATCCTATCATCGATTAGAATCGTATTCAATGATACTGTTGCACATGATTAAAGGCTGTGTCATGACAATGACCCAATGTCTCCACCTTAACTCTGTATCCTCAAAATCTACTGGACTTAATTACCTGACTTAAAATCTAAATTGATTTAAATATTTATTGGATATTTTAATACATCAAAGTATTTTATACTTATATTTTAAGTAAAAAAAAAGGTTTTAAAAATGACATCTACCTCTGTGATATTTTGATTTTGGTAGCCTTGGGTCAAGGTGATGTGAAACTTTTGAACCTTTGAAACTATGAAAGTGATTGGATACATAATAGTGTATTGAGAGAAATAAACAATTTTATTATAAAAAGCATTCAGTGATCTAGACCTTGATTAGAATACACACTTTCATTACTTAAGTACAGAGTGACCTTTCCTTTGGGTCATTTGACATTTGATCAAAGTGATGTGAAATTGATAGGTCCTAAGCAACAAGATACTGAAATATGAAAGTGATTGGGTACATGTTTCAAGAGATATAGTCTGGACATGATTAGCATCATCAATTTCATTACTAAAGTACGGAGTGACCTTGAATTGTTATTCATCTTCAAATGATGTTTCATTATCTCAGACAAGGTCAGATACATGTGTACAAGGTCAAAAGGATGTGAATGACTGTTTCTGCACCACGTTCCTGACCAGGCATAGCCCTGGAGAACAAATTGAAGTATTTTTGCATACAGAGATGTCAAAAGGTACATTTGAAGTTCAAAATGCAAGGAGACTAGAAGCTGCATCATCGACTGAATACATGGCGGAGGGGGTTCCACATCTTTGCCGTAGACCAGGACGGCCGCAGTTTTAATTTATCAAGAATCTTTCGATATGAAATACCGTTTTCCCTACGATATCTTAAATAAAAACTTATTTCCCCACACACATTTAAAAATAAAATAACGTAGCCGATTGGATTCGAAGCCACGCGGTAACGAAAAACGCACTGTTTGAAGACAAGTACGCTGACCATTGCGCCACAAAAGTCTTTGTTTAGACGTGGAAAATTTAAAGGTTTTATATCTCCAAATGACTAGTCTGAATAAATAACAAATATCACAAACACAAAAGGCCCACATATTTATGATTAATGATTTTTTTTGTTCAAATATTAAGCCTCATCTATCGTCCTTTACTTTTTAGCGCTATATATATCTCAATTTTCTAACGATAAGTAATGCAACAGGGGACGTCTCAATATTCATTTCAAGGAACGGACACAAACGGAGGGCCACCTTGTATCAAAATTAAGGTAACCATTGACGAAGCAATAATGGCATTAGGACAAAAGAATGATGGCAGAATGAAAGATGATATAACGCATGATATAAAGACAAAGGTCAAATGAAAAATGCACGGAAGCAATATTGCATAAAGAAGAAAGACAAATGAACATGAAATAATCAAACATTTCCTTTCATTAAAGTAGGATTTGCAAACAAATGTATTGATAAATTGAATCTTGGTCAAATTTTGAATCACAAACTGTCACAGAAAAAAATCCACCATATTTCAAAAGAAAAGAAACTCCTTGTATTTCCTATAGCTACACACCAACAGTTGCATCTAAAATGTACAATTACAAACGATTCTTGCAGTGTATTGATTCAAGTAATACCTCACTACATCCACTTCCTTGCGAATGTTCTTCATCGGATTTCAGCTGCTCTTCTTGTGGACACGTTATTACTGGTGACCTTAGTATAGTCAAGAACGACAAGTTGAGAGAATTGTTAAAAAAGGGTCCCAAATACAAAGAAAGTATGTCCTTTACATGGAACCAAAATGTGAAAATTATCATAGACTCTTGTGAGGAACAGAATGTACAGCTCGACACCCTTTCCGAATGGATAAAATCAATCGGAAGGTTACGAGTCTATATTTAAAGACTCTGATGTTATCACAGAGCTTAACTACCTCCAAGAACATTATGTCATCACACCAGCGGCCAAAGCCTCAAATAATTACACATTTACTGGCAAAAAGTATTATTTCGACAGTCTAGTTAAAGAGTTGGGTTTAAATGAGACACCTTGAAATCCCACTTACACCCAAACAAACATTTCTGCCTCTGAAATGATAGATAATCACAAATCAGCACTTGCTTCCTTTGGCTTCGACACTAACAATTTAGATTTAGAGCTACCATACTTATACTGCATACCTAAAATACATAAGAATCCATACAAACCATGTTTCATTGCTTGTTCCTCAAAATGTTCTACCAAATCTGTATCGATGACAAATATGGATAATGACCATATCCCTGACTACAGTGCAAAATCGATAATTCAGAAAATCAGAAACCGAAGGCATACAAAATCAGGATAAAACAGGAACCAAAGCAAACAGAAACAAAAACCTCCACCATATGAAAAGAAGCGAACTCCCGATATGAGAGTGAGACCAGGTGCCCAGGAAGAGTAAGCATCTCCTGCTTGCATGCAACACCCGTCGCTTCAATTCGGTAGAACTGTCACATCCGGTTACTTCCATTTTGGAAGATATAGAGTACAATCTTTGGTTGGATGGTTCAAATGGTCTATGACAGAATATCATCCACCATTCTGGATAGTGGGACATCAAAGTGTATGACGAGTTCCCCATATCGACCGTAGAACTTCCTCAGTGACGATGTTAGTCGGTCACAAACATATCCCTGACTGAGAAGCTTATCTGAAAGACGCCTAGCTCTCAGAACAAAATCCGTATATTTGGTACTTGCTCTGGCATAGCGTATCAACTGAGATATGAAAACGCCATAAGCAGGCGATGAAGGGATGTTGCTACTCAGAAAAGGAAAGTTCGTAATGCTGAAATTGAAGTCGTCACGTTTGTCATAGAGTGAGGTGTTCATGCGACCATCAGTGTCGTAGGACAACATTATGTCCAAATAGGATGCTGAATTATTTGTCTCTGTAGTTTCTTTGACTTCAAGCTCCGAAGGATAGATATTGCTCAGGTAATCCGCGAATTTTGGATTATTGATGGACAACACATCGTCTATGTATCTGTAAGTGAAGTTGAAGTCAGAAGCTAAGTACCTTTTCCCTTCAGAGACCAAAGATTGAATGAATTCAGCTTCGTACGAGTAAAGGAAAATGTCGGCAAGGAGTGGGGCACAATTGGTCCCCATTGGAATTCCGACAATTTGCTGGAAGACCTTTCCTCCAAACACCACAAAAATGTTGTCGATCAGAAAGTTTAACATCTGAATAATGTCTGTTTCAGTGTACTTATTTTCAGAATCTGACTTTTCTTTTACAAAGTAGGTTTTGTCATAGTTAACAACAATAAATTTGTATTTGCGATTACCGTTCTTACTTGTAAACGCATTACTTATAATTTTTGCGAGTCTTTCTTTCAATTTAGAATGTTGAATTGTAGTGTAAAGTGTCGAAAAATCAAAGGCTTTGATCGAATGGACTCTACTAAAATGAGTGGATTTCAGATGTTCTAAAAGTTCCTTCGAATTCTTTAAAATCCACATCTGGTTGATACCACTGCGAGGATATACTGTCGAACAATATTTTTGTAGCCCAGATTTGATTTCAGATAAAACTTTGGTGAGTAAGATCGATACAGATTTGGTAGAACATTTTGAGGAACCAGCGATGAAACGTTGTTTGTACGGATTCTTATGCATTTTAGGTATGCAGTATAAGTATGGTAAATCTAAATCTAAATTGGTAGTGTAGAAGCCAAAGGAAGCAAGAGATGATTTGTGGTTATCTATTATTTCAGAGGCAGAAAGGTTTGTTGGGGTGTAAGTGGGATTTCCAGGTGTCGAATTTAAACCCAACTCTTTATCTATACTGTCGAAATAGTACTTTTTGCAAGTAAATGTGTAATTATTTGAGGCTTTGTCCGCTGGTGTGATGACATAATGTTCTTGGAGGTAGGTAAGTTCTGTGATAACATCAGGGTCTTTAAATATAGACACGAATCTGGTGTTCACAGTTAATTTTAATCGGTTAATTCTAGATAAAAGTAACCCTCTGATTGATTTTATCCATTCGGAAAGGGTGTCGAGCTGTACATCCTCTTTCTTTGCCCAACGTCTTGCATATTCCTCACAAGAGTCCATGATAATTTTCACATTTTGGTTCCATGTAAAGGACATACTTTCTCTGTATTTGGGACCCTTTTTTAACAATTCTCTCAACTTGTCGTTCTTGACTATACTAAGGTCACCAGTAATAACGTGTCCACAAGGAGAGTAGTTGAAATCCGATGAAGAACATTCGCAGGGAGGTGGATGTAGTGAGGGATCTTGCTCACCAAACTTTTATCTGAAATCACATCTGGGCTTCAAAAATATTGTTCGACAGTATATTCTCGCAGTGGTATCAACCAGATGTGGATTTTAAAGAATTCGAAGGAACTTTTAGAACATCTGAAATCCACTCATTTAAGTAGAGTCCTTTCGATTAAAGTCTTTGATTTTTTGACACTTTACACTACAATTCCACATTCTAAATTGAAAGAAAGACTCGCAAAAATTATAAGTAATGCGTTTACAAGTAAGAATAGTAATCGCAAATACGAATTTATTGTTGTTAACTATGACAAAACCTACTTTGTGAAACAAAAGTCCGATTCTGAAAATAAGTACACTGAAACAGATATTATTCAGATGTTGAACTTTCTGATCGACAACATTTTTGTGGTGTTTGGAGGAAAGGTCTTCCAGCAAATTGTCGAAATACCAATGGGGACCAATTGTGCCCCACTCCTTGCCGACATTTTCATTTACTCATACGAAGCTGAATTCATTCAATATTTGGTCTCTGAGAGGAAAAGATACTTAGCTTCTGACTTCAACTTCACTTACAGATACATAGACGATGTGTTGTCCATCAATAATCCAAAATTCGCTGATTACCAGAGCAGTATCTATCCTTCGGAGCTTGAAGTCAAAGAAACTACAGAGACAAATAATTCAGCATCCTATTTGGACATAATGTTGTCCGACGACACTTATGGTCACATGAATACCTCACTCTATGACAAACGTGACGACTTCAATTTCAGCATTACAAACTTTCCTATTCTGAGTAGCAACATCCCTTCATCGCCTGCTTATGGTGTGTTCATATCTCAGTTGATACGCTATGTCAGAGCAAGTACCAGATAAACGGATTTTGTTCTGAGAGCTAGGCCTCAGAGCTAGGCCTCTTTCAGATAAGCTTCTCAGTCAGGGATATGTTTGTGACCGACTTACATCGTCACTGAGGAAGTTCTAGGGTCGATATGGGGTACTCGTCATACACTATGATGTTCCACTTTCCAGAATGGTGGATGATATTCTGTCATAGACCAATTGAACCATCCAACCAAAGATTGTTCTCTTTGTCTTCCGAAATGGAAGTAACCGGATGTGACAGTTCTACCGAATTGAAGCGGCGGGTGGTACATGCAAGCAGGAGATGCATACTCTTCCTGGGCCCCTGGTCTCACTCCCATATCGGGAGTTTGCTTCTTTTCATGTGATGGAGATTTTTGTTTGTTTGCTTTGGTTCCTGTTTTATCCTGATTGTGTATGCTTTCGGTTTCTGATTTACTGAATTATCAATTTTGTGCTGTATACAGGGATATGGTCATTATCCATATTTTTCATTGAATGTTGCAACATAGCACAAAGCCTGTAGGCAAGTCAAATAGCATTGTGACCTTAATCCCCCTCCATGATAAACACCATAAATTAATACTTAAATGATCGACTGTCCAAACTCATTAAATGGTGTTTTGATCGAGAGGGGAAAACTTATATTTGTACTTCTGAATCGAAGGGTTTCTTTTCCGCCACAGATTACAAATCATACAAATCATTTACATGTGGTAACCTGTGTATTGCCTTGTCCTTCCTTTTCGACAATATTTATGTAAGATTTGGTGAGAAACTCTACAAGCAGGTTGTAGGGATTCCAATGGGTACTAATTGTGCGCCTCTTGTTGCAGATTTATTTTTATACACGTATGAAAAGGAATTTATCCAAAATCTTCAAAAACAAAGAAAAAATGATGATGTGAAATGTTTCATTGGTACCCCTAGGTACCTGGATGATATTCTTGCTATTCACATTCCTGTTTTTGAGAAATATAAAAATGTTATTTATCCACAAGAATTGATTTTAAACAAGGCAAACGTTTCAAACACAGAAACACCATTTTTGGACTTAAATATCAAAATTGTTAATGTAGAGATCCATACAAGTGTGTATGACAAAAGAGATGATTTTGGATTTAACATAGTAAATTTCCCCTGGCTTGACGGTGATGTTCCTAGATTACCGTCCCATGGTATCTATATTTCACAGCTCATCCGGTATGCTAGAGCATGTACTGATGTTTTGGATTTTCATAGTAGAAATTTACAAATTACCAAGAAACTTTTAGGACAAGGTTTTCGCTTTCACAAACTAGTAAAGGCTTTCTGAAAATTTTACAAAAATTATTGCCCACTTCTTCTGAAATTCGGACCAATACAGGCAACAGAGTATATTACTTTGGGTATTTGCGGTGGCAGAGGATTCTATTACGTAGCCCCTCTTTTTACATTCATTTACATATTCATCTGTGTTGCTTGGGCCCCTGCGTTTTGCGGTCTTGTTTGTGTGTGGTCATCTGACAGTGAGGAGGTTGTTTTACACCACAATTGTACGTTCTTCGAGACCTCTGGGTAATCGGAAAAGTGTGAGGGTTGTGCGCACGTAATCCAGGATAACCATACCTTCTGCTATTTCCGTTGCAGATGGCCGTCCTAAGTCGGCACCGGTTGCCCATTGGTCTCGTTGGTTTATGTGTAGTCCTTTGTGTTTGATGTTTCTGTGTTGTGCGTTGACGTTCCTTGTCCCTTGTGCGTCTCTTTTTGTGCTTGTCTGCTTTGTGTTTTTGCATTGGGTGTTTTGGGGTTTTGCTGTGGGTGCTACAACTTGGTGTTGTTGGAGATCCCCTCCTTTGTTTTAGAAAACAGATAAAGCCACTGCACCTTTGTCTTCTTCCTTTGATAAGGGTTTTGCTTCTTCCTTGATGTTTTCTATTCTCTTCTCAGCTTTTGAAATGAGTTGAGCTATGTCATCATCGATTCCCTTTGTTAGCTCTTTAAGAACTTCATATTTCCCTTCTGCAAATAATCCTTTTGCCCTGAGTGCTTCTAAGATATCTTCTACCTTCTCTTTCTTTCTTTCACCTGGAGTTTTCAGGAATTCCTGTGACCTGATGAAAAGTGCTTTTGCGCCATCATTATTATCTACAAGGTAATTGCAGCTTAAGAGCCTCACCAGCTCTCGGTGGTCAGCAGATGCAGATCTACATCCGTCGAAGGATGAATCCTTTGCCATAGCCCGAATTGTATCCTCATAGATGCGTAGAAGTGAGAAAAGCAGAACTGCATGTCTGTTAAAGCACTTTCGTTATATGCTAGTTCCTCTGAAAGAAAATAAGAAGAAATAAATATGCAGGCTTTATCCATATTTTTGCGGCATCTAAAACATAAGCATTTCTTGTATTGCAGACAATATTACGTTTTCCTAATACGGAAGAATCTTTGGGACAAAGAAGGGGATGTCCATAAACACCAGGTTGCAGTCAAAGCCGAAACACTCAATGCAAAATCACAGAGCAGACAAGCACAGAAAGAGACGCAAAAGGAACGAGGAACACCAACGCACAACACAAAAAACATCAAACAAAAAGGACCACACATAAATCAACGAGACCAATGGGCAACCGGTGCCGACCTAGGACGCCATCTGAAAATGGCAGATGGTGTGGTTATCCTAAATTACGTTCGCACAACCCTCCAACTTTTCCGATTACCTAGAGGTCTCGGCGAACGTACAATTGTGGTGTAAAACAACCTCCTTGATTGGAGTCATCAAGAGATAACTTATCTCAAATTTACCAAGTGTGACCAAGATCGAATACTCAATTGCTTTGCTACTTTTCTAAAAAGATTGATCAATTGAAAATATCATATTTAATGCTAATAATCTAGAAATATAAATGAGATGAAGAAAATCCCCACGACAATCTCAACAGCACTCACAATAGAGCACATAACTGAGCATATAAGAAACGGAGTCGAGAGAAATAAGAAACGGAATATCAATTTACCTTTAAATCTGTCAATGAAAACAACAACAACAACAACAACAACAAATCATTGATATTCTGCGCACTGATCTATTGGGTGTTCCAAAGGATCCAGAACAATCAGATATAGTTCTTTTTTATCAAAAACTGTTACTTACAGTGACGACTCTACTATTTAGTTGAAAGAGAACGTGTCTATGGACCCTATCTACATGTATATCCGCCACTGCTTTCCAGTTTCCGAAGAGGTCATATTGTGTCTGGATATGGCCATTGTACTGTACATGCATCATGTAGAGTCGGTTGAAATACGGATGCTTAATCCACAAGTATAGCTGTACATACTTAGAGAAATGTTATTATAAGAGTAAAAACACGTATCATTTAATTTCCATTGTCATTTTCAAGAAACGAAGAATCTGATTGGCTGAGAAATTTTGTTGATACATGGATCAACACAATTTTTCACGGAAGTCTATTTATAGCACTATTCTTAGAACCGGGGGTTCCCTCAAATACGAATGGACGCGTTGCAGAAAATACAATTTGTTGATGTTTGCTTATCATTTCAAGGGTACCATTTCTTTTCTACTTACACAAAAATTAACAGTGCATGTAAAATTTGCTCAAACTGGTCCTTATTCCAAAGATATAGAGGGACGATCGTTCGCTGTTTGAATCATGGCGGTTGCCATAACTTGTTTTGGCAGACGTATCACTTCGAAACCCTCCGACTTACGAAATATAGTGCGGTGATTGATTGTTTTTTGGATCCAAGAAAACAGTCTGTTTTCCATAACTAGATGATAATAAAATGATAAGAAATATATCTTATATTTTTTCTTTTGATTCAGGCATCACCCGAAAAATTGGACAAAAAACTTTTGCATCAACGCGCTACGCGTGAAAGTTACTTTGTAAAAAAATGCACCGAAAGACGAAGCAGGATGGGTGGGATATGATGCTGCACGTTTTAGAAATTTCAAGAAATTTGGATAATAGAAACTAACTAACAGAAATTTTAGAAAGCATCGAAGAAACGATCAACCGAAATTGATCGAACTTAGCTACATGTGCCCTCGGGGGAATCCTGGTCCACCAGAAGTGTTAGAATGCGTCGAAAAAACGATCAACCGAAAGTGTGCTGTACGTACTGACAACTGTGAAAAACTGAAATCGACAATCCTTAAAGTGATTTGTATAGTTTTATGTGTATATGGGCATGATGGATAGCAAAGAATATTATGAAGTATTAAAAGTATTTATGTTACCGTGTTTACGCATTCATTATTTGATGACAGCCAATCCTTGGAAAACGTATTGAGTGGAAAGAAGAAAGACATTCTTTGAATTTCTTTGTGCAGATAGCTTTATTTTAAACCAAGGATAAGATTTTTGTTTAAAGACTTGCCGGCTAAGCTGCCGCCCTATGTGAAAATCATAGAAATCTTGAGAATTTTCGTCAAATTATGTAAATTTCGGAAACCGTCCCGGGTTTTGACATTTAATTTGCTTTTGATATCCGTCTTTCTCTTTTTCGCGCGTTTTTTCGAAAACAAAAAAAAAATGAATTTAAATCGCATTGATGTAATTTATCATGTTTCATTTTGATCGAAATGACTAGGCCATTATGCCGACTTTGTGGCTCTACTTCTTCCTTGCGTTTTTGCAGATTTTGCATGAATTCTTTTTCGTATGTGTATAAAATTAAATCTGCAACCAGAGTCGCACATTTAGAATTCCAATTACTTGCCTGTATAGAGTGTCACCCAATCTTACAAAAATGTTGTCTAAAAGAAAGGACGTGGCCTTGTACAACTCAGATCGAGTCCATGATTTGTACGATTTGTATTCTACTGAGGAAAAGAATCCTTTTGTGTCATGAGTAAATATGCATGTCATACCCTCGCAATAAAAACACTAATTAATAAGTTTTGATAAGCGAGTTTTAATCTACTTATGAGGGAGCGTGTTGTACATTTTAAAGAAGTCGTAGGATGAGATAGATTCAGCTTTAAAGTTAATGGTTTTGAATGTGTCGATCATATCACCAGAATTCTTTATTGACCATAAATACTTGATGTCGCTATAACTGAATGTAGTTTCACAATATGTTGATACATTATCTTTAATTGCTGTTAACGCTGTTTTCAAATTTCTGGATAAAACAGTAGCAAACGGAAGACATAGAGTAAAATCTTTGGTTGGATGGTTCAAATGGTCTATGACAGAATATCATCCACCATTCTGGAGAGTGGGACATCATAGTGTATGACGAGTTCCCAATATCGACCGTAGAACTTCCTCAGTGACGACGTTAGTCGGTCACAAACATATCTCTGACTGAGAATTTTATCTGAAAGATGCTTACTCTTCCTGGGCACCTGGTCTCACTCCCATATCGGGAGTTCGCTTCTTTTCATATGGTGGAGGTTTTTGTTTGTTTGCTTTGGTTCCTGTTTTGTCCTGATTTTGTATGCCTTCGGTTTCTGTTTTTTGAATTATCGATTTTGTGCTGTATACAGGGATATGGTCATTATCCATATTTGTCATGTACAGTTTCCCAGTACTGTTTTTTCTCATTATAACAGATAGTAGGGGGTTCTAATTTTTCGAAATACTACCAGGGGTATCTTGCTTTGCACACGATGATCTCGGAATATATTCGAGATGTTTAAAAGATCAAATCCTTCGTTTTTAAACTCAAGTTTGATGAATCTCCTTCTCGGTTGAATACTTTCTATAGCCGGATAAAGCTTATTTAAACAAAAGCTAACGATGATGTTAAGTCTAAATCAGTTATTTTTGTAATACACCAGTAAAGCTTCTTCAAGACAGATTTGACTTTAACAGCCGGAATCGAAGACAGCGCGTCGGGTAAATTTCGCGAAAATGACCCTAAAAAGGTGTCTATTTTTGCTGAGTCTAATTTTCGCTAATCTATAAATACCAAATATTAAAATATGTACAAAGATTTATTTAATGTGAAATGAAATACGATCATGCAACTGCAAAATTTTCTGCTGGAATTACGTATCTCCATATACGTGTACAATAATACATATGTAAAATAATGTACATCATACTATTCACTCGTTTAAAGCATAAAGAATGCCGGCTTCTTTAAAGCCATTGTTTATAATTTCTTGTTTTTCCATGCAAGTAGACATATAGTTTTGTGGCCCGAAAAAGGTCTGTTTCTTCGACGCATTTGAAATTTTCTGTTACAAAATTTCTTGAAATTTCTAAAACGTGGGTCCTGTAGCATTATGTCCCGCCCATTCTGCTACGTCTTTTGGTACATTTTGGCCATAATAATCTTCACACTTTTTGGCAATTTTACATTGTTTAGATGGAGGATCACTTACGAGCAGGAGATGCTTACTCTTCCTGGGCACCTGGTCTCACTCCCATATCGGGAGTTCGCTTCTTTTCATGTGATGGAGAATTTTGTTTGTTTGCTTTGTTTCCTGTTTTATCCTGATTTTGTATGCCTTCGGTTTCTGATTTTCTGAATTATCGATTTTGTGTTGTATACAGTGATATGGTCATTATCCATATTTGTCGATTTTAGTGCCCGAAACGTGCATGTCTGGTCCATGCTGTTAATTTATCTGGTCTTAAGTGATGCTAATTAATTTGAAGCCATTTAACACTTTAACCCCCAAATCATTGTTAAGATTTAGTTTCTTTTGAGGAATACACGGATAACCAAAACTCTTATGTCAGGCATAGCCCTGGAGAACAAATTGAAGTATTTTTGCATACAGAGATGTCAAAAGGTACATTTGAAGGTCAAAATGCAAGGAGACTAGAAGCTGCATCATCGACTGAAAACATGGCGGAGGGGGTTCCACATCTATGCCGTAGACCAGGACGGCCTCAATTTTAATTTATCCAGAATCTTTCGATATGAAATACAGTTTTCCTACGATATCTTAAATAAGAACCTACTTCCCCACACACATTAGAAATAAAATAACGTAGCCGATTGGATTCGAACCCACACGGAAAGAAAAAACGCACTGTTTGAAGACAAGTTCGCTGACCATTGTGCCACAAAACCCTTTGTTTAGACGTGGAAAATTTAAAGGTTTTATATCCCCAAATGGCTAGTCTGTATAAATAACAAATCTAACAAACACAAAAGGCCCAAATATTTATGATTAATGATTTTTTGGTTCAAATATTAAGCCTCATCTATCGTCCTTTGCTTTTTAGTGCTATTTATAACTAAAGGGGTAGGGCCACGAAGCCCGATATTGGCCCTAATTTTCAACATAGTACTTCATAGAATTTTTAATTGTTACTTGACATTTTGAAACGTTCTCTACTGAATTACCAATCTATCTTTTGAAAACATTGCGTTTATCAATACCTTTTAGACCTTTAAAAACACCAAAATTGGTCATATTTCACGAAATTGATTCAAAAACTGCATATTTCTATTAAATTAGCAATGGCCGCATGCATTAACTAAGATGAAAAAATTTGTATGTGAAAGATTATCATTATATCCTTCTGTCATAAACGTTTTGTCTCAGTTAACGCATGCGGCCACATTGAATTCTTTGACAAAAGACAAAATTCCCACCAATTTTCGCCATATTTTGTCAATAACGTCAAAATGACGTCACGTCATGACGTCATTACAGTTAAATGGCACTTTGTTTGGTGATATTTTTCTTTTCATGGAAAGCAGTAAACATTCGTGTATTTTCATGAGAGATACCAAGTATTTCTCGTGAAATTTATTTTTAGTGAAAAATCGAGGGCCGATTTAGGGGCCTCGCGGCCCTACCCTTTTTCTTACGATAAGTACTGCTACAGGGGAGGACTCAATATTCATTTCAAGGAACGGACACAAACTGAGAGCCACCTTGTATCAAAATTAAGGCAACCATTGACGAAGCAATAATGGCATTAGGACAAAAGAATGATGGTATAATGAAAGATGATATAACGCATGGTATAACACACGAAGCCGTTTAACACTTTAACCCCCAAATCATTGTTAAGATTTAGTTTCTTTTGAGGAATACACGGATAACCAAAACTCTTATGTCATAATCTTAGAACGACAACAGGTGGTTTAGAATAAAAGTCGACATACATTCATATCGCTAATTATTTGATTTACCATGTTTTCACCGGGTAATTAAATTAATTAATACTGCCTTTTATCTGTAAACATCAATGAGTTAAAGAAGATCCTGACGGAAATCTCAACATCACTCACAATAGAGCACAATATTGAGCATCGACGGACCCCTAGCAAGCTAAAGGTGGGACCAGGTAAACCAATTGTAATAATCATAATTGTCTTAATCAGACGAGTACTCACTAATACCTCGGGACAGTTACATATAAGTGAACCTCTTTAGAAGCGTAAGTTTATGTCATTTTTTCGCTATGTTCATTTTTCGCGATTTAATGATGCTCGCGAAAATTAAAACCACGCGAAAAATTCCCGATATACGGTATATTCTGCTTGCAGATAAAAATGAGTTGCTGATAAAAATGCAGCCAGCGATTTTTATCAGCAACTCACACTATGAAGTAAATGTGATGATCTCCAGCATGACCACCCTGCACTCACTAAGCGAAACAAGCCCACAAGAAATTGACACGCAAATGAAAGACAAAAATATAAACCATAAATCGTCAATAATCACTAAAACATCATACAAGACAATCGAAAAAAAACCTACGGAAACATTAAGCATTATTGACAACACATAAAAGGAGGGAGATAAATATGCACCCGGCGCTAACTTTGGGCGGCCATCTACTGTAAGAAAATGGTATGGTTATCCGGATTACGTGCGCACAAACCTCCCTCATATTCGGATACACAGAGGTCTCCATAGACGCACAATAGTTGTATAAATATAAAATTTCCCACTGCAAGGTGACGTCAAAAACAAGACAGACACAGTAGCCTTTTGTAACACAAATTCTATGTAAAAGGAATTAAAAAAAAAAATAAAATTATGGCATGCGTATAACAGTGTGTGCTCTGCTGGCTTTAGAAGTCTGACAAATAGAACAGAGAATCAGGACCCGGTCTTTTCTGACAAAATTTAAATAAGGCACGTCATGGAGTCCCATGGTCATGGTTGGCCAGTGTGTAAAGTTAGGAAAAATATGGTACAAAACTGTAAATTGGCCCAGGAACGTGCCCAGTGTTCTTTTCATGACGTTGGGGTCATATCCTTGGTAAATAGGCAACCGACAATTATCTAACATTTGTGGTTGACGTTTGATCTGCCGTTGATCCTTCTGATTTTGTTTACTAAGTCACCCTTAACATTAAGATAATGAAATTCCCAATGATACATATTCTGATGCTGGAATTGTCCTCAATTTTGAAAGAAGATCAGAATAGTTTTTGTAAAATTTCCAAAATGATTTAACAAGTTTATTGTATCTAAATTCTTGACTTATTTGTTTCTTCGTAGTTTGTCGTTTTCGTTTCTCAATTAATACATTATGCTCGGGCAAGCTCCAAGTACTTACATTTTGATGTAAGGGTAGACGGCTTTCAGCTGAGATTTTCAGTCAAGGATACATTTGTGATCAACTAACATCATCACTGAGGAAGTTCTATGGTCGATATTTGGAAATTGTAGACGTAGAATGACCATTTTATGTCATAACATACCAATTTATACGTTTGTCTTCCTTTGTAGGAGTTACCGATTATGATATTTCTACGAATTGTTGGATTAACCGATGGTGACCTTACTACTGAATTGAAGTGGCGGGTTTTGCATGCAAGAATGACATACTTACTCTTCCTGGGCACCTGGTCTCACTCCCATTTTGGGCGTTCGGGGTTTTTTTTTGCATATAGTGGGTGTTTTTCTTTGTTTGCTTCCTAGGCACCTGATCTCACTCCTTCATATGATAGTTTTAATTTTATTTCGGTTCCTTAGATCTTATTTTATCCTGGTTTTGTATGCCCTTGGTTAGATGAATTTTCGATTAACTTTTTTGTAACTCTTGAAAGGAATTTTTCTTTTTTTTCCGTACTTTTCACTGTAAGATTATCTTAATGGAGCTCTTTTAATCAAATGAAGTTTTATATAGATTCATGTATGCATTAGAAAATAGGACATGGACAAGAATAATTGGAGAGACAGACGAACAAATCGACGATCAGATAGGCAGACGAAGAGGGGACATATATTATCCCCTCTGATTAAATCTGAAGGCGACAAATAAGGAGGATATAACTAAAATAAATAATAATATACTTTTTTGTGCCTCACGTATTTTGTTTTATGGGTCAAAAGATACCTTAATGTGCTGTATTTCATTTCAATCAAAAAAAGGATTGAACTTCTTATTATCAATCAACGATGATATCCCCATATAAATAACCATGCACGTGAGTAAATATTAAAAAATGGTTTGAAAAAAAAATTATCATATATGTTGCCAAGATTGAGAGAAATATGCCGATTTGATAAACCAACAAAAGTCAAATATCGGTCCCAAAGCAGAGAAGGCAACATAAAATCTTTTTAATTTCCCTTTGAACTGCAGCGAACCAAGAAAAATCATGTCTTCCACCCATATCTCACTCCTATATCGGGAGTTCGCTTCTTTTCATATGGTGGAGGTTTTTGTTTGTTTGCTTTGGTTCCTGTTTATCCTGATTTTGTATGCCTTCGGTTTCTGATTTTCTGAATTATCGATTTTGTGCTGTTTACAGGGATATGGTCATCATCCATATTTGTCATTCCACCCAACTTGAAAGTAAACTGGGTATTTAACGCGAAAGCTGAAGAAATACTAAGAGTAAATACTTTCTTTGTTTATCTTGTCACCCTATGAGGAAAGACAACTCTTAATTACTCAACATAGACTGAGAAGGGGAGGGGAATATAGACATGTCTCAATTAAATATAGGTACATATATATACTGTGAACATAATTCAAGGCCTTAAGCTGAAATTTCGATCAGAGAACGTCAAATTCAATAAATGAACAGAGTTATCATCATAATTCATGCATATACACTTTATGTACTTCTCATCAGATATTATCCTATTAATCTAACTTGTGTAAATGTGTAAATTCTGAGGAAGCCTCTTAAAATATGTATAAAGATGACATTCACTTATTATTTGCGTACCACGTGTAATCTAATATTTATGAACCATATTTCTCATTTTTTATACTATAAGGCTTTTTGATACATATAAAATATGACTCTCCTGTTCAAAGTTCAATCAGTAAAACCACACACCTGTGTACACTAGCAATGTACAGTGAATTAATTCTAAAGTTATTAAGATACACAAAATTTGTAACTTACCTGATATAAGAATAAGCAATAGGAACTCGCGGATGTCTATATTTTTTTTATTTTCGCTTTCGATTCACATTTATGCCTTTTTACAATGTATGACAAAAACACTGTAGGTAACATGTGGCTGCAAAATTCAGTTTCGACGACCTAGCAGTAAGCCCAACATTTTTCTACGAGTACTTTGGTGCAAATCATTTTTGTACTACCATTTCTTAGTAGGTCAACTTTGATAATATACGTCGTCTTTACTTCTTTTACTTTCAAGCACATGTGTTTGAAGACAGTTTGTCATCATTATTTCACCCGCACGTTGTGCGTTGACGTTCCTTGTCCCTTTTGTGCATCTTTCAGTGCTTGTCTGCTCTGTGTTTTTGCATTGGGTGTTTTGGGGGTTTGCTGTGGGTGCTGCAACCTGGTGTTTTTGGAGATCGCCCATTTGTTTTTCAAGCACTGACGGATAGATTCTGCTGAGGTAATCTGTGAATGTTGGATTGTTGATGGACAGTACATTATCTAAATTAAAAGTCAGATTCGTACGAGTAAAGGAATATGTCGACATTAGTTGGGCGCAATTGGTCCCCATTGGAATTTCGACAATTTGTTGGAGGACCTCTCCTCCAAACACCACAAAAATGTTGTCGATCAGTAAGTTTAACATCTGAATAATATCTGTTTTAGTGTACTTACATGTATTTTCAGAATCGGACCTTTCTTTTACAAAGTAGGTTTTGTCATAGTTATCAACAATAAAGGGGTGGGGGCATAAGTGTGACACACATAAGTTAATGAAGATCCGGACGATAATCTCCACAGCACTCACAAGGAGCACAAAAATGAGGATCGGCGAACCTCTAGCAAGCTACTGCGAGTGCGATATAACGTATTCTACTGTAAACGCTACTATTTTCTTCTTGTTTCTGATGCATTAGGAATAATTTAGATAAATGTGTTTCAACAATTTTCTATCAAAATTTTGTTACGAAAATAGGAGGAACATTTGTTTTCAATATTTACATCTAGACTTCAAAGCATAAAATATGATTTTCCCTTTGATGCTTTCTGATGTTTTCATACGGAAATCGAAAAAAAAAAGTTTCGACGAGTAAGGCCTGTCCGATCTGATAGGATAACAGAAACACAATATTAATATCCACGTATACATGTTACTAAGCTGTATACTAGAATTTGATTTACTACATATATTTCGATTTATACGACGATGAATTTCCCCGCGCATAGCGGATATTTCCTATGGTTGAGAGAACTGATCCTACAATTAAAGTTTACGGTAAATAGACAATCGTTTTACAAGCAAAATGACATTGATTTGACCATAAATTGAGACTAAAATAGAACGAGAGACGTTTTTAAAAATCGAGTTCTTATTGGCAGAACAATTTGAAAAGTCCTTTTGAATTTAACAATAATAAATACAGAACATAATGTGCATGATACCACTGAACATAACAAGGAGGGATGGTTTATAAACATAATGGTAAATTGCGTCATCCGATTTCTAAATGAAATTAGATGTTGTTGCGTTTACCGTAGAAAACTAAATCTTGCAGTAGCACGTTACATACAGTGTTTATTATGACCGTCATTGTGATGGTTTCTTCCGGCATAAACATCTAGTAGAGCTTTAAATGACACTCGACAGTCTACACCTACGAAATTTGGAGCGGTATACGATTACAACAATCCATATCCACTTTTGACATAATGTTATGAGTGAATTAAGATGGCATAGGTACAGGGGTTTTTCACGCTTCGACCCCGCTCGCGCTGTCGATTGCCTTTTTCGTTAAAATTGAAAGTGGATAGAAACCATTTCTATACACGGAAAATGCAGTCTAGTATAATATTTAGCCTGAAGTAAACTTTGCTAAGGAGATACAATAGTACAAAAATAATGTATTCTTAAGAGCCATTCTCTGTAAAAACCAAAGAATTTTATAGGGGTGTTCAAATGACCACCTCAGATTTTCGTGATTTTGATAAATTTTGGTCAACATAAGACCTGTATTCAAAATTGATATCATTTTCATTCATACATGTAACGGTTGCCATGGTAACGCACTGACTTGTTTGACCCAATTTCAGGTGGTAAAAAATGAGACAAAATGAGGTAGGTTTGTAACCCCACTGTTTTTAAATTAACTTATCAGCATTAGATTTAAGGCAAACATTTGACAGAGTAACACAGGAACTTAATAATGAAGAAGAAAAATTAAAAGAAAATTATTTCCAAATATGTAAATTTTCAAGACAAATATGCGTAATTTTCCCAAAATTCACAAACTCGTTAATAAGCACTTTTCATGAAGTATCTACAAAATGATGCAGGCACTCGCGCCTGATATGATACTGTTTTCAGATAATTCAATCTCTCCTCATAACAATATAAAAAAATTGGAGATGTTATTTTTGTTTAAAGAAAATAAACTTGTTTTGAAAATTGTTACCATGGCAACATCTGCATTTTACTCTATTTCTGTTTTACGAGCAGCATTTCAGATTCAAAAAAGATGAAAATACCAAAATAGTATGAAAATCAAAGTTAGAGATCTCATGATATTCTTACGTCAATTGAGGCTGTATTTTGTAATCGGTTGCCATGGTAACCATGTCAAAAAGTTACAATATTCACTATTTTCAGCATTTTCAAGTCATTTGTCTTTGTTCCTGTGCCTTATAATAAACGGAACTTAACAATTTCATTGTTTTCGTATAACAGGTATGTCATATTTTGAAGAAATCATTAAGTTGTAGAGGAAATATATGAAAAAATCACATATTTCTCCATAGCAACGCAGCATATTCAGATGTACCGAATAGCAAAATGTTCATGAGTATGCTTTAATTTTCAGTTTCTATAATATTATGTTGAATTATTCTATACTAAAATCATATTAAAACACATACCTAAACGTAAAATTTTAAATAAGCTCACTCGTAGTGTCTGATATTGTGAAAATGGCTGGTTACAATGACAACAAAATTAAGTAATATTAATATATCAATTTCAAAATGTTGTTTGTATTTTACCAATTTTGCTTCTCTCTTAATGGGTACATGATAAGATTTTTTTTTTCAAATTGATGGTGGATGCTATAAACTAGCTCTATCAAAATACATGAAACAAGTTTCAAAATGATAGTAGTTGCTATAGTAATTTGGCCATACGATCTGAAAAAAGCATTTTCCGCTATTTTTGAAGCCTTTTCCTTGAAAAAAGAAACATGTTTGCACAACTATTTTTACATATATGACAAAACAAAGTCTTAACTTTATTTTAGATTAAAACATTTTCAGATTACTTGACCTTTGATGCCCGTATCCAAGGACTGAAAGTGGCCTTATGTACATTTTTACACATATGTTTCCATAGCAACGGACTATTTCCTAAATATTTGTGTTGAATTTTCTTCCGTGTAAAGAAATGTCTAATTAAATACATTTATTAATTATCAACACTTTCAATTAAAGTTTAATGATCTAGTAAAAAACGGACACTAAATTAAGTCTAGAATTACTTTTATTTCTGCTATTTGAGTTTATGTTGCCATAGCAACGATAACAAACTTTGTTCCAATGTAAATGCTGATGTTATATTTGCATAAAAAAAACTCAAAAATAAAAGTTATTTATCATTGAATTTTGAAAAAAAAATGCCAAGAGCAATTTTTTGATAAGATACCTTTGTTGTTGCTATGGGAACATATAGATTATGCATTAAATCCAACATTATTTATCTAACTTGAAAGAGCAATGATAGGGGATTAATAATTCATCAGTGTTTGTTTTAGATTATGCTGCATAATTGATGTATGTGATTTCAGAAACGCCCAGATATGCATTTTCTCAATGTGTAAAGTCTGTTTCCATGGCAACCTGGTGTGATATTCGGAAAAAACGATTTTTTTACTTTTTGGGTCAGACCAAACCTTATGTATATATTTATCAAATTCTTAGGCATGCCGTACCATGCCTCCCTAATAAAAGTGCAAATACTTAGTACAGAGGATAGCTATTCACACTTCCTGTCATCTCAAATGCATGGTTGAATGATAAATACATGAGCTACTGTCTAACTATCAAATCGACAAAAAAATTCAAACCTCCTGATCATAACTCCTGATGACTAACGCGCATATAACGGCTCTGCTCAGTAAATTTTTGAGATGGATATGCACTATTCATTGAAAAGAAACAAAAGTCAAGGCCAAAGATAGATATTTCATAACACCATTTTTATGTCCCCGTAATCGAAGATTCGGGGGCATATAGTTTTTGGTCTGTCCGTCCGTCCGTCTGTCTGTCTGTCTATTTGTCACATAACTTGTGAAATATGGCATGGAGTTCTGTGAGACTTGAAACCTAAAACGTTCTTTCTTTCAAACACTGAACCCTGATAAAAGCTATGGTTTTTTTCCTCGTTTTGCATACCTTTTTTTCTAAAAGCAATTTTCTGGACACATCCTCCCTTTCGGAATAAAAGAAATCTGAATCTGCTAATATCAAATGGTCTTTTCAATGTTTTCAACAGAGAGGTTGTGATCCTTATTGTGTAAAACAATGATTGAAACGGGACATTAAAAATTTAATTGCATATCTTTTCATGAATAAAAAAAGACACCTTGTATCATCAGTATCGTTGTACAATTGAAACCAATGAACAATTTACCAAATTGCAGTTAATGTAAGCGAGATATCTGAACTGCTTTCTGATAATTGTTTATAGGATGGTTCCTTTAATTTTGTACTGAAAGATCCAATGGACAGAAAAGAGGGATACAGTTAAAGTTATCCTTTTGGTGTGTTCAAAAGAAACACCTCCCCTGCCAAAAATTGTTGTTTCTCAGTTTTTACGTATAACTGTACTGAAGTCCATAGGTTTGACCCCCCTCCCAACCTGATGCCTCTGATCCCCTCCCCTTGAATGTTTTTCTAGAATTGCTCATGTACCAGAATTTGGAAATAAAATAGAATTGCGGAAAACCTGTACATCACACTACCAAAAGAACAATGGCAACTAATTAACCAGTTATGACATAATATTTCCTTAGATAACAGGAGAATCATCATTGATAAAATTGTACAAAGATACGATCCCTTTTTCAATTAAAAACTAGAACTGCCCTTACAGTGATGAATCATACCCCCGCGGGATGTTTGTCTCTAAACGGATCCTCTATCCCTAATAGTTTAAAAGTAGGTCAAAGGTCAAGGTCACTAGGTTAAATGTTTTGGTATCAAAATGTAGTACTTATTATGGTTAATGTGTTTTTTGAAATATGAAAGCCCTATCACTTATACTAGAAGAGTTAGCTTTTAGAACTTCTTAACCGGACGGACAGACGGACAGGGTGTTTCTTAAAAAAAAAACCCAAAGTTTGTTTGCGGTGAGTATAATTACAAATTTTTATTTTTTACATGTACGAGAGCTGATTGATATGTTGTAAGCCTTGGTTTTCTGACCAGTCAAGATAAGGATTTGTTACACGCCGGTGGCAAAAGTGTAAAGATACTGAAGGGGATTATGTAGAAAAATAATGCAAAATGTCTAATAAAATTTAAATCCATCAATACGAGGTTCACAACATATCAATCAGCCCTCGGATAGAAAAAAAGAAACTGTTTCCCTTGAACTCTCATGGATCTTTTACAACTGCAAAAACTTCATACCATTTGATTCAATGCTCAAAAGGTAATAGAGATATTAAGATAGAAACAAACTCATAATGGAAATTTTGTAGCGTGTAAATCATGACTATGACGTGTTGCTATTGAGAAATATTCATTTTTTCCATTCTTTTCTGTCTACCGTAAATTTAAAAATTTAGAAAAATTAAGTACCTGGAAAATATCTTATACATTATATTAAAAGGTAAAGAGACTCCAAAAGATGATAGATTATAAAAACACAAAATTTGGCAATGAAATTTCACAAAACAGTAATCTTGAATGAGATGTATACACATATCTATATAGCGTTTTCCATCGAGTATTTGCATTTTCAGAATTAAAAAACTTTGAAATTGTGGCAAATACACATTGAAAAACATGGTTGTCATGGCAACCGATCTCCAAATTAGATAACTTGATATTCTTAAATTAATGAAACTGATATAAAGATTAGCATGTTTGATCAAGTTTGTACAATAATACAATCTTATATGTTCAGGTGTTTGTTTGAAATAAGAATATATGATTTAAGAATTTATTTCCCAGTTTTTCGTGATTTTTCTTTAAAATTTACTATTTTCCCTAAAGTTTTATGACTCCTTTTTTCTACAATTTCTGTTAAAAGCTTCATGTCATTTATTTATTAAAAATTAATCAAATTAAACTTTGAAATATACACGATAATAGATAGAAAAAGAAAATTTTAACATAATAATGAAAATTTCACTGTCTATTGATGATAACAATGGTTCGTTGCTATGGAGATATCCTAGTATTTTTCATATATTTTCCTTTGATTTTAGTGATATTAGAAAAAAAATATCCTATATGAGTGAAACAAAGAAATTGTCTTTCTTATTTTCATAAAAGGCAAAGAAATAACAGGAAAAGACGGAAAATTGCTTTTAAAAGTGTCAATTTTGCCTTTTTAGACATGGTTACCATGGCAACCGATGATAAAATATAGACTAAATTTCAATAAAAATGTCAGAAAAATTGAAAGCTTCAATAATATACAAAAATTACATGTTTCTGTCTTCTATGATCTGAGATACTTTATGTTATCCATCAGTCATATAAAATGCAGATGTTGCCATGGTAACCATTTTTGAATAAGATTTATTTTCTTCAAACAAAAATAACATCTCTGGATTTTTTATATTTTCCTAATAGATAGTCAAACATTCATTCAACAATATTCAATCACTTCACTTAGCCTGGGTTATTTTGCTATGCATAGCCGAAAATGATGATTTTTTTTGTGTTTTTGTAAAATGTCAAAATATTGAAACTTTGTCGTGAAATTTGAATGATTTTAAAAGTTTTTCGACCATAATTTAATGACACAACTTAAAGAGCAAGGTATCAAGTTTTACAATTTGGATGAAAAATTGAACAATTGAAAGGCTTTACCTGAGAAAATTGTACTTGAAAGTAGTTCATTTCATGCTCGTCAGAGCCCCCTTTTCTTGTCAAAATGGGATGGGGTGGTTACCATGGCAACGGATTGTCGTATACAAAAACAAATGTTATTTTTACTATCAGGGGGTCAAACTTGGCTCAGACACTCAAAATCATGAAAATCTGAGATGATCGTTTTTCGACCACTTTGGTCCTTACAGAGAATGGCTCTTAAGTTAAGAAGTCTCATTATTCCTACCAAAAAGAGTAAGTACACGCGATACATATGGTTATGTATATGTCTTGCTGTAAATATTTGCACAGTGAATGAATTGTACATGTTAAAGGAAAGGTCAAATTGAAATTCATTCTCTTAACTTGGGGACGAGGGACATATACCATCTAGTGCCTTACGATTCTTTCAATCCTTAAAAAACTTTCAGCATAGAAAAGAAAAAATGGATAAGTAGGGTTAATAGGTAAATTATTTGAAAATAAAGCAGAAAAAAAACATTTTCTTTCTTAAGGTATTAGATGTATAATGATCGAAATAAGGTCCAAAATATTGAAATTATGTGTATAAATTATTTTATACTTCTCTTTCGCTTTTGATGTTGCAATGACGTTTGCACTATGATGGCAGCCATCGGAAAAGGGAATTTTAATAGGGTTATTTATAGGAGTTGTTTCCCTTGACAGATTATACTTGAACAATCAATTGCGGAAGACTTGAGATGTTTTAGTGAGATTTGATAACTATTAATTTTTACAAATCTTTCATCCATTCATATCTCATCCCATCATTTTCTTGAAAGATGTGACTGAAATATTAGATTATACATAGACTTCAATGTAAAATCTGTGGGCCAGTAGCTCTTAAAGGATTTAAACTTTTTTTCAAAAGCATTGATGAAAATTTTTAAATAAGATTATAACTATTGCGTAAGTTTAGATTCAATACTCAATAAATGGATAAACCGATTACCCCTCATTATACATTTCTGGATTCGGTCAACTCCGGTAAATACAAAATTGCATTTCATTGAGCGACAACAAAATTCAAATATACTCTCCTCTGATTCTTTCTTCTTTTCCGTAGCATGTGCCATTTCACGGTTTAATTTCTTCATTTCTTTCTTCTGTCGCTCTATGTGATCAGATGAGTCCGTGATCTCCTATCTCTGTTTCTCCAGGGTCTTTGATTGCGCCGTGATTTCATTACCCTTCAAATTGGAATTCTTCTTCTGATAAAAAATTTATAGATTTCTCAAATTTATCGTTTATCTTTTCCATGGTAACATCACTACTTTCAAATTTCTGCACTTTTTTTTTTCATACTAAAATCCAGTATCTGGTTTATTTCGGCAAACTGCGAATAAGTACTACATACATCTCCGTCTATTACCGGCGACGATATATAAAGAAATGTTTCCAGCATTTTCGGCACAGTAACGTTCGTCTGGTGTTTCTTATAAACCCTTGATCGCTTCATTCAACATCAAACTTACGGCATGCTGTTCTGACACTGATGGAAACTATGGGAGTTATGTAAATTATGGTTACTTATGTCGTACGTTTTCCTCTGTTTTACATTTACCTCATTTTTGGACATAGAATCCATGGAATTCGAATTCATATCACATGAAACAAAGGAGGGGATCTCCAACAACACCAGGTTGTAGCACCCACAGCAAAACCCCCAAAACACAGAGCAGACAAGCACAGAAAGAGACACAAAAGGGACAAGGAACATCAACGCACAACACAGAAACACAGAAACATCAAACACAAAGGACTGCACATAAACCAAAGAGACCAATGGGCAACTTAGGACGGCCATCTGCCACGGAAATAGCAGAAGGTTTGGTTATCCTGAATTACGTGCGCAAATCCCTCCCACTTTTCCGATTACCCAGAGGTTTCGAAGAACGTACAAGTGTGGTGTAAAACAACCTCCTCACTGTCAGAATTTAGAATCAATTCTTGTGGATAAATAACATTTTTAAACTTTTCAAAAACAGGATTGTCGATAGTAAGAATATCATCCAGGTACCTACAAATACCAATGAAATATTTAACATCATCATTTTTTTTTTTTTTTTTTTTTTTTTTTTTTTTTTTTTGCTTTTGAAGATTTTGGATAAATTCCTTTTCATACGTGTATTAAAATAAATCTTAAACGAGAGGCGCACAATTAGTACCCATAGGAATTCCTACAAGCTGATTGTAGAGTTTCTCATCAAATCTTACAGAACTATTGTCCAATACGAAGGACAAGGCAATACACAGGTCACCACGATGTCCATGATTTGTATGATTTGTAATCTGAAACCCTTTGATTCAGATGTACAAATATAAGTTTTCCCCTCTCGATCAAAACACCATTTAATGAGTTTGGAAAGTCGATCATTTATTTTGTCGTGAGGAAGCGTGGTGTACATATAAGAAAAGTCGTATGAAGATATAGTATTTGCTTCAAAATATCTTGATTTCATTTTGTCAACAACATCCCCTGAATATTTAATAGACTACACCATTCCTGTTCATAAGAGTATTTTGTCACGTGTTCCTTTATAGCCCTGAGTGCTGACGTCAGATTTCTAGACAAATGTATCGAAACTAGTAAAGAGACTTGTGAAGTTTTGGTATACAGTATATTGTAGGGAGATCCAATTTAGAAATAGGGATGTTAAAAGAAGAAATTTCACTGCTTTGTTTGTTCAAAATATTGGGAACACTTTCATTGATTTCGATATAAGTATAAGTAGAGGAGAGTTCCGAAACTAAAGTTGATATGTAGTAGCGTTTTCAAATAATTATGGTGTTGTTGGCGGCTTTGTCTGAAGGCGCGAAGGCATATATTTCATGTTAATTACGTAACTTGGATTTGAAATATCTTTCAGATTTAGAACTTCGATTTTCAAAGAAATGAGGATGTTTGTGGTAGTTATCTATTCGAATATCGGTAATATCCATAATGTGGTTTTTCCAGTCATTCAGAGCATGCGATTCGTCTCCTTCCGATTTACACCATCGTTTGGTATAGTTATCTAAAGCTTCCTTTAGCACTTCGCGACTTTATCTTGGATGGGATTCTATACCTAGGTCCTTTTTGAGAAGACCACGGAGCTGCCTGTCTTTGATAATTGAAAAGTCACCTGTAATAACATGGCCCGCTGGTTTACATAGATATTCAGACGTTACACATTCTCAAGAAGCAGGACATGATTCAAGTATTTTAGGATCTGTTGTAGCTAAAATCGAAATTTCGAATAGGTCTCTTATATTTGTGACAAATAAGAGAAGGGTTTTCAAAGTATTGAGGAATGACATTTTGTACGCGATGATCCCGAAAAATATTAGAGATGTTCAGAAGATCAAAACCTTTGTTAATAAATGGAATTTTTATAAATCGTCTTTTAGGGGAGGTGTTTTAAGCAAAGGATATAGTTTATTTTGAGCGAATGCAACAATGATGTTAAGCCTGAATCAATCAGTGTTTCTTAAGAATGAAAGCAGTGCTTCATCCAAGATAGATTTTAATTGAACTGCTGGAATTGAAGAGAGAGAAAATCACTATGGAACATCCGGTAACAACGATAGAACTAAGAGAATCTACAACAGAGAGCCTACATATCAACAATTAAGCAAAGACAATGTAAAACATGCTAAAGAAAGTAAGATAATCATATAAAACATCAATATGATAAAAATTGTGTGATTATAAAAACAAACTACGTAACATTAATATATTTGAAAAAAAAAACTCTTGTGATCGGGATATATTTCTCTTTACAAAATCACAAACAAATTAGTAAGACATATGGTCCTTAATATTAAAAAGTACACTGCAATCATTCCTTTGATCCGCTAGATGAAACGAGCTCAGTCATCCGAGCAGCCTGACTAACTTTCAGATAACACAGTGAGATTAAGGTCAATTTGAATTCAATTCAATTTGGTCCGTCGATGCTCAGTTTGGTGTTTTATTGTGAGTGCTGTTGAGATTATCGTCAGCATCTTCCTTACCTCATTTGTGTCGCACTTATGTCGTGTGAAAGTCAGTTAGTGTTCTGAATATTGTTCCCTAATATGGTCGTCAAAGCTCTTTCTATACAGACAAAGCAGTACATTTATTTTTTATATTGTTTTCATTTTCATGCATGAACATTGACGGCGGATGTGGCTAGCCAACAGGAGATGCTTACTCCTCCCGGGCACCTGGTTTCACATCTAGCTTGCTAGGGGTCCGTTCTTTTATTGTAAGTGTTGATGAGATTATCGTCAGGATCTTATTGACTCATTGAGGACGTTTAACATTTATACCACTTGATGAGTGTCACTGCTGGTGGACAGGAGTCCCCGGGGGCACATGTAGCCAAGTTCGATCAACTTCTGTCGACGCATTCGAAAATTTCTATTATCAAAATTACTTGAAATTTCTTAAACGTGGGACCTGTAGCATAATATCCAACCCTTCCTGCTACGTCTTTTGCTACATTTTGGACATAGTTAGTTATATTTAGTCATATTACATTATTTAAATTGAGGATCACTGACGAGGGTTAAGTACCCGAAACGTGCATGTCTGGTCCATGTTGCAAATTTTACTGCTCTTAAATGATGCTTTTCAATTTGAGGACGTTTAACACTTGTACCACTTGGTTAGTGTCACTGCCATTGGACAAGGAGTCCCCGTGGGGACATGTAGCCAAGTGCGATCAACTTCTGTTGATCGTTTCTTCAATGAATTAGAGAATATCTGCTATCAAAATTTCTTAACATTTCTAAAATGTGGGTCCTGTAACTTAATATCCTACTATTCAATTTAAAGACGTTTAACATCAAATGTCAATCTGCTCTGACATTATATGGACAGTGTCCATCATGAATGAATAGAAGGAGATACCAAAGTAAGAAGATCGTCTCCGTCTGTTTATTTTTCTCGTCTCGCAAGAGTTTGTTTGGGTTCTTTTACTGTTAGGGATCTCCTCCTTATCTTTGCTTTCTTTTCGATTTGCCCAATGCTAATTTTGTTTTATTGATTGTGATTCTTCTATGAATGTTTTGTGATTGACTTTCATTCCCGGACCAAAACATTACGAAGTAGTTCTATCAAATTAGGAAGTATGCTATCTTGACAAACATCCTGTATGTGTACAGGACATGAAATGGGGTTTTTTAATCAGATTAAGTTGTCCTTCGTTTTTTATGCTCCTCCCGGGCACCTGATCCCACCTCTAGTTTGCTAAGGGTCCGTCGATTCTCAGTTTGGTGCTTTATTGTGAGTGCTGTAGAGATTATCGTCAGGATCTTCTTAAACTCATTAAGGTTGTGTTGTGTTCTTGTCTCCATTTATTTGTCCGATTTTCTTTAAGTTTTGTTACTCGCTTGACTCTGCAACTGAGAATATCATTACTTCAAAATTATTGTTCGACAGTATATTCTCGCAGTGGTATCAACCAGATGTGGATTTTAAAGAATTCGAAGGAACTTTTAGAACATCTGAAATCCACTCATTTTAGTAGAGTCCATTCGATCAAAGCCTTTGATTTTTCGACACATTACACTACAATTCCACATTCTTAATTGAAAGAAAGACTCGCAAAAATTATAAGTAATGCGTTAACAAGTAAGAACGGTAATCGCAAATACAGCTTTATTGTTGTGAGCTATGACTAAACCTACTTTGTAAAAGAAAAGTCCGATTCTGAAAATAAGTACACTGAAACAGATGTTATTCAGATGTTAAACTTTTTGATCGACAACATTTTTTTGTGGTGTTTGGACTTTCTATATAGAAAGAACCACAGACAGTGCATGTATTTAATATATTTTCATTTTCGTGCATGAACATCGACGGCGGGTGCGGCTAGTCAACAGGGGATGCTTACTCCTCCCGGGCACCTGGTCCCACCTCTAGCTTGCTAGGGGTCCGTCGATGCTCGATTTGGAGCTCTATTGTGAGTGCTGTTGAGATTATCGTCAGGATCTTCTTTAACTCATTGGAGGGAAAGGTCTTCCAGCAAATTGTCGTAATTTCAATGGGGACCAATTGTGCTCCAATCCTTGACGACATTTTCCTTTACCCGTACGAAGCTGAATTCATTCAATCTTTGGTCTCTGATGGGCAAAGATGCTTAGCTTCTGACTTCAACTTCACTTACAGGTACATAGACGATGTGTTGTCCATCAATAATCCAAAATTCACAGATTACCTGAGCAGTATCTATCCTTCAGAGCTTGAAGTCAAAGGAACTACAGAGACAAATAATTCAGCATCCTATTTTGACATAATGTTGTCCTACGACACTGATGGTCACATGAACACCTCACTCTATGCAACCATGATGACTTCAATTTCAGCATTACAAACTTTCCTTTTCTGAGTAGAAACATCCCTTCATCGCCAGCTTATGGTGTGTTCATATCTCAGTTGATACGCTATGCCAGAGCAAGTACCAAATATACGGATTTTGTTCTGAGAGCTAGACGTCTTTCAGATAAGCTTCTCAGTCAGGGAAATGTTTGTGACCGACTAACATAGTCACTGAGGAAGTTCTATGGTCGATATGGGAAACTCGTCATACACTATGATGTCCCACTCTCCAGAATGGTGGATGATATTCTGTCATAGACCATTTGAACCTTCCAACCAAACATTGTACTTTATGTCTTCCGAAATGGAAGTAACCGGATGTGACAGTTCTACCGAATTGAAGCGGCGGGTGTTGCATGCAAGCAGGAGATGCTTACTCTTCCTTGGCACCTGGTCTCACTCCCATATCGGGTGTTCACTTCTTTTCATATGGTGGAGGTTTTGTTTGTTTGCTTTGGTTCTTGTTTTATCCTGATTTTGTATGCCTTCGGTTTCTGATTTTCTGAATTATCGATTTTGTGATGTATACAGGGATATGGTCATTATCCATGTTTGTCACTGTACCATTCTATGAGTCCAGGTAATTGTCGCCATTATATGCTGTAGTTCAGACTAGATATTGGTTTCTATGTGATTTGGCGTTCCTTGTAACATTTGCGTCTCTTTCTGTACGTGTTTTCTTAGTGTTTTTACAGTGTGGGTTTTGCAGTTGGTGCTGCAAGTAGGTGTTGTTGATGATCCCTTCTTTAATTTCATTTCTTTTTGTATTCCTCTTTAATCCCCAGAGTGTTGTATATGGTCTTTGTTACTTTCTTGCCTATATATGTTCTATATATATAAATATGACAGCAAATCAATTTGATTTATATGTTTATTTTCACAATCAGTCAATAAATAATCAACACAATGTAGAAAATAAGACATCAAATGGCTTTCATTTATATCTTTATGTTCACAATCAGTCAATAAATAATCAACACAATGCAGAATAATCAAATGAGTGACTAGATTTATAAAACAATTAATGAGAAAATAAAAGTCAAAAACAAAACCCGAAATCAGATTTCAAAATCACAGTCAATGGACTTACATATTCTAGAAAAAAAAAGAAAAATCGGACAAACAGACACAGACACAAAAAAACTTCATAGAATCAAGAAGGACAGCTTCATCTCCTGAACAATCTCACATGTTCAGTGCAAGTACAGAATCCACTGTAGACGGCTCTGTAAAATGATGTCATGCTTTTGATTTAATGGAAAGGATGCATTAATTTTGAAGGCGTATAGTTAAGCTTTATACATTTTAATTGGTGGATACAAATATAAACATCAAGTACTCAAGTACACTCCTTTAAGGCAAAGGCCGAAAATTTAAATACTTGAGTTTCGGTTAAATTCTAACCAAAAGACTTTTCTCTGATACATCTATGAATTAAGAACATCTTTACGGTTGGTATTCAGATGAATATCACATATACTACAAATAAATGCGTACACAAAAATCTTAACAATATGAAAAATATATTCCAAAGCATCACAACTTTAAAATGACATGTATATTTTTATCAGTTTTACAGAAGGCTTTATACAATTTGATATGTAACCTGTAGAGGTGCCCTTTCCCTTAAACTAACAAAGTTCACACAGCAGTACACTTGTTCGCATTTCTAATATTCCAACCTCGTATTGTGTTCGATCGATTGTTACGCAAAATGTTCGTTGGTTCATAAACCCCTTAGTTGAATTGAAAGGAATACATATCAAGCAAAGTCATCGACATCATTCCATAATATATATATCATAGTTCCATGGCTTATACTCGTCATACAGGACAGACCCTTAACGATGGTAATTGCTACTTTTGGAGCTTGCAATGAAAGCAAGGATAATGGCAACTAATACTATCACAATTGCCAAAAATACCCACATGGGGTCTACTCTGGTATCGCTTTTGTTGTTGCTACCGGCTGCTGCTGTGCCAGGAGCCCGTGTTGAACCACTGGTTGTGGAAGTCGGCGTTTGTTTATGGTATGTGGCTTTTGTGTCCGGGGTAACAGAACCAGGGTTGCAGACCTATTAAATCTATACAAAATGTATTTTATATACAACTCTGCAGTCATTTCTTTGTAATATAGACATTTTTTTAAATGAGTTCTCTAAAAGATGTTTGGACATATATCATTGGTGTTGTAAACATAATTTAAAACGGTTATTTATAATAAATAATTACCAAATGTGTTTGTTTATTTGATTCTAAGCATTTTGATTGGTCGATCGCATTTATTGTGACTTCCGTTATGAGATGATAAAATGTCAAAATTGACCGGAGCTACTTTCACACTAACGCAATAGAAATCAAGAATTGTCTAACGCATGAAATAAACAATACAAATGGTCTCAAATAATCCATTAAAACTAGAGACAGTTCCATGTGTCGACTCATAAACATCACAGCACAGTACTGTGAATGTTTGCAGAGATTACATCGGTTGCTACGCGCATGATTTGAAAACTGCAACTAGTTAACATGAACGGCAGTTTGTTGACAGATTTCTTGTGTTTCTAGGTAAATTTTGATTGACTTACTAGAAATGCATGAAAAAAACTTGTCCTTTATTTCTCTGAAATCATCGAAATTAATCTAATACACATGGATATACAACATGTAGGATGAATAAATTTGAAAGCACTGAGCAAAAGCTACGCAATCGCGACTTACCAAACTTGTCTTGCCGATTTCGGTATGATTCCTAAGAAATAATTTACAGCTGATGTTTCGATACCTGAAGATCTTAACAACGTGATTTTTCTTCACACATAAGATCTACAGGTACAAAAAATGCTGTCTGAGAGTCCGTATAAATCCCAACACAAATTGCTTCGTGTTCTACTTTCAACTGTCATGTCTGCTGCCTTCGATAAACAACGCGTCACAAGTTACGTCATAACAGTACAGCAGTAAGTGCAAATAGGTAAAACATGCTGGGGTTCTTAAGGGGAAATTGTTTTTTCCAGATAAAATGTCGGCTTGCTTTTTTTTTCCTCTCGAACATTTTTGTTGTTAGGGAACTAGTTCGTACCAGTTTAATATTTTCATACGCCACGTACTCAATCGTTTATTTTCCTTAGAATTTGTACGAATTCGGAATAACTTCATATGTTTGGTAATTATAAGTATTGAATATTTATTTTTGCCATTTTATTGGATGATGAAATGTCAGTTGTCGTATCAGAAATTTTGCGTAAAACCGCTTCGCTACGCTACGCGGTTTTACACAATATGAGATACGACAACTGACATTTCATCATCCAATAAAATGGCAAAAATAAACATTCAATTCTTAAATATCTACATCTATATATCTGAATATATAAATTAATTCCCATACATAAATATTGATGATGTAATGATAAAACGTATATTTTTCGATTATTTCTGTAGGCCAAAATATCGTAAAATTTCCTAATCACCACGCCTCGGACTTATTTCAGTCGATGGTGTCGGAGTAGAATAGTCGCTAAATATCCAAGCGTAAAAAAATTCAAAGAAAACGTACCGAAATGTTTCTTAGCAAGATAAATTTGTTATACTTAAGGGTTTCTTCCTCTTCCTACTCAAAGTGGGTGTGTAAATATGAAAGGGATTCGGACTTCGACCTCACACCTCACAATTTACACATCTACTTCGAGTAGGAAGTTTGACAGGAAAACACCTTATAAATAATTATATAAAGCATTGCTAAATAAAATCTGTTTTTATTTATATTTCTTTTTTGAATCAATGATATTGTGCCTCAACGTGTTCTTGTCGTTTCCTTAAATTATATAACCCTAATTATAATATCAGTATGTCAGCAGATAATTTGCATTTGATTCGTCCTTGATTAGCTAAAATTGAAAAAAAATGTACCTGCGTCATGAATTTTATAACCGGAATATCTATTTCCGGTATGGTTTCATCGAGACGATTCGTGCCGTAAACCCTATCAATGTCGTCGCAATAATTACGACACCTCATGTATCTGTTGTCGGGCAGTCCAAGGTGCGCCTTAAAGTCATTTTCCTTCCTCAAAAAATCTTCATCTTCAACGTTGACGTGATCAAAATGTGTAAGAACTCCATAGCGCGGGATCACTATAATATCAATCACATTATATCTATTACACATAATTTGGATAAGATAAAAGTGTTTGTTCCTAGTTACCTTTTTGAAGAAAATTTCAGAGGTTGCAGATCTCAGGAGGAATTTTATGTTTGTGTTGAGGAATTTTATGTCTGAGTGATCCTCATCAGTTGTAGTTTTTGACGATATGAATTTCTGACATTTTTTTCAAGTAGCGCCCACAAGTTTGATATCTTTTTCAATTTTTAGTATTTACTATATAATCATACTTTTACATTACTTTTGAAATTATCCAATTATATTTTACTTTTGATGTAAATATTCTTATTCGTGTGATAGACCGCAGTTTTTATTTTCGATTTTGTTCCCAATGAGCATCTTTGTGGACATTTACAATTTGGTGCATCAGATCAATTCATGAACCTTTCAGATATCATATCCATATCAGAGACAAAAACAATAATAAATCAGAGAACCCAAAACGCTTTTGTATAGCATATTGTTTTATTTCAAAGTTTCATATTTTCATATTCATATATAGCCAAAGAATAACGGCGCCAAATTTTATGTCTTTTCGCACGTGATTTACTTAAAATAATGTCTGAAACGATTAATGAATATATTGAAATCGTAACAATCTATATCTGTGAAGAGAGGGGATCTCCAACAAGAACCTGTTGCAGCACCAACAGCAAAACACCAAAACACCCGATGCAAAAACACAAATACGAGCATACTAAGAGACGTAAAAGAGACATACGACATACGACGATCAAACACAAAAGACTACGCATAAGCCAACGAGACCAATAGGTCACAGGCGCCAACTTTGGACGGCCATTTGTCACACAGGTAGCAAATGGTGTGGTTATCCTGGATTACGACCGCACAACCCTCTCCCATTCTCCAATTACCCATAGGCCTCGACGAACGTACAATTGTGGTGTAAAACAACCTCCTCACTGTAAGATGACCACACACAAACTAGACTGCAAAACGCAGGGGCCCAAGCAACACAGATGAATATGTAAATTGATAAAAAAGAGGGCGTACTTAATACAATCTGTGCTCTGCCGACGCGAGCTCATGTATACTATCACCTAAGGAGTCAAACTGACATTCAGAGAATGTCACTTACAAATATATTTCTTTCAACTTTTCATCATGATACTGTAAAATATCAAGAAAGTACGAAGTGTCGTAACATTCAGTTTACAGATGACAGTTAACTGGAAAGAACTAGAGAAAATCAAATGCTAAACGATGACCTAAATGAATAAGCGATATAGTGGCCAGTACATACTGAAAGTATTGTCAATAAACTTTATCAGCTACTCAACGACATCCATTTAGATATTCATCTGTATGGTATTTGCGACCTTGATTTCTACTACATGTTCTTTGTGTCGTCATATTAGATTTCATGAGACTTACTTACATAACAATTATGCGATACTTCAGACCACTGGTAACCGGTCAAGTTGGAAGGTAGTACACACGTAATCAGGATATTCTAGGATTGCCCAATCATTGGTCTCGTTGGTTTATGTGTAGTCCTTTGTGTTTGATGTTTCTGTGTTGTGCGTTGACGTTCCTTGTCCCTTACGCGTCTCTTTCTGTGCTTGTCAGCTCTGTGTTTTTGCATTGGGTGTTTTGGGGTTTTTCTGTGGGAGCTACAACCTGGTGTTGTTGGAGATCCCCTCCTTTGTTTGCTACTAACCTAGCAGATGACCGTCTCGTCTTTTGGTTTATGTAAAGCCTTTATGTCTTGATATTGGTGTTTGGTAAATATTGTCCCGTTTAAATATCTTGTTGAACTCTTTTACCCTGTGTTTTTACATGGGGTGTTTTGGGGATTTGCTGTAGGTGCTGGTCATGTTGAAGATCTCATTCTCTCTTAATGAAGAAGAAGATTTATTTTCCGAAGCATAGAAACTATTTGGAATGTTAGTCCAGGAGACTGCCCTCTGATAACAGAGTAACATCACTTCGTTTTTCTTTCTACGCACAACTTACCGATTTCTTATGAATAAGTGGCACTCCAAACGAAACTTCGTTTTTCTTTCTACGCATATCTTACCCATTTCTGATTAATTAGCGGCACTCCAAAAGAAACTTCGTTTTTCTTTCTACGCTTATCTTACCAATTTCTGATGAATTAGCGGCACTCCAAACGAAACTTCGTTTTTCTTTCTACGCACATCTTACCCATTTCTGATGAATTAGCGGCACTCCGTACGACATTAATAAGTTTTGTAGGGATGTTTGTATCTGCATGAGCTGAAGCTACAAAGATGATCCTATTAACTCTGTGTTCTTCTGCAACTGTCGAATATTGTTCCCGTATAACATTAGCGTTGTGGACATTTTCTGATATGAATCGATGTAGAGTCTGTAACGATTCCCCCTCATGTATCCTTCCAAACAACACTATCCTTAACATTTCCTGAAGGACCAATGAATCTTCATCTTCCAGTCCAGCGATATCAAGAAGTGTTGGATAGGCGAAACTTTCGTGGTTCCATCTAGTTATGTACTTATCTTTGCTAAAACTTGATGAAAAGGACATCGTAAATGGCAAAATTAAATATCTTTGTAAAGATGAAGTATATCTTAGAAAAAATGTTGATATAGAGAAAAACACAAAATGCCTTGCGTCTCTTTCTATGCTTGTCTGCTCTGTGTTTTTGCATTGAGTGTTTTGTTGTTTTGCTGTGGGTGCTGCAACCTGGTGTTGTTAGAGATCCCCTCCTTTGCTTTAATACGTTTTCCGATTTCGGGAAGTTTAAATCGTGAAAAATGTGTATGTAGTCAACCTGCCTGACAGTGTATTAAACGTTTCATACTTAACAAGGATGATATTCTTACAATCAGCGATCAACAATCCTGATTTGGAAAAGTATATAATTCACAAAAATTGACTCTAAACGAGGCAAATGTTACAAACACAAAAAACGTTCTTCGAGACCTCTGGGTAATCGGAATAGTGGGAGGGTTGTGCGCACGTAATCCAGGATAACCACACCGTCTGCTACTGACGAGGCAGATGGCCGAGTAAATAGCAGACGGTGTGGTTATCCTGGATTACGTGCGCACAACCCTCTCACTTCTCCAGTTACCTATAGGTCTCGAAGAACGTACAAATGTGGTGTAAAACAACCTCCTCACTGTAAGATGACGTCACACAAACAAGACCGCGAAACGCAGAGGCCCAAGAGACACAGATGAATATGTAAATGGATATAAAAAGAGGGCATGCGTAATGCAGTCCGTGCTCTGCCGGCTGTAGCGAGCTCATGTATGTTATCACCCGAGGAGTCCGACTGACATTCAGAGAGGACATGTGGTCGGGGCCCTGTCTTCTCTAAAGAGGTTTGGACAGGGCCCGTCATGGAGTCCCGTCGTCACAGTCAGTCAGAGTGCAAGTCCTAAGAATGCGCTCGTACAAGACTGTATATTGGTCAAGTACCAAGCTTAGTGTCCGTCTGGTGACATTAGGATCATATCCACGGTATAAAAGGCGTTTGATGACTCTGACGCATTTTCGATACATATGCTGTCTACCTTTGATCCTTCTGATTTTGTTAATTATGTCACCATAAAATGCAGGTTGTGAAATACCTAAAGTAATATACTCCGTTGCTTTTATGGGTCCGAATTTCAAAAGAAGTTGATCATAATTTTTGTAAAATTTCCAGAAAGTCTTTACTAGTTTGTGAAAGCGAAAACCTTGACCTAAAAGTTTCTTTGTAATTTGTAGATTTCTATTATGAAAATCCAAAACATCAGTACATGCTCTAGCATACCGGATGAGCTGTGAAATATAGATACCGTATGACGGTAATCTAGGGACATCACCGTCAAGCCAGGGGAAATTTACTATGTTGAATCCAAAATCATCTCGTTTATCATATACACTTGTATGAATTTCTCCATTGACAATTTTGATACCCAGGTCCAAAAATGGTGTTTCAGTGTTTGTAAAGTTTGCCTTGTTTAGAGTCAATTCCTGTGGATAAATAACATCTTTATACTTTTCAAAAACAGGATTATCTATAGTAAGAATATCATCCAGGTACCTAGAAGTACTAATGAAGCATTTCACATCATCATGTTTTCTTTGCTTTTGAAGATTTTGAATAAATTCCTTTTCGTATGTGTATAAAAATAAATCTGCAACAAGAGGCGCACAATTTGTACCCATAGGAGTCCCTACAACCTGCTTGTAGAGATTCTCACCAAATCTTACATAAATGTTGTCCAAGAGGAAGGACAAGGCACTACACAGGTCGCTACATGTCCATGATTTGTATGATTTGTATTCTGTAGCGGAAAAGAAACCCTTTGATTCAGATGTACAAATATAAGTTTTCCCCTCTCGATTATAGCACCATTTAATGAGTTTGGACAATTGATCATTGATCTTGTCGTGAGGAAGCGTGGTGTACATATTTGAAAAATCGTATGAAGCAATCGTATTGGCTTGAAAATTTCTAGATTTTAACTTGTCAATCAAATCCCCGGAATTGTTTATAGACCAAAATAAATTTACATCATTCCTGTTAAGAACAGTTTCACAATATTTTGCAACGTGTTCCTTTACCGCCGTGAGGGCTGACGTCAGATGTCTAGACAAACTTGTAGTTGAGCAGTTGCTAGAATTAGCAATGCATCTAAATTTGTAAGGCGATTTGTGCAGTTTTGGTATGCAGTATATTGTAGGAAGATCCAATTTAGAAATAGAGATGTTGAATGAAGAAATTTCACTGCTATGTTTGCTCAAAATGTTAGGGACACTTTCATTGCTTTTGATATAAGTATTTGTAGACGAAAGTTCCGAAACTAAAGTTGATATATAGTAAAGTTTTCATATGATTATAGTGTTGTTGGCTGCTTTATCTTCAGGAGCGAAGACAAATTTTTCATGTAAATTACGTAATTTGGATTTAAAATATCTTTCAGATCTAGAACTTGGATTTTCAAAAAGATGAGGATTTTTGTGGAAGTTGTCAGTAATGTCCAAAATGAGGTTTTTCCAGTCATTCAGAGAATGCGATTCGACTCCTTCCGATTTACACCATCGTTTGGTATAGTTATCTAAGGCTTCCTTTAGTACTTCGCGACATTTAATAAAATCTATCTTGGACGGGATTCTATACTTAGGTCCTTTTTTGAGAAGACCACGGAGCTGCCTGTCTTGGATAATTGAAAAGTCACCTGTAATAATATGACCAGCTGGTTTATATAGATATTCAGATGTTGCACATTCTCAAGAAGCAGGACATGATTCAAATATTTTAGGATCTGATGTAACTTTGTTGTAGTTAAAAACGAAATTTCGAATAGGTCTCTTATATTTGTAACAAATAAGAGGAGGTTCTAAATTTTCAAAATATTGAGGAATAGCACTTTGTACACGATGATCCCGAAAAATATTAGAGATGTTAAGAAGATCGAATCCTTTGTTAATGAATGGAATTTTTAAGAATCGTTTTTTAGGTAAGATGTTTTTAACAACTGGATAAAGTTTATTCTGTGCGAATGCAACAATGATATTAAGTCTGAATCAATCCGTATTTCTTAAGAATGCAACCAGTGCTTCATCCAAGATAGATTTCAATTGAACTGCTAGAACTGATGAGAGAGCATGAAGCAGTTCATGTCTACCGCCGTTGCGAGCAATGATCAGAAGATCGTTGAGGGTACGGTGTAATCTAGATCTTATTCTGAGTTTTCGGTTTCGTCGTCTTCCGTGAGACCTATGCTTCCGTTTAGTGTTTGGGCGGATTGAAAATACATTAATATTAGTTGACGTCGAGGAAATGTTTCCTTGTCCATAAATTTGATCGTTTAGACCAAGGGGGTACGCAGTTTGGAGTTTTGTGATCCATGCAAGTTCAGCTTGTAGTCGGCGTTTTTTAATTTCCGTTTTACTAAGATTTTTAAGTTTAGAAAAAGACTGAACCGGTGTAATAGTTATATCCGAAATGGAATGATTGTATTTAACGAAGTGATTATAAAGGAAATTTCTTTGTTTTTTGTGATGTGAGTTTCTTATCTGATACGAATGACTTCTAAAACGAGATTTTAAGGCCTGACCTGTTTCTCCAACATATTGGGCGCCACATCCCCTAGCGTTTCATGTTATAACATAAATGACATCTTGGTACGATCAATCGATGTCGTTTTCAATTTCAATTTTAAAAGTCTGCCCGTTAACACTTGATTTAATTGTGGAATTGCAATTGATGAGCGGACACATACCGCATCTTTTCCCTTTGCACGTAGAAACTGCTGAGAACCCTCTATGTTTGTTGTTAAATGTAGAGCCTGCAGATGGAGAAGTAGGTGTAATACGTCTACGGGATTTCAAATTAAGAGGTGAAAGAAGTACTCTGGGTGAGGAAAAAAGTTTATTACTGTTAAAAGTCGATGATGGGAAGGTTACTGTAGTGATAGAGGGTAATCTCAAAGGAGTAAGTTTAATACGAGGCGACCTTAAAAATGCCATAGTGAGATGATCAAAGAAGGATGAGTAGAGATCCTGCATGGAAGACACTACAACAAAGTCAAGTTAGAGAACGAAATGGAATTAAAACACTTCAAACATCGGGTCACGGGGAATTGTATTACCAACTCCACACTGCAACACGAAATAAGTGTAGATATAAAAGAAAGGAGGGGATCTCCAACAAAACTAAGTTGCAGCACCCACAGCAAAATCACAAAACACCTATGTAAAAAACACAGAACAGATACCCACAGAAAGAGACGCAAAAGGGACAAGGAACACCAACTCACAACATAGAAACATAAAAGACTATACATAAACCAACGAGACCAATGGGCAACCGGTGCCGACTTAGGACGGCCATCTGCCAAGTAAATAGCAGACGGTGTGGTTATCCTGGATTACGTGCGCACAACCCTCTCACTTCTCCAGTTACCTAGAGGTCTCGAAGAACGTACAAATGTGGTGTAAAACAACCTCCTCACTGTAAGATGACGTCACACAAACAAGACCGCGAAACGCAGAGGCCCCAGAGACACAGATGAATATGTAAATGGATATAAAAAGAGGGCATGCGTAATACAGTCCGTGCTCTGCCGGCTGTAGCGAGCTCATGTATGTAATCACCCGAGGAGTCCGACTGACATTCAGAGAGGACAGGTGGTCGGGGCCCTGTCTTCTCTAAAGAGGTTGGACAGGGCCCGTCATGAAGTCCCGTCGTCACAGTCAGTCAGAGTGCAAGTCTTAAGAATGCGCTCGTACAAGACTGTATATTGGTCAAGTACCAAGCTTAGTGTCCGTCTGGTGACATTAGGATCATATCCACGGTATAAAAGGCGTTTGATGACTCTGACGCATTTTCGATACATATGCTGTCTACCTTTGATCCTTCTTATTTTGTTAATCATGTCACCATAAAATGCAGGTTGTGAAATACCTAAAGTAATATACTCCGTTGCTTTTATGGGTCCGAATTTCAAAAGAAGTTGATCATAATTTTTGTAAAATTTCCAGAAAGTCTTTACTAGTTTGTGAAAGCGAAAACCTTGACCTAAAAGTTTCTTTGTAATTTGTAGATTTCTATAATGAAAATCCAAAACATCAGTACATGCTCTAGCATACCGGATGAGCTGTGAAATATAGATACCGTATGACGGTAATCTAGGGACATCACCGTCAAGCCAGGGGAAATTTACTATGTTGAATCCAAAATCATCTCGTTTGTCATATACACTTGTATGAATTTCTCCATTGACAATTTTGATACCCAGGTCCAAAAATGGTGTTTCAGTGTTTGTAAAGTTTGCCTTGTTTAGAGTCAATTCCTGTGGATAAATAACATCTTTATACTTTTCAAAAACAGGAATATCGATAGTAAGGCACTCCTTCTCATACACATACTCGTGCGATCTCATTTTCTGAAAACTATATACACTACTTGTCGTTTGTTATAATCAGAATATATTGAAATAGAAATATGAACTATGTTAAGCTATGGTTTATTATCCAGTAATTCCCCTTGTCGTATAAAGCAATCAAACTAATAAACTCGCCACTTCGCGGTTCAGTGGAAATTGATCGGTTCATGCGATTCGGGAAATTACTGCACATTAATCACTACTAGCTAGTTGTTACTTCTTTTAAAGCAACTGTTAAGCTATCTTTCAGAAAGCGTCTGAGTGCTAGAAAAAAATATAAGATTACGATCATCTTAACAAGAAACATATGGTGGAGGTTTTTGTTTGTTTGCTCTGGTTCCTGTTTTATCCTGATTTTGTATGCCTTCGGTTTCTGATTTTCCGAATTATCGATTTTGTGCTGTATACAGGGATATGGTCATTATCCATATTTGTCACATAATGTTACCCGACTGCTTTGCTTAGAAGCATTTTGCTTAACACAAATTGCAAAGTACATTTGCACAAACACGCGTTTATTCAGTTACCTCTCCCGACCCCCCCCCCCCCCCTCAAAAAAAAAAGAAGGGAGGGGATCTCCAACATCACACGGTTTCATTACATACAGCGAAACAACACTAGCAATAACACATGCAAATCAAAAAATAATAATAATAACGCAAAAGGGACAAGCACCACCAAAAAGAACACAGACACATCAAATAGAAAAGACCACACATAAACTAACGAGACCAATGGACAAGCGGTGCCGAATTAGGACGGCCATCTTCTACATCAGTGGCGAATGCTGTGGTTATCTGGATTACGTTCGCACACCCCCTTCGTTCCACAGATTATTGTTAATCATATTTACCTGTTAAGATGATAGGTTTCTTGCTTCCCAATATTCTCGTAGTTTCCAACACCAGCCCTCTCTATCCAGTAGTGCTTGTCAGAGAAACTTGTCATCACTGTGTTCAGAAACGAAGACTTGCCAACACCTGCTGTACCTGTTTATTAATTCAAATCTATCAATACATTTGAATGCCAAACAAAATAATTTGTCCATCAATACAACTGTCCTAATCCTCTCAGCTCACCCTTTGGTCTGCGTGCCGCACCAAATCTCATTTTCATACAACTAATACGTGTGTTTTCTTCTGTAGTCAATATTCTCTAATAGGTATTCGATATGATATGTGTTCCTGAAATGTCCATAGCAGCATTTATACATCAGCAAAAACACAAAATGAAATCACAGATATATATATTTCTATTTGTGAAACAAAAAGCTGTGAAAACGTTTTAAAAGCATGAAAAAAATTAATTTAATTCATACGAAAAATATGGCAAAAGAAAATGAAAGACTTAACTAGATGATACTCTTGTGACATCATTTTTGGCAGGCATATCATGTTTGAAAGGCCTTGGAATCAATGTTATTGTATTTATCGATAGTAGTGCATTGTAGGTGGCTCTATTAAAAGGTGCCGTACTAAATATTTTCACATGTTACATACAACATCCGAATAGGGAACCGAAAGCCCATCCCAATGTCCATTTTTATTATCAAATCTATTCTGGGTGGCGTTTCTTTACTGTCAATATTGGTTCTTATTTCGAGGACAATGACCAAAACTTTCGGTACCACTTAGACGGAAATTTAGGCGGGCTATATCACGATACTACACATGTATGCTTGCATTAGATATGTAACACGATTCATTTGCATTGTTGTAATGTAAATATGTTTCAATATGTTTATGCATGTATGTCTGTATATTATCTATCTTTATTACATGATTCTATGTCAACATTGAACTTAAATGTGTCAACATGCAACTTATTCATGTTAACATGCGACTAATTTATATCGACATTCAAATTATTTATGTTAACATGCACCAAAATGATCTTGCATGTCAAAAAAATTATTTTGCATTTTAATATAATAACTTGCATGTTAACATAGTTATCTTGCATGTCGACATTATTATCTTGCATGTCTACATAACCATCTTTCATTTGAATATACTGTAATTATCTCGCACGTAAACATTATCTGAACTAAATTATCTTGCATGTAAGGGCAAAAGTAAACGTGCTCTTTATACGTAAAATACAACGGACATCTGGCCAGCGTAATACGTAATGAGTCAAAGGAGATCCTGACGATAATCTCAACAGCACTCAAAATAGAGCACCATATTGAGCATCGACGGAACCCTAGCAAGCTAGAGGTGGGATCAGGTGCCCGGGAGGAGTAAGCATCCCCTGTTGGCTAGCCGCACCCGCCGTCGATGTTCACGCACGAAAATGAAAACAATATATAAAACACATGCACTGTCTGAGGTTTAGTCTATATAGAAAGTGCTATGGCGACAATGTCAGGGAAAAACATTTAAAACACTTACAGTAACTTACGCTGAGCTGCCTATATTTTGGCAATTCACGGCACCTGGCCCTGGAAAACGGCAGCTCACGCCGGGTTGCCCCAGCGTAATGATCGATAAATAGCGACGGACAGGCGGCCCAGTAGCCCAGTGTCTAGGCAGACTGCGTAGAGCGCAGGTAGCTCGTGGACACTATGTTTGCATATATTATAAATTTGTTTTCATCATTGATTAGGCTTGTAAATAAACTAAGAAACATCACTGTTACTGTTACGACGGCAAGTGCGGCTAGCCAAACAGGGGATGCTTTCTCCTCCCGGGCACCTTGTTCCACTTCTAGCTTGCTAGGAGTCCGTCGATGCTCAATGTTGTGCTCTATTGTGAATGCTGTTGAGATTATAGTAAAGTTATTCGTTAACTCATTTATTATATTCTAAACACGGATTTAGATATACTTGTACGCTACCGTTATCCACGGATCACCATAATAAGGATTTACACTACGATTTTGATTTAAACATGTACATATATTTTGTAATGTGTACGCTACCAAAGAAAGAACTTATATTTACGCAACGAAGGAGTTTATTATTTTTTACACAATTATACTACTGTGTCCGCAGTTATCCTTCCTGTTTATCCATAGAAATCAAATCTTTATAATACACCTTTGTAAACCTGTAAATCTACCAAATTATATTCCATCAGCAGTAAAGCTTCATTTTGTTTTACCTATTACAATAACATTCATTGGTCTTTGGTTCTTAACTGTCTCTTTGAACCTGTCCATAACTCTTGATCTTTCCCTGCGTGTTATCGGACCACTTTCACCGATCATCATATTTCTGTTTTCGTTCTGGGCACTCGTTCAAATGCTGCAATAGATTGATATGAATATTTATGACCGTATAGGAGGTCATTTTACGGAATAATTGTGCATTCTTCGAGGTTTCTCGTTATCCGGAAAAAATGAGGGTTGTACGCTAATAATGAGTGTCACTTAAAAGGCAGATTGCCGTCCTAAGTTGGCATCGATGACAGGTTCCCATTTTAAACTCGTTGTTTTATGTGTAGTATCTTGTGATTGGTGTCTTGATGTCGTGTCTATTGGTCGTTCTTTACCAATACAGGCAACAGAGTATATTGCTTAAGGTATTTCACAACCTGCTTTTTATGGTGACATGATTAACAAGATAAGAAGGATCAAAGATAGACAATATAACTATCGAAAATGCGTCAGAATGATCAATCGCCTTTTATATCCTGGGTATGATCCTTATGTCACCAGACGGACACTAGGCTTGGTACTTGACCAATCTACAATCATGTACCGGCACATTCTTAAAACTTGCACTCTGACTGACTGTGACGATGGGACTCCATGACAGTTCCTGTCCAGACCTCTTTAGAGAAGACAGGGCGGGACCAACTGTGCTCTCTGAATGTCAGTCGGACACCTCGGGTGATAACATACATGAGCTCGCGGCGGCAGAGCACGGGTTGCATTACGTACGCCCTATTTTGATATGCATTTACATACTCATCTGTGTTACTTGGGTCCCTGCGTTTTGTGGTCTTGTTTCTGTTAGGTCATCTGACAGTTAGGAGGTTGTTCTACGCTACAATTGTACATTCTTCGAGACCTCTGGTTAATCGGAGAAGTGGGAGGGTTGTGCGCACGTAGTCCAGGATAACCACACCTTCTGCTATTTCCTTGGCAGATGGCCGTCCTAAGTCGGTACCGGTTGCCCATTGTTCTCGTTGGTTTATGTGTAGTCCTTTGTGTTTATGTTTCTCTGTTGTGCGTTGACGTTCCTTGTCCCTTTTGTGTCTCTTTCTGTGCTTTTCTGCCATGTGTTTTTTCATTAGGTGTTTTGCTGTGGATGCTGCAACCTGGTGTTGTTGGAGATCCCCTCCTTTGTTTTATCTCGTTTGTATCTCTTGTTGTGTGTTCGTCTTCTCTGTGTTTTAACTTGGGGTGTTTCGATGTTTTACTGTTGTTGGTGCTGCAACCGAGTCCTGTTGGAGATTTAATAGGAAAAAATAGTTTCTTTTATCAAAAATACCTTATCGCTGGTTCTTCGAAATGCTTGGATTAGATCAGGTGGCAATGTAGACTGATGTTTAACGTCTTCAAATTCATTAGCATCATTTTAGTGCAGATCAGTTTACAGCATTGACCAGACATGCACGTTTCGGGCACCTAACCCTCGTCAGTGATCCACATTCTAAACAATGTAATATGACCTAAATCTGTGAAAATTATGTCCTAAATATATCAAAAGACGTAGCAAAATGGCTGGGATATGATGCTACAGGACCAAGGCTTTAGAAATTTTCAAATGCGTTATGAGAAACGACCAACCGAAATTGATCGAACTTTGCGTCATGCGCCCTCGGGGACTCTTGGTCCACCTGCAGTAACAATCACCAAGTGGTTCAGATGTTAAACGTCTTCAAATTCGTTAGCATCATTTAGTGCAGATAAAATTTACAGCATGGACCAGACATACACGTTTCGGGTATTTAACCCTCGTAATATGACCTAATTCTGTTAAAAATATCTTCTAAATATACCAAAAGACGTAGCAAATTTGCTCGGATATGACGCTACAGGACCCAGGTTTTTGAGAAAATTGAAAATATTCTGTTACATTGCCACTTCCATCAATTAATGTAATATCATTTATGTATTGGGCCCATGTCGGTGGTTTTAGTAGTTCTGATAGTTAAGTTTTGATAGAAAAAAATTTTAAAATGTTTAATTATTGTTAAATATGTTATAAAGATGTAAAAGACTTTCAAGATGTGAAAGACTTTCCCATTTATATAACGGGGGACACTTACGTATTCTTGCATGAACATCGATGGCGGGTGCGGCTAGCCAACAGGGGATGCTTACTCCTCCCGGGCGCCTGGTTCCACCCCCTAGCTTGCTAGGGTCCGTCGATGCTCAATTTTGTGCTCTATTGTGAGTGCTGTTGAAATTATTGTCAGGATCTTCTTTAACTCATTTGTGTAATACTTATGCCCGTTGCCGTGTGGAGCTCGTAAAAAAGTTCCCCCGATTTGACAGTAAGTGTTTTGAATACTTACATGACATGGTCGCCATAGCACTTTCTACATAGAAATGGGCTCAGACAGTGCAGTTCATGTTTTTCATATGTTTTCATTTTCGTGTATGATCATCGACGGCGGTTGAGATTATTGTCAGGATCTTCTTTAACTCATTAAAATCAACACTAATATCATTTTGCAGTGTGGAGCAATTAAACTCGTTCTCCGTAACTAGATGTTTGTAAGGTTTATTAACAACTTCTTACCAGCTCTGTCGCCTGAAAGAAGCTTTGTTTAAGCTTATTCTCAATTTGACATCATATATATTATTTTCCTACTCACAAACTTGTCATTTCATCCTTAAAGATCATAGAAATTAAAGGAGGTTTGCATTTGTTCACCATATCTTGAATGCTATTTTGAACATAGATTTTATTTGGATATGCTACTTAATCGGCCATACAGGAAATGTAGAGTCGTGCATTCTCTGTAAAGTAAATACACAATTATCATGATTATTAAAAATAAAACTAGAGGGCGCTACTGAAATGAATTTTTGCTGCTTCTGAAAATCAGTGGCTAGAAGCATCACTAATAAGGACTCTGCTCTGTGTTTTTGCATAGGGTGTTTTGGGGTTTTACTGTGGGTGCTGCAACCTGGTTTTATTGATATCCCCTCCTTTGTTTTATATCGAAACAAGTGTCTGGTACATGATAGATTGATTTGATTTTTTCTCCTAGAAGGTATAGAGATGGAACTCTTCCGTTTTATTACAATTATTCATTGATTGCCGATAAAATTTTGTAAATGAGAACAATATTCGGTCTTTGATTTGTAAAAGCGGATGATATCCAATGATAACAACACCATACACTTATCAATTATTTTATCTGTCCTCTCACAATATTGATAATACGAATGTTTCTGTTATATCCATGTACTGACATATATTCTGTGACCAAGGAGGAAAGAGGCATTTTTAAACATCCCATCTCGCATTTCATTAAAGAAAATATTTTAAAAATTACTGAAGTGCACATTCATGAATATTACGTCTTCAAAATTACGATTAATTTTTCAATTCTCAACAAAAATAATATTATCATTTTAATTTGACATGTGAACTTATGTGTTTCTTATGATATCGTCTGTAAAAAATATGTAGATGTAATTATATAGATGACAATCATCTTTCATTTGTTTATCAATCGTTACATTGTATATAACATTACAGTATCATATTCATTCCTATCACTCTCGTTTTCAAAGTTCACATGTTGAAAGCTACACATATGGTGAACACTAGGGATAAGAATACAAACACAGACATGTATATGGGTTCTTGTAATGAAAAACCATAATTATCTTCCTTCCTTTAAAACTCGAACATGTTCAATTTACTCACCTATTCTCTGAGTAAGTCTAATTTTTTAATATGCGAAACGTGGATCTTTCTACTTTCGATTCTTTTTCCTTTTGAAATGCGATTTGAACTTCCACTTTCGATTTGATTTCATGTCTATTTATAACATGTATTTTATCTTCCAATCGATTACAGTAATTTCCATTTCCATCTGTTATCCTTGCAATATAACCATGAATTTGTGAATAGGTTTGGTATATGATGTGGAATTTTATTGCCTTTATTTATATAATAGGTGTCTTATTTTGTTTCAATGTAGAAATGAATTATAATGGCTGATGCATTTATTTGAGATAACATACGTTAGCATTTATAAAAAAATACATCATGCATTGTAATTTATTCCAGCATAAAGATACACAATGGGACACGTATTCTAAACATATGCGCTTTCAAGCCAAAAATAGAATAAATGAAGTTCCTGATGTCTTTTATAAAGTGAATCCGTTCGCCAATGTGTTGGGAAATTCATTTCAGAAAGTAATAGCTGGAGTTTTCCAATTACAACATTAAAATTATCTTATATATAGACATAACCTCATACAGTGCATGTTTTGTAGATATTGATTTCGTGCATGAACAACGACGGTGGGTGCGGCTAGACAAAAAGGGGATGTTTACTCCTCCCGGGCAGCTGGTCCCACCTCTAGTTTGTAGGGGACTGTCGATGCTCAATTTGGAGCTCTATTGTGAGTGCTGTTGAGATTATCCTGAGGATCTTCTTTATCTTATTTTGCATGATAAATATTACATAAGTACCCATCAGTTTTTCAGTCTCATAGTCGAGAAGGCAAGGCAAAATCATTAGATTTTCTACAGGAACGCTTGCGAACCTCGGAATGAACAAATTCCTGAAGTGATACCAGGTGCATTGACTGAAATATCATAAATTAATGCTTTATAGTATAACAAATACAATGAATTAGAAATTGACCAATGATATAATTACAAAATAAGCCAAATATTACTCTCTAGATGTTGACTGCTCAGGACTAATTTTGTTTGCAAAATGTTATTTCATTGCTGATATCCGGTCAGTCGGTGTTACAGCGAGGCGAAATAATGTCAATTTATGGATTTTCAAATACTGTTTCTATGAGATTTATTTTGAAATTATCAGAAAGAAAGATGGAATCGTAAACTCTGTTCAAATGTGAACTCTTTAAAGGAAATATTCTGCTTTGTGTAGGATATGACATCAAACGACGGAGAGCCATTGTAGCTGAGCCTGCCTCAGTCGTGTGCTGTTGATGTCGTATTCAGTTATCGCCAAAACATAGATACTGAAAAGGGTAAAGGATTAACGAAGGATATTTTAGTATTGGTTTATCTTTCATCACGGTATATTTTGTACATTTTGTACTGTACAGGAGGGGATTTTAAACTCGATGACATTTAAGTTGAATTCGTCTGGGATTTTGAGCGTTATGACATCACATTGTTATTGTCTGGGAAATAGATAGCAATCGTCCTGAAAGCTTTATCTCGGGCAATTACAGTTTTTGTGCATATATCTCATGATGACTTGATATGGGTATCTACTCGTTGTTTTTAAATTAGGTGTTTTGGAGTTTGCTGTGAGTGCTGTGAGTGCTGCAACCGAGTGTTGTGGAGATGCCCTCCTTTCGTTGATCAACAAATTAATAATGGAAAGGATCTCCGGAAAATCAGAATGTAAATTGAAAAATAAACGGCGAATATCAGACAAACTAAACGAGGAGGTAATCTCCAACAACACCAGGTTACAGCACCCACAGCAAAACCACAAAACATCCAATGCTAAAACACAGAGCAAACTTATGAAAAACATACGCACAAAAACAAAATCGAACTACAAAAGAGAAATTTGGGAAGACATATGTACACGAAGCGTTGGACAATATCTGTTATATAATATATTACAATAATTATTTAGATTTTAGAACATTTTGTCTGGAAGAGATATTTATATACACGTAAGAGAATGATGACGCTTATGTCCGAAACATGCAAAAATTGTTTGGTTTTATAGTGAAAATTTGTAATATTTTACGATGTACATTGTGGGTCAAAATGTAATATACTTTAGTATGTTTTATACCCACTTTCATTTGAAATTTTCGTCAAGAAGGTATATAGTTGGAACACTTCCGTATCATTACATATCCATCGGTGTGTTTTTTAACCCTGCATTATGTTGTCTGTATGGTCATCTTACAGTGAGGAGATTATTAAAACCGAACCTGTGAGTTCTTCGAGACCTCTGGGTAATTGGAAAAGTGCGAAGGTTGTGCTCACATAATCCCGATAACACACCCTCAGCTACTGGCGAAGCAAATGGCCGTCCTTAGTCGGCAACGATTGACCATTGGTCTCGTTGGTATTTTGTGTTTGATGTTTCTATGATGTGATTTATTCCCTTTTCTCTATTTTTCGTCTGTATCTGTGCGAGTCTTCTTGTGTTTTTGCATTGCCTGTTTTGGGGGTTTGCTGTAGGTGCTGCAACTGAGTGTTGTTTTGAGATTCCCTTTTTACTTTGATGTTAAACCAGGATAATACCAGTTCAAAGAGGCATTCATATTTATATACAGATTATGACATTCATTCAATGATATGCCCCCCGCCCACCCTCCTTCTTTCATTCAGATACATGTACCTTGTGTAGAAATCAGTATTTGACGCGAACAACTTTCGCCAGTATGGAATGGTTGATAGTAGAAATTGACCACCTATAACCGAAACTTACAACTTGTCGGTAAACATTTTAAAGAATGTTCCACTGATAAAGCATTGATTATTAGGTATCATTTCATTTTTATTTTCGTGGATGAACATCAACGGCGGGTGGGGCTAGCCAAACAGGGGATGCTACTCATCCCGGGCACCTGGTCCCACATGTAGTTGCTAGGAATCCGTTGATTCTCAACTTGGTGCTCTATTGTGAGTGCTGTTGAGATTGTTGTCAGGATCTTCTTTATCTCATTATCAGTGAATTATATAGTTCCTCCTTTCACTCTAATGAGTTCATGCATCTAGATATCTCAATGGTCTTTAGAATACATGCAAAACTATGTACTTCGCGTTTAAAATTTGTACTATAGTTACAACTTCTGTCCTTGATTAAAGAGTCGCCATAAATAATATGAATCATGATCTGATCAGTGACAAAATTGTGCCATTAAAATAATAAGTATAAAATGAATAGAAACTCTTACCACTTGATGCCAATATGAATATGAAAAACCTTTACTTTGTATAACAATAGAGTTTAACCGCACTATATGGGTACATGTAATAAAGTTATCAAAGTAATGCTACTCGAAATATAGAACTCCTCTCTACAAGTGCATTTCACGATAAGAAGCAAATCTATCGATTTAATGACAGTAGACAAAACATACATGTATATATCATTCCGATTACAGTATATGTACCTAACTCAAATATGAAAGTAATGAAATGCTGAAAAAAATATGAATAAAAGTCATAATTAAAACCCAAAACCAGATAGAAAATTATTATAGACAGACATACAAATTCTTGAAAAAAAAAAACATAAAAAGGAAAAAAAGATCGTTTTTATGAGATCACACAAATAGACAGAGACTATAACACAGTACTGTACCATAGGAACAAGAAGGACAACCTATCTAATAAACAAAACATCAAATTAAAAGTCTGTATTATAAATGGCGCCAGGAAAATTAACTTTGGCTTTATTTAAAATGTTTGACACGAAGTACTACTGACGAGGATTCAATATCCGAAACATGTGGCTAGTACAATAAAATTGGTACTATAGAACATATATTTCAATATTGACAACTCAAAGTCTAGTGCATAGTCGGCGCTGTTGATGCACGTTCTGTATAAATTAGATGTTTAGTAATAGTATCTAATTACCTATGATTGAGACAAATTCAAGAAAGATTAAAACATATCTGGATTTCTCTTGCTGCAAGATTCAAAAGCAAATGGTTAGTACAATGATCCTGAGTATATGAAAAATACTAAATGTCGTATGTGTCATTTCATTCAAAAATAAGTTAAAAGAGGTTAACATCTTAGCATCATTCCTCTAATGCTATTTTGGATATAGAATTTATTTGGATAAGCTACAGAATCGACCCTATAGAAAATTTAGAGCCGCGCCCTCTTTCTCTGCAAATTGCATAAAAATTATAAAAGAATTAAACCAGAGGGTGCTACTAACAAGAATTTTGGTTGTGTCTAAAAACCACTTCGGATGGAAGTATCACTGATGATGATTTATATCCGAAACACGTGTCTGGTACATAAAAATTTGTTTAAAATTTTATTCAATAAGGTAAAGAGTTTAACACTTCCGTATTATTAGATAAATACAATGAAGGAAGACAGGAAGACGGACACAAAAATTTAGAACAAAGGAGGTACAATTAAAATGATCATAAAGCCTGCCAAAAATAATACTTTTACAATGTAGAATAGCATCATTTAAGAACAGATAAATTGGCAACATGGACCAGACATGCACGTTTGTCAGTGATCCTCAAAAACAGAAACACAGTGAAGACTACAATAAGAAAAATAGAAAATGCTTCCACAAAAAAGAAAGAAATAACTTTAAGAACAAAATATTACTACGACAATGGATACGCTTGATATATTCCATACCATTAAAGATCAATAAGAGGGTTGCCGGTAAAGGTTGCGGACGATGTTACTCACTTCAGAATTAAACAAAAATAGCAATGTCACATAAAATATATTTCATAAAGTTAAAATTTTCACATTTAAACTGAATTTGGTACATGCTGAAAATTGATCTGTTCTTTAAAGATGTTATTGAATTTGAAAACGTTTAACATTAATTGTGTACTACTTGGTGAACCATAAGGTATAACAAGGAATTATGATACGAACGATATCTTGTGAATCTTCTTCGCCTTGCCTTCTCGACTTTGAATAACTTGTACTGATCTGAAATGATGCTATTGAATTTGAAGACGTTTATTATTTGTACTGGTTCAAGAAAGAAAGTTTTCTATCAATGTGCACAAAATGTCTCATTTCAAAGTATTTTGATATGATTTTCAGTTGCATTGTATGTTTGGCATTGATTATAACGCGCTATTTTCTCCCGTACAGTCAGTTTTCAGGACTAAAAACCTCTTTACATACATGTATCTCTTTTATCTGCGAATACATCACGTTGATCTCAGCAGTGAGAGGTTGAATCTATAAGCGTACTACAAAATATTGGACGCAGCATTATGGAATAATTATCAATACTTATTCAGTCTCAAAGTCAAGAAGGCAACGGAAAGTCATTAAAATTTCAATTGGAACGGTTGCGAACCTCGGAAAGAATAACGTTCCGAAGTGAGACTAGGTGCCCGGGGAGAGTCAGTGTCTCCTGTTTGCATGCAACAGCCGTCGCAACAGCTCCAAACTTGTCAAATTCGGTGATTGTCTCGATGTACATATTGATAAACATATCAGGTTGATATTTCGTGTTTGATTATAATGACAGCAATTCAGAATGTCACTGATCGTTCTAAGAACTATGACAAGCGAAGTGACCTATGAAAATCTCGTATTGATTTTTTCTATTTCATCAGTTCAGCGCATTATCTTAGGAATTATCTTTTCTTACAAATTTATGATTGGAAAAATCCCACATTTAAGATGATCATTTGCCATATTACATTGTTTAGATTGTGGATCAATCACGAGGGTTAAGGACCCGAACTTGTATGTCTGGTCCATGGTGCAAATTTGATACTATCGAATTTGAAAACTTGAAGATGTTTAACATTGCTATGAAAGTACTGACCGAGGCATCACATCATATGTACAGAGTTAAATGTCCAGTTCTAGACAGTGGCATACGCTTATTTATCCTGGGGAGTCAGTAACGTTATCAGCAAATCTGAGAGTCGCTATTTATTGTTTATACAATAATTGTTGATATATCACTTCATAATTTATATGTCACTGTTACTAAATCATCTTCGAAAACTCAAGAAAACGAGGTATATTATCCAGACAAGGAAGGCAACCACAACTGCAAAGATAGCTTTTATGGGATCGATACTGCCTTCGTCTGTCGTAAGCTTTAAAGCATCAAATATTTTCCACCACATTGGACATTCATCGCGTCTGTGGTACATGGCGTTCATCGGTGGTACCACAAACCCTGGATGGCAGACCTATAAAATACAGATTTCATATTATAAAACGATATATAAATATCAACAATGGTGTACATGTCTGGACTTATCTAAAACAAAAAGATTGGATCCAGTCTATTCGTTTTGATAAATAAACCAACTAATATGTACATACATGTATATTATGGATATATATATATATATATATGTACCTTTTTTCTTCTACATATTAAATTATGCAAATTGTTCTGAATATATTTGTCAATGAGCCTTAAATGGAGGTATTGCGGAAAATTTGTTTGATTCAAAAGACCTAAAAGTCAGAAAACAGGTGTTCAAATCTTCGGCCATGTCATACATGTAGTTACAAAGAAACTTCAACTTCAGTAATGATGCCTAAAAGTTAAGATTCTCTTTTATTAAGTCTGTAGGAATAACAAAAATAGACAATGATCATATCCCAATGGGCATAATAATTCAGAAAATCATAAACCGAAGGCATAAATATTAATCAGGATAGAACAGAAATCGAAACAAGCAAAGAAAAATATCAACTACATGAAAAGCGTATCCTTGGCAGAGAATCGTATCTGTAAGAAACATAGCTCTCATTACAATATATTTAGATTTGGTACTTGCTCTGTCATAACGTATTAATTGAGATATGAAAACGCCATCAGCAGGCGATAAAAGAAAGGAGGGAATCCCCAACAGCACCAAGTTGCAGCACCAACAGCAAAGCACCCACTGCAAAAACACAAAAAGGAAACACAGAGAGAGAGACGCAAATGGTATAAGGAACGCCAAATCAAAGAGAAACAACAAACACAAATCATTTCACATAAACAAACGACATCACTTTTCCGATTACTCAGAGGTCTCGAAGAACGTACAATTGTGGTCTAAAACAACATCCTCTATGACAAATATGGATAATGACCATATCCCTGTATACAGCACAAAATCGATAATGTTAGATGACCATACACAAACAAGACCACAAAAAGCAGGGGCCCAAGCAACACCTATGAAAATGTAAATGGATATAAAAAGAGGGCGTACGTAATACAGTCCGTGATCTGCCGGCCGTAGCGAGCTCATGTATGTTATCACCCGAGGAGTTCGACTGACATTCAGAGGAGACAGGTGAAGGTGAAGAGGTGAAGGGATGTTGGTACTGAAAAAAGGGAATTTTGGTATGCTGGCGTGTGTCATAGAGAGAGGTGTTATGTGACCATCAGTGTCGTAGGACAACATTATGTCATCCATCACATCAGCAAATAAATTAAGTCAGGTACATTATGAATGAGGACTTACTTGCGTCATGAATTTTATGACTGGTATATCTATTTCCGGTATGGTTTTTTCAACACGATTCGTGCCATACATTCGATCGGTGTCATCGCAATAATTACGACACCTCATGTATCTGTTGTCGGGCAGTCCAAGATGTGCTTTGAAGTCTCTTTCTTTTCTAAGAAAGGCTCCGTCTTCCACGTTGACTAGGTCGCAATGGGTTAGAACACCATAACGAGGAATAACTATAAAACAAATGAAGAGTTTATAACTGTTTGTACAAAAAAGATGAAAGGTTCCACAACCGTTACCCTCTTCACAAAATATGAATCAATTTCAATGAACCAGACTCGAGGTTCGGAAAGAAAGGAGAGGATTTCCAACCAGGCTCGGTTGCATCACCCACAGCAAAAACTTTGCAAATAGTGCACGGCTCTTGAAAAGTTTGATGAAGATCCCCACGGGATTAATAGAATCAATCAGCCCTTTGTACAGGGACAGGAAAATCCCATTCGAGTATCAAAGATTTGCAGTCAGCTTGCCGAGTCTTTGACGTTGCAAATCTTTGATACAAGGGTGGGATTTCCCTGCCCCTGTACAAAGGGCTGATTGATTATTTTTCCCTCACCCATATATTTTCACATAATTCATGAATAAACATTGCTTGTTTTGCGTTAAATGTTGCTCCGTGTTACGTCAAACATGCTAAACCTACGTAAACGTCTAAGACGTCACAATAGGGGGTTCGAGACAAACATTCGGGGGTGCGAGACACAGTTGTCTCAGAACGGGTAAATCTATAGATATCTCTGTCCGGGGTGAGAGAAATATAAATACGAATCAATCTGAAGTGTCGATGTTCATGTATCCATTAGTATTCTGATAAAAATGATATCACAATTATTTTCGCAGACACATTCTGCTTCCTTATTTATTCATTACATGTATTTATCTTTGCCAATGAAATCATTTAAGTATTAGACCTCTTCTGATAGGTACTTTCATTAAAGTATATCTTCTTTCATTGAATAATTTAATTTCCGTTGTTATTTCAAAAGAAGGGAGGGGATCTTCAACAAGACCCTGTTGCAGCACCAACAGCAAAACACCCGATGAAAAAAAAAACACAAAAGACGAACATACTATGAGACGGAAAAGAGACATACTACACACTGATGTAAACATCAAACAAAAAAGACTACACATAAACCGACGAGACCAATGGATAACCGGTGCCGACTTTTGACGGCCATTTGCCACACAAGTAGCAAATGGTGTGGTTATCCTGGATTACGTGCGCACAACCCTCTCACTTCTCCATTTACCCAGAGGTCTCGAAGAACGTACTATCGTGGTGTAAAACAACCTCACTGTTAGATGACCTTACGCAAACAAGACCACAAAACGTAGGGCCCCAGCAACACAGATAAATATGTAAATGGATGTAAAAAGAGGGCGTGGGCAATGTATGTATGTAGCTCATGTATGTTATCATCCGAGGAGTCCGACTGACATTCAGAGAGGACAGATGTTCGGGGCCTTGTCTTCTCTAAAGAGGTTTTGACATGGCCCACCATGGAGTCTCGTCGTCACAGTCAGTAGAGTGAAAGTCTTAATGATGCTGGTACATGACTGTAGATTGGTCAAGTACGAAGCCTAGTGTCCGTCTGGTGACATTAGGATCATAGCCACGGTATAAAATTAATCCTTGAAAAACGACAAAATGAAATGACAAGTAATCAATGTAGTACTTTTATTTTGTTTGACCGAGGTATCAAACAAAATATTGAGGGAAAACTTATGTATCTTGCCCTATGAGCACGATGTACTTTTCCCTTAATTTTTTGTGTTGATACATGTACATAACTTGATCAACCAAAAAACCAAATTACAATGATTCGTTATATCTCAAAGAACACATACCCATTTCTTGGGAATTGGCAGCACTGGTGACAGCATCTATTAGCCTTATTGGTATGTTCGTGCCCACATGTGCTGAAGGTATGAAGATGATCCTGTCGACTCTGTTTACTTCTGCTTCCATCAAATACCGCTTCCGTACAACATCAGTGTTCTCTACGTTCTCTGATATAAATCGGTGTAGAGTCTGCAAGGACTCGCCTTCAGTGACAACACACACAATAGGTTATTTTTTTCTTTCATGAAATACAATCAATGGAGAAAGTTCTAACATAAGATATTATCATGAATTTATATTAAATACAAGAGGTTTTCTCAAAGCTTCCGAAGTCATTTTCTTTAGAAAAAAAAGACCTTATTATGAGTTAAAGAATATCCTGACGATAATCTCAACAACACTCACAATAGAGTACAAAATTAAGCATCGACGGACCCCTAGCAAGCTACAGGTGGGACCAGGTGCCCGGGAGGAGTAAGCATCCCCTGTTGGCTAGCCGCACCCGCCGTCGATGTTTAAGCACGAAAATGAAAACAATATATAAACTTCATGCACTGTCTGACGTTATGTCTATATAGAAAGTGCTATGGCGACAATGTCAGGGAAATATATTAAAAACACTTACTGTCAAACCCCTCGCGGGGAACTTTTTTACGAGCTCCACACGGCAAAGGGCATAAGTGTGACACAAATGAGTTAAAGAAGATCCTGACGATAATCTCAACAACACTCACAATAGAGTACAAAATTAAGCATCGACGGACCCCTAGCAAGCTACAGGTGAGACCAGGTGCCCGGGAGGAGTAAGCATCCCCTGTTGGCTAGCCGTACCCGCCGTCGATGTTTAAGCACGAAAATGAAAACAATATATAAACTTCATGCACTGTCTGACGTTATGTCTATATATAAAGTGCTATGGCGACAATGTCAGGGAAATATATTCAAAACACTTACTGTCAAACCCCTCGCGGGGAACTTTTTTACGAGCTCCACACGGCAAAGGGCATAAGTGTGACACAAATGAGTTAAAGAAGATCCTGACGATAATCTCAACAACACTCACAATAGAGTACAAAATTAAGCATCGACGGACCCCTAGCAAGCTACAGGTGAGACCAGGTGCCCGGGAGGAGTAAGCATCCCCTGTTGGCTAGCCGCACCCGCCGTCGATGTTTAAGCACGAAAATGAAAACAATATATAAACTTGTTGGAGATCTCCTCCCTTCTTTTAGTCCATTGTGACTTGAATCTTGTTAGAGATCCCCTTTATTGTTTTACATTATAGCCAGATAATTTCTGCATTCATATCTGTAAAATTCAACTCAGTTTCCCAGAGATTAATATGAGCCTCGTGTAAAACCTTATATGACCAAATTCATCTTTAATGATCTAACAATAATCATAGTCGTAGAACGTGGCTTACACAAGGTAGGACTTTAGCAGGCAAATTTTCTAATAAGGTAGGTTTTGAAACAGAAGTTGAATTGCTTTCTGATTTTCATTATATATACAATATCAGCTGTTGTACATCATCGAATTGCATCAAAGCTATCTGCAGATATGAAGCCCCAAAATATACATTCGATGTGGATGTTTTCGTGTGTTTTCTTCCCTAGTTCTTACAATCCTGTTTTCCTGTGATATTCATTCTGGTTGGTGGTCATGCTGGAGATCCAAATAGTTTAACGAGAGTTACATTTATCTAAATCATTTAATGAAAATTCAATTTGATTATCCTTTATTTTCTCTTGTAAAAAATATAAAACATTGCGTTGATATACACAGATGAAGTTCCGATGTCATGAACAAAGGCGAAAGAATAACTTGAATAACGAATAAAGATAATTTACGCAATTACCATTAATAGACTAGTCTAGTTTCACGACGATGAATAAAAAAGATATTAACATTTCAAGATGGATGATAGTAACTAGAACCTACCGAGCACAATAACTTTCATGGATCTCTGGTGCCTTACAGTTTCTCTGAACCTGTCTAGGACTCTTCTTTTTTCCGTGCGTTGATCACCTCTCCGATTCATCATGAGATTGATGTTTATTTATTTCCTGAAATGCATTTTGTACTAACAGTGAGGTCATCTAACAGTGAGGAAGTTTTTTACGCTACAACTGAGTGTTCGTCGAGACCTCTTGGTAACCGGAAAAGTGGGAGGGTTGTGCGCATGTAATCCGGATAGCTACACCATTTGCTACTTGCGAAGGATAGATACTGCTCAGGTAATCCGCGAATTTTTGATTATTGATGGACAACACATCGTCACATAAATTATGTATGTCACTGAAGCTTGTGTTATTGCCTCCGTATGTTTTTTTTCTATTTTGCTTTTCGCTGGAGAAAGTTTGGTTTTTGGAATCTGGTTTTACTTAAGTGTTTGACTTTCATTCACCGATGTGTACATGTAAATGCATTAAGGTCTTACTTAGAATACCGTCTGTTAAAAATATGCATAAAGATTAAATTGTCTGTGATTTTTATATATACAAAATAGTTTAAAAAAACTTACGATAATCCCAACAGTACTCACAATAGAGCACAAAACTGAGCATCGACGGACCCCCAGCAACCCAGAGGTGGGACCAAGCACCCGCCGTCGATGGTCATGCACGAAAATGAAAACAATATATAAAATACATAAGAAAGGAGGGGATGTCCAACAGGACTAGGTTGCAGCACCAACAGCAACACACCTAACACACAAAGAAGACACACACAGCAAGAGACAAGGAACAACAAATAAGACATCACACATCGAACATAAAAGACAACACATTTATAAACTTACGAGACACGAGGGCAATCGCTGCCGACTTAGAATGGCCATCAGCCATGTTTACCCTGCTTTGCACTGTCTGAGGTAATGTCTATATAGATAGTGCTATTGCGACCATGTCAGGGAAAAATATTAAAATCAAAGGACTGAAGGTCCTGAACGATACTTCTATTCAAAATTTATAGTCAGCACTGATGAATGTTGAATAATTTTATTGTTTATGTAAATGATGAATTGATGATGATTTTGTATACATAGGATGCATATGCATAGGAAGCTAATAATTTTCAATTCTATGAGCTCATCGTGTTCTATAAACAGCATAATTTATAAACTGTTTATATTTTCTATAAGTGGTATACTTTAAATTACATTTTATTCTGTCGACTTAAACCCGAAGCAGTGTCTTAAAGTTAATCCATTTGGAAACTAGAAAGGGGTTAAGACCATGCATGCATGTTAAAAATAGAAACAAGAAAGACGTTAAAACCATGCATGCATGTTTAAAATTACTTACAATCTACAATGCATATGATAAAAGAGCGGTTACATGAAGTTCCAGCGTAACTTAAGCTTATTATCACTGGTAATTTTTAAAAATTCTCATTTTAATTACCAGAATTTCCCATTTCTTTCAACAAGATCATGCTTCGTTTCTACTTTCGTTTCTCTTCGGTATATACATCATGTACAAAGGGAAGACAACTCTTTCGTTGTATAAGTTAAAAGAAGTACTTTATTTCTACGCCACCGGCAAGCAGTGAAAGCAAGAAATGAATAGTTGATTTTATTTTTGTGATGCATTTACTTTATATGCAATTGAAACTTTTTCAAGAAGGAGGATAATCTTGATTTTGCATGTGTCAAACAGCAAATTCCAAAGTTAGAAAAAGCGCTATATTTTGAGTCGTATGGATATGTTGTAAATCGGGAATGTCTCAATTGTTACGATAACATAAGGATACTTCCTGAAAGGAAGTATCCTAAAAACGACCATGTCAGGGATGAATATTCAAAACACTTACTGTCAAACCCCTCGCGGGGAACCAAATGGTTATTGCAGAAATATATGTCTAACCAATTTTTGGAGAATTATATTTTCATCTTCACAATATAGACAGACACGACTGTTCATAAGTCATATGTTAATAGGTTCACAATGCACACTGTCAGGATAATTTAATCACAGACCTGCACATCCGTTCTTTCCTTGAGCACTCATAACTGTCATTCCTTTTCATTCTAGAATTATTCATTTATACAATTGTTAACTTACCTTTCTTTTTGATATCTCTTACTTTTTGAAGTGACCTTCGTAGTTTGGTCTCTTATATAACTTGGAATTATACCTTCCACTTTCGATTCAATGTTCATGTCTATTTTAATCATACATCTAGATATAATTCCTCCTACCTACTACCTGACGATTTACATGCTTTTCTTATCTAGTATAGTTTTATCCTTTGCAATTTAAAATAGATTTTGTAGAAAATTGGCATATGACCAAATCATTTTTGAAAACTTCAATTCGGTAGAACAGTCACATCCGGTAACTTCCATTTCGGAAGACATAGAGTACAATCTTTGGTTGGTTGGTTTAAATGGTCTATGACAGAATAGCATCCACCATTCTGGAGAGTGGGACATCATAGTGTATGATGAGTTCCCCATATCGACCGTAGAACTTCCTCGGTGACGATTTTAGTCGGTCACAAACATATCCTTGACTGAGAAGCTTATCTGAAAGGCGCCTAGCTCTCAGAACAAAATCCGTATATTTGGTACTTGCTCTGGCATAGCGTATCAACTGAGATATGAACACGCCATAAGAAGGCGATAAAGGGATGTTGCTACTCAGAAAAGGAAAGTTTGTAATGCTGAAATTGAAGTCGTTACGTTTGTCATAGAGTGAGGTGTTATTTCAAGTTGCAGTGTGGAGTAGTTGAAGTTGTGGCCTGATGTTTCTCAAGTGTATTGATTCCTTCTTTCCAGCTCTGTCACCTGAGGGAAGCTTTTTTTTGGGGGGGGGGGGCTTTTTGTCAATGTGACATCATATGTATTTTTTGTTGTTTCGGAGGCTAGCCATTTTACCGATAAATATCATCGAAATTGAGGGAGTTTAACGTCTTGGCGCCGTCCCTCCGGTGCTGTTTTGAGCATGGGTTATGTTTGGATGTGCTGCTGGGTCGATCCTACAGGGGATTTGGAGCCACGCAATCTCTGTAGTGTGGATGTAAAAATCTAACTTGAAAAAATTAAAGAGGGCGCTACTGAAATTATTTTTGGTGACTCCGCTGAAAGCATCACTGATGAGAATTTAATATTCGAAAGACGTGTCTGGTGCATGTAGGTTGGTTTGGAATTTTCTTCGGGAAGGTGGGGAGATGGAACCCTTCGACATCAGAAAAGGAAGGTTTGTAATGCTGAAGTTGAAGTCACATTTGTCATGGAGTGAGGTGTTCATGTGACCATCAGTGTCCGAATAGGATGCTGAATTATATGTCCCTGAAGTTTCTTTGACTTCAAGCTCCGAAGGATAGATACTGCTGAGGTAATCCGCGAAATTTTGATTGTTGATGGACAACACATCGTCTATGTATCTGTAAGTGAAGTTGAAGTCAGAGGCTAAGTATCTTTTCCCTTCAGAGACCAACGATTGAATGAATTCAGCTTCGTACGAGTAAAGGAAAATGTCGGCAAGGAGTGGGGCACAATTGGTCCCCATTGGAATTTCGACAATTTGCTGGAAGACCTTTCCTCCAAACACAACAAAAATGTTGTCGATCAGAAAGTTTAACATCTGAATGATATCAGTTTCAATGTACTTATTTTCAGAATCGAACTTTTCTTTTACAAAGTAGGTTTTGTCATTGTTAACAACAATAAATTTGTATATGCGATTACCGTTCTTACTTGTAAACGCATTACTTATAATTTTTGCGAGTCTCTCTTTCAATTTAGAATGTGGAATTGTAGTGAAAAGTGTCGAAAAATCAAAGGCTTTGTTCGAAAGGACTCTGCTTAAATGAGTGGACTTCAGATGTTCTAAAAGTTCCTTCGAATTCTTAAAAATCCACATCTGGTGGATACCATTGCGAGAATATACTGTCGAACAATATTTTTGAAGCCAAGATTTGATTTCAGATAACTCTGTCTACTTTCTTGATTGAGTACGTTTATCCTGTGCAATTTAAATAGATTCTGAAGGAAATTTTCATAAGACAAAAACATTCTTTGAAAATTAAAGGAATTTCATACGACAGATTCGATTTTCAAAGGGGTAGGGGACGAAGCCCGATATTGGCCCTAAATTTGAACATTGTACTTCATAGAATTTTTAATTGTGATTTCACAATTTGAAACATTCTCTACAGAATCACAAATCTATCTTTTGTAAACATTGATTTTATCAATAGCTTTTAGATATTTGAAAACATCAAAATAGGTTATATTCCGCGAAATTGATGCAAAAACTACATATTTCTATTAGATTAGCAATAACCGCGTGCATTAACTAAGATGAAAAATTTACATGTGACAGATTATCATTATATCCTTTTTTCATAAACATGTTATCTCATTTAACGAATGCGGTCACATGGAATTCTTCCACAAAAGAAAATTCCAAGCAATTTTTGCCATATTTTGTCAATAACGTCAAAATGACGTCACTTCATGACGTCATTATAGTTAAATCATAATTTGTTTTATGAAATTTTCTTTTCTTTAAAAGCGGAAAACATACGTTTATTTTCATGAAAGATGTCAATTTTTTCTGGCCTGGCCTCGTGGCACTATCCCTTTGATTTTTTAATTCCTATTTGAGCACAGTGCTGTACTAGATTCGGAAAAAATAACTGCTTTCTTACAGATTTTCCATTCCTTGAATTAATTTGAAATCCAATTCATCACACAAAATTTTTAATATCAAAAGATAAACGGGGGATCTCCAAAAAGACACGGTTGCAGTATTCATAGCAAAATTTCGAAATGCGAAAATTAGTAGTAAACAAACACGAATATGGACAGCAAACTTATTCACGAATGTTGCCAAACGAAACACAAACTTCTTTTCTCATTGTAGTTTATTTATTATCTTATTATTCAGGTACAAATAATAATGAAGTATAAAACAGGAACCAAAGCAAACAAACAAAAACCTCTACCATATGAAAAGACGCGAACTCCCGATGTGGGAGTGAGACCAGGTGCCAGGAAGAGTATGTTACTTGCATGCAACACCCGCCGCTTCAATTCCTTGAAACACCAGGAATAGTAATAATTTCTCATTATCGAATGCGAAAGAAAGTCAATACAGCGTAATGAATAAAATATTCAACAATTTGGGATGTCATGTATGGGAGTTTGTTCCAATATATTTTTAGTACGGAATGAATTGCATTTCTTATCATATAGTGAAATATGTATATATGTAAACCTCTACAATATAGTTTAACGTCACTATTGAGGTACATAAGACAAGGTTATAAAGTACAACACATAACATTGGGGGATTCTCCATTAGTCAAAGTCTTTTCCCCTTCCCATCTTACTTCCCGTCGAAAGAAATAAAAAAAATGAAGCTCTTTAATTCATAACCTTGGTACAGTCCATGTCTTTATCCAGTTAAAGCATTTTCCAAATAAGTAAATTATCAACGTTTACTTTTGATTTAGACATTTCATATGTTGATTAAACGGATGACGTTGATATACACTAAAATTGGCGCTTGAAAACTTGGAACAGTATGTAAGCAAGTATTATGAATACAACTGCTAAAACAAGTCTTATAGGGTCGATTTCACCTGCATCCGTTGTAATTTTTAGATTATTCCATATTCTCGCCCTTAAGGTGCGTTCATCACATTTATGGTACTTGGCGTTTGTTTTCGGTGTAACAAAACCGGGATGGCAAACCTACAAATGTACAATAAACTTAAGTAAGTTGAAAAAAAAATGAAAATAAATATCATTAATGATATACTCTTACAGTGATGTAAGAAAAGAAACTTTTGACGTACCAAGAACTTTATATATCTTATCTTAAAAAGAAATAAAAAAGTAATCCATTTTGGAATGAATAGAAAAGATATACATCTAAACTCAACCTCAATCAACATAATTGTATTTGTTCATTAGGTTCTAAAATTAAAAAAGGTGGGGTTCACCAACAACATTCAACAGCAAAACCTTAAAACACCAACTGCAAAAAAGCAGACACGCACAAAATGAGACGGATATGGTACAATGAACGCCAGATCACATAGAAACATTAAAAACATAAATGACTAAACATAAACAAACGCGCCCAATGGGCAGTCGGTGCGGACTTAGGACAACAATATGCCACGTCAGTTATCCTGGATTGCGTGCGCACACGTTCTCAATCAACATAATTATTCGGTTGATCGTCTGTCTCTTCGACGCATTTGAAATTTTCTGTTACAAAATTTCTTGAAGTTTCGAAAACATGGGTCCTGTAGCATCATATCCCGGCCATTCTGCTACGTCTTTTGGTACATTTTTGGACATAATAATTTTCTTACTTTTTGGCCATTTTATATTGTTTAGACTGAGGATCACTGACGAGTTTAGTATCCGAATCGTGCATGTCTGGTCCATGCTGTAAGTTCATCAGGTCTTAAATGATGCTATTGAATATGAAGACGTTTAACATTTGAACTACTTGGTGAGTGTCACTGCTGGTGGACCAAGAGTCCCCGAGGGCACATGTAGCCAAGTTCGATCAACTTCGGTTGATCGTCTGTCTCTTCGACGCATTTGAAATCTTCTGTTAAAAATTTCTTGAAATTTCGAAAACGTGGGTCCTGTAGCATCATATCTCAATCATCCTGCTACGTCTTTTGGTACATTTTTGGACATAATAATTTTCTTACTTTTTGGCCACTTTACATTTTTTAGACTGAGGATCACTGACGAGGGTTTAGTACCCGAAACGTGCATGTCTGGTCCATGTTGTAAATTCACCAGGTCTTAAATGATGTTATTATACCTCTACTGATTTTTTCCTATATAAAAGGAGACTCATTTAATTTAACTAAATCCCTGAAAATCGCCTGATAAGACTATTTCCCTGCAAAGGGGTGCGTTAGTTGAGAAGACTATATCCCTAGGGAGTTAGTTTCAAAATGGGGCGGAGCTTCTTTGGGGTGTGTCAGTTTCAGCCAATCAGCTGAATGTTGATCGGCTGACGCTATCAATACGCGAGCAGAGTAATCCGCCTCCTATCCGCTGAGCACATAAATTAACCCCCTCCCCCAATGGTATACTTTAACTGTATACTATTGAATTTGAAGACGTTTAACATAATTGTATTTGGTCATAAGGTTCCAATTTAAATACCATCTCAATCAACATCATGGTTGGTATGAATGTCTTTGCGAAATGGGTTCTATAGCACCATATCCCACCCATCCTGCTACGCCTTTCGGTATATTTTTGGACGTAATAACTTTCACACTCTTTGGCTATATTACATTGTTTAGATTTAGTATGACGAGGGTTAAAAGAAGGTACCCGAAACGCGCACGTGACTCCGGTCCATGCTGCAAATGTATCTGTTCTGAATTGATGCTACTTAATTTGAAGATTGAACATGAGCTTGTAAATTAAGTTTCCCTATGCTCAAAGGTCTTAAACTAGAAAAGAGATACACTACTATTCCTCAGTCTTACTGTGAAAACAACAAGGTAGCCTTACAATACAAGGCTCAGTTACGAATGTCAATGCAAGCCATACGTATAAATGCCTGAAAGTTGTTCTTCTGTTTCATTTTTGTATGTCTTTGTGATGGAGTTTTGCTAGTGGAGGCCTGTCATCCCACCACTTCAGACAACAATATGTGTCCAGCTATTTTTTTTTTCAAATGAAACTAACTTACTTGCGTCATGAACTTTATGACTGGTATATCTATCTCTGGTATGTTTTCTTCAAGACGATTCGTACCATATGTCCGATCGATATCATCGCAATAATTATGACACCTCATGTATCTGTTGTCAGGCAGTCCAAGGTGCGCTTTAAAGTCTTTCTCTTTTCTAAGAAAGGTTTCATCTTCCACGTCAACTTTATCACAATGCGTAAGAACGCCATAGCGAGGGATAACTAAAACACGAAGTAAGAAAAGATATCTGTAATCCAATATTGTTAAGCTGCTGATACAGAACATGATTGACATCTTAATAAACTATAAAAATCTGGGAAATTGTGTTTTGTGGATATATACTTACCACAAAAAAGAAAATACCTGTCTTTTTTGTTTTATATGAGTTAAATAAGATCCTAACGATAATCTCAACAGCACTGACAATATAGAACAAAATTGAGCATCGACGGACCCGTAGCAATTTAGAGGTGAAGCCAAGTGCCCGGGAGGAGTAAGCATCCCCTGTTTGGCTATCCGAACTCGCCGTCGATGTTCACGCACGAAAATGAAAATAATATCTAAAATAAATGCACTGTCTCAGGTTATGCCTATATTGAAATGTCTATGGTGACCATGTCAGGGACAATATGGCACGTTCAATAAAGCTTAATGTAGGTTAAAGGTATCCCCGAAAAATTTCATTTTGAAATTAGAGATGCAATGTATGTTCTTCCAGTTTTCGATTTTTTCAAGTTCCTCATAAACTGACGTTCACTTGACGTCTTCATTAATGGTTGAACTCAAAAGGATTTTTCCTATTTGACCTTCTCCGGATCGAATATTCTGGTTACATGTAATCAGGAGACGCTTGCTCTCCCTGGCGCCTGGCCTCACTTCGGAATGTTATCCTATCCGAGGTTCGAAACCGTTCCTATAGGAAACTGATAGTTACTTCTTTAAGGTTTATTATTTCAATGGAGTAAAACTTTTCGATTCGTCCATGTATCGTCTTAAGTATCCCTACAACTTGGTATGCGTTGGCGGTAGCGCGCATGACCTTCTTAGGACTTCCGGTGTATTTTAAGTTTGATTTTCCTGGTTTTTTGCTTCATTCAACTTATTTTTTCGCTATATAATTCTAAATCTTTATATTGATTTTATTGTCAGGCAGTCTCTCTAGAATTTTTATAGACACTATAATCACATCGGGAGCTGCCAACCAGAACACAGAAGCGTAGCATACTAACATTTTCCGTTACAAGGCAAAAACTTACTCCTTTGATAGGTATCAATGCATTCAATGTCAAAACAATACGGAGAGTTTCCAAATCTATACCTTATGAGAATTAAATATTCGAAAGACGTGTCTGGTGCATGATAAATTGGTTTGGAATTTTCTTCAAGAAGGCATAGATTTGGAATCCTTCCGCATATAAATATAAACACTTATTTCCTGTTGCAGTATGGGGCAGTTAAACTCGTTCCCCGTGACATTTGATGTTTTTTAGTATGTCAATTACTTCTTTCAAGCTTTGTTTTGGCACTTTATCAATTTGACATCATACATTTTATTTGGCTATTTCGGAAACTTGTCATTTAATCCAAAAATATTATTGAAATTACAGGAGTTAAACATCTTAGCACCATCCCTCGAATGATATTTTGAACATAGATTTTATTTGGATATCCTTCTGAATTGATCGGACAGGAAATTTGCAACCGCGTACTCTCTGAAGAGTAGAGACACATATTTAAATTCTTAAAAATAAAACCAGAGAGTGCTAGTGAAATGAATTTGGGTTGTTTATGAAAAGCACTTTGGCTAGAAACATCACTGATGAATATTTAATATTCGAAACTTCCAGCCAAAGTGCTTTGCATGAGCCGCCCAAATTCATTTCACTAGCACCCTTTGGTTTTATTTTTAGAATTAAAATTTGAAAAGGAAATGTCTTAGTTGTTATTGATAATATTCACTTATTCGAGGAATTTGATGATTTTTTTTTCTGTATATTACGTAGCATACCAAAATATGACAATTTTTTTTGGCTCAGTATAAGGTGGATGATATTCTGTCATAGACCATTTATATCATCCAACCAAAGACTGTACTCTATGTCTTCCGAAATGGAAGTAACCGGATGTGACATTTCTACCGAACTGAAGCGGCGGGTGTTGCATGCATGCAGGAGATGCTTACTCTTCCTGGGCACCTGGTCTCACTCCCATATCGGGAGTTCGCTTATTTTCATATGGTCAATCTTTACTCCACATTCCTTGTCTCGTTTGTTTGTGAGTTCTGCTGTGACTAGTGCATATCGTTGTTGTTGACCTTATCGTGTCTGGGATTTTTTCTATTTTGTTTGCTTAGTTGTTTGTTGGACCGTTCTGTGTATGTTTTATTGCTTGTGTTCCCTGTTGTTAATGAATAAACATCGAAGATGCAACCGTCATCTATATTGTCTAAATGTCGCGAAAGTAAAACAAAATCATCAGAAATTTCATATTTTTCTATTATTTTCATGCACGTTTCCCAGAATACGTCTGCTGATCTTTCATTTACATTTGTATCAGTGTTTCGTTACATATCTTACCCATTTCTGGTGAATTAGCAGCATTACATAGAACATTTATCAGTTTTGTTGGAATCTTCGTATCCGCATGTGCTGAAGCTATGAAGATGATCCTGTCGACCCTGTGTTCTTCTGCTACTGTCGAATACCGTTCCCGAACAGCATCAATGTTCTTTACGTTCTCTGATATGAATCGATGTAGAGTCTGTAATGATTCGCCCTCATGTTTCCTTCCAAACAACACTGTCCTTAACATTTCCTGAAGGACCAATGAATCTTCGTCTTCCAGTCCAGCGATATCAAGAAGTGTTGGATAGGCATAGTTCTCATGCCTTCCTCTACTTATATACTTATCTTTGCTGAAACTTATAAAGGTTGTCTTTGGTAAAAAAAATCTGCAAAATTTGATCTGTAAATTTTATCACTTAACCAATGTAGGTTTAGAGAAAAGAAATATTTCTTAATATTCCTCAGCTTCTACCAATATCAACATCTTTTCAATTCGCCCAAACACTAAAAGGAAATACAGGTCACACGGGAAAAGACGAAACAGACAAAAAAGAAAACGATCCAGAATATACCGCTCTCTCAACGATTTACTTACTATAGCACGCAGTGGCGGAAGACATGAGCTGTTACATGCTCTGTCGTCAATACCAGTTATGCACTTGAAATCTATCTTGGATGAAGCAGAGGTTGCATTCTTAAGAAACACTGACTCAGTGATTCAGACTGATTCAGACTTAATATCATTGTCTCATTCGCACAGTATAAACTTTATCCTATTGTGAAAAACACCTCACCGAAAAGACGATTCTTAAAAATCCCGTTTATTAACAAAGGTTTTGATCTTCTAAACATCTCTAATATTTTTCGGGATCATCGCGTACAAAGTACCATTCCTCAATATTTTGAAAATTTAGAGCCATCTCTTATTTGTTATAAGTACAAGAAACCTATTCGAAACTTTGTTTTTAACTATAATAAAGTTACAACGGATCCTGACATACTTGAATCGTGTCCTGCTTCTTGAGAATGTGCAACTTCTAAATATCTCTACAAACCAGCTGGCCATGTTGTTACAGGTGACTTTTCAATTATCCAAGACAGACAGCTCCGTGGTCTTCTTAAAAAAGGACCTAAGTATAGAATCCCATCCAAGATAGATTTTGTCAAATGCCGTGAAGTGCTTACGGAAGCCTTAGATAATTATACGAAAAGATGGTGTAAATCAGAAGGAGTCGAACCGCATGCTCTGAATGACTGGAAAAACCTCATTTTAGATATAACGGATATTCGAATAGATAACTTCCATAAAAACCCTCATCTTTTTCAAAATCCACGTTCCAAATCAGAAAAATATTTCAAATCCAAACTAAGTAAATTACATGAAAAATATGTCTTTGCACCAGCTGATAAAGCAGCAAACAACACCATTATCATTTGAAAACGTTACTACATATCAACTTTGATTTCGGAACTTTCGTCTACTAATACATATATCAAAAGCAATGAAAGTGCATCTAACATTTTAGGCAAGCATAACAGTGAACTGTCTTCATTCAATATCTCTATTTCTAAATTGGATCTCCCAACACTATATTGCATACCGAAACTGCACAAGTCTCCTTACAAATTTCGATTTATTGCTAATTCTAGTAACTGCTCCACTACAATTTTGTCTAGAAATCTGACGTCAGCACTTACTGCTATTAAAGAACACATAACTAGATATTGTGAAACGGTTCTAAACAGGAACGATGTAAATTTATTTTGGTCTATTAAGAATTCAGGGGATGTGATTGAAAAAATGAAATCTGGAAATTTCCAAGCCAATACGATTTCTTCATACGACTTCTCTAATATGTACACCACACTTCCTCATGACAAAATTAATGATCGATTATCTAATCTCATTAAATGGTGTTTTGATCGAGAGCGACAAACTTACATTTGTACATCTGAATCGAAGGGTTCTTTTCCTCGACAGACTACAAATCATACAAATCATGGACATGTAGTGACCTGTGTTATGCCTTGTCCTTCCTCTTAGACAATATTTATGTTAGATTTGGTGAGGATCTATACAAGCAGGTTGTAGGAATTCCTATGGGTACTAACTGTGCGCCTCTTATTGCAGACTTATTTATATACACTTATGAAAAAGAATTTATCCAAAATCATCAAAAGCAAAGAAAATTTGATGAGCTGAAATGTTTCAATAATACTTCTAGGTATCTGGATGATATTCTAACCATTGACAATCCTGCTTTTGAATTATATAAGAATGAAATTTATCCACAAGAATTAACCCTTAACAAGGCAAACCTTTCAAATACAGAAACACCCTTTTTGGACCTAAATATCAAAATTGTAAACGGAAAGATTCATACAAGTGTATATGACAAAAGGGATGATTTTGGATTCAACATAGTAAATTTCCCTTGGCTTGACGGTGATGTTCCAAGATTACCGTCATACGGCATTTACATATCACAGCTCATCCGATACGCTAGAGCATGTACTGATATTTTGGATTTTCACAGTAGAAATTTACAAATTACAAAAAAACTTTTAGGTAAAGGTTTCCGCTTTCATAAACTAGTTAAGACTTTCTGGAAATTTTACAAAAATTACAGTCAACTTCTTTTAAAATTCGGATCTATACATGCGACAGAGTACATTACTATGGGTATTACACAACCTGTCTTTTATGGTGATATGGTAAACAAAATAAAAAGGATCAAAGGTAGGCAGCATAACCATCGAAAATGCGTCAGAATCATCAAACGCCTTTTATACCGTGGATATGATCCTAATGTCACCAGACGGACACTAGGCTTGGTACTTGACCAATCTACAGTCTTGTACAAGCGCATCCTTGAGACTTGCACTCTTGACTGACTGTGACGACGGGACTCCATGACGGGCCCTGTCCAAACCTCTTTAGAGAAGACAGGGCCCCGACCACCTGTCCTCTCTGAATGTCAGTCGGACTCCTCGGGTGATTGCATACATGAGCTCGCTACAGCCGGCAGAGCACGGACTGTATTACGCATGCCATCTTTTTATATCCATTTACATATTCATCTGTGTCTCTGGGGCCTCTGCGTTTTGCGGTCTTGTTTGTGTGATGTCATCTTACAGTGAGGAGGTTGTTTTACACCACAATTGTACGTTCTTCGAGACCTCTGGGTAATTGGAGAAGTGAGAGGGTTGTGCGCACGTAATCCAGGATAACCACACCATTTGCTACTTGCGTGACAGATGGCCGTCCAAAGTCGGCACCGGTTACCCATTGGTCTCGTCGGTTTATGTGTAGTCTTTTGTGTTTGATGTTTATATTTCGTGTGTCTCTTTTCCGTCTCGTGCTGTACTCGTCTTTTGTGTTTTTGCATCGGGTGTTTCGGTGTTTTACTCTTGATGCTGCAACAGGGTCTTGTTGGAGATCTCCTCCCTTCCTTTTAATATGTTTATGAAAGAAAAACGTAAAATATATATATTCAAACATATACGAGACTGATGTATAGATAAAATGTAAAATTAAAACGTATAAAAATATTCTCGGTACAAGTACTCGTGAAATAAATCTACTATATAAACATAAATGTCTACACGTTTATACGTACGTGTAGCTCGCGATTTACACGTTATTGACAACTTGTAGCGATTTCCCGTACGCAATAAATAATGACGTCATACACACTAATTGCGTCTACACGTACACGTACCCGTACACGTAACGGTTTCTAAACCTCTCTAATAACTGATGAGTACTTCTTTGATGTTTACTCCTTTAGCTCATCGCCTCTGGGCTACAAGCAATGATTTGTATTCATTTGTATTTACCTGTTGAGATGGTATGTCTCCTGTCTTCCAATGTCTTGGTAGTTCCCAACTGCAGCCCTCTCAACCCAGTAGGGCGTGTCTGAGAAACTTGTCATCACTGTGTTGAGAAATGAGGACTTGCCAACACCTGCCGTACCTGTATTTTAATGCAAAACATTATACAATCATTAATATTAAAAAAAAAGCAATGATGCACCAATAATTCTATAAGTAATCAATAATTGACACCAATGATAAACAATCCCTTTTATGACAACTGTCTATTTCATTCGACGATATCATCGAAAAATCTTAGGATCCCTCCAATTCTCTTCTGCATTGAAATTGGTATGTAATACTGTTCAAGGAAAGAGCGAATTTATTACAGAGACGTCACTTTCAACATTTTTCTATCCATTAGGACGCAAAATAGATCTTTGTGGTCCATGAATGAATTAAAGAAGATCCTGACGATAAAGTTACAATGGTATGATGCAACTGGTCTCCTTCTCTCCTTTACATTGTTTATGCTGTGATTTGCGCGCTGCCAAAATTTCAGTCTTTTTTTACTATATCGGATACATGGGTACCGATGCGATCAACTTATTTTTCTGAAGTTAAATATGAGTGTTTGTGTCCTGAAACGTCCATAGCATTATTTTGAAACATATCAGGACAGAAATTACATACATATTTATTTGCATGTTTCAAATGAAGAGTTGAACCCCCTCACGCCAACATCTGAGCCAACGTGAGACATTAATATACCATTATTGACTGGGAATGAGGGCAATATATGATTTGTTGGACCTGAAGATAAAATATTGGCCGAGGCCGAAGGCCGAGGGCTATATTTTGTCTGAAGGTCCAACAAATCATATACTGCCCGAATTCCCAGTCAATAATTGTTTTGTTATACCTTACATCAAAACTGCAGCAAAGAACCGATTAACCCGGCATGTTTACGTTCATTTTTGTCTATAAGAGAAAGAGGGCGGAAAAATAGGTAGAGCTTATAGCGTCATCAACGACGTGACGTCACAAACGATTTACCGTTTATCGGTCACTATATTTTCTTTAAATATTGCCCTAGGGCCAATGTTGTTGTAAATATTGACTGCTTGGACAAATATTCGAATTTATAGGCATTTTTCCTACGGCGATTTTATATAGAGACACTGATAAGGGTATACCAATATAAGTTATGTAACTTCTTTGTTAAACGTTGTAAATTAAATCAAGTTTAAGTTTTTAAAGAATGGAGAGTTCCACATTAACCAGAGTACAGCAGTCTCGATAATCTAGCTCAAAACAGAGTTGATTATTAAAATAGACACTTATTTCACGCTGCAGTGTGGAGCAGTTAAAATCGTTCCCTATGTCCTGATGCTTGTCCAGTGTCTTAATTACTTCTTTCCAGCTCTGTCACCTGAAAGAAGCTTTGTTTTTGGCCTTTTATCAATGTGACATCAAACATATTTTTTGCTATTTCGGAAACTAGCCATTTTACCGATAAATATCATCGAAATAAAAGGAGTTTAACATCTACGCACCATCCCTCCAATGATATTTTGAACATAGATTTTATTTGGATATGCTAATGAATCGACCCTACAGGAAATTTTGAGCCGCGCGCTCTCTGTAATGTTGATTTAAAATTCTAACTTCAAAAAATTAAAGAGGGCGCTACTGAAATTATTTTTGGTGGCTCCGCTGAAAGCATCACTGATGAGAATTTAATTCGAAACACGTGTCTGGTGTATGTAAATTGGTTAAGAATTTTCTTCAAGAAGGTAGAGAGTTGGAACCCTTTGACATTATTGAGAGACCTGTCTTCAATGACGAGGTTTGAGCGAGTCTCGTTGTCAAGGTCAGTATGCAACATTTTAAGTATTCGCTGATACAAGGATTTATATGAATCAACTATTATGCTGAGTGTAATTCTGGTGGCACCAGGATCAAATCATACGGAAAACCTTAAAAATATCTCTTATCATGTAGATCATATTACAATCAATGAAATAATTTATAAATCATGAATAATTATTTTACCTTACCTATGACAATAACATTCATTGGTCTCTGGTACCTAACAGTCTCTTTGAACCTGTCCAAAACTCGTGTTCTTTCCCTGTGTGTTATAGGACTACCTTCACCGATTATCCCATGGTTCATGTTCCTATCCATATTAGTGTGTCTATTCATTCGATTTCTGAAATAGATTTTCTAGACAAAAACAATTTAGCATGCTACGTATAATACTTGTAACAGCAAATAAAGTACTTTATAGTCCATCGTGAAATTTCAAGAACCGTCTACGTCTAAATAAAGGTTGGCGTATTGAAATATATTTTTCATCTTAATAATTTTGTACAATATGTACACCATATGGGCATTTCAACATATAATACATTTTCAGTGACAATCGCCAGGCAGAGAGAAAGGAAATCCAAATATTGAAAATATGTCATTTGATATATATTTTTCAATTTATATTGTTTGTTTCACGCATTCTGATTGTTCCACAGCATTTTGACAAGCATGGACATAATGTGACATTGATTTTTCACATGAACACCTCACTCTATGACAAACGTGACGAGTTTCAGCATCACAACCTTTCCTTTTCTGAGTAGCAACACTTCTTCCTTGCCCACTTATGGACATCTCAATTGATACGCTATACCAGAGCAAATGAGTTAAAGAAGATCCTGACGATAATCTCAACAGCACTCACAATAGATCACCAAATTGAGCATCGACGGACCCCTAGAAAGCTAAAGGTGGGACCAGGTGCCCGGGAGGAGTAAGCATCCCCTGTTGGCTAGCCGCACCCGCCGTCGATGTTCATGCACGGAAATGAAAATAATATATGAAGAGTACAAGCACTGTCTGTGGTTTCGTCTATATAGAAAGTGTTATGGCGACCATGTCAGGGAAAGTACCAAAGAAAGGAGGGGATCTCCAACAACACCTAGTTGCAGCATCAACAGCAACCTCCCAAAACACCCACTGTAAAACACAAAAATGACACGCACAGAAAGAGACGCAGTAGTACAATGAACGTCAAATCACAGAAAAACATAAAACACAAACACATAAAAGAGACGCAAAAGGGACAAGGAACACCAACTCACAACATAGAAACATAATACCAAATATACAGATTGTGTTATGAGAGCTAGGCGTCCTTAGATTCAGATAAGCTTCTCAGTCAGGGATACGTTTGTGAAAGTCACTGAAGAAGTTCTAAGATTGATACGGGCAACTCGTCATACACTATGATGTGCCATCGTCCAGAATGGTGGATGGTATCATGTCCTAGACGATTTGAACCATCAAACCACAGAATATGCTTGTATCTTCCGAAATGGAAGTAACCGCATTTGATATTTCTGCCGAATTGAAGCGACAGGTGTTGCATGCAAGCAGGAGATGACTCTTCCTGGGTACCTGGTCTTACTCCCAATGTTTGGGGGAGGGTGTTTTTTCTTTTTTTTTTTTTTTTTTTTTGCTTTGGTTTCTGGTTTATCCTGATATTGTATGCCTTTGACATACAATATCAATGACTTTTCAATTATCAAAGACAGACAGCTCCGTGGTATTCTCAAAATCAAAAGGGACCTAAGTATAAAATCCAATACAAAATAGATTTTATTAAATGTCGTGAAGTGCTAAAGGAAGCTTTAGATAACTATACCAAACGATGGTGTAAATCGGAAGGAGTCGCATGCTCTGAATGACTGGAAAAACCTCATTTTGGATATTACCGATATTCGAATAGATAACTACCACAAAAACCTCATCTTTTTGAAAATCGAAGTTCTGAATCTGAAAGATATTTCAAATCCTAGTTGCGAAATTTACATGAAAAATATGTCTTCGGGCATGCAGACAAAGCAGCCAACAACACCATAATTATTTGAATACGCTAATACATATCAAGTTTACTTTCCTCTACTAATACTTATATCGAAAGCCATGAAAGTGTTCCAAATATTTTGAACAAACATAACAGTGAAATTGGTAGGGCCACGAGACCCCTAAATCGGCCCTTGATTTTTCTATTAAAATAAATTTCATGAAGAATACTTGGTATCTCTCATGAAAATACACGAATGTTTACCGCTTTTCATGAAAAGAATAATATCACCAAACAATGTGCCATTTAACTGTAATGACGTCATGAAGTGACGTCATTTTGACGTTATTGATAAAATATGACGAAAATTGCTGGGAATTTTGTCTTTCGTCGTAGAATTCAATAGGGCCGCATGCGTTAACTGAGATAAAAAATTTATGACAAAAGGATATAATGATAATCTTTCATATATAAATTTTCCATCATAGTTAATGCATGCGGCCATTGCTAATCTAAAAGAAATATTGAGTTTTTGCATCAATTTCGCCGAATATGACCTATTTTGGTGTTTTCAAAGGGCTAAAAGTTGTTGATAAAAGAAATGTTTACAAAAGGTAGATTTGTGATTCAGTAGAGAACGTTTCAAAATGTCAAATTAAACAGTTAAAAATTCTATGAAGTACAATTTTTAAAATTTATCAAAATGTGGGCCAATATCGGGCTTCGTGGCCCTACCCCTTTCTTCTTTTAACATCCCTATTTCAAATTTGATCTCCCTACAATATACTGCATACCAAATCTTCACAAGTCACCATACAAGTTTCGATACATTGCTAATTCTAGCAACTGCTCAACTACAATTTTGTCTAGAAATCTGACGTCAGCACTCACGGTTATAAAGGAACACGTAGCCTTAAGCAAATACGATTTCTTCATACGACTTTTCTATTATGCAAACAACGCTTCCTCACGACAAAATAAATGATCGACTGTCCAAACTCATTAAATAGTGTTTTGATCGAGAGGGGAAAACTTATATTTGATCATCTGATTCGAAAGGATTCTTTTCCGCCACAGATTACAAATCATACAAATCATGGACATGTGGATACCTGTGATTGCCTTGTCCTTCCTTTTGAACAACATTTGATGTAAGATTTGGTTAGAAACTCTACAAGCAGGTTGTAGGGTTTCCTATGGGTACTAATTGTGCGCCTCTTGTTGCAGATTTATTTTTATACACGTATGAAAAGGAATTTATCCAAAATCTGCAGAAAGAAAAAGTGATGATGTGAAATGTTTCATTGTTACTTTTAGGTAACTGGATGATATTCTTACTATCGACAATCCTGTTTTTGAAAAGTATAAAAATATTATTTATCCACAAGAATTGATTCTAAACAAGGCAAACGTTTCAAGTACAGAAACACCATTTTTCGACCTAAATATCAAAATTGTTAATGGAGATTTCCATACAAGTGTGTATGACAAAAGAGATGATTTTGGATCTAATATAGTAAATTTCCCCTGGCTTGACGGTGATGTTCCTAGATTACCGCCCTATGTTACATGTATCTATATTTCACAGCTCATCCGGTATGCTAGAGCATGTACTGATGTTTTGGATTTTCATAGTAGAAATTTAGAAATTACATAGAAACTTTTAGGACAAGGTTTTCGCTTTCACAAACTAGTAAAGACTTTTTGGAAATTTTACAAAAATTATTGTCAACTATTTCTGAAATTCGGACCAATACAGGCAACAGAGTATATTACTTTGGGTATTTCACAACCTGCATTTTATGGTGACATAATTAACAAGATAAGAAGGATCAAAGATAGACAACATGACTATCGAAAATATATCCAAAATCTGCAGAAAGAAAAAGTGATGATGTGAAATGTTTCATTGTTACTTTTAGGTAACTGGATGATATTCTTACTATCGACAATCCTGTTTTTGAAAAGTATAAAAATATTATTTATCCACAAGAATTGATTCTAAACAAGGCAAACGTTTCAAGTACAGAAACACCATTTTTCGACCTAAATATCAAAATTGTTAATGGAGATTTCCATACAAGTGTGTATGACAAAAGAGATGATTTTGGATCTAATATAGTAAATTTCCCCTGGCTTGACGGTGATGTTCCTAGATTACCGTCCTATGTTACATGTATCTATATTTCACAGCTCATCCGGTATGCTAGAGCATGTACTGATGTTTTGGATTTTCATAGTAGAAATTTAGAAATTACATAGAAACTTTTAGGACAAGGTTTTCGCTTTCACAAACTAGTAAAGACTTTTTGGAAATTTTACAAAAATTATTGTCAACTATTTCTGAAATTCGGACCAATACAGGCAACAGAGTATATTACTTTGGGTATTTCACAACCTGCATTTTATGGTGACATAATTAACAAGATAAGAAGGATCAAAGATAGACAACATGACTATCGAAAATACGTCAGAATCATCAAACACCTTTTATACCGTGGATATGATCATAATGTCACCAGACGGACACAAATGAGTTAAAGAAGATCCTGACGATAATCTCAACAGCACTAACAATAGAGCACTATATTCAGCATCGACGGACCCCTAGCAAGCTAGAGGTGGGATCAGGTGCCCGGGAGGAGTAAGCATCCCCTGTTGGCTAGCCGCACCCGCCGTCGATGTCAATGCACGATGAAGAACACAGTATATAAAACACATGGACTGCCTGACCTTATGTCTATATAGAAAGTGCTATGGCGACCATTTCAGGGAAATATATTCAAAACACTTACTGTCAAACCCCTCGCGGGGAACTTTTTTACGAGCTCCACACGGCAAAGGGCATAAGTGTGACACAAATGAGTTAAAGAAGATCCTGACGATAATCTCAACAGCACTAACAATAGAGCACTATATTCAGCATCGACGGACCCCTAGCAAGCTAGAGGTGGGATCAGGTGCCCGGGAGGAGTAAGCATCCCCTGTTGGCTAGCCGCACCCGGACACAAGGCTTGATACTTGACCAATCTACAGTCTTGTACCAGCGCATTCTTAAAACTTGCACTCTGACTGACTATGACGACGGGGCTCCATGACGGGCCCTGTCAGAACCTCTTTAGAGAAAACATGGCCCCGACCACCTGTCTTCTCAGAATGTCAGTCGGACTCCTCGGGTGATAACATATATGAGCTCGCGGCGGCTGAGCACGAATTGCATTAGGTATGCCCTCTTTTTAAATCCATTTACATATCCATCTCTGTTGCTTGGGCCCCTGCGTTTTGCGGTCTTGTTTGTGTGTGGTCATCTGACAGTGAGGAGGTTGTTTTACACCACAATTGTACGTTCTTCGAGACCTCTGGGTAATCGGAAAAGTGGAAGGGTTGTGCGCACGTAATCCAGGATAACCACACCTTCTGCTATTTCCGTAGCAGATGGCCGTCCTAAGTCGGCACCGGTTGCCCATTGGTCTCTTTGGTTTATGTGTAGTCCTTTGTGTTTGATGTTTCTGTGTTGTGCGTTGACGTTCCTTGTCCCTTATGCGTCTCTCTCTGTGCTTGTCTGCTTTGTGTTTTTGCATTGGTCGTTTTGGGTTTTGCTGTGGGTGCTGCAACCTCGTGTTGTTGGAGACTCTCCCCTCGTTTGATTTATGATTTTTATCGATTTTATACTGTGTATTGGGATATGGTCATTGCCCATATTTGCCATGTTAAATAACGGACAATGATGCCGCAAACTTATTCAACTGACATACTTAATGTTAAACGTCTTTAAATTCGATAGTGTCATTTAAAACGAGATAAATTTGCAGCATGCACCAGAACTTGCTTGTATTCCTACGTAAATCTGCTTGTATTCCTACGTAAACTGGTGTTTTTGGTGTAAAACTTGCTTGTATTCCTACGTAAATCTGCAAGTGCAAGATTTTGTGCAATGTGTACGTATGACGTCAGAATTCTCGGGTATTATTGGCCAAACTTTGATTTGTCGTCATTTTAATAAACACGAAGCAGTTTATACATTTTCGATTTTGGAGCGCAGTAATTTCTGTTTGTCATGATGATGGGTGAGGCCAACTGACGGACAGATAGTAAGAGTTAAAATATGTCACCTGGTCTCACTTCCGAATGTTATTTATTCCGGTTCGCAGCCGTTAAGGTTCTAATGGTTATGCCTCGCTTTCTAAACTTTGAGACTGATGGGTTATTTGAATAGCTGATAGTTCATTCTTTGATGATTACTTAAATCAATATCATGCAAAGTCGGCACCGGTTGCCCATAGGTCTCGTCGGTTTATGTGCAGTCTTTTGTGTTTGATGTTTGCATGTCATATGTCTCTTTTTTGTCTCATACTATACTCGTCTTTTGTGTTTTTGTATCGGGTGTTTTGCTGTTGGTGCTGCAACAGGGTCTTGTTGGAGATCCCCTCCCTTCTTGTAAATTGTAGATCCGACAGGTATATGTTGGATATACTGACAAGCAATGACAGTCACTGCATTTCCAAAATATGCCTGTCGGAGCTCTTATTATGGTAAAATCAAATTACTATAAACATTTTCTTCTGACTAATAGATGATGTTTTACATGACAATTTTGTCTATTGAAGATTATTTCGAATAAAGCCTACGCTGACGCAGCAAAATACGCCCGTCTTGATTAATTAGTCATTATTCAGTACACTTGAGTTCTATAACTTTGTAGTGACAAATAGGTTGTCCTGAAATTTTATAATTGGCGTCCCCCTATAGTTTGATCATGAATTTCAAATATCATTAAAAGCCGCAAACTTTACCTGTGGCCTAGAAAATCGATAGGGTTCTTTGCCATATTCAACTTAATACACATGGTAAATTTGAAGTTCTGATTTTCTGAATTATCGATTTTGTGCTGTATACAGGGATATTGTCATTATCCATATTTGTCATCCTTATTATTTCAAGACATGAAATTAGCAAAAGAAAGGGAAAACAATACAATTTTCAAAGATCATGTAAAAACCTTCCGACCACAATTCATGTGAGTTAGATTCACATTTAATCATATCATGTTAAACGTCTTCAAATTCAATAGCGTATCATCTACATTTTGTAATTATGCTAAAAACAGATAAAGTTAAAGCATGGACCAGACATGCACATTTCGGGTTCTTAACCCTCGTTAGTGATCCTCAATGTAAACAATGTAATATGAACGAATAGTGTGAAAGGGATGCTGTCCAAAAATATACCGAAACACGTAACACATTGGGTATGAAAATTATTATGTCCAAAAATTTACCAAAAAGACGTAGTAGAATGAATGATCCTCAATCTAAACAATGAATTACATGTATGAAAGGTATGTTAAAATGTATTAATGATATGATACTACAGGACCCACGTTTTAGAAATTTTAAGAAATTATTATAACATTACCAGCTAATGCCCTATAGATGCTATGTGGAACTCGTAAAAAAGTTCCCAGCGAGGGACTTGCCAGTGTCTTGTTTTTAATGTCTTTCCCTGTCAAGGTCTACATAGCACTACATAGACATAACCTCAGATATGTTTTGTAGAAATTGTTTTCGAATCGATGCGTCCACGTAACTAATTTCGTTTTCATGAGTAGCAACATTCCGACTTCTCCTGTTTATCACGGTTTTGCTTCCCAGCTTATACGGTACGCCAGGGTATGTTCCAAATATGAAGATTTCATGACGCCTTGCAAGTAGGCTACTTGCTCAGGGTTATATTGCACAACGGCTGGAATTATTTTTGAGGAAGTTCTTCTGTCGCTACGGGGATATCATGAAAGCATATCAGATCCCCCTTTCCAGAATGATCAGTGATATTCTGGATTGTAATTAAATGGTTGTAATCAGCACAAAACAAAGAATACTTATTACCTGATGTGTACATCAATATGAACATCGTGACAATAACCGAATTTGATAAGTGTCCATTGAGCTATTGCGACGAGTGTAGCTTGCAGTAAGGAGACGCTCACTCTCCCCGGGCAACTGCTCTTACTTCGGAATTTTACTCTTTCCGAGGTTCGCGACCTTTCCTAATATTCTAATGCCTCTCCTTCTCAACTTTGAGACTTAATAACTGATAGGTACTTCTTTAATGTTTATTTAAGTTTCGTGTGTGAACATCGACGGTGGGTGCGGCTAGCTACATAGGGGACGCTAAACATCTCCCGGACACCTGGTGCCATATCTAGGTTGCTAAGGATCCGTCGATACTCAGTTTGGTGCTCTAATGTGAGTGCTAATGATATTGTTGTCAAGATCTTTATTTCCTTTGTGTCAAACTAATATCCTTTGCTGTGTGAGCAAAACACGGATACAATTCCCTGATTATACGCAATTTTCTTACTCCATATATATGTGGTCATTGTCCATATTTGTCATTGGCTGCGTTGATGACAAATATTGATAATGGCCATATCATTGTAATAATAGCTGTTTTGCAAGTGCATTTGCCTAACCTTGTAGTGTTGTCATCTTTCGTTGAAAATGTAAAGTCATCTAATGCCAAACTTGTGTGCGGCGATTGATTCTGCACAGCTGCAACAAAAATGAATTTCTACGTTATATTTACCATTCATTAGATTATTTAAATCTATTTTAAAATTATGCATGCACTAATGTTTTGCTGTTAAGACTATTTCGAATACTCGTATGATCTTAAATAAGCTTTATTGACCTCGAATATCACTGATAATTACGTGCTGAGTATAAATATTGATGCAAAAGCACAAGTTATAATCAAAGTAAATATAATACCAACAATGTCGTAAATGAACTGATATTTGGCTTTCATAAACTCAGCAATGGATACTTTATTTTGAGTTAAAATATACATTGCAATGCTTTTTCTATTGTTTACTTAGAAACCCTTGATTAACCTTGTCCCGATCTTGAATGTAAATTATTATGCTTCCAGTGAGTTTCTTCTGTGATAGGTCCTACTCTACCATTTTGTGACAGAGAACGGTTTAGGTGTACACTATCACCTTTCTAAGTGTGCTCTTTCACCCTAACAGTGCACCCCTGTCTTTCCACAGTTGTGTTTATGACAATATAGAATGCTGACCTGCTTATATATACAGACATGTCGTTTTCATACAAGATATTTAATTAAATTTGTTTGCATACCCAAGCAAATGTTCCTAGATATTTATTTTTTCCTTAAAAATTAATGCCAAATATATGTTGCTATATTTTTTCTCGTTAAATTGTGCCTATACTAAACAACCACACTATAGATCCTTTACAGTCAAAGAGGGGTATCTCCAGAATATGTTTGTCTGTAACACAGGGTTTTTGAAAGAGAGGTAACTCGTGCAATCAACGTTCATAACATTTTTCATGAAAACGTTTTCTATGAAGGGAATACCAGGTATACTAATTTGTTGCTGTATGTTATCAAAGATCATTCAGAAACCATTAAAAAGTGTTCCTCTGACTGTATAACAGTAATGATGGTAGAAGAAGGCAAAGACTATAAAAAATAGTCTGTGAAAAAAAAATAAGTGTTTGTCAGACGCAGTATGAAATTTATCAATGGATGTACACTATCAAAAACAGTCAGCATAATAATAACAATAGTGTTAGGATTAGTGTTCACTATGCCGAAATAGTAGTCAGGGTTCTGGCACTAATTGCACTTCCCTTCGGGTCGTGCACTATGTGCCAGAACCCTGACTACTATTTCGGCATAGTGAACACTAAACCTAACACTATTATATAAATAGTCATTTTCCACTGATGACCCACTTCTTTCATATGAAATAGAATAAGTTTCCCTTGTAGCCACGGACATAAAGTGCATCAGAACAAATCATTTACCGTTATAAATTGACCTTGACCTAACATATTCACTATCATACATAAGTATATTGACTGTTAAAAAACTACAGAGACAAATAATTCAGCATCCGATTTGGACATAATGTTGTACTACGACACTGATGGTCACATGAACACCTCACTCTATGACAAACGTGACGACTTCAACCTTAGCATTACAAACTTCCCTTTTCTGAGTAGCAACATCCCTTCATCGCCTACTTATGGCGTGTTCATAACTCAGTTGATACGCTATGCCAGATCAATTACCAAATATACGGACTTTGTTCTGAGACATAGGCGTCTTTCAGATAAGCCTCTGAGTCAGGGATATGTGTGTGTGACCGACTAACATCGTCACCGAGGAAGTTCTACGGTCGATATGGGGAACATCATACACTATTATGTCCCACTCTCCAGAATGGTGGATGATATTCTGTCAAAGACTATTTGAACCAACCAACCAAAGATTGTATTCTATGTCTTCCGAAATGGAAGTAAGTGGATGTGACAGTTCAACCGAATTGAAGAGGCGGGTGTTGCATGCAAGCAGGAGATGCTAACTCTGCCTGGGCACCTGGTCTCACTCTCATATCGGGAGTTCGCTTCTTTTCATATGGTGGATGTTTTTGTTTGTTTCCTTGGTTCCTGTTTATCCCGATTTTGTATGTCTTCGGTTTCTGTTTTCGGAATTATCGATTTTCGAATATTCTTGAAATTTCTAAAACGTGGGTCCTGTAGCATCATATTCCGCCCATTCTGTCACGTCTTTTTGGTACATTTTTGGCCATATTACATTGTTTAGACTGAGGATCACTGACGAGGGTTTAGTATCCGAAACGTGCGTGTCTGGGTCATGCTTTAAATTTATCAGGTTTTAAATGATGCTAATGAATTTAAAGACGTTTAACATTTGTTCTGTATATAGGGATATGGTCATTATCCATATTTGTCATTGTAATATCATTATTTGTGTTAAAATCTACATTGATCGGTATTTCATTAATGTTGACCTCAGCATTCTTGGACTTGCTGTTAAAGTAACGAACTGCTTGAAATTTCTAAAACGTGGGTCCTGTAGCATCATATCCCACCCATCCTGCTAAGTTTTCGGTACATTTTGGACATAATATTTTTCACACCCTTTGTCCATATTACTTTATTTAAATTGAAGATCACTGAAGATGGTTAAGTACCCGAAACGCGCCTGTCTGGTCCATGCTGTAAATTTATCTGTCTTAAATGATGCTATTGAATTTGAAGACGTGTAACATTTGAACCATTTGGTGAGTGTCACTGCTGGTGGACCAGGAGTCCCCGGGGGCACATGTATCCAAGTTCGATCAACTTCAGTTGATCGTCTGTCTTTTCAAAGTATGAGACTCTGCTATTTTCAATTCCATTCATTCGGATTTCACCTCGGGTTTTGTATGTCCCATGTTTTCATACTAGTGGTTCTCAAATACAATTGCATCCACGTGCCTAAAATTTGATCAATCATAGGTCTTACTGATTCATTCTTATATATCATATGTAAACGTCTTCAAATTGAATAGCATCATTTAAGAACAGATAAAGAAGAAATTGGCAACATGGACCAGACATGCACGTTTCGGGTATTTAACCCTCGCCAGTGATCCTCAAATCTAAACAATGTCATATGCCAAAAAAGTATGAAAGTTACTATGCCGAAAAAGCGTACCGAAAGACGTAGCAGGATGGGTTGGATATGATGCTACAGGACCGACGTTTTAGAAATTTCAAGAAAGTTTGATAACAGAAATTGTAGAATGCGTTGAAGAAACGATCAACCGAAATTGATCTAACTTGGCTACATATGCTCTTGGGGACTCCTGGTTCACCAGCAGTGGCACTCACCAAGTGGTATAAATGTAAACGTCTTCAAATTGAATAGCATCATTTAAGAACAGATAAATTGGCAACATGCACGTTTTGGGTATTTAACCCACGTCAGTATGATCCTTCAACATATCAAGCAAGAGGTCCAGGGTCACCTTGCTTGACTTTCAATGAAGATGTAGCTGCTGGCCATTTATCAGTAGGCACCTGATAGAGCTCTATAATAATCGTACAGTGAATATGATACCTGAAGTCCATCCATTTTTTGATTAAAATCTGTGAATCGGTTCTAGCTTCCTCTTTTTGTGAACGATATTATATATGCTTTTGTGTATGAAAAATTAAACGTCTGAAAATTCAAAAGCATCATTTAGGAAAAGATTAATTGAAAGTCTACCTTGAATACAGCTTAAAATATATTATCAATAGGAATATGATTATCAGAATGCTGCGATAGGTTAATTATACGTGATCTGTAGTATATGTCCTGACCGTTGCCGATTTGATATAATGAAAAATGTTTTGGAGACATTGTCTCAATTTTTCAAAATTTGATAAACAGGCCTACAATAGCTACGGAGTTATTTACTGAAATGAATGATATTTCATTCTTCTTTCGACAACATTTTTGTGGTGTTTGGAGGAAAGGTCTTCCAGTAAATTGTCGGTATTCCAATGGAGGACAAATTGTGCCCCACTCCTTGCCGACATTTTCCTTTACTCGTACGAAGCTGAATTTATTCAATCTTTGGTCTCTGAAGGGAAAGGATACTTAGCTTCTGACTTCAACTTCACTTACAGATACATAGACGATGTGTTGTCCATCAATAATCCAAAATTCGAGGATTACCTGAGCAGTATCTATCCTTCGGAGCTTGAAGTCAAAGAAACTACAGAGACAAATAATTAGCATCTTATTTGGACACATTGTTGTCAGAGCAAGTACCAAATATACGGATTTATTCTGAGAGCTAGGTATATCGGGAGTTCGCTTCTTTTCATGTGGTGGATGTTTTTGTTTGTTTGCGTTGGTTCATGTTTTATCCTGATTGTGTATGCCTTCGGTTTCTGATTTTCTGAATTATCGATTTTGTACTGTATACAGGGATATGGCCATTATCCATATTTGTCATCTTTATCACTTAACTCACGACAATTGTTTGATACTAAATTCAATGAATTTGTGCAGTAATATGAATAAACTACGTTAGATATCCTAGAAATTCAAAGATTTTTTTATTTTTTTCACAGACACGTTTCCATGGTAAAAACTGAAACAATTGATCATAAATTCTTTAAAAAGTGAATAATTTTACCAAAAAATGTGAAAAAAGAGAATCAAACTTTTGAAATTATACTTCATTATTGATGGGAACTTACCTAGGTATGCACGGTATTTTCTGTAATCCACATCTGAAATGCTAACAGTGAAATCCAATCTGTCCACATCTAACAGTTCCAATACGATTGACGAGTTGAAACATTTGTTTAATTCTCTTTCAAATTGACGTGTTGTATAGTAATACCAGAAACGCTCCAGACCGATGACCGAGGTGAATTTCAAATGCAGGTACACACAGCGACATAATACGGAGCTGGCTTCTGCACCAAAGGTTGAAAAAGTTTCCTTCCAATTCTGTCCAGATACCCTGATGAATTCTTTCAATTTCGGTAATTTATGCTCTTTGAATTTTTGAAAATTGGCCCTTCCAGCTTTAAAGGATTTTTCGGCCGATTCAATGCAACTGCTAAATATGTTCTTGCCATAATCACTTAAATGATCCTCCGTGTATGATTCACTACAGATTATGACTAAGTCTGTTACAATTTTCTCGAATTCTAAACAGCTATCAATATTAGAAACGTCATTTTCATCCGAGTTCAAAATTGTCCATTGAAATACGGCCAATGTAACAGCCTGTCCTTTCTTCTGCATGTCAGACAGTACATCAATCTTCAATCGAAGTCCGCTGTCTTATGAAAAGTAAACATACAAATACATCAAAGAAGCCATTTCAGACTAACAATAGTATGACGTTCATGCCTTTATGGGGAGAGTACGATCAAACACGAGACTCTAAAATCTAATTTAATATCTCATGATATGATTTTGTTATAACAACGACGAAGTTCATGCACGTAAAATACTCCTTCAATAATGATTCCAACTCTAAATACATTACATTATTTGTAACAAGCAGGTAGAGTTAAAATTTCTGGAAGCAAAGTCTGAGTGAATATTTTGTCGATTTTATCGCACTTTATAAATACTTCCGTATTATTTTTATAAACACTTATTTCTTGTTGCAGTTAAAATCGTTCCCCATGACTTGATGTTTTAGAAGTTTATTAATTATTTCTTTCCAGCTCCAGGCCCTTTATCGATTTTACACCATATGTGTTATTTTGCTATTTCGGAATTTTATCATTCCATTCAAAAATAGAATCGAAATTAAAGGAAGTTAACATCCTAGCACCATCCCTCAAATGCTATTTTGAACATAGATTTTATTTTGATATGCTAATGAATCGCACACATTTAAATTTATAAAATAAAAACAAATGGCGCTAATAAAATTAAATTTTGGCTGCGTCTAAAAATCACTTAGGCAGAGAGCATCACTGATTAAGATTTACTATCCGAAACACGTGCCTGGTACATTTGAATTAGTTTTGAAATTTTCTGCAATAAGACAAACAAATTATTGTGTCAATAATTCATCAATAAACTATGGAGGGGGATTATAATCACAATGCTATTTGCTTTGCTTACGTGATTCATGCTATATCGCTACATTTAATGTTTGATTATTCCATGTTCATTTGTCTAATATTTCACATGTTAATTTTTCCTACTGAAACTAATAATTTTGAGCCAAATGACCTAAACCTACATATGTGATCCACTTTTTAAAAATAAGCCGCATTCATTGGATTGCTGTTTTTATGTACAATGTAAACTGCTCCCCCCCTTTGTGGATTGAAATCATGAACGTTACATACTGGTATTTTGAGGAGGGGATAGAATATCAACGAGGTCTGTATTTTTCATTTAGATATGATGTGGACAATCGGGTATGTATCAAAATTATAAACGATTACTAAGACTTTTAAAAGAAATTGTCGAATGGAGATGAATTTATGTCTATTTTCAGAACATCTTTGAGTTGTTAATTTTCAATAATAAAGTCCGTTTATCTGAAACCCTATCATTGATTTTTCGTAAAAACTTGATATTATGTTCTTCATATGTCAAGTGAAATACCGATAAGTTCCTATTGAAATTTGACCGTCGGTTTTTAAGTTATAGTGATTTTGTTACCCCTCCCCCTTATTTTTACGTTACCTAATGCTGACGTTCTTGTGAAAAGACGCGCCAACGTCGCCGTTTCTATTCTGACGTCATAATTGATCTAGAGCTTTCCGATGGGGTTCTTTCGGATACTGTTCTGGACCCCCTTAATGTGACAGGTGGACATATCAATATGCAGCAAGAGCATGAAGATTGAAGCCAGGAGACTTGTTTATTTGTACAATAATACAGCAGATCTTTTTTTCATATTTGTTAATTTATAGGAATAGAAAATGAAAGAATGTGCAATAAATGTGTTCATTTATACATGTAGAATGAATGAACAATTAAGTCAGTAGATAATGTTTACAAGACAAGTAATGAGTGATTCAATAATCAGTATCAATTTGCACATGAAAATGTGTTAAAGATTGATGAATATCACCAATATTCATCTATTGAAAAAATAATTGATCTCTAATATTCCTCTTGTAAGATTTTATCAACTTGAAGGATGAATTAAGATATTTTTATAACCTATTTTAAGAATGGAGGGTGGGGGTTGCATATTGGTAAACTCCTGCAAACAAATTTAAGAAATGTATATAGAAATTATCTGTCTGTCCAGTATATCTATAACTCTATCCTATTCTGCTTAATCCTATCATCGATTAGAATCGTTTTCAATGATACTGTTGCACATGATTAAAGGCTGTGTCATGACAATGACCCAATGTCTCCACCTTAACTCTGTATCCTCAAAATCTACTGGACTTAATTACCTGACTTAAAATCTAAATTTATTTAAATATTTATTGGATTTTTTAATACATCAAAGTATTTTATACTTATATTTTAAGTAAAAAAGGTTTTAAAAATGACATCTACCTCTGTGATATTTTGATTTTGGTAGCCTTGGGTCAAGGTGATGTGAAACTTTTGAACCTTTGAAACTATGAAAGTGATTGGATACATAATAGTGTTTTGAGAGAAATAAACAATTTTATTATAAAAAGCATTCAGTGATCTAGACCTTGATTAGAATACACACTTTCATTACTTAAGTACAGAGTGACCTTTCCTTTGGGTCATTTGACATTTGATCAAAGTGATGTGAAATTGATAGGTCCTAAGCAACAAGATACTGAAATATGAAAGTGATTGGATACATGTTTCAAGAGATATAGTCTGAACATGATTAGCATCATCAATTTCATTACTAAAGTACGGAGTGACCTTGAATTGTTATTCATCTTCAAATGATGTTTCATTATCTCAGACAAGGTCAGATACATGTGTACAAGGTCAAAAGGATGTGAATGACTGTTTCTGCACCACGTTCCTGACCAGGCATAGCCCTGGAGAACAAATTGAAGTATTTTTGCATACAGAGATGTAAAAAGGTACATTTGAAGTTCAAAATGCAAGGAGACTAGAAGCTGCATCATCGACTGAATACATGGCGGAGGGGGTTTCACATCTATGCCGTAGACCAGGACGGCCGCAGTTTTAATTTATCAAGAATCTTTCGATATGAAATACCGTTTTCCCTACGATATCTTAAATAAAAACTTATTTCCCCACACACATTTAAAAATAACATAACGTAGCAGATTGGATTCGAAGCCACGCGGTAACGAAAAACGCACTGTTTGAAGACAAGTACGCTGACCATTGCGCCACAAAACTCTTTGTTTAGACGTGGAAAATTTAAAGGTTTTATATCCCCAAATGGCTAGTCTGAATAAATAACAAATATCACAAACACAAAAGGCCCACATATTTATGATTAATGATTTTTTTTGTTCAAATATTAAGCCTCATCTATCGTCCTTTACTTTTTAGCGCTATATATATCTCAATTTTCTAACGATAAGTAATGCAACAGGGGACGTCTCAATATTCATTTCAAGGAACGGACAGAAACGGAGGGCCACCTTGTATCAAAATTAAGGTAACCATTGACGAAGCAATAATGGCATTAGGACAAAAGAATGATGGCAGAATGAAAGATGATATAACGCATGATATAAAGACAATAATGCATTGACGAAGGTCAAATGAAAAATGCACGGAAGCAATATTGCATAAAGAAGAAAGACAAATGAACATGAAATAATCAAACATTTCCTTTCATTAAAGTAGGATTTGCAAACAAATGTATTGATAAATTGAATCTTGGTCAAATTTTGAATCACAAAACTGTCACAGAAAAAAATCCACCATATTTCAAAAGAAAAGAAACTCCTTGTATTTCCTATAGCTACACACCAACAGTTGCATCTAAAATGTACAATTACAAACGATTCTTGCAGTGTATTGATTCAAGTAATACCTCACTACATCCACTTCCTTGCGAATGTTCTTCATCGGATTTCAACTGCTCTTCTCGTGGACACGTTATTACTGGTGACCTTAGTATAGTCAAGAACGACAAGTTGAGAGAATTGTTAAAAAAGGGTCCCAAATACAAAGAAAGTATGTCCTTTACATGGAACCAAAATGTGAAAATTATCATAGACTCTTGTGAGGAACAGAATGTACAGCTCGACACCCTTTCCGAATGGATAAAATCAATCGGAAGGTTACGAGTCTATATTTAAGGACTCTGATGTTATCACAGAGCTTAACTACCTCCAAGAACATTATGTCATCACACCAGCGGCCAAAGCCTCATATAATTACACATTTACTTGCAAAAAGTATTATTTCGACAGTCTAGTTAAAGAGTTGGGTTTAAATGAGACACCTGGAAATCCCACTTACACCCAAACAAACATCCCTGCCTCTGAAATGATAGATAATCACAAATCAGCACTTGCTTCCTTTGGCTTCGACACTAACAATTTAGATTTAGAGCTACCATACTTATACTGCATACCTAAAATACATAAGAATCCATACAATCCATGTTTCATTGCTTGTTCCTCAAAATGTTCTACCAAATCTGTATCGATCTTGCTCACCAAACTTTTATCTGAAATCACATCTGGGCTTCAAAAATATTGTTCGACAGTATATTCTCGCAGTGGTATCAACCAGATGTGGATTTTAAAGAATTCGAAGGAACTTTTAGAACATCTGAAATCCACTCATTTAAGTAGAGTCCATTCGATCAAAGTCTTTGATTTTTTGACACTTTACACTACAATTCCACATTCTAAATTGAAAGAAAGACTCGCAAAAATTATAAGTAATGCGTTTACAAGTAAGAACAGTAATCGCAAATACGAATTTATTGTTGTTAACTATGACAAAACCTACTTTGTGAAACAAAAGTCCGATTCTGAAAATAATTACACCGAAACAGATATTATTCAGATGTTGAACTTTCTGATCGACAACATTTTTGTGGTGTTTGCAGAAAAGGTTTTCCAGCAAATTGTCGAAATACCAATGGGGACCAATTGTGCCCCACTCCTTGCTGACATTTTCATTTACTCATACGAAGCTGAATTCATTCAATATTTGGTCTCTGAGAGGAAAAGATACTTAGCTTCTGACTTCAACTTCACTTACAGATACATAGACGATGTGTTGTCCATCAATAATCCAAAATTCGCTGATTACCAGAGCAGTATCTATCCTTCGGAGCTTGAAGTCAAAGAAACTACAGAGACAAATAATTCAGCATCCTATTTGGACATAATGTTGTCCGACGACACTTATGGTCACATGAATACCTCACTCTATGACAAACGTGACGACTTCAATTTCAGCATTACAAACTTTCCTATTCTGAGTAGCAACATCCCTTCATCGCCTGCTAATGGTGTGTTCATATCTCAGTTGATACGCTATGTCAGAGCAAGTACCAGATAAACGGATTTTGTTCTGAGAGCTAGGCCTCAGACCTAGGCCTCTTTCAGATAAGCTTCTCAGTCAGGTATATGTTTGTGACCGACTTACATCGTCACTGAGGAAGTTCTAGGGTCGATATGGGGAACTCGTCATACACTATGATGTCCCACTTTCCAGAATGGTGGATGATATTCTGTCATAGACCAATTGAACCATTCAACCAAAGATTGTACTCTTTGTCTTCCGAAATGGAAGTAACCGGATGTGACAGTTCTACCGAATTGAAGCGGCGGGTGGTACATGCAAGCAGGAGATGCATACTCTTCCTGGGTACCTGGTCTCACTCCCATATCGGGAGTTTGCTTCTTTTCATGTGATGGAGATTTTTGTTTGTTTGCTTTGGTTCCTGTTTTATCCTGATTGTGTATGCCTTCGGTTTCTGATTTACTGAATTATCAATTTTGTGCTGTATACAGGGATATGGTCATTATCCATATTTTTCATTGAATGTTGCAACATAGCACGAAGCATGTAGGCAAGTCAAATAGCATTGTGACCTTAATCCCCCTCCATGATAAACACCATAAATTAATACTTAAATGATCGACTGTCCAAACTCATTAAATGGTGTTTTGATCGAGAGGGGAAAACTTATATTTGTACTTCTGAATCGAAGGGTTTCTTTTCCGCCACAGATTACAAATCATACAAATCATTTACATGTGGTAACCTGTGTATTGCCTTGTCCTTCCTTTTCGACAACATTTATGTAAGATTTGGTGAGAAACTCTACAAGCAGGTTGTAGGGATTCCAATTGGTACTAATTGTGCGCCTCTTGTTGCAGATTTATTTTTATACACGTATGAAAAGGAATTTATCCAAAATCTTCAAAAACAAAGAAAAAATGATGATGTGAAATGTTTCATTGGTACCCCTAGGTACCTGGATGATATTCTTGCTATTCACAATCCTGTTTTTGAGAAATATAAAAATGTTATTTATCCACAAGAATTGATTTTAAACAAGGCAAACGTTTCAAACACAGAAACACCATTTTTGGACTTAGATATCAAAATTGTTAATGTAGAGATCCATACAAGTGTGTATAACAAAAGAGATGATTTTGGATTTAACATAGTAAATTTCCCCTGGCTTGACGGTGATGTTCCTAGATTACCGTCCCATGGTATCTATATTTCACAGCTCATCCGGTATGCTAGAGCATGTACTGATGTTTTGGATTTTCATAGTAGAAATTTACAAATTACCAAGAAACTTTTAGGACAAGGTTTTCGCTTTCACAAACTAGTAAAGACTTTCTGAAAATTTTACAAAAATTATTGTCAACTTCTTCTGAAATTCGGACCAATACAGGCAACAGAGTATATTACTTTGGGTATTTCACAACCTGCATTTTATGATGGCATTATTAACAAGATAAGAAGGATCAAAGATAGACAACATAATTATCGAAAATGCGTCAGAATCATCAAACGCCTTTTATACCGTGGGTATGATCCTAATGTCACCAGGTGGACACTAGGCTTGGTACTTGACCAATCTACAGTCTTGTACAAGCGCATCCTTAAAACTTGCACTCTGACTGACTGTGACGACGGGACTCCATGACGGGCCCTGTCCAAACCTCCTTAGAGAAGACAGGGCCCCGACCACCTGTCCTCTCTGAATGTCAGTCGGACTCCTCTGGTATTAACATACATGAGCTTGCGGCGGCAGAGCACGGATTGTATTACGTAGGCCCTCTTTTTATATTCATTTACATATTCATCTGTGTTGCTTCGGCCCCTGCGTTTTGCGGTCTTGTTTGTGTGTGGTCATCTGACAGTGAGGAGGTTGTTTTACACCACAATTGTACGTTCTTCGAGACCTCTGGGTAATCGGAAAAGTGGGAGGGTTGTGCGCACGTAATCCAGGATAACCATACCTTCTGCTATTTCCGTTGCAGATGGCCGTCCTAAGTCGGCACCGGTTGCCCATTGGTCTCGATGGTTTATGTGTAGTCCTTTGTGTTTGATGTTTCTGTGTTGTGCGTTGACGTTCCTTGTCCCTTGTGCGTCTCTTTTTGTGCTTGTCTGCTTTGTGTTTTTGCATTGGGTGTTTTGGGGTTTTGCTGTGGGTGCTACAACTTGGTGTTGTTGGAGATCCCCTCCTTTGTTTGAGAAAACAGATAAAGCCACTGCACCTTTGTCTTCTTTCTTTGATAAGGGTTTTGCTTCTTCCTTGATGTTTTCTATTCTCTTCTCAGCTTTTGAAATGAGTTGAGCTATGTCATCATCGATTCCCTTTGTTAGCTCTTTAAGAACTTCATATTTCCCTTCTGCAAATAATCCTTTTGCCCTGAGTGCTTCTAAGATATCTTCTACCTTCTCTTTCTTTCTTTCACCTGGAGTTTTCAGGAATTCCCGTGACCTGATGAAAAGTGCTTTTGCGCCACCATTATTATCTACAAGGTAATTGCAGCTTAAGAGCCTCACCAGCTCTTGGTGGACAGCAGATGCAGATCTACATCCGTCGAAGGATGATCCTTTGCCATAGCCCGAATTGTATCCTCATAGATGCGTAGAAGTGAGAAAAGCAGAACTGCATGTCTGTTAAAGCACTTTCGTTATATGCTAGTTCCTCTGAAAGAAAATAAGAAGAAATAAATATGCAGGTTTCTATATTTTTGCGGCATCTAAAACAAAAGCATTTCTTTGTATTGCAGACAATATTACGTTTTCCTAATACGGAAGAATCTTTGGGACAAAGAAGGGGATGTCCATAAACACCAGGTTGCAGCCAAAGCCGAAACACTCAATGCAAAATCACAGAGCAGACAAGCACAGAAAGAGACGCAAAAGGAACGAGGAACACCAACGCACAACACAAAAAACATCAAACAAAAAGGACCACACATAAATCAACGAGACCAATGGGCAACCGGTGCCGACCTAGGACGCCATCTGAAAATGGCAGATGGTGTGGTTATCCTAAATTACGTTCGCACAACCCTCCAACTTCTCCGATTACCTAGAGGTCTCGGCGAACGTACAATTGTGGTGTAAAACAACCTCCTTGATTGGAGTCATCAAGAGATAACTTATCTCAAATTTGCCAAGTGTGACCAAGATCGAATACTCAATTGCTTTGCTACTTTTCTAAAAAGATTGATCAATTGAAAATATCATATTTAATGCTAATAATCTAGAAATATAAATGAGATGAAGAAAATCCCCACGACAATCTCAACAGCACTCACAATAGAGCACATAACTGAGCATATAAAAAAGGGAGTCGAGAGAAATAAGAAACGGAATATCAATTTACCTTTAAATCTGTCAATGAAAACAACAACAACAACAACACAAAAAACCATTGATATTCTGCGCACTGATCTATTGGGTGTTCCAAAGGATCCAGAACAATCAGATATAGTTCTTTTTTATCAAAAACTGTTACTTACAGTGACGACTCTACTATTTAGTTGAAAGAGAACGTGTCTATGGACCCTATCTACATGTATATCCGCCACTGATTAAGACAGTCATTGCTTTCCAGTTTCCGAAGAGGTCATATTGTGTCTGGGTATGGCCATTGTACTGTACATGCATCATGTAGAGTCGGTTGAAATACGGATGCTTAATCCACAAGTATAGCTGTACATACTTAGAGAAATGTTATTATAAGAGTAAAAACACGTATCATTTAATTTCCATTGTAATTTTTAAGAAACGAAGAATCTGATTGGCTGAGAAATTTTGTTGATACATGGATCAACACAATTTTTCACGGAAGTCTATTTATAGCACTATTCTTAGAACCGGGGGTTCCCTCAAACACGAATGGACGCGTTGCAGAAAATACAATTTGTTGATGTTTGCTTATCATTTCAAGGGTACCATTTCTTTTCTACTTACTCAAAAATTAACAGTGCATGTAAAATTTGCTCAAACTGGTCCTTATTCCAAAGATATAGAGGGACGATCGTTCGCTGTTTGAATCATGGCGGTTGCCATAACTTGTTTTGGCAGACGTATCACTTCGAAACCCTCCGACTTACGAAATATAGTGCGGTGATTGATTGTTTTTTGGATCCAAGAAAACAGTCTGTTTTCCATAACTTGATGATAATAAAATGATAAGAAATATATCTTATATCTTTTCTGTTGATTCAGGTATCACCCGAAAAATTGGACAAAAAACTTTTGTATCAACGCGCTACGCGTGAAAGTTACTTTGTCAAAAAATGCACCGAAAGACCTAACAGGATGGGTGGGATATGATGCTGCAGGACCCACGTTTTAGAAATTTCAAGAAATTTGGATAACAGAAACTAACTAACAGAAATTTTAGAAAGCATCGAAGAAACGATCAACCGAAATTGATCGAACTTAGCTACATGTGCCCTCGGGGGAATCCTGGTCCACCAGAAGTGTTAGAATGTGTCGAAGAAACGATCAACCGAAAGTGTGCTGTACGTACTGACAACTGTGAAAAACTGAAATCGACAATCTCTAAAGTGATATCATTTGTATAATTTTATGTGTATATGGACATGATGGATAGCAAAGAATATTATGAAGTATTAATATTATTTATGTTACCGTGTACACGCATTCATTATTTAATGATAGCCAATCCTTGGAAAACGTATTGAGTGCAAAGAAGAAAGACATTCTTTGAATTTCTTTGTGCAGATAGCTTTATTTTAAACCAAGGAAAAGATTTGTGTTTAAAGACTTGCCGGCTAAGCTGCCGCCCTATGTGAAAATCATAGAAATCTTGAGAATTTTCGTCAAATTATGTAAATTTCGGAAACCGTCCCGGGTTTGTAGCTCACCTGAGCCATAGGCTCAAGTGAGCTATTGTCATAGTGTTGCGTCTGTCGTCCGTCGTCCGTCGTCGTCGTCGTCGTCGTCGTCGTCGTCCGTCGTCGTAAACTTTTCACATTTTAAACTTCTTCTCCAGAACGGCTGAAGGGATTTTAATGAAACTTGGTTGGTATGAAGTACTCATGGTCCCCTACAAGTGTTGTTGTTTTTCGTCCGGATCTGTCAACAGGTGGCGCCACCACAGCCAAAAGTAGGTCACGGGGGGTACCCTCCTTTGACAAACTTCTTCTTCAGAACCGAAGCATGTATCGACAAACCGAAAGCATCAGGATAATCTAGAGAGATGTCTTAAGAAGTGTTGTTATTTTTGGTTCCACTTCGAAGTCAAATTTTTGACGCGTTTTTGACGTCTTTTCGGACTTAGTCAGAAATGCACATTTTTGCACTATTTCTTTAAATAACTCAATAAGTGCATGATTTTACACACTCATTTAGTACATATTTATCATATTTAACTTACTTAATGCTTTGATATGTATTTTATGCTTAATTTTTTTTTTGATTTTTTAATGAATTTATTTCTTATGTAAAAAGGAAGGGGGAGGGGGGTGATTTTCATACATTTTCTGCTTCTTTTCTATAACCACTCTTCAGATTGTCCTGACAATTTGTAGGTATGAGGTACTCATGCATGGTACCCTACAAACGAAAGAATTTTGTCAAGATATCCCCTTTTTGATTTTTAAGGAATATTTTTTAAGATTGTACATAGGTATAATGTATGTTTTCCATGCCCAATGGACCCATGGGCAGTGGCTTCAAACCCCGGCGGGACCCCAACAAAATTTTTTTCCCCTTTTTAGCTCACCTGAGCCATAGGCTCAAGTGAGCTTTTGTCATAGTGTTGCGTCTGTCATCCGTCGTCCGTCGTCGTCGTCGTCGTCGTCGTCCTCCGTAGTCGTAAACTTTTCACATTTTAAACTTCTTTTCCAGAACGGCTGAAGGGATTTTGATGAAACTTGGTTGGTATGAAGTACTCATGGTCCCCTACAAGTGTTGTTGTTTTTCGTCCGGATCTGTCAACAGGTGGCGCCACCACAGCCAAAAGTAGGTCACGGGGGGTACCCTCCTTTGACAAACTTCTTCTTCAGAACCGAAGCATGTATCGACAAACCGAAAGCATCAGGATGATCTAGAGAGATGTCTTAAGAAGTGTTGTTATTTTTGGTTCCACTTCGAAGTCAAATTTTTGACGCGTTTTTGACGTCTTTTCGGACTTAGTCAGAAATGCACATTTTTGCACTTTTTCTTTAAATAACTCAATAAGTGTATGATTTTACACACTCATTTAGTACATATTTATCATATTTAACTTACTTAATGCTTTGATATGTATTTTATGCTTAAATTTTATTTTTTTGATTTTTTATGAATTTATTTCTTATGTAAAAAGGAAGGGAGGGGTGATTTTCATACATTTTCTGCTTCTTTTCTATAACCACTATTCAGATTGTCCTGACAATTTGTAGGTATGAGGTACTCATGCATGGTACCCTACAAGTAAAAGAATTTTGTCAAGATATCCACTTTTAGATTTTTAAGGAATATTTTTTAATATTGTACATACTAGGTATAATGTATGTTTTCAGGAAAAAAAAACTTTTTTGTATGATTAATCATTTTTTGATCGACCTTTCATCCATAGTTACAGCTGATAATTCAACAAGTGACACATGCTTCAATGTCTTATTGATTGACCTTTTATGTGATATGATTCAATTATTTAAATTCTTTATACTTATTTAGAATTTTATTTTTAAAGTCGGGAACAAGATTTCAAAAGCGGCCATGTTTTGCCGTGTACCTGAAGGGGATTCCCCATGTAGAATTGTGATACCTTTAGTACTGCGATACATTTCAGGAGATACAGTGCAAACGGAATAGATTTTTATTTAATGAAATGTGCATTATACTTGGAACACTTTCATAATGGTTATCATTCATGTACTTGGAACACTTGCAACTTGTTATCATGCATAAAGTTTGCTCGAATTTCCTCTGTCGTAGACTCTCTTAGATGAAGTAATTTACGGACTGATTTCTTGAAGAAACGTCTAATGAGTAATCTCTTCCTCCGGATTTTGAGAATGCATAGGACATTTAATATCTGAAATTCTTGAAATAAATAATTCAGTTCAGAGTTCCTGAAATCTTCCTATGAAATGTTGGACCACAGAAAGCTGTTGTTTAAATAGAGTAAATAAATTATTATTTACAACCATAAGCCACTGTGTTCGACATCTTGTATGTATAATATTTCTAAGAGGAACACAGAGACCTGAGGTTGTGAATAATAAAACATTTTCTCTCATAAAATGACAGGTTCCTGTGATAAGACATTTGGGAATTTTTATCTGTTCAAATAATAGATACATGATGAGTTTTTATTGGACCAAATAACTTTTTGTCGGCAAATCCTATGCAACCGATACATTTCATGAACTCTCTCCGCTAACAACTTGTCCGTGTAACAGACCTTTGATGAGGTAAAACAATTTTTTAACAGTAAATAACGATGTTGTAGGTCTGCTAGTTGGACAACCTTAACAATTTCATGTGCCTTTTAATTTTTTTTCAAACTACGAAACCTAGAGAAACCACTTGAGTTGTTGAACAGCGTATGCTGAAATGCGACGCTCCTTCTCGCCTGTTGAAATATGCATAGGCAAGAAGCGCCGCATTTCAGCATATTCACTGAAAATTATTTGTTCAAGTGGCTTCACTGGGTCATGAGGTTTGATACACCATACACTGCTTTTTGGAAAACAAACTGGCCCAATTTCTGCACAAGCAGCACAACTCACTTGTATTGATAAATATTGGATTAAAACGATTTTAACTGTACGTTTCATGTATTTGAGATGAAATCAATACTATTCAAAAGCATTCATAGATTTCAGTATACTTTAATATGAATAAAGGCAAAACCGAAAAATCTTTGTTTTTTATGCCCCTGGAATAAAAGATTCGGGAGCATATAGTTTTTGGCCTGTCCGTCTGTCTGTTTGTCTGTCTGTTTTCCGAAAAAACTTTAACATTGGGCATAACTTTTAAATGGAAGCTGGTGATAGAGGTTTCATATTTCACATGTGTATTCCTTGTGACAATACCTTTCCATTGATACCAAAATTTTTGACTTCGTGACCATAACCTTGACCTTTGACGTAACTCTCAAAAACTTTAACATTGGGCATAACTTTTGAATGGTTAGTGATAGAGGTTTCAATTTTTACATGTGTATTCCTTGTGACAAGATCTTTCCATTGATACCAATATTGCGCTGACCCTGACCTCTCACATACTTAACAGAAAATGGCCTTTGTACTAACAAAGATGCCGCCGGGGGCATTCTCATTTCACAAACACCACAGGCTTTATAATTTCTGGCATGCTAGCTATCAATAATGAAAGGTTTTGTGTTCAATTCTAAATAAACTTAATTTATGAAATCGTTTCATTGTTTTATTCTTTTTCTGCTGCACATTAATGTACAATATGATTTTATTTTTGATGTTGCATAATTGAACTATACTAGCTGGGCATATGACGTTGGACCACTTTATCCGTCTTTTCAAATCAGTAAAAAAGTTATTGTTTTGAAATGTGGCTAATTTTTCTTTTTTGTACTTTCAAAGGTTGTCTGAAAAAAAAACTTCTCTGCATCCGGCAAAAATCTTTTTAGAAAGGTTGTGGGCTAAAATCCTGGTACTGGCACTATCAGTATTCAATGTCAGTATGTCAATTAGAGCGTGCATGGGTATCAGGTGAGCGTTGTGCCCCCTGGGGCTCTTGTTTACTTTGCTTTTGGCATCCGTGTTTCGCTTTTTCGCGCGTTTTTCGAAAACAAAAAAAAAAAGAATTTAAATCGCTTTGATGTAATTTGTCATGTTTCATTTTGATCGAAATGACTAGGCCATTATGCCGACTTTGTGGCTCTACTTCTTTCTTGCGTTTTTGCAGATTTTGCATGAATGTGTATAAAAACAAATCTGCAACCAGAGTCGCACATTTAGAATTCCAACTACTTGCCTGTATAGAGTGTCACCAAATCTTACAAAAGTGTTGTCTAAAAGAAAGGACATGGCCTTGCAAAACTCAGATCGAGTCCATGATTTGTACGATTTGTATTCTACTGAGGAAAAGAATCCTTTTGTGTCATGAGTAAATATGCATGTCATACCCTCTCGATAAAAACACTATTTAATAAGTTTTGATAAGCGAGTTTTAATCTACTTATGAGGGAGCGTGTTGTACATTTTAAAGATGTCGTAGGATGAGATAGGTTCAGCTTTAAAGTTAATGGTTATGAATGTGTCGATCATATCACCAGAATTCTTTATTGACCAAAAATGCTTAATGTCGCTATAAGTGAATGTAGTTTCACAATATGTTGATACATTATCTTTAATTGCTGTTAACGCTGTTTTCAAATTTCTGGATAAAACAGTAGCAAACGGAAGACATAGAGAAAAATCTTTGGTTGGATGGTTCAAATGGTCTATGACAGAATATCATCCACCATTCTGGAGAGTGGGACATCATAGTGTATGACGAGTTCCCGATATCGACCGTAAAACTTCCTCAGTGACGACGTTAGTCGGTCACAAACATATCTCTGACTGAGAATTTTATCTGAAAGATGTACAGTTTCCCAGTACTGGTTTTTCTTATTATAACAGATAGTAGGGGGTTCTAATTTTTCGAAATACTACCAGGGGTTTCTTGCTTTGCACACGATGATCTCGGAATATATTCGAGATGTTTAAAAGATCAAATCCTTCGTTTTTAAACTCAAGTTTGATGAATTTCCTTCTCGGTTGAATACTTTCTATAGCCGGATAAAGCTTATTTAAACAAAAGCTGAAGATGATGTTAAGTCTAAATCATTTATTTTTGTAATACACCAGTAAAGCTTCTTCAAGACAGATTTGACTTTAACAGCCGGAATCGAAGACAGCGCGTCGGGTAAATTTCGCGAAAATGACCCTAAAAAGGTGTCTATTTTTGCTGAGTCTAATTTTCGCTAATCTATAAATACCAAATATTAAAATATGTACAAAGATTTATTTAATGTGAAATGAAATACGATCATGCTACTGCGAAAATTTTTCTGCTGGAATTACGTATCTCCATATACGTGTACAATAATATATATGTAAAAGAATGTACATCATACTATTCACTCGTTTAAAGCATAAAGGATGCCGACTTCTTTAAAGCCATTGTTTATCATTTCTTGTTTTTCCAGCAAGTAGACATATAGTTTTGTGGCCCGAAAAAGGTCTGTTTCTTCGACGCATTTGAAATTTTCTGTTACAAAATTTCTTGAAATTTCTAAAACGTGGGTCCTGTAGCATTATGTCCCGCCCATTCTGCTACGTCTTTTGGTACATTTTGGCCGTAATAATTTTCACACTTTTTGGCACTTTTACATTGTTTAGACGGAGGATCACTTACGAGCAGGAGATGCTTACTCTTCCTGGGCACCTGGTCTCACTCCCATATCGGGAGTTCGCTTCTTTTCATGTGGTGGAGGTTTTTGTTTGTTTGCTTTGTTTCCTGTTTTATCCTGACTTTGTATGCCTTCGGTTTCTGATTTTCTGAATTATCGATTTTGTGTTGTATACAGTGATATAGTCATTATCCGTATTTGTCAATTTTAGTGCCCGAAACGTGCATGTCTGGTCCATACTGTTAATTTATCTGGTCTTAAATGATGCTAATTAATTTGAAGCCGTTTAACACTTTAACCCCCAAATCATTGTTAAGATTTAGTTTCTTTTGAGGAATACACGGATAACCAAAACTCTTATGTCATAATCTTAGAACGACAACAGGTGGTTTAGAATAAAAGTCGACATACATTCATATCGCTAATTATTTGATTTACCATGTTTTCACCGGGTAATTAAATTAATTAATACTGCCTTTTATCTGCAAACATCAATGAGTTAAAGAAGATCCTGACGGAAATGTCAACATCACTCACAATAGAGCACAATATTGAGTATCGACGGACCCCTAGCAAGCTAAAGGTGGGACCAGGTAAACCAATTTTAATAATCATAATTGTCTTAATCAGACGAGTACTCACTAATACATCGGGACAGTTACATATAAACGAACCTCTTTAGAAGCGTCAGTTTATGTCATTTTTTCGCTATGTTCATTTTTCGCGATTTAATGATGCTCGCGAAAATTAAAACCACGCGAAAAATTCCCGATATACGGTATATTCTGCTTGCAGCCAGCGATTTTTATCAGCAACTCACACTATGAAGTAAATGTGATGATCTCCAGCATGACCACCTTGCACTCACCAAGCGAAACAAGCTCACAAGAAATTGACACGCAAATGAAAGACAAAACTATAAACCATAAATCGTCAATAATCACTAAAACATCATACAAGACAATCGAAAAAAACCTACGGAAACATCAATCATTAATGACAACACATAAAAGGATGGAGATAAATGTGCACCCGGCGCTAACTTTGGGCGGCCATCTACTGTAAGAAAATGGTATGATCCGGATTACGTGCGCACAACCCTCCCTCATATTCGGATACACAGAGGTCTCCATAGACGCACAATAGTTGTATAAATATAAAATTTCCCACTGCAAGTTGACGTCAAAAACAAGACAGACACAGTAGCCTTTTGTAACACAAATTCTATGTAAAAAGGAATTCAAAAAAAAATTATGACATGCGTATAACAGTGTGTGCTCTGTTGGCTGTAGAAGTCTGACAAATAGAACAGAGAATCAAGACCCGGTCTTTTCTGACAAAATTTAAATAAGGCACGTCATGGAGTCCAATGGTCATGGTTGGCCAGTGTGTAAAGTTAGGAAAAAATATGGTACAAAACTGTAGATTGGCCCAGTAACGTGCCCAGTGTTCTTTTCATGACGTTGGGGTCATATCCTTGGTAAAATAGGCAACCGACAATTATCTAACATTTGTGGTTGACGTTTGATCTGCCGTTGATCCTTCTGATTTTGTTTACTAAGTCACCCTTAACATTAAGATAATGAAATTCCCAATGATACATTCTCTGATGCTGGAATTGTCCTCAATTTTGAAAGAAGATCAGAATAGTTATTGTATAATTTCCAAAATGATTTTACAAGTTTATGGTATCTAAATTCTTGACTGATTAGTTTCTTCGTAATTTGTCTATTTTCATCATGGCAGTCCGAAACATGGGAGCAACGTGACGACTTTAATTTCAATATCACATTATTATGACAAATATGACAAACATTGATAATGACAAACATTGACAATGACAAACGTGACGTACTTCAATTTCAGTATCACAAAATTTCCTTTTCTAAGTAGCATCATTCCGTCGCCACAAACACATTGCGTTTTCGTTTCTCAATTAATACATTATGCTCGGGCAAGCTCCAAGTACTTACATTTTGATGTAAGGGGTAGACGGCTTTCAGCTGAGTTTTTCAATCAAGGATACATTTGTGATCGACTAACATCATCACTGAGGAAGTTCTATGGTCGATATTTGGAAATTGTAGACGTAGAATGACCATTTTATGTCATGACATACCAATTTATACGTTTGTCTTCCTTTGTAAGAGTTACCGATTATGATATTTCTACGAATTGTTGGATTAGCCGATGGTGACCTTACTACTGAATTGAAGTGGCGGGTGTTGCATGCAAGAATGACATACTTACTCTTCCTGGGCACCTGGTCTCACTCCCATTTTGGGCGTTCGGGTTTGGTTTTTTTTTTTTTTGCATATATTGGGTGTTTTTCGTAGTTTGCTTCCTGAGCACCTGATCTCACTCCTTCATATGATAGTTTTTTTTTTAATTTCGGTTCCTTAGATCTTATTTTATCCTGGTTTTGTATGCCCTTGGTTAGATGAATTTTCGATTAACGTTTTTGTAACTCTTGATAGGGATTTTTCTTTTTTTCCATACTTATCACTGTAAGATTATCTTAATGGAGCTCTTTTAATCATATGAAGTTTTATATAGATCCATGTATGCATTAGAAAATAGGACACGGACAAGAATAATTGGAGAGACAGACGAACAAATCGACGATCAGACAGGCAGACGAAGAGGGGACATATTATCCCCTCTGATTGAACCTGAAGGCGACAAATAAGGAGGATACATGTATAACTAAAATAAATAATAATATACTTTTTTGTGCCGCACGTATTTTGTTTTATGGGTCAAAAGATACCTTAATGTGCTGTATTTCATTTCAATGAAAAAAAGGATTGAACTTCTCAACGATGATATCCCCAAATAAATAACCATGCACGTGAGTGGATATTAAAAATGGTTTGAAAAAAAAATCATAAAATATTATCACATATGTTGCCCAGATTGAGAGAAATATGCCGATTTGATAAACCAACAAAAGTCAAATATCGGTCCCAAAGCAGAGAAGGCAACATAAAATCTTTTTAATTTCCCTTTGAACTGCAGCGAACCAAGAAAAATCATGTCTTCCATCCATATCTCACTCCTATATCGGGAGTTCGCTTCTTTTCATATGGTGGAGGTTTTTGTTTGTTTGCTTTGGTTCCTGTTTATCCTGATTTTGTATGCCTTCGGTTTCTGATTTTCTGAATTATCGATTTTGTGCTGTTTACAGGGATATGGTCATCATCCATATTTGTCATTCCACCCAACTTGAAAGTAAACTGTGTATTTAACGCGAAAGCTGAAGAATTACTAAGAGTAAATACTTTCTTTGTTTATCTTGTCACCCTATGAGGAAAGACAACTCTTAATTACTCAACATAGACTGAGAAGGGGAGGGGAATATAGACATGTCTCAATTAAATATAGGTACATATATTTACTGTGAACATAATTCAAGGCCTTAAGCTGAATTTTCGATCAGAGAACGTCAAATTCAATAAATGAACAGAGTTATCATCATAATTCATGCATATACACTTTATGTACTTCTCATCAGATATCATCCTATTAATCTAACTTGTGTAAATGTGTAAATTCTGAGGAAGCCTCTTAAAATATGTATAAAGATGACATTCACTTATTATTTGCGTACCACGTGTAATCTAATATTTATGAACCATATTTCTCATTTTTTATACTATAAGGCTTTTTGATACATATAAAATATGACTCTCCTGTTCAAAGTTCAATCAGTACAACCACACACCTGTGTACACTAGCAATGTACAGTGAATTAATTCTAAAGTTATTAAGATACACAAAATTTGTAACTTACCTGATATAAGAATAAGCAATAGGAACTGGCGGATGTCTATATTTTTTTTTTATTTTCGCTTTCGATTCACATTTATGCCTTTTTACAATGTATGACAAAAACACTGTAGGTAACCTGTGGCTGCAAAATTCAGTTTCGACGACCGAGCAGTAAGCCCAACATTTTTCTACGAGTACTTTGGTGCAAATCATTTTTGTACTACCATTTCTTAGTAGGTCAACTTTGATAATATACGTCGTCTTTTCTTCTTTTACTTTCAAGCACATGTGTTTGAAGGCAGTTTGTCATCATTTATTTCACCCGCACGTTGTGCGTTGACGTTCCTTGTCCCTTTTGTGCATCTTTCAGTGCTTGTCTGCTCTGTGTTTTTGCATTGGGTGTTTTGGGGGTTTGCTGTGGGTGCTGCAACCTGGTGTTTTTGGAGATCGCCCATTTGTTTTTCAAGCACTGACGGATAGATTCTGCTGAGGTAATCTGTGAATGTTGGATTGTTGATGGACAGTACATTATCTAAATTAAAGTCAGAAGCTAAGTATCTTTTTTTCTTTAGAGGCCAAAGATTGAATGAATTCAGTTTCGTACGAGTAAAGGAATATGTCGACATTAGTTGGGCGCAATTGGTCCCCATTGGAATTTCGACAATTTGTTGGAGGACCTCTCCTCCAAACACCACAAAAATGTTGTCGATCAGTAAGTTTAACATCTGAATAATATCTGTTTTAGTGTACTTACATGTATTTTCAGAATCGGACCTTTCTTTTACAAAGTAGGTTTTGTCAGTTATCAACAATAAAGGGGTGGGGGCATAAGTGTGACACACATGAGTTAATGAAGATCCTGACGATAATCTCCACAGCACTCACAAGGAGCACAAAAATGAGGATCGGCGAACCTCTAGCAAGCTACTGCGAGTGCGATATAACGTATTCTACTGTAAACGCTACTATTTTCTTCTTGTTTCTGATGCATTAGGAATAATTTAGATAAATGTGTTTCAACAATTTTCTATCAAAATTTTGTTACGAAAATAGGAGGAACATTTGTTTTCAATATTTACATCTAGACTTCAAAGCATAAAATATGATTTTCCCTTTGATGCTTTCTGACGTTTTCATACGGAAATCGAAAAAAAAAAGTTTCGACGAGTAAGGCCTGTCCGATCTGATAGGATAACAGAAACACAATATTAAAATCCACGTATACATGTAACTAAGCTGTATACTAGAATTTTATTTACTACATATATTTCGATTTATACGACGATGAATTTCCCCGCGCATAGCGGATATTTCCTATGGTTGAGAGAACTGATCCTACAATTAAAGTTTATGGTAAATAGACAATCGTTTTACAAGCAAAATGACATTGATTTGACCATAAATTGAGACTAAAATAGAACGAGAGACGTTTTTAAAAATCGAGTTCTTATTGGCAGAACGATTTGAAAAGTCCTTTTGAATTTAACAATAATGAATACAGAACATAATGTGCATGATACCACTGAACATAACAAGGAGGGATGGCTTATAAACATAATGGTAAATTGCGTCATCCGATTTCTAACTGAAATTAGATGTTGTTGCGTTTACCGTAGAAAACTAAATCTTGCAGTAGCACGTTACATACAGTGTTTATTATGACCGTCATTGTGATGGTTTCTTCCGGCATAAGCGACTAGTAGAGCTTTAAAGGACACTCGACAGTCTACACCTACGAACTTTGGAGCGGTATACGATTACAACAATCCATATCCACTTTTGACATAATGTTATCAGTGAATTAAGATGGCATAGGTACAGGGGTTTTTCACGCTTCGACCCCGCTCGCGCTGTCGATTGCCTTTTTCGTTAAAATTGAAAGTGGATAGAAACCATTTCTATACACGGAAAATGCAGTCTAGTATAATATTTAGCCTGAAGTAAACTTTGCTAAGGAGATACAATAGTACAAAAATAATGTATTCTTAAGTTAAGAAGTCTCATTATTCCTACCAAAAAGAGTAAGTACACGCGATACATATGGTTATGTATATGTCTTGCTGAAATATTTGCACAGTGAATGAATTGTACATGTTAAAGGAAAGGTCAAATTGAAATTCATTCTCTTAACTTGGGGACGAGGGACATATAACATCTAGTGCCTTACGATTCTTTCCATCCTTAAAAAACTTTCAGCATAGAAAAGCAAAAATGGATAAGTAGGGTTAATAGGTAAATTATTTGAAAATAAAGCAGAAAAAAAAACATTTTCTTTCTTAAGGTATTAGATTTATAATGATCGAAATAAGGTCCAAAATATTGAAATTATGTGTATAAATTATTTTATACTTCTCTTTCGCTTTTGATGTTGCAATGACGTTTGCACTATGATGGCAGCCATCGGAAAAGGGAATTTTAATAGGGTTATTTATAGGAGTTGTTTCCCTTGACAGATAATACTTGAACAATCAATTGCGGAAGACTTGAGATGTTTTAGTGAGATTTGATAACTATTAATTTTTACAAATCTTTCATCCATTCATATCTCATCCCATCATTTTCTTGAAAGATGTGACTGAAATATTAGATTATACATAGACTTCAATGTAAAATCCGTGGGCCAGTAGCTCTTAAAGGATTTAAACTTTTTTTCAAAAGCATTGGTGAAAATTTTTAAATAAGATTATAGCTATTGCGTAAGTTTAGATTCAATACTCAATAAATGGATAAACCGATTACCCCTCATTATACATTTCTGGATTCGGTCAACTCCGGTAAACACAAAATTGCATTTCATTGAGCGACAACATAATTCAAATATACTCTCCTCTGATTCTTTCTTCTTTTCCGTAGCATGTGCCATTTCACGGTTTAATTTCTTCATTTCTTTCTTCTGTCGTTCTATGTGATCAGATGAGTCCGTGATCTCATATCTCTGTTTCTCCAGGGTCTTTGATTGCGCCGTGATTTCATTACCCTTCAAATTGGAATTCTTCTTCTGATAAAAATTTGATAGATTTCTCAAATTCATCGTTTATCTTTTCCATGGTAACATCACTACTTTCAAATTTCTGCAGTTTTTTTTTTCATACTAAAATCCAGTATCTGGTGTATTTCGGCAAACTGCGAATAAGTACTACATACATCTCCGTCCATTACCGGCGACGATATATAAAGAAATGTTTCCAGCATTTTCGGCACAGTAACGTTCGTCTGGTGTTTCTTATAAACCATTGATCGCTTCATTCAACATCAAACTTACGGCATGCTGTTCTGACACTGATGGAAACTATGGGAGTTATGTAAATTATGGTTACTTATGTCGTACGTTTTCCTTTGTTTTACATTTACCTCATTTTTGGACATAAAATCCATGGAATTCGAATTCATATCACATGAAACAAAGGAGGGGATCTCCAACAACACCAGGTTGTAGCACCCACAGCAAAACCCCCAAAACACAGAGCAGACAAGCACAGAAAGAGACACAAAAGGGACAAGGAACATCAACGCACAACACAGAAACACAGAAACATCAAACACAAAGGACTGCACATAAACCAAAGAGACCAATGGGCAACTTAGGACGGCCATCTGCCACGGAAATAGCAGAAGGTTTGGTTATCCTGAATTACGTGCGCAAATCCCTCCCACTTTTCCGATTACCCAGAGGTTTCGAAGAACGTACAAGTGTGGTGTAAAACAACCTCCTCACTGTCAGAATTGCCTTGTTTAGAATCAATTCTTGTGGATAAATAACATTTTTAAACTTTTCAAAAACAGGATTGTCGATAGTAAGAATATCATCCAGGTACCTACAAATACCAATGAAATATTTAACATCATCATTTTTTTTTTTTTTTTTTTTTTTTTTTTTTGCTTTTGAAGATTTTGGATAAATTCCTTTTCATACGTGTATTAAAATAAATCTTAAACGAGAGGCGCACAATTAGTACCCATAGGAATTCCTACAAGCTGATTGTAGAGTTTCTCATCAAATCTTACAGAACTATTGTCCAATAGGAAGGACAAGGCAATACACAGGTCACCACGATGTCCATGATTTGTATGATTTGTAATCTGAAACCCTTTGATTCAGATGTACAAATATAAGTTTTCCCCTCTCGATCAAAACACCATTTAATGAGTTTGGAAAGTCGATCATTTATTTTGTCGTGAGGAAGCGTGGTGTACATATTAGAAAAGTCGTATGAAGATATAGTATTTGCTTCAAATATCTTGATTTCATTTTGTCAACCACATCCCCTGAATGTTTAATAGACTACACCATTCCTGTTCATAAGAGTATTTTGTCACGTGTTCCTTTATAGCCGTGAGTGCTGACGTCAGATTTCTAGACAAATGTATCGAAACTTGTAAAGAGACTTGTGAAGTTTTGGTATACAGTATATTGTAGGGAGATCCAATTTAGAAATAGGGATGTTAAAAGAAGAAATTTCACTGTTATGTTTGTTCAAAATATTGGGAACACTTTCATTGATTTCGATATAAGTATTAGTAGAGGAGAGTTCCGAAACTAAAGTTGATGTGTAGTAGCGTTTTCAAATAATTATGGTGTTGTTGGCGGCTTTGTCTGAAGGCGCGAAGGCATATATTTCATGTTAATTACGTAACTTGGATTTGAAATATCTTTCAGATTTAGAACTTCGATTTTCAAAGAAATGAGAATGTTTGTGGTAGTTATCTATTCGAATATCGGTAATATCCATAATGTGGTTTTTCCAGTCATTCAGAGCATGCGATTCGTCTCCTTCCGATTTACACCATCGATTGGTATAGTTATCTAAAGCTTCCTTTAGCACTTCGCGACTTTATCTTGGATGGAATTCTATACCTAGGTCCTTTTTGACAAGACCACGGAGCTGCCTGTCTTTGATAATTGAAAAGTCACCTGTAATAACATGGCCCGCTGGTTTACATAGATATTCAGACGTTACACATTCTCAAGAAGCAGGACATGATTCAAGTATTTTAGTATCTGTTGTAGTTAAAATCAAAATTTCGAATAGGTCTCTTATATTAGTGACAAATAAGAGAAGGGTTTTCAAAGTATTGAGGAATGACATTTTGTACGCGATGATCCCGAAAAATATTAGAGATGTTCAGAAGATCAAAACCTTTGTTAATAAATGGAATTTTTATAAATCGTCTTTTAGGGGAGGTGTTTTACCCAAAGGATATAGTTTATTTTGTGCGAATGCAACAATGATGTTAAGCCTGAATCAATCAGTGTTTCTTAAGAATGAAAGCAGTGCTTCATCCAAGATAGATTTTAATTGAACTGCTGGAACTGAAGAGAGAGAAAATCACTATGGAACATCCGGTAACAACGATAGAACTAAGAGAATCTACAACAGAGAGCCTACATATCAACAACTAAGCAAAGACAATGTAAAACATGCTAAAGAAAGTAAGATAATCATATAAAACATCAATATGATAAAAATTGTGTGATTATAAAAACAAACTACGTAACATTAATATATTTGGGAAAAAAAACTCTTGTGATCGGGATATATTTCTCTTTACAACATCACAAACAAATTAGTAAGACATATGGTCCTTAATATTAAAAAGTACACTGCAATCATTCCTTTGATCCGCTAGATGAAACGAGCTCAGTCATCCGAGCAGCCTGACTAACTTTCAGATAACGCAGTGAGATTAAGGTCAATTTGAATTCAATTCAATTTGGTCCGTCGATGCTCAGTTTGGTGTTTTATTGTGAGTGTGTCGCACTTATGTTGTGTGAAAGTCAGTGTTCTGAATATTGTTCCCTAATATGGTCGTCAAAGCTCTTTCTATACAGACAAAGCAGTACATTTATTTTTTATATTGTTTTCATTTTCATGCATGAACATTGACGGCGGATGTGGCTAGCCAACAGGAGATGCTTACTCCTCCCGGGCACCTGGTTTCACATCTAGCTTGCTAGGGGTCCCTTCTTTTATTGTAAGTGTTGATGAGATTATCGTCAGGATCTTATTGACTCATTGAGGACGTTTAACATTTATACCACTTGATGAGTGTCACTGCTGGTGGACAGGAGTCCCCGAGGGCACATGTAGCCAAGTTCGATCAACTTCTGTCGACGCATTCGAAAATTTCTATTATCAAAATTACTTGAAATTTCTAAAACGTGGGACCTGTAGCATAATATCCCACCCTTCCTGCTACGTCTTTTGCTACATTTTGGACATAATAAGTTATATTTAGTCATATTACATTATTTAAATTGAGGATCACTGATGAGGGTTAAGTACCCGAAACGTGCATGTCTGGTCCATGTTGCAAATTTTACTGCTCTTAAATGATGCTTTTCAATTTGAGGACGTTTAACACTTGTACCACTTGGTTAGTGTCACTGCCATTGGACAAGGAGTCCCCGTGGGGACATGTAGCCAAGTGCGATCAACTTCTGTTGATCGTTTCTTCAATGACTTAGTGCGGGTGCGGCTAGCCAACAGGGGATGCTTACTCCTCCCGGGCACCTGATCCCACCTCTAGCTTGCTAGGGGTCCGTCGATGCTCAATTTGGTGCTCTATTGTGAGTGCTGTTGAGATTATCGTCAGGATCTTCTTTAACTCATTAGAGAATATCTGCTATCAAAATTTCTTAAAATTTCTAAAATGTGGGTCCTGTAACTTAATATCCTACTATTCAATTTAAAGACGTTTAACATCAAATGTCAATCTGCTCTGACATTATATGGACAGTGTCCATCATGAATGAATAGAAGGAGATACCAAAGTAAGAAGATCGTCTCCGTCTGTTTATTTTTCTCGTCTCGCAAGAGTTTGTTTGGGTTCTTTTACTGTTAGGGATCTCCTCCTTATTTTTGCTTTCTTTTCGATTTGCCCAATGCTAATTTTGTTTTATTGATTGTGATTCTTCTATGAATGTTTTGTGATTGACTTTCATTCCCGGACCAAAACATTACGAAGTAGTTCTATCAAATTAGGAAGTATGCTATCTTGACAAACATCCTGTATGTGTACAGGACATGAAATGGGGTTTTTTAATCAGATTAAGTTGTCCTTCGTTTTTTATGCTCCTCCCGGGCACCTGATCCCACCTCTAGTTTGCTAAGGGTCCGTCGATTCTCAGTTTGGTGCTTTATTGTGAGTGCTGTAGAGATTATCGTCAGGATCTTCTTAAACTCATTAAGGTTGTGTTGTGTTCTTGTCTCCATTTATTTGTCCGATTTTCTTTAAGTTTTGTTACTCGCTTGACTCTGCAACTGAGAATATCATTACTTCAAATTATTGTTCGACAGTATATTCTCGCAGTGGTATCAACCAGATGTGGATTTTAAAGAATTCGAAGGAACTTTTAGAACATCTGAAATCCACTCATTTTAGTAGAGTCCATTCGATCAAAGCCTTTGATTTTTCGACACATTACACCACAATTCCACATTCTTAATTGAAAGAAAGACTCGCAAAAATTATAAGTAATGCGTTAACAAGTAAGAACGGTAATCGCAAATACAGCTTTATTGTTGTGAGCTATGACAAAACCTACTTTGTAAAAGAAAAGTCCGATTCTGAAAATAAGTACACTGAAACAGATGTTATTCAGATGTTAAACTTTTTGATCGACAACATTTTTTTGTGGTGTTTGGACTTTCTATATAGAAAGAACCACAGACAGTGCATGTATTTAATATATATTCATTTTCGTGCATGAACATCGACGGCGGGTGCGGCTAGCCAACAGGGGATGCTTACTCCTCCCGGGCATCTGGTCGCACCTCTAGCTTGCTAGGGGTCCGTCGATGCTCAATTTGGAGCTCTATTGTGAGTGCTGTTGAGATTATCGTCAGGATCTTCTTTAACTCATTGGAGGGAAAGGTCTTCCAGCAAATTGTCGGAATTTCGATGGGGACCAATTGTGCTCCACTCCTTGACGACATTTTCCTTTACCCGTACGAAGCTGAATTCATTCAATCTTTGGTCTCTGACGGGCAAAGATGCTTAGCTTCTGACTTCAACTTCACTTACAGGTACATAGACGATGTGTTGTCCATCAATAATCCAAAATTCACAGATTACCTGAGCAGTATCTATCCTTCAGAGCTTGAAGTCAAAGGAACTACAGAGACAAATAATTCAGCATCCTATTTTGACATAATGTTGTCCTACGACACTGATGGTCACATGAACACCTCACTCTATGCAACCATGATGACTTCAATTTCAGCATTACAAACTTTCCTTTTCTGAGTAGAAACATCCCTTCATCGCCAGCTTATGGTGTGTTCATATCTCAGTTGATACGCTATGCCAGAGCAAGTACCAAATATACGGATTTTGTTCTGAGAGCTAGACGTCTTTCAGATAAGCTTCTCAGTCAGGGATATGTTTGTGACCGACTAACATAGTCACTGAGGAAGTTCTATGGTCGATATGGGAAACTCGTCATACACTATGATGTCCCACTCTCCAGAATGGTGGATGATATTCTGTCATAGACCATTTGAACCTTCCAACCAAACATTGTACTTTATGTCTTCCGAAATGGAAGTAACCGGATGTGACAGTTTCTACCGAATTGAAGCGGCGGGTGTTGCATGCAAGCAGGAGATGCTTACTCTTCCTTGGCACCTGGTCTCACTCCCATATAGGGTGTTCACTTCTTTTCATATGGTGGAGGTTTTGTTTGTTTGCTTTGGTTCTTGTTTTATCCTGATTTTGTATGCCTTCGGTTTCTGATTTTCTGAATTTTCGATTTTGTGATGTATACAGGGATATGGTCATTATCCATGTTTGTCACTGTACCATTCTATGAGTCCAGGTAATTGTCGCCATTATATGCTGTAGTTCAGACTAGATATTGGTTTCTATGTGATTTGGCTTCCTTGTACCATTTGCGTCTCTTTCTGTACGTGTTTTCTTAGTGTGGGTTTTGCAGTTGGTGCTGCAAGTAGGTGTTGTTGATGATCCCTTCTTTAATTTCATTTCTTTTTGTATTCCTCTTTAATCCCCAGAGTGTTGTATATGGTCTTTGTTACTTTCTTGCCTATATATGTTCTATATATATAAATATGACAGCAAATCAATTTGATTTATATGTTTATTTTCACAATCAGTCAATAAATAATCAACACAATGTAGAATAATCAAATGAGTGACTAGATTTATAAAACAATTAATGAGAAAATAAAAGTCAAAAACAAAACCCGAAATCAGATTTCAAAATCACAGTCAATGGACTTACATATTCTAGAAAAAAAAAGAAAAATCGGACAAACAGCATGAACAGACACAGACACAAAAAAACTTCATAGAATCAAGAAGGACAGCTTCATCTCCTGAACAATCTCACATGTTCAGTGCAAGTACAGAATCCACTGTAGACGGCTCTGTAAAATGATGTCATGCTTTTGATTTAATGGAAAGGATGCATTAATTTTGAAGGCGTATAGTTAAGCTTTATACATTTTAATTGGTGGATACAAGTATAAACATCAAGTACTCAAGTACACTCCTTTAAGGCAAAGGCCGAAAATTTAAATACTTGAGTTTCGGTTAAATTCTAACCAGAAGACTTTTCTCTGATACATCTTTGAATTAAGAACATCTTTACGGGTGGTATTCAGATGAATATCACATATACTACAAATAAATGCGTACACAAAAATTTTAACAATATGAAAAATATATTCCAAAGCATCACAACTTTAAAATGACATGTATATTTTTATCAGTTTTACAGAAGGCTTTATACAATTTGATATGTAACCTGTAGAGGTGCCCTTTCCCTTAAACTAACAAAGTTCACACAGCAGTACACTTGTTCGCATTTCTAATATTCCAACCTCGTATTGTGTTCGATCGATTGTTACGCAAAATGTTCGTTGGTTCATAAACCCCTTAGTTGAATTGAAAGGAATACATATCAAGCAAAGTCATCGACATCATTCCATAATATATATAATAGTTCCATGGCTTATACTCGTCATACAGGACAGACCATTAACGATGGTAATTGCTACTTTTGGAGCTTGCAATGGAAGCAAGGATAATGGCAACTAATACAATCACAATTGCCAAAAATACCCACATGGGGTCTACTCTGGTATCGCTTTTGTTGTTGCTACCGGCTGCTGATGTGCCAGGTGCCCGTGTTAAACCACTGGTTGTGGAAGTCGGCGTTTGGTTATGGTAAGTGGCTTTTGTGTCCGGGGTAACAAAACCAGGGTTGCAGACCTGTTAAATTTATACAAAATGTATCTTATATACAACTATGCAGTCATTTCTTTGTAATAATGACAAATATGGATAATGGCCATATCCCTGTCTACAGTACAAAATCGATAATTCAGAAAATCAGAAACCGAAGGCATACAAAATCAGGATAAAACAGGAACCAAAGCAAACAAAAACAAAAACCTCCACCATATGAAAAGAAGCGAACTCCCGATATGAGAGTAAGACCAGGTGCCCAGGAAGAGTAAGCATCTCCTGCTTTAGACATATACATTTAGACATTTTTTTAAAATGATTTCTCTAAAAGATGTTTGGACATATATCATTGGTGTTGTAAACATTATTTAAAACGGTTATTTATAATAGATATCTACATCTATATATCTGAATATATAAATTAATTCCCATACATAAATATTGATGATGTAATGATAAAACGTATATTTTCGATTATTTCTGTAGGCCAAAATATCGTAAAATTTCCTAATCAACACGCCTCGCACTTATTTCAGTCGATGGTGTCGGAGTAGAATAGTCGCTAAATTTCCAAACGTAAAAAAATTCAAAGAAAACGTACCGAAATGTTTCTTAGCAAGATAAATTCGTTATACTTAAGGGTTTCTTCCTCTTCCTACTCAAAGTGGGTGTGTTAATATGAAAGGGATTCGGACTTCGACCTCACCCCTCACAATTTACTCATCTACTTCGAGTAGGAAGTTTGACAGGAACAAACCTTATAAATAATTATATAAAGCATTGCTAAATAAAATCTGTTTTTATTTATATTTCTTTTTTGAATCAATGATATTGTGCCTCAACGTGTTCTTGTCGTTTCCTTAAATTATATAACGCTAATTATAATATCAGTATGTCAGCAGATAATTTGCCTTTGATTCGTCCTTGATTAGCTAAAATTGAAAAAAAGGTACCTGCGTCATGAATTTTATAACCGGAATATCTATTTCCGGTATGGTTTCATCGAGACGATTCGTGCCGTAAACCCTATCAATGTCGTCGCAATAATTACGACACCTCATGTATCTGTTGTCGGGCAGTCCAAGGTGCGCCTTAAAGTCCTTTTCCTTCCTCAAAAAATCTTCATCTTCAACGTCGACTTGATCACAATGTGTAAGAACTCCATAGCGCGGGATCACTATAATATCAATCACAAAATTTTGATAAGATAAAAGTGTTTGTTCCAAGTTACCTTCTTGAAGAAAATTCCAGAGGAATATTTTATGTCTGCGTGATCCACATCAGTTGTAGTTTATGGCAATATGAATTTCAGACAAATGTTCCTAGTAGCGCTCACATTTTTTTTTCAATTTCAAGTATTTACTATATAATCATACTTTTACATTACTTTTGTGCTCTATTGTGAGTGCTGTTGAGATTGTCGTCAGGATCTTCTTTAACTCTTTTGAAATTATCCAATTATATTTTACTTTTGATGTAAATATTCTTATTCGTGTGATAGACCGCAGTTTTCATTTTCGATTTTGTTCCCAATGAGCATCTTTGTGGACATTTACAATTTGGTGCATCAGATCAATTCATGAACCTTTCAGATATCATATCCATATCAGAGACAAAAACAATAATAAATCAGAGAACCCAAAACGCTTTTGTATAGCATATTGTTTTATTTCAAAGTTTCATATTTTCATATTCATATATAGCCAAAGAATAACGGCGCTAAATTTTATGTCTTTTCGCACGTGATTTACTTAAAATAATGTCTGAAACGATTAATGAATATATTGAAATCGTACCAATCTATATCTGTGAAGGGAGGGGATCTCCAACAAGACCCTGTTGCAGCACCAACAGCAAAACACCAAAACACCCGATGGGAAAACACAAATAAAAGCATACTGAGAGACGTAAAAGAGACATACGACATATGACGATCAAACACAAAAGACTATGCATAAACCAACGAGACCAATAGGTCACAGGCGCCAACTTTGGACGGCCATTTGTCACACAGGCTAGCAAATGGTTTCAGACCGCACAACCCTCTCCACTTCTCCAATTACCCATAGGTCTCGAAGAACGTACAATTGTGGTGTAAAACAACCTCCTCACTGTAAGATGACCACACATAAACTAGACTGCAAAACGCAGGGGCCCAAGCAACACAGATGAATATGTAAATTGATATAAAACGAGGGTGTACTTAATATAATCTGTGCTCTGCCGTCGCGAGCTCATGTATACTATCACCTAAGGAGTCCAACTGACATTCAGAGAATGTCACTTACAAATATATTTCTTTCAACTTTTCATCATGATACTGTAAAATATCAAGAAAGTACGAAGTGTCGTAACATTCAGTTTTCAGATGACAGTTAACTGGAAAGAACTAGAAAAAATCAAATGCTAAACGATGACCTAAATAAAAAAGCGATATAGTGGCCAGTACATACTGAAAGTATTGTCAATAAACTTTATCAGCTACTCAACGACATCCATCTAGATATTCATCTGTATGGTACTTGCGACCTTGATTTCTACTACTTGTACTTTGTGTCGTCATATTAGATTTTATGAGACTTACATACATAACAATTATGCGATCCTTCAGACCACTGGTAACCGGTCAAGTTGGAAGGTAGTACACACGTAATCAGGATATTCTAGGATTGCCCAATCATTGGTCTCGTTGATTTATGTGTAGTCCTTTCTGTTTGATGTTTCTGTGTTGTGCGTTGACGTTCCTTGTCCCTTACGCATCTCTTTCTGTGCTTGTCTGCTTTGTGTTTTTGCATTGGGTGTTTTGGGGTTTTTCTGTGGTTGCTACAACCTGGATGTTGTTGGAGATCCCCTCCTTTGTTTGCTACTAACCTAGCAGATGACCGTCTCGTCTTTTGGTTTATGTAAAGCCTTTATGTCTTGATATTGGTGTTTGGTAAATATTGTCCCGTTTAAATATCTTGTTGAACTCTTTTACCCTGTGTTTTTACATGGGGTGTTTTGGGGATTTGCTGTTGGTGCTGGTCATGTTGAAGATCTCATTCTCTCTTAATGAAGAAGAAGATTTATTTTCCGAAGCATAGAAACTATTTGGAATGTTAGTCCAGGAGACTGCCCTCTGATAACAGAGTAACATCACTTCGTTTTTCTTTCTACGCACAACTTACCGATTTCTTATGAATTAGCGGCACTCCAAACGAAACTTCGTTTTTCTTTCTACGCATATCTTACCAATTTCTGATGAATTAGCGGCACTCCAAACGAAACTTCGTTTTTCTTTCTACGCTTATCTTACCCATTTCTGATGAATTAGCGGCACTCCATACGAAACTTCGTTTTTCTTTCTACGTACATCTTACCCATTTCTGATGAATTAGCGGCACTCCGTACGACATTAATAAGTTTTGTAGGGATGTTTGTATCTGCATGAGCTGAAGCTACAAAGATGATCCTATCAACTCTGTGTTCTTCTGCAACTGTCGAATATTGTTCCCGTATAACATTAACGTTGTGGACATTTTCTGATATGAATCGATGTAGAGTCTGTAACGATTCCCCCTCATGTATCCTTCCAAACAACACTATCCTTAATATTTCCTGAAGGACCAATGAATCTTCATCTTCCAGTCCAGCGATATCAAGAAGTGTTGGATAGGCGAAACTTTCGTGGCTCCATCTAGTTATGTACTTATCTTTGCTAAAACTTGATTAAAAGGACATCGTAAATGGCAAAATTAAACATCTTTAAAAAGAGTAAAGATGAAATATATCTTAGAAAAAATGTTGATATAGAGAAAAACACAAAATAACTTGCGTCTCTTTCTCTGCTTGTCTGCTCTGTGTTTTTTGCATTGAGTGTTTTGTTGTTTTGCTGTGGATGCTGCAACCTGGTGTTGTTAGAGATCCCCTCCTTTGCTTTAATACGTTTTCTGATTTCGGGAAGTTTAAATCGTGAAAAATGTGTATGTAGTCAACCTGCCTGACTGTGTATTAAACGTTTCATACTTAACAAGGATGATATTCTTACAATCAGCAATCAACAATCCTGATTTGGAAAAGTATATAATTCACAAGAATTGACTCTAAACGAGGCAAATGTTACAAACACAAAAAACACCGTTTTCGTACCTAAATACATGTATCAAAATTGTTAATGGAAGATTCATACAAGTGTATATGACAAAAGAGATGATTTTTGATTCATCATAGTACATTTCCCTGACTTGACGGTGATGTTCCTAGATTACCGTCGTACGGTATCTACATTTCACAGCTCATCCGGTATGCTAGAGCATGTAATGATATTTTGGATTTTCAAAGAAGTTTACAAATTACGAAGGAACTTTTATGTCAAGGTTTTCGCTTTCACAAACTACTAGAGACTCTCTGGAAATTTAACAAAAATTATTTTTTCTTTTGAAATTCGGATCCATACAAGCAACAGAGTATATTACTTTGGGTATTTAACAACCTGCATTTTATGGTGAAATAATTAACAAAATAAGAGGGATCAAGGGTAGACAGTGTAACCATCGAAAATATGTCAGAATCATCAAACGCCCCTAAACAGTGGATATGATTCTACTGTCACCAGGTGGACACTAGGCTTGGTACTTGACCAATCTACAGTCTTGTACGAGCGCATTCTTAAGACTTGCACTCTGATTGACTATGACGACGGGACTCCATGACGGTCTTTGTCCAAACCTCTTTAGGGAAGACAGGGTCCCGACCACATGTCCTCTCTGAATATCATTCGGACTCCTCGGGTGATAACATACATGAGCTCGTTACAGCCGGAGGAGCAAGGACTGTTGTACGTACGCCTTCTTTTCATATCCATTTACATATTCATATGTGTTGCTTGGGCCCCTGCGTTTTGTGGTTTGTTTGTTTGTGTTTGTGTGTGGTCATCTAACAGTTAGGAAATTGTTTTACACCACACTTGTACGTTCTTCGAGACCTCTGGGTAATAGGAAGCGTAGGAGGGTTGTGCGCACGTAATCCAGGATAACCACTACTGACGTGGCACATGGCCGTCCTAACTCGGCATCGATTGCCCATTGGTATCGTTGGTTTATGTGTAGTCATTTACGTTTGATGTTATGTTTCTATGTGATTTGGCGCGCATTGTACCGTTTCTGTTAACATCAAAGAAGTACCTTACATTTATTCATTCAGTGCGTTTCTGCGTTGTGTTTTTGCAGTTGGTGTTTTGGGGTTTTGCTGTTTATTATGCAACCGAATGTTGTTGCAGTTCCCCTCCTTTTTTGCAGTTTTCATACTATAGAGCTTGCCAGAGGTCTATTCTCCAACATATTCTTGGTAAAATAAGGCACTCCTTCTCATACACATACTCGTGCGATCTCATTTTCTGAAAACTATATACACTACTTGTCGTCTGTTATAATCAGAATATATTGGAATAGAAATATCAACTATGTTAAGCCATGGTTTATTATCCAATAATTCCCCTTGTCGTATAAACCAATCAAACTAATAAACTCGCCACTTCGCGGTTCAGTGGAAATTTCATCGGTTCATGCGATTCGGGAAATTACTGCACATTAATCACTACTAGCTAGTTGTGATTTCTTAAGCAACCGTTAAGCTATCTTTCAGAAAGCGTCTGAGTGCTAGAAAAAAAATGAAATTACGATAATCTTAACAAGAAACATATGGTGGAGGTTTTTGTTTGTTTGCTTTGGTTCCTGTTTTATCCTGATTTTGTATGCCTTCGGTTTCTGATTTTCTGAATTATCGATTTTGTGCTGTATACAGGGATATGGTCATTATCCATATTTGTCACATAATGTTACCCGACTGCTTTGCTTAGAAGCTTTTTGCTTAACACAAATTGCAAAGTACATTTGCACAAACACGCGTTTATTCAGTTACCCCTCCCGACCCCCCCCCCCCCCCAAAAAAAAAAGAAGGGAGAGGATCTCCAACATCACACGGTTTCATTACATACAGCAAAACAACACTAGCAATAACACATACAAATCAAAAAATAATAATAATAAAAACGCAAAAGGGACAAGCACCACCAAAAAGAACACAGACACATCAAATAGAAAAGACCACACACAAACTAACGAGACCAATGGACAAGCGGTGCCGAATTAGGAAGGCAATCTTCTACACCAGTAGTAAATGCTATGTTTATCTTGATTACGTTCGCACAACCCCTTCGATCCACAGATTATTGTTAATAATATTTACCTGTTAAGATGATAGGTTTCTTGCTTTCCAACATTCTCGTAGTTTCCAACACCAGCCCTCTCTATCCAGTAGTGCTTGTAAGAGAAACTTGTCATCACTGTGTTCAGAAACGAAGACTTGCCAACACCTGCTGTACCTGTTTATTAATTAAAATCTATCAATACATTTGAATGCCAAACAAAATAATTTATCCATCAATACAACTGTCCTAATCCTCTCAGCTCACCCTTTGGTCTGCTTGCCGCACCAAATCTCATTTTCATACAACTAATACGTGTGTTTTCTGCTGTAGTCAATATTCTCTGATAGGTATTCGATATGATATGTGTTACTGAAATGTCCATAGCAGCATTTACACATCAGCAAAAACACAAAATGAAATCACAGATATATATATTTCTATTTGTGAAACAAAAAGCTGTGAAAACCTTTTAAAAGCATGAAAAAAAATTAATTAATACGAAAAATATGGCAAAAGAAAATGAAAGACTTAACTAGATGATACTCTTGTGGCATCATTTTTGGCAGGCATATCATGTTTGACAGGCCTTGGAATCAATGTAATTGTATTTATCAATAGTAGTGCATTGTAGGTGGCTCTATTAAAAGGTGCCGTACTAAATATTTTCACATGTTACATACAACATCCGAATAGGGAACCGAAAGCCCATCCCAATGTCCATTTTTATTATCAAATCTATTCTTGGTGGCGTTTCTTTACTGTCAATATTGGTTCTTATTTCGAGGACAATGACCAAAACTTTCGGTACCACTTAGACGGAAATTTAGGCGGGCTATATCACGATACTACACATGTATGCTTGCATTAGATATGTAACACGATTCATTTGCATTGTTGTAAATATGTTTCAATATGTTTATGCATGTATGTCTATATATTATCTATCTTTATTACATGATTCTATGTCAACATTGAACTTAAATGTGTCAACATGCAACTTATTCATGTTAACATGCGACTAATTTATATCGACATTCAAATTATTTATGTTAACATGCACCAAAATGATCTTGCATGTCAACAAAATTATTTTGCATTTTAATATAATAACTTGCATGTTAACATAGTTATCTTGCATGTCTACATTATTATCTTGCATGTCTACATTATTATCTTGCATGTCTACATAATCATCTTTCATTTGAATATACTGTAATTATCTTGCTCGTAAACATTATCTGTACTAAATTATCTTGCATGTAAGGGCAAAAGTAAACGTGCTCTTTATACGTAAAATACAACGGACATCTGGCCAGCGTAATCAGTAATGAGTCAAAGGAGATCCTGACGATAATCTCAACAGCACTCACAATAGAGCACCATATTGAGCATCGACGGACCCCTAGCAAGCTAGAGGTGGGATCAGGTGCCCGGGAGGAGTAAGCATCCCCTGTTGGCTAGCCGCACCCGCCGTCGATGTTCACGCACGAAAATGAAAACAATATATAAAACACATGCACTGTCTGAGGTTTAGTCTATATAGAAAGTGCTATGGCGACAATGTCAGGGAAAAACATTTAAAACACTTAAAGTAACTTACGCTGAGCTGCCTATATTTTGGCAATTCACGGCACCTGGCCCTGGAAAACGGCAGCTCACGCCGGGTTGCCCCAGCGTAATGATCGATAAATAGCGACGCACAGGCGGCCCAGTAGCCCAGTGTCTAGGCAGACTGCGTAGAGCGCAGGTCGCTCGTGGACACTATGTTTGCATATATTATAAATATGTTTTCATCATAGATTAGGCTTGTAAATAAACTAAGAAAAATCACTGTTACTGTTACGACGGCAAGCGCGGCTAGCCAAACAGGGGATGCTTACTCCTCCCGGGCACCTTGTCCCACTTATAGTTTGCTAGGGGCCCGTCGATGCTCAATTTTGTTATTTATTGTAAATGCTGTTGAGATTATCGTAAGGATCTTCGTTAACTCATTTATTATATTCTAAAAACGGATTTAGATATACGATACCAAGTATCACCATTATGAGGATTTACACTACGTTTTTGGATTTAAACATGTACATGTACATACATTTTCTAATGTGTACCAAAGAAAGAGCTGATATTTTACGCAACGAAGGATTTTATTATTTATGACACAAATATATTACTCTGTCCGCAGTTATCCTTCCTGTTTCTGTGGAGCTGTTTTATTGTCTGCGTTTGTTTGTCTAGCTTTTCTGTTCCGTTAGAAAGTTCTGTTTTGTCTTTTTCCTAAATTCGTACGCCTTTCGATCGTGGTTTTTTTAGAATATGGTTTTGGATTCAGATCTGTGTTGACTTGCATTAACTGAGGGAAAAAATATATTTTCTAGGCACCAGATTAACCACGTCTTTTCAGGGGACAATACATTCTATGTCCATAGAAAACAAACCTTTATAATACATCTTTGTAAACCTGTAAATATGTTCTATCAAATTATATTCCATCAGCAATAAAGTTTCATTTTGTTTTACCTATTACAATAACATTCATTGGTCTTTGATTCTTAACTGTCTCTTTGAACCTGTCCATAACTCTTGTTCTTTCCCTGCGTGTTATCGGACCACTTTCCCCAATCATCATGATATTTCTGTTTTCGTTATGGACACTCATTCAAATGCTGAAATAGATTTATATAAATATTCATAACCGTATAGAAGGTCATTATACAGGGGTACCTGTAAAGTGCGAAACAAAACAAAAACGAAACGAAACGAAACGAAACAAATCGAAACGAAACGAAACAAATCGAAACGAAACGAAACAGATCGAAACGAAACGAAACAAAACGAAACGAAACAGACCGAAACGAAACGAAACAGATCGAAACGAAACGAAACAAAACATAAAACTTAAAGATAATGAGAAAAAGAGGAAAAATCGCCGAAAACGAATGTTTCAAGACAAGATCTTATTGAAGGGTACCACTCTCCTCCTGCCGCCCCGTGGGGAAGGGGGGTCTTCGGCGGTCAAGACAAATGTTTAAACTGTAAAGTGTAAATTGGTGCAATTGTGAAGTTATTTGAGTTATTTCATTTTTAAACCTTGAAAAAAAGAAATAGACCTGTTTAGATGAAAAACTAAGGTGAGCGAAGCGAGCCTGAAGTATTTGAAAAATGAATTGAAAATTGCGGCGAGCGAAGCGATCGGAAAATTTTTTAAGGTATATATAGATGAATTTCGTGGTTATTTTTAAAATTGAGATTATCTACATGAACGCATAAGAGCAAGATTATTTATATTAATAGTAATTTCCTAATTTTTTTTTTTGGTTACTGTTACCCTCCCAATCATCTGTCCCTCCTCTCGCCCCCTTCTTCCCTCCTCCCGCCCCCTTTCTCTCCCCTCCCGTTGTCCCTGTCCACCCCCTCATTATTGCCTTCAACCGTTAGTTCTTGTGGCTAGAATCAAAGTTGACGATTAAAACATAATATATATTATACGGTATAAAGCACAATTGCATTTTAAAGGAGAGTGAATGGGATGAATAACCTCGTCATAGACGGAAAAATATTATTTAGCAGGGAGGAGTCTAGCGCAGAGGAAACGGAACTGTTCCGTTATGTGTATTTGAAAATTTTATCAGAAAAATGAGAACAATTAAAAACGGGGGGGGGGGGGGGCACATTTCGTTTGAAAAAGGATAAGATTTTTTTCCTGAAATGTGCCCCACCCCGTTTTATGATCTCATTACGGTGTCATAGCGCGGTTTTCTATCCCCTCCCTTTTATTCCTCTTACATACATGAATGGCATTTGACATTTACTTATTTAATTCTCAACTTTGACTCTTTCAAGAAACCCTCTCGGCACTAGTTACAAATGTAGAACTCTTGGATTAAGGCAATATTACATGCTGATCTTGTCTTGAAATATTCGTTTTCGGCGATTTTCCCTCTTTTTCTCATTTTCTTTAAGTTTTTTATTTTGTTTCGTTTCGTTTCGATCTGTTTCGTTTCGTTTCGATCTGTTTCGTTTTGTTTTGTTTCGTTTCGTTTCGATCTGTTTCGTTTCGTTTCGTTTTGTTTCGTTTCGTTTCGATTTGTTTCGTTTCGTTTCGATTTGTTTCGTTTCGTTTCGTTTTTGTTTCGTTTCGCAATTTACAGGGACCCCATTATACAGAACAATTGTGCATTCTTCGAGGGTTGTACTCACATAATGTACAAAGGAGGGGATCTCCAACAGCACCAGGTTGCAGGACCCACATCGAAACCCCAAAACAACCAATGCATAAACACAAAGCATACAAGCCCAGGAAGAGACGCAAAAGGGACAAGGAACGTCAACGCACAACACAGAAACATCAAACACAAAGGACTACACATAAACCAACGAGACCAAGGGCAACCGGTGCCAACTTCGGACGGCCGTCTACCACAGGTGTGGTTATCCTGGATTACGTGTGCACAACCCTTCCACTTTTCCGATTACCCAGAGGTCTCGAAGAACATACAATTATGGTACCACTGAAAAGGCAAATGGCCGTCCTAAGTTTGCACCAATGACAGGTTCCCATTTTAAAATCGTGTAGTATCTTGTGATTGGTGTTTTGATGTCATATCTAGTTATCGTTCTTTATCTCGTTTGTGTCTCTTGCTGTCTTTTCACTTGGGGTGTTTCTATGTTTTACTGTTGGTGCAGCAACACAGTCCTGTTGCATTGGAGATCCCTTAATTTTTTAAACATGTAGGAAAGAAATAGTTTCTACTATCAAAAATACCTTATCGCTGGTTCTTCGAAATGCTGGGATTAGATCAGAAAGACGGGAGGAGATCTCCAACAAGACACCGTTGCAGCATCAACAGCAAAACAGCAAAACACTCGATGCAAAAACATGAGACGGAAAAGAGACACACGACATGTAAACATCAAACACAAAAGACTACACATAAACCGACGATACCAATAGGAAACCGGGGCCTGGGGCCTCTACGTTTCGCGGTCTTGTTTGTGTGAGCTCATATTACACTGAGGAGGTTGTTTTACACCACAATTGTACGTTCTTCGAGACCTCTGGGTAATTGGAGAAGTTAGAAGGTTGTGCGCACGTAATCCAGGATAACCACACCATTTGCTACTTGCGTGACAAATGGCCGTCCAAAGTCGGCACCTGTTGCCCATTGGTCTCGTCGGTTTATGTGTAGTCTTTTGTGTTTGATGTTTACATGTCGTGAGTCTCTTTTCCGTCTCGTGCTGTACTCGTCTTTTGTGTTTTTGCATCGGGTGTTTTTGGTGTTTTGCTGTTGACGCTGCATTGGAGTCTTGTTGGAGATCTCCTCCCTTCTTCCATCCATTAAGGTTTATGTATTGGGCCCATGTCGGTGGTTTTAGTATTTCTGATAGTGAAGTTTTCATAGAAAAATATTCAAAAATGTTATATAATTGTTAAATATGTTATATAAATGTGAAAGACTTTCATATTCATATAACGGGGGGGGGGGTGTGGCACTTCCGTATTCTTAATATAAACACTAATTTCCTTTTGCACTGAGGGGCAGGTAAACTCGTTCCCCGTACTAGATATTTGTAAAGTTTATTAACGACTTCTTACCAGCTCTGTTGCCCGAAAGAAGCTTTGTTTAACCCCATTATCAATTTGACATCATATATATTATTTTGCTCTTTCAGAAACTTTCATCCTAAAGATCATAGAAATTAAAGGAGGTATGCATTTTTGCACCATATCTTGAATGCTATTTTGAACATAGATTTGTGCACTCTCTGTAAAGTAAATACACAATTCTAAAAATAAACCAGAGGGCGCTAATGAAATGAATTAAATGTTTATTAAACTAGTACCAGAGGGCGCTAATGAAATGAATCAGTGACAGGAAGCATCGCTGACGAGGTCTTAATATCGAAACCAGTGTCTGGTGCATAATAAATTGATTTGAAATTTTCTTTAAAAAGGTATAGAGATGGAACAATTCCGTTTTATTACAATTATTCTTATTACAAATACTCTTCCTGGGCACCTGGTATCAGTCCCATATCGGGAGTACACTTCTTTTCATGTGGTGGAGGTTTTTGTTTGTTTGCTTTGGTTTCTGTATCATCCTGATTTTGTATGCCTTCGGTTTCTGATTTTCTGAATTATCGATTTTGTGCTGTATACAGGGATATGGTCATTATCCATTTTTTGTCATCCATTGATTGCCGATGAAACTTTGTAAATGAGAATAATATGCGGTATTTAATTTGTAAAAACGGATGATAACATTGATAAGAAAACAATACAGTTATCGTTATCAATTATTTTATCTATCCTCTCACAATATTGATAATACGAATATTTCTGTTATATTCATGTACTGACATATATTCTGTGATCAAGGAGGAAAGAAGCATTTTTTAAACATTCCATCTCACATTTCATTTAAAAAAATATTTTCATAATTATAAAAGTGCACAGTTTTGAATGTTACGTCTTAAAAATAACAATTTTCAATTCTTCACAAAAATAACATCATCATTTTTTAAAACATGTGAACTAATATCTACCCTATAATATCGTCTATGTAAAATATGTACATGAAACTATACATATGACAACCATCTATCATTTGTTTATCAATCGTTATATAACATTACAGTATCATATTTATTCATATTACTCTCGTGTTCAAAGTTCACATGTTGATAGCTACACATATGGTGAACACTTGGGATAAGAATACAAACACAGACTTGTCACGAAAAACCATAATTATCTTCCTTCCTTTAAAACTCTAATATGTTTAATTTACTCACATATTCTCTGAATAAGTCTAACTTGTTAATATGCGAACGTGAATCTTTCTACTTTTGATTCTTTTTCCTTTTGACATGCGATTTGAACGTCCACTTTCGATTTGAGTTCATGTCTATTTATAACATGTATGTTATCTTCCAATCGATTATAGTAATTTTCATTATTTTTATCCTTTGCAATATAACCAGGGATCCGGGAATGGGTTTGGTATAATTGTTTTTGAATTTTATTGTCTTTATTTGTATAATAGGTGTCTTATTTTGTTTCAATGTAGAAATAAATTACAATGGCTGATACATTTATTTGAGATAATATAAGTTAGCGTTTTTTCAAAAAAATGTAAAGTAATTTATTCCAGTATAAAGACAAACTAAACATATGCGCGTTCAAGCCAAAAATAGAATGATTTGAGTGTCTTTTATACAATTAAAGAGGGCGCTACTGAAATGATTTTTGGTCGCTCCGCTAGAAACATCACTGATGAGAATTTAATACTCGAAACACGTGTCTGGTGCATGGAAATTGGTTTGGAGTTTTCTTCAAGAAGGCATAGATTTGTAACACGTCGACATTATTTTATAAAAAGAATCCGTTCGCCAAGCTGGAGTTTTCTTATGACAACATTAAAAATATTTTGTGTAGACATAACCTCATACAGTGCATGCTTTGTAGATATTGATTTCGTGCGTGAACAACGACGGCGGGGATGTTTACTCCGTTGATGTATTCTGTTATCGCCAAAACATTAAGGTTAAAGAAGGATATTTTAGTATTGGTTTGTCTTTCATCACGGTATATTTTGTAAATGTTGTACTTGATGACATTTAAATTGAATTCATCTAGGATTTTGAGCGTTATGACAACATATTGTTATTTTGTCAGAAATAGATTGCAATCGTCCTTAAAGCTTTATCTCGGGCAATTAAAGTTTTTGTGCATATATTTGATGATGACTTCATGTGGGTATCTGCTCGTTGTTTTTAAATTTGGAGTTTTGCTGTGAGTGCTGCTACCATCTGTTGTTGGAGTTCCCCTCCTTTTGTTGATCAACAAATTAGTAATGGAAGGGATCTCCTGAAAAGCAGAATGTAAATTAAAAAAAAATAAAAGCGAACATTAGAAAAACTTAACGAAGGAGGGGATCTCCAACAACACCAGGTTGCAGCACCCACAGCAAAACACCAAAACATCCAATGCAAAATTATCAAAAACATATGCACAAAAACATAAAATCGAACTACAAAAGAGAAATTTGGGAATACATATGTACACAAGGCGTTGGACAATATCTGTAATAATATATATAATACATTATAATTCAGAACATTTCGTCTGGAAGAGATATGTATGTACATGTAAGAGAATGATGACGCTTATGTCCGAAACATGCAAAAATTGTTTGGTTTTATATTAAGAATTTGTAATATTTTACGATGTACATTGTGGGTCAAAATGTAATATACTTTGGTATGTTTTTATACCCATTTACATTTAAAATTTTCGTCAAGAGGGTATATAGTTGGAACACTTCCGTATCATTACATATCCATCGGTGTGATTTTTAGCCCTGCATCATGTTGTCTGTATGGTCATCTTATAGTGAGGAGGTTATTAAAACCAAACTTGTGAGTTCTTCGAGACCCCTGGGTAATTGGAAAAGTGCGAAGGTTGTGCGCACATAATCCCGATAAAACATCCTCAGCTACTGGCGAAGCAGATGACCGTCCTTAATCGGGAACGATTGACCATTGGTCTCGTTGGTATTTTGTGTTTGATGTTTCTATGATGTGATTTATTCCCTTTTCTCTTTTCTTTTTTTCGTCTGTATCTGTGCGTGTCTTCCTTGTGTTTTTGCATTGCCTGTTTTGGGGGTTTGCTGTAGGTGCTGCGACTGAGTGTTGTTTTGAGATTCCCTTTTTACTTCGATATTTAACCAGGACAATACCAGTTCAAAGAGGCATTTATATTTATATACAGGTTATGACATTAGTTCAATGATATGCCCCCCGCCCACCCTCCTTCTCTCATTCCGATACATGTACCCTGTGTAGAAATCAGTATTTGACGCGAACAACTTTCGCCAGTATGGAATGGTAGATAGTAGAAATCGACCACCTATAGCCGAAACTTACAACTTGTCAGTAAACATTTAAAAAATGTTCCACTGATAAAACATTGATTATCGGGTACCATTTCATTTTTATTTTCGTGCATGAACATCGACGTCGGGTGCGGCTAGCCAAACAGGGGATGTTTACTCATCCCGGGCTAAACAGGGGATGCTACTCCTCGTCCTGGTCCCACATGTAGTTGCTAGGAATCCGTTGACTCTCAACTTGGTGCTCTATTATGAGTGCTGTTTAGATTGTTGTCAGGATCTTCTTTATCTCATTATCAGTGAATTATATAGTTCCTCCTTTCACTCTAATGAGTTCATGCATCTAGATCTCTCAATGGCCTTTAGAATACTTGCAAAACTATGTGCTTCGCGTTTAAAATTTGTACTATAGTTACAACATCTGTCCTTGAATAAAGAGTCGCCATAAATAATATGAATCATGATCTTAAAATTAATATTCATCTTCTAGCTCCTTTGATATTTTGTCAAAGAAAGGAGGGGATCTCCAACAACACTAGGTTGCAGCACCCACAGCAAAATCCCAAAACACCCATGCAAAAAACACAGAACAGATACCCACAGAAAGAGACGCAAAAGGGACAAGGAACACCAACTCACAACATAGAAACATAAAAGACTACACATAAACCAACGAGACCAATGGGCAACCGGTGCCGACTTAGGACGGCCATCTGCCAAGTAAATAGCAGACGGTGTGGTTATCCTGGATTACGTGCGCACAACCCTCTCACTTCTCCAGTTACCTAGAGGTCTCGAAGAACGTACAAATGTGGTGTAAAACAACCTCCTCACTGTAAGATGACGTCACACAAACAAGACCGCGAAACGCAGAGGCCCCAGAGACACAGATGAATATGTAAATGGATATAAAAAGAGGGCATGCGTAATACAGTCCGTGCTCTGCCGGCTGTAGCGAGCTCATGTATGTAATCACCCGAGGAGTCCGACTGACATTCAGAGAGGACAGGTGGTCGGGGCCCTGTCTTCTCTAAAGAGGTTTGGACAGGGCCCGTCATGGAGTCCCGTCGTCACAGTCAGTCAGAGTGCAAGTCTTAAGAATGCGCTCGTACAAGACTGTATATTGGTCAAGTACCAAGCTTAGTGTCCGTCTGGTGACATTAGGATCATATCCACGGTATAAAAGGCGTTTGATGACTCTGACGCATTTTCGATACATATGCTGTCTACCTTTGATCAATTCACATTAAAACAGTGAAAAATTGTGCCATTAAAATAATAAGTATAAAATGCATGATGACAATATGTATATGAAAACCTTGTCTTTGCATGACAACAGAGTTAAACTATATGGGTACATGTAACAAAGAAAGTAATATTTAGTAATGCTATTCTGTTTAGTAAGTAATGCTATATTTAGTAATATTAAGTAATACTACTCGAAATATAGAACTCCTCTCGACAAGACTTAGTGCATTTCACGATAAGAGGCAAAATATATCGATTTAATGACAGTAGACATAACATACATGTATATATCATTCCGATTACAGTATATGTACCTAACTCAAATATGCACGTAATGAAATGCTGAAAAAAAATGAATAAAAGTCATAATTAAAACCCAAAACCAGAATAAAAAATTATTATAGACAGACATACAAATTCTTGAAAAAAAAAAACATAAAAAGGAAAAACAGATCAAATAGACAGAGTAAATAACACAGTACTGTACCATAGGAACAAGAAGGACAACCTATCTAAAAACAAAACATCAAATTAAAAGTCTGTATAATTGTAGATGGCGCCAGGAAAATTTACTTTGGCTTTATTTAAACTGTTTGACACGAAGCGCTACTGACGAGGATTCAATACCCGAAACACGTGGCTAGTACAATAAAAGTGGTACTATAGAACATATATTTAAATATTGACAACTCAAAGTCTAGTGCATAGTCGGCGCTGTAAAATATATAAAATATATAATAGTGACACAGGTTGTGTAGTCAAGTATCATAGTTTTATAAATTCACATAATCGTATGTTTTTATGTCATGGATAAATGTACAAACGTTGGAAACATGTACTTACTTCGCTTTGTAAACAAGGTCGCCTCCATGTTTAAAAGACCCGGATGTCGGATTTTACTCCGATTGAACTTTGTCCTCACATGACGTTAAAATATGCAAAACGACTATTGTGAGTGCTGTTGAGATTGTTGTCAAGATCTTCTTTATCTCATTATCAGTGAATTATATAGTTCCTCCTTCCACTCTAATAAGTTCGTGCATCTAGATCTCTCAATAAAGAGTCGCCATAAATAATATGAATCATGATCTAATCAGTGACAAAATTGTGCCATTAAAATAATAAGTATAAAATGCATATAAACTCTTACAACTTGATGCCAATATGTATATGAAAACCTTTACTTTGTATGACAATAGAGTTAAACCGCACTATATGGGTACATGTAATAAAGTTATCAAAGTAATGCTACTCGAAATATAGAACCGCTCTCTACAAGTGCATTTCACGATAAGGGGCAATAATATATCGATTTAATGACAGTAGACAAAACATACATCTATATATCTTTCAGATAACAGTAAATGTACCTAACTCAAATATGAACGAAATGAAATGCTGAAGAAAATATGAATTAAAGTCATAATTAAAACCCAAAACCAGAATGAAAAATTATTATAGACAAACATACAACTTCTTGAAAAAAAACATAAAAAGGAAAAACAGATCGTTTTATGAGATCACACAAATAGACAGAGTAAATTACACAGTACTGTACCATAGGAACAAGAAGGACAACCTATCTAAAAACAAAACATCAAATTAAAAGTCTGTATAATTGTAGATGGCGCCAGGAAAATTAACTTTGGCTTTATTTAAACTGTTTGACACGACGTACTACTGACGAGGATTCAATACCCGAAACACGTGGCTAGTACAATAAAATTGGTACTATAGAACATGTATCTAAATATTGACAACTCAAAGTCCAGTGCATAGTCGGCGCTGTTGATGTACGATCTGTATAAATTAGATATTGAGTAATAGTATCTATTTACCTATGATTGAGACTAATTCAAGAAAGATTTAAACATATCTGAATTTCTCTTGCTGCAAGATTCAAAAGCAAATTGTTCGTACAATGATCCTGGGTATATGAAAAATACCAAATGTTGTAGGTGTCATTTCATTCAAAAATAAGTTAAAGGAAGTTAACATCTTAGCATCATTGCTCCAATGCTATTTTGGATATAGATTTTATTTGGATAAGCTACAGAATCGACTCTACAGAAAATTTAGAGCCGCGCTCTCTGTCTCTGAAATTGCACATAAATTATAAAAGAATTAAACCAGAGGGTGCTACTAATAAGAATTCTGGTTGTGTCTAAAAACCACTTCGGATGGAAGTATCACTGATGATGATTTATATCCGAAACACGTTTCTGGTGCATAAAAATTGGTTTAAAATTTTCTACAATAAGGTTAAGAGTTGAACACTTCCGTATTATTAGATAAATACAATGAAGGAAGACATTAAGACGGACACAAAAAATTAGAACAAAGGAGGGGCTTACAAGTGCAATTAAAATGATCCTAAAGCCTGCCAAAAATAATACTTTCTCGTGGAACCTCTTTTACAAAACAGAAACACAGTGAAGACTACAATAAGAAAAATAGAAAATGCTTCTACAAAAAAGAAAGAAATAACTTTAAGAACAAAATATAACTACGAAAATGGATACGCTTGATATATTCCATACCATTAAAGATCAATGAGAGGGTTGCCGGTAAAGGTTGCGGACGATCTTGCTCACTTCAGAATTAAAAAAAATAGCAATTTCAGATGTAATATCTTTCATAAAGTTAAAAAAACATTTTCACAGTAAACTTGAATTTGGTACATGCTGAAAATTTATCTGTTCTTTATAGATGTTATTGAATTTGAAGACGTTAAACATTAATTTTGTTCTACTTGGTGAACCATAAGGGATAACAAGGAATTTTGATACGAACGATATCTTGTGAATCTTCTTCGCCTTGCCTTCTCGACTTTGAGACTGAATAACTTGTACTGATTTTAAATGATGCTATTGAATTTGAAGACGTTTAATGTTTGTACTGGTTCAAGAAAGAAAGTTTTCTATCAATGTGCACAAAATGTCTCATTTCGAAGTATTTTGATATGATTTTCAGCTGCATTGTATGTTTGGCACTGATTATAACGCGCTACTTTCTCCCTTACAGTCAGTTTTCTGGACTAAAAACCTCTTTTACATATTTGTTTTACCTGCCAATACATCACGTTGAACTTAGCAGTGAGAGGTTGAATCTATAAGCGTACTACAAAAGATTGGATTATGGAATCATAATCATAATCATCAAAGAAATATCTATCACTTATTCAGTCTCAAAGTCAAGAAGGCAAAGAAAAATCATTAGAATTTCAACTTGAACGGTTGCGAACATCGGAAAGAATAACCTTCCGAAGTGAGACTAGGTGCCCGTGGAGAGTCAGCGTCTCCTGATTGCATAGAACAGCCATCGCAACAGCTCCAAACTTGTCAAATTCGGTGATTGTCTCGATGTACATATTGATAAACATATCAGATTAATATTTCTTGTTTGATTATAATGACAGCAATTTAGAATGTCACTGATCATTCTAAGAACTATGTCAAGCGAAGTGACCTATGAAAATCTCGTATTGATCGTTTCTATTACATCAGTTCAGCGCATTATCCTAGAAATTATCTTTTCTTACAAATTTATGATTGGAAATATCCCACATTTAAGATGATCATTTGCCATATTACATTGTTTAGATTGTAGATAACTCAAGAGGGTTAAGGACCCGAACTTGTATGTCTGGTCGCTGCTGCAAATTTGATACTATCGAATTTGAAAACTTGAAGACGTTTAACATTGCTATGAAAGTATTGACCAAGGCATCACATCATATGTACAGAGTTAAATGTCCAGCACTGTTTTATTCTGTATGATATGATTCACTAAAAATAACAAAGTCATTCGCAGAAATGAGCGGGGGTAGTCTATTTTAAGACAGTGGCATACGTTTATTTATCCTGGAGAGTCGGTAACGTTATCAGCAAATCTGAGAGTCGCTATTTATAGTTTATACAATAATTGTTGATATATCACTTCATAATTTATATGTCACTGTTACTAAATTATCTTAGAAAATCCAAGCAAACGCGGTATAGTATGTAGGCAAGGACGGCGACAACAACTGCAAAAATAGCTTTTATGGGATCGATTCTGCCTTCGTCTGTCGTACGTTTTAGAGTATCACATATTTTCGACCATATTGATCGTTGACTGTGGTACATGGCGTTAATTGGTGGTGACACAAACCCTGGGTGGCAGACCTATAAAATACAGATTTCATATTATAAAACGGAAAGTTCATAAATATCAACATTGGTGTAAATGTCTGGACTTATCTTAAACAAAACGTATGGATCCAGTCCATTCATTTTGGGCAAATAAACCAACTAACATGTACATACATGTATATTATGGATATATATATATATATATATATATATATATATATATATATATATATATATATATATATATAATATATATATATCCAAAATATGATTAAAAAATCCAACGTAAAGAAGAATAAAATAGAAAAAATGTTAAAGCACCACAGAAACGATGTATTATTTTCACATATTTTATTGTTACACGTGTTTCGGCCGTATCTAAGGCCTCTTCAGACAATAATGTACGAAACAAAGTATTGGTACATGCAATATATTGATGAAAAAGCATGATAAGTAAATAAGATTAAGTACTAAGCACTCCTTGGTCATGTATGCTTACTTCAAGGGAAAAGTAAATAAATGATATTATCAGTTCTACCTATAGGAAGTGCTGAATCAGATAAATTGGTCAAGTGAACATGTTTTAAGAAATGTGGGCGTAAATTATCAAGTTCTGTTTAACATAGGTTTAAATCTATCAATAAAACTCTGTTCTTTAATAGTAATCATAGAATAATCATCTGTTTGATAAATTGGCATAACTTTAAAATTCCCTTTACTACATTCAAACATATGTTTTGATACAAAAAGAATCCTATTTTGAGGGAGTTTAATGTTACTTCTATGAAGGGAAATACGTTGATTTAACTGTTTGGTGGAACCTATGTATTCTTCCTTGCATTTATTACACTGTAAAATATAAACAACATTTTTTGATGTGCATGTTAAATTTCTCTTAATTTCAAAATAGGTACCTGCATTCTTAAACTTAAAATACTTTCCTTCAATTAAGATATCACATATCTTACACCTTTTGTTTTTACACTTAAAAACACCTTGAGTAATTACATTGTTTTCGTCTTCAAATTTGGCACTTGTGAGTAACTGTTTTAGATTTTTTGGTTGTCTTTTGCTTTTAATCAGTTTTGTCTCATTTAATATATTTTCTAGTTTTTCACTCATTTTTAATTGGTTTAGATTTTTGTATGCTTCATGAAAAATTTCAGGATTACATTTATTAAATGTAGTGACAAATGGCAATACGTCTACTGATGGTTTTTCTTTAGTTTTTCTTAATTCTGCTAAAGGAATCCTTTTAGCCAAATCAATTCCTTTATTAATAAGGGAAATTGGAAATGCGCGTTGTAAAAGTGCTTTTCGAAGTTCATCTAAACGTATTCTTTTAATTTCAGTATCACTGACAATCGTACAAATTCTTCTTGCCAAATTATACGGTATAGATTTAAGACAAGTTTTGGGGTGTTTACTTTTAAAGTGGAGGTACTGTTGTGTGTCCGTTGGTTTTCTATATATATCTGTTGATACTGTTTGATTATTTATTTTGATTAGAATGTCAAGAAAAGGAATTTCTTTTTCGCTACATTCCATCGTATATTTTATGTTGGGGTGGATACATTGTAAAATTTGATATAAATCATTTATATCTCCCCAATTAGGGTCCCATAAAATGATGCAATCATCAATATATCTTTTCCAAGAATTTCGAAAAACATTAGCATCCATTTTTGGAAATTTAGTTTCCACAATTTGGTAAAGGGACCGTTCTAAATATCCAAGTGTGAGATTTGCATAAACTGGGGCCATTTTAGTCCCCATGGCTGTTCCAAGGATTTGTATAAAATGTTTATTATTGAATTGAAATGTGTTATTATTTAGAATTAGATCTACGCTGTCTAATACAAATGACTTATTAAATCGATGATGTAACTCGTTTGGAAAATTATCAAGCCAAAATTCGATGGCTTCCTTTCCAAGGTAATGTGGAATATTACTATATAAACTTGTTACGTCAAATGTTGTTAGTATAGGACCTTTAGAGACTGAAGACGGAATATGGTTTAAGTAATCAATATCATCTCTAACATAACTTTCTACGTGTTTAAGAAATGGTTGAAGTAATATATCAACAAGATTACTAAGTCTATGTGTAGGACAGGATGGACCTGCAATTATCGGTCTGAATTTTAAGTCTGCGGGATTGGGAATTTCTATATATTCAGACTTTTGTAATTTAATCGCTTCTTTAATATTTTCGGATTTGTGAATCTTAGGAAGTCCATAGAAATTGCTAGTTTTGTAATCAAAATTGATTAAGTAGTCTATTTCTTTCTTGGTAAGAATTTCATCATATTCATTACATAGTTTATTTATTTTTGAAATGATAATTTTGTCGTTATTTGAATCAAGTGCTCTATAATTTGTTTGATCATTGATCATTTCATCGATTTTGCCTTTATAGTAGTCTTTGTTCATGATAACTACAGCACTTCCTTTATCTGCCTCTTTTATAATAATGTCTTTTAAGTTTTGAATTTCTTTAAGAGCTTTTCTCTGTTTTAGAGATAAATTTTTAGGCACATCTGAATTTTCAGTAAAATTTGAATTCCACAAGTTTTCAAAATATTTATCCAAAATTTTGTCCCTACCTTTTTCCGGATGGAATTTTGATTTATTCCGAACAATTGATACATCTTGAAAATTAGTTTCATGGAAAAATTCCTTGAGTCTAAATTTTCTTTCGAATTCTTTTAAATCTCTTTTTAATTCGGGGATATTAGAGTTTGGTGTTGGACAAAATTTCAAGCCTAATTTTAAAACATTGATTTGATCTTTTGACAGTTTAATAGATGACAAATTTATGACTTGATGTTTAAGATCTGCAATATTTACGGAGGTAGTTTTAATCCCGTTTCCTCCTCTAAAAAATACTGGTCATGAAACACATTATGATCGTTTCTATTTTCTCTTCTAAGAGGTCTATTACGAAATCTCTGTCCAATATAAAGAGTTCCGTTTCTATTGTCAAAATTTCTTTCTCTTATCTGTCTTTCGTCACTATTGTATGTGCCAAATCGGTCAGCTCTTGGGAAATCATGTGCGTTCTTGTTAGCAACCATTTCGGCATAAGAAATGTTTCGTGAACTGCCTATCCTGTTCCTTGATGTTTCGTTGTGCCTTGATGATTGGTATTCGCCTTTTTCTCCGTTTCGTTCTCGATTTGAATTGAAAGTTTGTTTTTCATGTTGACTTGAATTCCTCTTTTCTTCTGTTGATTTGGAATTCTGAATGTTTTTTAATCTTCCAGTCTCATTGCGTCTTCTGTCGGCTCTCTTTTTCCTTTCGATTTCTTTTTTCTTTTCGTACTCTTTTTCTTGTTGTGGTAATTTACGAAGCCAGTTTTCCTTTTTCTGCCATATCTTTTATGACTTTTCTTCCTCCAATTTTGTATTCTGGAGCCAAAGATCCTCGAGAATATCATGCGTATCAGGAGGACATTGATCAGTTATTTCTAAACGAAGTTCCTCGTCGATTTCCAGGTACATTGTTGTGTAGTGGACAATTTTATCCTCCAGAATTTGAATTTGTGCATTTAGTTTGGCAGCATTCAAGTCATTTAGTTTGGCAGCATTCAACAGTACCTCCACTTTAAAAGTCAACACCCCAAAACTTGTCTTAAATCTATACCGTATAATTTGGCAAGAAGAATTTGTACGATTGTCAGTGATACTGAAATTAAAAGAATACGTTTAGATGAACTTCGAAAAGCACTTTTACAACGCGCATTTCCAATTTCCCTTATTAATAAAGGAATTGATTTGGCTAAAAGGATTCCTTTAGCAGAATTAAGAAAAACTAAAGAAAAACCATCAGTAGACGTATTGCCATTTGTCACTACATTTAATAAATGTAATCCTGAAATTTTTCATGAAGCATACAAAAATCTAAACCAATTAAAAATGAGTGAAAAACTAGAAAATATATTAAATGAGACAAAACTGATTAAAAGCAAAAGACAACCAAAAAATCTAAAACAGTTACTCACAAGTGCCAAATTTGAAGACGAAAACAATGTAATTACTCAAGGTGTTTTTAAGTGTAAAAACAAAAGGTGTAAGATATGTGATATCTTAATTGAAGGAAAGTATTTTAAGTTTAAGAATGCAGGTACCTATTTTGAAATTAAGAGAAATTTAACATGCACATCAAAAAATGTTGTTTATATTTTACAGTGTAATAAATGCAAGGAAGAATACATAGGTTCCACCAAACAGTTAAATCAACGTATTTCCCTTCATAGAAGTAACATTAAACTCCCTCAAAATAGGATTCTTTTTGTATCAAAACATATGTTTGAATGTAGTAAAGGGAATTTTAAAGTTATGCCAATTTATCAAACAGATGATTATTCTATGATTACTATTAAAGAACAGAGTTTTATTGATAGATTTAAACCTATGTTAAACAGAACTTGATAATTTACGCCCACATTTCTTAAAACATGTTCACTTGACCAATTTATCTGATTCAGCACTTCCTATAGGTAGAACTGATAATATCATTTATTTACTTTTCCCTTGAAGTAAGCATACATGACCAAGGAGTGCTTAGTACTTAATCTTATTTACTTATCATGCTTTTTCATCAATATATTGCATGTACCAATACTTTGTTTCGTACATTATTGTCTGAAGAGGCCTTAGATACGGCCGAAACACGTGTAACAATAAAATATGTGAAAATAATACATCGTTTCTGTGGTGCTTTAACATTTTTTCTATATATATATATATATATCTGTACCGTTTTTCTTCTACATAATACATGATGCAAATTGTTCTGAATATATTTGTCAATGAGCCTTTAATTGAGGTATTTAGGAAATTTGTTGGATTCAAAAGACCTAAAAGTCAGAAAACAGATGTTCAAATCTTCGGTCATGTCATAGTAAGTAAATACAAAAAAAACTTAATATACAAGCATATTTTCATAAATTTCAGTAATGATGCCTAAAAGTTCAGATTCTCTTTTATTTAGTCAGTAGGAATAACAAAAATGGACAATGACCATATTCCAATGGGCATAATAATTCAGAAAATCATAAACCGAAGGCATACATATTAATCAGGAAAGAACAGAAACAAAAACAAACAAACAAAAACATCAACAACATGAAAAGAAGTTGATCACAAACGTATCCTTGACGGAGAAGCTTATCTGAAAGAAGCCTAGCTCTCAAAACAAAATATGTATATTTGGTACTTGCTCTGTCAAACGTATGAATTGAGATATGAACACGCCATTAGCAGGCGATAAAAGAAAGGATGGAATCTCCAACAACACCAAGTTGCAGCACCAACAGCATAACCCCAATACACCCACTGTAAAAACACAAAGAGGAAACAGAGAGAGAGAGAGAGAGAGAGAGACGCAAATGGTACAAGGAACGCCAAATCAAAGAGAAACACCAAACACAAATCACAACACATAAACAAACGACATCACCTTTCCGATTACTCTGAGGTCTCGAAAAACGTACAATTGTGGTGTAAAACAACCTCCTATCTGTTATATGACCACATACAAACAAGACCACAAAACGCAGGGGCAGCACAGATGAAAATGTAAGTGTATAAAAAAAATGAGGGCGTAAGTAAAACAGTCCTTGCTCTGCCGGTCGTAGCGAGCTCATGTATGTTATCACCCTAGGAGTTCGACTGAAATTCAGAGGAGACAGGTGGTCGGAGTCCTGTCTTCTCTTAAGAGGTGAAGGGATGTTGCTACTGAGAAAAGGAAAGTTTGTTATGCTGGCGTGTGTCATAGAGAGAAGTGTTCATGTGACCATCAGTGTCGTAGGACAACATTATATCATTCATCAGTTCAGCAAATAAATTGAGTCAGGTACATATGAGTGAGGACTTACTTGCGTCATGAATTTTATGACTGGTATATCTATCTCTGGTATGGTCTTTTCAAGACGATTCGTGCAATAAATTCGATCGATGTCATCGCAATAATTACTACACCTCATGTATCTGTTGTCGGGCAGTCCAAGGTGTCCTTTGAAGTCTCTTTCTTTTCTAAGAAAGGCTCCGTCTTCCACGTTGACTAGGTCGCAATGTGTTAGAACACCATAACGAGGGATAACTATAAAACAAATGAAGAGATTATAACTGTTAGTGCAAAGACGACGAGAGTGTTCACACTCGTTAACCTCATTTCAAAATATGAATCAGCTTTAATGCACCAGACTCGAGTTTCGGAAAGAAAGGAGATTATCTCCAACAAGACTCGGTTGCATCACCCACAGCAAAAACTTTGCAAATAGTGCACGGCTCTTGAAAAGTTTGATGAAGATCTCCACGGGATATATAAATCAGAATTATTCTGAAGTGTCGATGTACATGTATCTATTAGTATTCTGATAAACAAATGATATCAAAATTATCTAAGTACATGCATTCTGCTTGCTTACTTATTCATTACATGTATTTATCTTTGCCAATGAAATAATTTAAGTAGGTTTTAAATGATGCTATTGAATTTAAAGACGTTTAACATGAGACCTTTTCTGATAGGTACCTTCACTTTAGTGCACTAAATTAAATAAAGTCTTCTCTCATTCAATCATTTAATTTCCGTTGTTATTTCAAAGACACGAAGATTCTGATTGACCGAGAAACTTGTTGATATCTGTATCAACAGAAACCAGAAGAACGCGCTTAGCAACCCTATAAGCACCGTCATAACACAATGTAAATATCCATTCAATCATTGAAAAACGACAATATGAAATGGCAAGTAATCAATGTAGTACTTTTATTATGTTTGACCGAGGTATCAAACAAAATATCTAGGGAAAACTTATGCATCTTGCCCTATGGGCACGATGCACTTTTCCCTAAATTTTATGTGTATTGATACATGTACATACCTTGATCAACCAACAAAAAAAAACCAAATTACAATGATTCGTTATATCTCAAGGAACACATACCCATTTCTTTCGAATTGGCAGCACTGGTGACAGCATTTATTAGCCTTATTGGTATGTTCGTGTCCACATGTGCTGAAGCTATGAAGATGATCCTGTCGACTCTGTGTTCTTCTGTTACAGTGGAGTATCGTTCCCGTACAGCATCAATGTTCTCTACGTTCTCTGATATAAATCGGTGTAGAGTCTGCAAGGACTCGCCTTCAGTAGCAACATACACAATAGGTTAGTTTTGTTTTCTTTCATGACGTACAATAGATGGTGAAAGTTCTAACATTAGATATTAACCTGAATTTATAAATACAAGAGGTTTTTTCAAAGCGTCTGAAGTCATTTTCTATTAAAATAAAAGACCTTATTATGACGTCATTAGTAAAACTGAGTTTTTCGAAATCTTAAACGGTTACCTTGAAATAAATCAAGAACAAAACATCATTAATTTAACGCACGGATTTTATGAATGTTCACTTAATTTATTTTAAAATTCTCGATAAATGAGATTTGTCTTACCCTCATGTAGCCTTCCAAACAATACTACCCTTAACATTTCTTGAATAACCAAAGAATCTTCGTCTTCGAGACCAGCGATATCAAGAAACATTGGAAAGCCAAAACTCTCTTTGTTCCCTCTGGTTATGTAATTAGCCTTGCTGAACCTGAAAAAGATACGCATTTAGTATAGATAAACCATTCTATTAAATCATAATTTGTTAAACAAACAATTTTGATATATTTAAAAGTAAGGAATGGACTTCCAACAGCACTCCGTTGCAGAACCCATAGTTAAGAAACATAAAATAAAAATAGAAAATACCAAAGTGTTAATATTGTTGTCGAAGAGCTGAAGCTGAAAGCTTAAAACAAATTATGTCTTCATCAATTATTCCTTGTTGAGACCGAAAAAAAAAAAAAAAAAAAAAATAGAAAGTCCTGTCTGCTTTGTAAGAAAGCAGCCTGCAGGACATAAAGTATCATATTTCGGATAATTCCGAGCAGTCTACTCTTCTACTAACATTTTCTTTTCTTTCTTGAATAACAACAAATCAGGATGGAATATCTGAGAGACACTTGTACAGTAGGCTGCTTTCTGGCAAAGAGTCTTTCATGAAAACTGCAATGTCGTCATATAGCAACTAAGCCCTTCCATCCGAAAAGAAAAGAAAGGAGGGGATCTTCAACAACACTCGGTTGCAGCACTCACGGCAAAACCGAAAAAAAAAACACCAAAATAATGCAAAACACGGAACAGAAATACACAGAAGGAGACACAAGAGTGACAAATGAGTTAAAGAAGATCCTGACGATAATCCCAACAGCACTCACAATAGAGCACAAAATTAATTATCGACGGATCCCTAGCAAGCTAGAGGTAGGACCAGGTGCCCGGGAGGAGTAAGCATCCCCTTTTGGCTAGCCGCACCCGCCGTCGATGTTTAAGCACGAAAATGAAAACAATATCTAAGATCCATGCACTCTCTGACGCTATGCCTATATAGAAAGTGCTATGGCGACAATGTCAGGGAAATAATTCAAGACACTTACTGTCAAACTCCTCGCGGGGAACTTTTTTACGAGCTCCACACGGCAAAGGGCATACGTGTGACACAAATGAGTTAAAGAAGATCCTGACGATAATCCCAACAGCACTCACAATAGAGCACAAAATTAAACATCGACGGACCCCTAGCAAGCTAGAGGTAGGACCAGGTGCCCGGGAGGAGTAAGCATCCCCTGTTGGCTAGCCGCACCCGCCACTCACATCAACAAGAAAAATTCCTATCTTATTATTATCAGTATCTACCTGTTCAGATGATAGGTTTCTTTGCTTCCAATATCTTGGTAGTTTCCTACAGCAGCCCTCTCAATCCAGTAGGGCGTGTCAGAGAAACTTGTCATCACTGTGTTCAGAAACGAAGACTTGCCAACACCTGCTGTGCCTTAAATTTATAGTTGCAGAATGTCGGACAAATTCATTCTCATGATTTTATTAGTTTTGCTTACTTTGTGTCACTAGAAGACCACTCTACATGGTACTTCTAATTACCAATCTACAACCTTGTACCAGCGAATTCTTAATAATTGTACCCTGATTACTGTGAAGAAGGAACTCCATGACGGGCCCTATCACAACCTCGGTAGGGAAGATATTGCCTCGACCACCTTTGATCTCTGTATTTCAGTAAGACTTCTCGCGTTATTGCATGCATGATCTCGCACCAGCTGACAGAAAACTTTTTTGTACATCCTTTATATTGTTATCGTTATATCAATTTACATCCATTGTGACTTGAATCTTGTTAGAGATCCCCTTCATTGTTTTACATTATAACTAGATAATTTCTGAATTCAAATCTGTAAAATTCAATTCTGTTTCCCATAGATTAACGGAATATCACACGTGTTTCAGTAGCCTCCCTTAGACGAGAATTTTAAAGAAATCTCCACGCTGAAGATTTCCGATTTTGGTAACTTAAAATTTCTTCATGTTCAGTCCTTGTAATAAACACCTAATCGATGTGTCATTCTAGTGGCACAAATGTAGAGCTTTAGTCCATTATGCGGGAGGACCGTGGTTCGAGTATGCACGAGAGGTGCAATTGCAGTTTTTATTAGAATGTAGGCACCAACATTTTTTTCTTCGCAAAGTAATGGTAAGCCTAGAGTGACGAAGAATATTCGAATTATTAATGGAATTACAGTTCACTTTGAACTTGAAAATTTTGTTCTGACTTTTTTACCTACAACCATATGTCATATCTATTCAGAAATAATCATATCTATCAGGATGTTTGAGAAGTGTTTGAATGTAGAGAAATTTTATCTTTCACACTATTCATATGAATATATCCATATGCATATGTCCATATCATTACACAAAACATTGATATACATATTGCATATTGTAATCATTGTAATTGCAGGAATGCTGCAGTGATATTTTACAAAAGTTAGAAAATCTTTATGCCTGAAAGTGTTTGAATGTAGAGAAACTAATAATATATCTTACCCGTATTGTAATATTATTATATCAGTAAAGAAAGGTAACTCTAATTGTATTTTAAGTCTTTTTACATGATGAAATACACATTCAGTCAGATTTTGCAACATATGACGTGGTCATTGAATGATTTCTTTCTATAAGAATCTGCACAATTTAATGAAGAAATCATATGAAAAGTTCCTTTTGAAAATCTTGCGCTGAAAAAAAAATATAGCCAAGAAATAAGAATGTCCATTACAATCAATGAATTATGTTTTTTTCTAAAAATTTTGTAGTAAAACATGTGACGTGTTATATCACCTTAATATGAGCCTCGTGTAAAACCTTATATGACCAGATCTTGTAATTATCATAGTCATAGAACGAGGCTTACACAAGGTAGGCCTTAGCAAGCAAATTTTCTAATAAGGTAGATTTTGAAGCAGGAGTTTAATATGCTTTCTGATTTTCATTAAAGTATACAATATCAGCTGTTGTACACAATCGGATTGCATCAAAGCGATTTGCAGAAAGGATCTGAAACCCAAAACATACATTCGATGTGGATGTTTTCATGTGTTTTCGTCCCTAGTTCTTACAATCCTGCAGCCAATTTCACGAAAATTCGAACGATTTTTAAACGTAAGTATAAAAAAATTCATAAACTCGATTTCACCAAAGTTCGTAAGTACAGAGATACGATAAAAATTGTTCGTAACTTTGCGACTGACTTAGGGCTGTCGCAAGTCATTAAGAAAATTCTTAGAATACCTACGAATTTCGTAAGTTTTTCTACGAAAATTCTTAAGTATAGTATAGAAAACAAAATGGCGTCCGTTTACTTATTATCAGTGATTGCGAGTCGAAATATTAAGACAGAAAGAGTTTTCAGAGACCGATCGCAGGTTCTTGATACCCTATCTGACCAAGAACTAATTCGTAGGTACAGATTTCCAAGGCAAGAAATCTTGATAATCACAGATTCGGTTACCGATGATGTACAAAGACCAACAGCTCGATCATCGCCCATTCCACCGCACATTCAGGTACTATTTAGATATAAATCATTATTATAGCAGGTGATACTGCAGATTCTCTTCTGATGACGTCATACTTTACTGGGTGATGACGTCAGATACAGTAGACAGTCATCGTTTCATGATTTCAGTGCACATATTTTCTGTCCTACTACTGGTGTTAAATATAAAATTTTGAAAGAAAATATTTCTTCGACTCTGTTACCTTATTTCACCATATTTCTCATTTTCCCCCCGAAATCTTAGGACTTGAAGGTAAATTTTATAAAGTTTATTGCCTAAAATTAAAAGAGCCCCATTCTCGTTGAAAACAATAAAAATGAAACTTTTACAAACTCATTCGTATGCAAAACGGTTACAATTCATTGGCAGATTCTAGGGGGTGCACATTGTTTTCAGGAAATTTTTAATATTACCATTGGCAAAGTTTTACATTTTGGACTTAGTAAAAATTTTCTCCTGCGCCCCTTCCATCCCCTCAACTCACCATCAGTAAAATAACAAAAGACGTAATTTTTTTTCTATCATAAATGTAGAGATGAAAGGTATTTTCCACAAAGGACTGAAAGTTCCAATGACTTTGCCCCTTCCACCTTTATTTCCATTATGACCGCGTTCAGAACGCCCCCCCCCCCCCTTTCCGACTTTCTAACATGAATTGAATATTTAAGTTATCAAATGTGTTTATCTGAATCTAAGCATTCTTGTTGTTAGGGAACTAGTTCGTACCAGTTAAATATTTTCATATGCAACGTACTCAAACGATCATTTTCTTTTATATTTTATTTTTACGAATTCGGAATAAATTCATGTTTTGTTAATTAGAAGTTACGCGGTTTTACACAAGTTGTGGTACAACAGCTTGCATTTCATCATCCAATAAAATGGCACAAATTAGCATTCAATTATTAATTATATGCAATACATTGATGCTTAAAATATATCTTTAATTAATTACTCAAAGGTAAATTATCCTTGTATAGATCTAAATTAATATGACCTGAACCTATGGTCAATGAGATGTGATTTCAAGGTCACAACGAACTTAAAGTTGTGGATTAAACGTTTGGTTTCGTCAGGTTGAGATCAAACCTGAAAATAGAATCTCCTACGCAAACATAACCTTGTTCAAGGTCCAATTTTCATCTCAAGGTCACACCCAAATGTTACCAAGGAACATTTTTTTAATCTGAAGTGTAAGAGTTCATTATTTATAAAAAATGTTTCTTTGTATCTAGGTCTCTAACCTTGACCTTGTCTCAAGGTTTTTGGACAGATTTCAAGGTTACAGTAATTTCGTTGTTATCATAGATTAAAGTTTAAAATATTTGGTGATTTTAAGATATATTTCACGTTTACAAAGGTTTTGACGACACTGAGATTCCTAGCAAAGGATGATTTCCATTCGGAGACAGCCAATTTGCATGGCATATCTGTTTCATCTGCATGTAGAGTCATCGATGGGGTATGCAAAGACATTTGCTCACGCATGAACAACATAAATTTTCCCACTAGTCAGGAAGAGTTCAGAAATATAAAGGAAGGATTCTACAGAATAGCAGAGTTTCCAAATGTAATCGGTGCCATTGATGGGACCTTAGTCCCCATTTTGGCACCTGGTGAGGACGAAGAGGCCTACGTTTGTAGGAAAAAACTTCCACGCCATAAACGTACAGGCAATCTGTAAGAGTAACCTCAGGTGAAATTAAAATTATATATATTTGCTACAACTTCATTAGATACTGCTCTCATGTATGACATGCTTATTCCTTGTCACCTTTCTGTTTGTATAAAATGTGTCGCCCCTGTGACCTTAACCTTTGACCTTCATTTAAAAGACTCCAACATTGGCCAATATTTCTTTTCTGTAAGAGGCAGGACTTGCCATATTTGACATGTATATTTCTTGTGACAAGACCTTTATGGTACCAAAATTTTTATCATTTGACCTTGACTCTGACCTACATTTGAAGTACTAAGCATCTCATTTCTGGCATGTATATTCCAATTGACAAGATTTTTGTCAGGAACTAAATCTATTATCACAATACTATCTTATGACCTTGACTGTGGACTTTGACCTACATCCCCAGATTTAGTATTGACCATTACTTTTGGAAAAAAAATCCTTTTCCAAAGGATCTTCACTATTTACAATCTATGACCTTGACCTATGATCTTGAAAATCAACGGGTCTTTTTCTCCTATCATAAGCAATAAGTTTATGAAGTTTGGTAAAGATTAAAAAAACTGAGTCCTCTAGATTGTATAATTTCCAATCAGTGACCTTGACATATGACATTGAAAATCAATAGAGCTCTTCCCCTTGCCAAAAGGAATAAGTTTATCAAGTTTTGAAAAGATCCAATGAAAACTGCACCCTCTAGATTGTATATACAAGGATTTAAACCATTTCCATTCTGTGACCTTGATCTTGAAAATCAATAGGGTTTCTCCTCCAATCATAGGCAAGAAATCAAGATCAAACAAAAACCTGCTCTCTCAAGGTTGTTTACAAGAATTTTAACTATTTAGCTATCTGAGACATTGACCTGTGATCTTGAAAATCGATAGGCTTCTTCCTCTTGGCAAAGGGAATAAGTGTATGAAGTTTGGTCAAGATCTAATCCAAACTGTGTACTCTAGGCTGTATACAAGGATTTTAGCCATTTCTTTATCTGTGACCTTGATCTTTGACCTTAAAAATCAGTAGGTTTCGAGATTTCAAATTCATGATACTGCCCAAACAAAAATAATTTTTAACAAAATACCGACATGATACCAATGTAATACTAATGAGATATACTTTAGTATCACGTTACAGTATCTTGTTGATATCAGCTCTTATTGTGATACTAACAAAATACTCCAGTCCTATTCAGTGATGAATATCCTGTTAGTATCCCATTAAGACAGTGTATTGCATTGGTATCACATTAAACTTAAACTTTCTCTGTTAATATCTTGTTGGTATTTTGTTTCACTTTGAAATTTGTTCTGACCTGCCAGTAGTGGAAGCTAAAATAACAAAATACTAATATGATACTGCCCTTCTCAACTACACCCTGTGTGATGTCATCAATGAGTCATCAGTGACTTCACACATTTCAAATCTGGCTGATACACATGCAAGCACATGGAGTTTGAGATTTGTTAGGATGTTAAAATTTAGTTTGAATACAGGTGGATATCAAGTTTAACTTATTTTCAAAGACTGATATTAATACCATTGGACACAATATCAAGGACAATATAATATTTATACATACTGGATGTCAGATTGTGCATATGTATGGATGAATTGTGCTCCGTCTACTTGGAAAGTATCATAACTAGTAAGTTTCTTTGCTATTATAATAATGCATGTATTTTAAAAATACATATTTTGTTTTAAGTATTATAAATGTAAAGTTTATGTATTGGATTACCCACATTCACCCAAAAATGTTTTACAAATTATTTTGATATATAAATGAATTCAATTATTTCAAGCATAATAACTTATATTTCTCCTTTTAACTTCTGTAATCATTCAAATCCATGAGTGAGGTATAAACAAATTCAAATTCTCACGTAGTCCGTCTTTGATTTATCGGGGTCATAATATATATTGCAGTATCACATTAGTATTTTATTACTGTTTTATGGTAACAAAGGAAGTATCTCATTGATATCACATTTTGGTATCATGTTGGTATTTTATTTCAAAAGCAATGCAAGATGAGAAGTATCCCATTAGTATCACATATACTATCCCATTGGGTATCCCATTAGTATCACATTGTCGTATCCAATTGGTATCACATTGAGTATCCCATTAGCATCACATGGTAGTATCCCATTGGTATCTCATAGGTATCTTGTTAACCTCATTTGCATGTGAATTTTGATACTATACCACATTAGTATCATGTTAGAGTATCCTGTTTACCCAATTTTTTTGTTTGGGTGACTGTAACATTTGATCAATATCAGTATTTGAAAACATTAACATTGTTCACAACTTCTTCAAGTGAAGATGATAGACAATAATGGGTTATAAAGGGGTACCTTTGTCAGTACATGTCCTAGTTGAAAATAATTTGTATACCTTTTACATGTGCAAATGCAAAGGGAAAGACAGTGGAATAAAGGAATGGGGGGGCATCTTAATGTCAAATTTTGTTTGTCTACCGTTTAAGAAGCGATCAAGTACAATTTTACTTAAAAAAACCAATCTAACTTCTCTCATCAATCTCTTAAGTCAATGTAAAATTAATTGGTTATTTTTCAACTTCATGTAATTTTCAAATGTATGAAGTATTATTTAATTCATGAATGGCAGGCTGGATGGACAGATAGAAAATGCAATGCAAATGCACTGCATAAAAATGCAGAAGTTCAATGTACTGGAATTAATATGTTTTAAACATATCCAAAACACAGATTTACCAACGTAGTTTGCCGTTGGCCTGGTGCAACACATGATGCATTTGTTTTGAGCCAAAGCAAAGCACAAAATTCCAGAGCACTTGGAGGGCACATTGGAAGGATGGCTGCTTGGAGATTCTGGATATCCTTTAAAGAAATGGTTGATGACTCCCCTAGCGAATCCAGTACTTGAGAAAGAAATCAAGTATAATCAGGCTCATATTAAGACAAGAAACACCATTGAAAGAGCCTTTGGAGTTTTAAAATCTCGATGTAGGTAAATTGATCTTGTGTAAATCAACACTTAAATTCACTTTATTAAAATAAAATGGACAGTTGTGACATAAAGAAACTTGCAAACAAGTCCTTTAATACATTTCCAAGCTTGATTCAAACCGCCTGATGGTATTTATTTAATTGATAATTTGATATTAAATCAAATTGTCTGGCTCACATCAATTGTACAGTTTAAACATTTTCAATTGAAGGTGCATTCACAAGACAGGAGGGTGCTTGTCATACAAACCAGAAAAGTGTGCACTCATTATTGGAACAGTTTTTAGATTGCACAACATGTGCATTAATGAGAAATTTATTCCTTTGCTTACAGGGGAGAGTCCAGTAATTCATTTTTGTCCATTTTCCCATAGGCCGCAATGTTAACGAAATCTTGTCGCATTTCACATATACATTTCCAATGCTTACAATCTATACATGAAATTAACCGTTAATGCTAGCGAGTCAAAAATATGTCAGAATAAAAACTTTTTATCATTAGAATCTGAAGACAGGAAGTGTAGTTCAAGGTCACCCTAAAATCTGCACTAAATGGAGCAGTTATTTTTGCCTCTAAAATAGCATAATTTCTACAGCTTTTAGATATTAATGAATGAATTTTCAGGAATTATTTCTGTATTAATGTAAAGCAAGAAATGTTTCTATTCTAAAAAGACCAATTTTGTAATTATTGTCCAATCAGAACATCAGAAACATAATTATTTACAGGCTCGCATGTACCCTACACAAAATTGAAAAATAGAATTTCCTCTGTTTTACCTGACTCTTCCCTATACACAGGACAAAAACATAATAAACTTGGGAAATAATGATGTATATCAAAATACATCAGTCAATACAGATGCTCAAGGGTTGCGAAGAAGATTGATTGATAGATTTTAGGTTTGTAGATGAAATTTATTCAAAACATTTAAATACTAAGCACTGAGTCTATGAGAAAGTGGGCTAAAATTTAGCAACCATATATTATAAATATCCAACAAGTGTAAAATAAAATTGTCATAACAACAATGTTTTTAACAATAGAAAATTATAAATGCAAAACAAGTCATTCCATCTCATAATCACAGAGATATTATCTACCATATTACTGGACAAAAAAATTAAGGGATCATTCTCGTTCAAAATAGTGTTGTGTATAAATTGTCATCAAAATACTGGAGCTAAACTAGGGACATTATTACAAAGAGAAACCGGTCAAACAGAATGTCTGGTCATTGCTTTCATTTTTTGCTAAAATTTCTTTTCAAATTTCTCCCATTTCCAGTTCTGATTAAAATGCTTATTTTACCAAAAATCATAACTTTTTCTCTTTTATCTTTTTTTTAATTACCCTTACTTAATAAACCTTCCTGATTCATTAAACTTGTGATTATCATTTAAGTATAAATTATTGTGCAGTTTAAAACTCATTTTAATGTAAAAATTTTCTTTTTGTTTTTCTTACGTTTTCAAAATTTGAATTGAGGCTTATGTCAGATTTTTGTTTACAGCAATGAGCTCAGTTTGAAAACCGGATTTTCAAAACAATATCATTGTGTACTTTGGATCAGACATGCAATTTCTACTGATTAATTATGAATTATTCATTCTATGTAGATATTGGGTCAAATTTCTATTTTTCTGAAATTTTCATTTTAACAGAAATTGGTAAGAGATAGACACTTGGCTCCATTGACTTTTTTGTAGCCCAAAGTTGTACAAATACTGACAACTTACTTAAAAAGTAATGTTTATCTCAGTTATGACAATAGAACTATGCAAATAAAACAAAGTTCATATCACAATGGTAATCCAATGTAAACTCTAAATAAATGTCCTTAACTTCTTTTGTGCAGTATATGTAAGTAACTAACTATAAAATGTGGAGACTTTGAAAATAATGTAACGTATTTGACTTCTTTTAAGACTTATTTAAATCCTTAAAATTCTGGAATTTTGATGATTGGAGACACAGACAGAAGGAGATTATCCTCAGGTTCTTTGGACAGCTTGAGCGCTGAAACAATGGTTTCCATAACTTCTCTTGTTTTCTTGGTCTCTCAGACAAGATCCTGCAGTAATCTTAATTTTTTGACTCTGTCTTCTCCTTTCTCCCTTTCAATATCCAGTAATTCTCTGTTGAAGTCCTCAGATCTTCTTTTCATACTCTTTGAACCTATTGAAATATGAACTTTATTATATTGACAGCTTAGAAATAAAAAACAAGTCCAGTAAACATTAAAAAAATATCACATAAAATTTACATATTCAAAGGGCTTACATTGGTACTTCTTTGATGTTTATCAAGTTAAGTTAGAAGGTAAACTGCAAACAAAATCATTATTCATATGTACACCACAAATTCTATCTAATGATATCTCATGTTGAAAGAAAACTATTACCCAAAGTATGGTACTTGGCTGAGATTGGATGAAGTTAAATTCTGAGTTACATAATTTTAATACTAATACATTGACTTAATATTCTCATTTTGATAAATTTATAGCACATAACTAAATTCATAAAATTTCAATTTAAACTTACATGTCTTTTTTCTAGAGGCACAGAAAGAATCAGTACTAGTTGAGCATTTCCCTTCAACAACAGGATCTACTTTATCAGACTCAGTACATCTAGCATCAATTTGTGACTTCTTTATTACTTCAGCACATTCTTTAGCAGAAACTACAATGACAATTATGAAACTTTCAAGGTCTACTTGATTTGATCTAACTCCATGCCATGTTAAAATGAGATATTTATTACAGAATTCTTACGACATTAATATAGTCAATTTACAAATCATATCTTGAAATCAAGGTTTAACATCAAAGTAAATATCAACAAGTCAGTAAATGAAATCAGTTAATCAAGTGCACTCTATATTCCATTTAGTCTTGGTAGAAAAAAGTCTGACTCAAAATTGCAACTAAACACATGCTAAAAGGTCAAGGACAAACCTCTAGGTCAAGCTCCTGTTTAAGATTAATGTACATGTTCTATACATGTAATAAAAAACTACATGTATCATTTGGCACAATGGTCAAGATCTGAAGTCAAGTCTGCTTGCTTAAGGTAGTTCGGTATAGGCGTCATATGGAAGTTGCGCTTTCCGTATAACAGCTTCATTTGATACAAATTATTATATATTCTGAAAGTCGAATATAAATTCTATAAAATTCTGTAAATAATGTTTATTTTCAAAGTGTTTCTTAAGTGTAATATCGTAACAAAGTCTACACATGACACTACACGCATGAAGTTATTTTGTGTTGTACTTCCGTATTAGATTTGTAAAGATTGCGTAAAATAAGATAAAATATACAATTGAATATCATAATAATTACCCAGTCATGAAGCTTTAAATTTGCGCTAATCGGTTAGGTAAAATATAACCTTTGATTCGGAATATGCAGAGAAAATTTTACTTCATCTTAAAGGAGTCATTAATAGCATGCCACAATTTACGATCTAAATGCGTTTTGAGTCAATTCTTTAAATCAAGTCGAGATTTTATCATAAAACTTCTTCTATACATTATATCAGATGTACTCTATAAATAGATGAAATAAAACAAATCAAAAAATCCTTTAGTTTTTCTGCTTATTTCACATCTGTCTGCATATGTAACCTGATTTACGTCAAATATCTGCGTTGTTTTGTTGCGACGCAGTAACGAATATACATGTATTGCGTTATCCTACATTAGTGAATGGATTTTTTACTTTGCATCATCAAAATGTACAAAATATTCTAAGCATTTAGAAAATATTTAATATTGTATATACAGCATACATAATGACGTTATTTTTATATTATAATGCGGGCTTCTGAAAATATTTATTCGTTTTTGCTCGAAAAAGAGTGAAAAAAATAAGATTTTTGCATCATTAATCGAAAAATTTTAAAAACTAGTCGATTTTTTTCCTTTATATTCAAATTATATATTCTTGAAGATATTTTGATTATAATTATTAAATAAAAATGATCAAAACATGGTGTAGTTTTTTTGCTGTTTTCAACTTAATCTTGATCATAAATTTGTCTTCCCGTCATTTTTGGCTAATCTTTAACGTCCATATTTGACAGAGAACGAAATTTCATTCATTGTAGAATTAAAAAGATAAGAATTCTTCTTATTTGAATACAATTACATGTACACATACGTACATGTTGAACATATAAAAATGACTCTTTTTATTTTCTTGACGATCGCATAAACACATGCATTCAAGAGAATGTTGCTTAACTTATAAAAGTAAACAAATATTCCGCTGCAAAGAGAAAAAGTCAATGCAGATAACCATATATTTGTTGTTTGCGTCTCAAGTGTTAATCTGTATAGAAAAGGCGCAGTTTTAGTGTTAATCAGCTTTGGTTGAGTCAAAGTATAACAATGAACTGTAAATAAAGCAAACAAAAAATGAATGAAATTTTTTTTTGTTTGATTTTACATCTGTGAAGGTAAACGGGTATCGTCCCCGGTTAGCTCAGTCTTTATGAACGTCTGCTAAGATACATGTAGAACGGCGAACACATTTCCTAATAAAGACTAAATATATGCAGCAAGATAATCAGACGGATTCGGACTTACGAACAGACAATGTGCATCCACGACGTTCGAAAATTCGTGCATTTCATGCAAGTCCTCTCCTACAAATAAATAACTATTTTTCTTGTTTTCATAGCATTCTGCGTACATTTTATATACTTAACTACTATTCTTTGCTTTAATCAAAGGGACCCAAGTCAGAATATGAGACAATTTGTTGGGTCTCTCCCATGCGTTATTTTGAGATGAGAGCATCAACTCACTCCGCGTTTACACAGAGATGCTGCCGAGGACTGTCCGAGCACCGTTTTGTTTGTTTTTATTCCTGTTTTCTTTTAATCTGCAAGAAATAACCTGTCGTCTATCATTATCTTGTAATTCATTTTTTTATTTTTTCGCAATGAGCTTTGGAACAAATGAGAACGACGTTGTCAAAATATATTCGTTTCCTTAGCGAACGTAAAGCTGACGTTGCGAAAGGTTAAAGCTAATTCTTTTAACTCTCTTTATTTCAGAAACAAATAAGGCCACTGTTGATATAGAAACATTATTAGATTAAGGAGAGCTTACCCTCTAACTCATTCGCTCACATATTTTCCTCCGTGCAACTTTTCTCGATAACATTTACCCTTAAATCGAGATGTTTCATAAAATTTCGATATGATTTGCGCTTTTCTTGACACAAAACTACAGGTAAAATATGATAACTTAAAAATAATATCATTATAATCATAAAGAAATTTACACTTTCATTGTAAAAGCTAATTACTAGTGCTTATTGAACTTTATGTGGGATGCCCAATGAAATGCATGCAAGTAACGTCGCTAAGAAGACAATTTACGCATTGCGCAAAAATAAGCAGTTTTACAAATCTGACGGTTTTTAAAAATTATTATGTGCATAATCTAACGCAGATTTTGATATAAACATTCAGAAAAGATCTTTCTGATTCCATAGATTCCAATTTCATTTCAAAATGTTGAGAAATAAGCAAATTACGCGACGTTGAGTTTTGGAAACCTCTAAAGGATATATATGCTGGCTAGAGTTACGTTCCTTAGGTGTACCGAACGTCTTTAAATGTATATATATCTCCATCCAACAATTGAAAAATGGGATATTACATTACTACAATAAATTTTTCTTCCAGTTCAGGGCCAAACATGAAGGTCAAACAAATAAAGTCATCTCATTATTTCCTATCTCCTTGCAAACTTACCTTCATCAGCAGTATCAAATCCACCTTCTATCCCATGAATGTAAACGTCTTCAAATTGAATAGCATCATTTAAGAACGGATAAATTGGCAACATGGACCAGACATGCACGTTTCGGGTACTTAACCCTCGTCAGTGATCCTCAAATCTAAACAATGTAATATGCCAAACAATTATGAAAGTTACTTTGTCGAAAAAGCGTACCGAAAGACGTAGCAGGATGGGTGGGATATGATTCTACAGGACCCACGTTTTTGAAATTTCAGGAAATTTTGATAGCAGAAATTTTAGAATGCGTTGAAGAAACGATCAACCGAAATTGATCGAACTTGGCTACATGTGCCCTCGGGGACTCCTGGTCCACCAGCAGTGACACTCACCAAGTGGTATAAATGTAAACGTCTTCAAATTGAATAGCATCATTTAAGAACAGATAAATTGGCAACATGGACCAGACATGCACGTTTCGGGTACTTAACCCTCGTCAGTGATCCTCAAATCTAAACAATGTAATATGCCAAACAATTATGAAAGTTACTTTGTCGAAAAAGCGTACCGAAAGACGTAGCAGGATGGGTGGAATATGATGCTACAGGACCCACGTTTTTGAAATTTCAGGAAATTTTGATAGCAGAAATTTTAGAATGCGTTGAAGAAACGATCAACCGAAATTGATCGAACTTGGCTACATGTGCCCTCGGGGACTCCTGGTCCACCAGCAGTGACACTCACCAAGTGGTATAAATGTAAACGTCTTCAAATTGAATAGCATCATTTAAGAACTGATAAATTGGCAACATGGACCAGACAAGCACGTTTCGGGTACTTAACCCTCGTCAGTGATCCTCAAATCTAAACAATGTAATATGCCAAACAATTATGAAAGTTACTTTGTCGAAAAAGCGTATCGAAAGACGTAGCAGGATGGTAGGGATATGATGCTAGAGGACCCACGTTTTTGAAATTTCAGGAAATTTTGATAGCAGAAATTTTAGAATGCGTTGAAGAAACGATCAACCGAAATTGATCGAACTTGGCTACATGTGCCCTCGGGGACTCCTGGTCCACCAGCAGTGACACTCACCAAGTGGTATAAATGTAAACGTCTTCAAATTGAATAGCATCATTTAAGAACAGATAAATTGGCAACATGGACCAGACATGCACGTTTCGGGTACTTAACCCTCGTCAGTGATCCTCAAATCTAAACAATGTAATATGCCAAACAATTATGAAAGTTACTTTGTCGAAAAAGCGTACCGAAAACGTAGCAGGATGGGTGGGATATGATGCTACAGGACCCACGTTTTTGAAATTTCAGGAAATTTTGATAGCAGAAATTTTAGAATGCGTTGAAGAAACGATCAACCGAAATTGATCGAACTTGGCTACATGTGCCCCCGGGGACTCCAGGTCCACCAGCAGTGACACTCACCAAGTGGTATAAATGTAAACGTCTTCAAATTGAATAGCATCATTTAAGAACAGATAAATAGGAAACATGGACCAGACATGCACGGTTCGGGTACTTAACCCTCGTCAGTGATCCTCAAATCTAAACAATGTAATATGCCAAACAATTATGAAAGTTACTTTGTCGAAAAAGCGTACCGAAAGACGTAGCAGAACGGATGGGATATGATGCTAGAGGACCCACGTTTTTGAAATTTCAGGAAATTTTGATAGCAGAAATTTTAGAATGCGTTGAAGAAACGATCAACCGAAATTGATCGAACTTGTCTACATGTGCCCTCGGGGACTCCTGGTCCACCAGCAGTGACACTCACCAAGTGGTATAAATGTAAACGTCTTCAAATTGAATAGCATCATTTAAGAACAGATAAATTGGCAACATGGACCAGACATGCACGTTTCGGGTACTTAACCCTCATCAGTGATCCTCAAATCTAAACAATGTAATATGCCAAACAATTATGAAAGTTACTTTGTCGAAAAAGCGTACCGAAAGACGTAGCAGGATGGGTGGGATATGATGCTACAGGACCCACGTTTTTGAAATTTCAGGAAATTTTGATAGCAGAAATTTTAGAATGCGTTGAAGAAACGATCAACCGAAATTGATCGAACTTGGCTACATGTGCCCTCGGGGACTCCTGGTCCACCAGCAGTGACACTCACCAAGTGGTATAAATGTAAACGTCTTCAAATTGAATAGCATCATTTAAGAACAGATAAATTGGCAACATGGACCAGACATGCACGTTTCGGGTACTTAACCCTCGTCAGTGATGCTTGATTTGGCAATAATACCTATAGATGATGGAAAAAATTAAATGAAATCGCTTGTTTTGAAATAATTTTCTAATTATTTAGACTTAATAATGAAACCAATTCATTTAAATTTAAAAAAGAAAAAAAAATCATACATGTATCATTATGACTCTCTGAATTAAAGAGCATACACTAGGGGGATTTTTGTCATGATACCAATACATATAAATTAATGTTTTTATTTAATACCTTGACAGTCATTACGAAAACTTTCTTCTACCACTTTTTGTTAAGTTTATTGGTTAAATTCTACTGGTCCGGCAGGATTTCTACTGGCCTCAGGCATCGAGCCAGTGGGTTATTGTGAAGACTGATTTATCAAATTTAATTGACCATGACCTTGGACATTCTCTGCCCTAACTCATAGTCATACTCAAATTGTATTGTATTGTACTTGACTATTTCATGTAATTTGTACATCAATTTTATAAATAAAGGTTAGAACAAAAATAATACCTGTTGTTCATGTGCTTCAAAGGAAGCAATATGGGCTGGGCCACCACCAGTCTTCCTTGCCTCCCTACCTTCCTCAACAGCTTTGCGCTTTACTCTGTGCTTTAGGTCAGCCCATTTCTTGTAGACCTCTTTTTGGGTACGAGGTGTTACACTCACAGAGTTTACCCTAAAAAAATTTTGGTTTTCATTATATTGATTAAAGATGTAAGAATCTTATTTACCATTTATTAAGGTTTAAAGGCTATAATACTCTACTTCTAAATGTTTTGCATGAAGAAAATTTCAATACCATGACAGTGCTTTTTCTCACTTTTGGGGGAACTCCTGGAGCGGGGTCAGGGCCGATAAGTGGGGGAAAACATGTGCGCAGACTACTCAAAATAACCTACATATCAACTAGACAATAGACTTATTATATTGCAAAAAGAATTATGTCCTCCCATCCTCGACGAAGATGAGTGAGGTTATGCTATACCCCCGCGCGTACACGTCCGTGTCCGCATCCGGTTAAGAAGTTTGGGGTAGCTCAGTATTTGGCAAAGTACTGATGTTACAGTAACCAAACTTGCACAAGTGATTCATCTTGGAGTGCGGAGGGGAACGCATGCGTTGGATGCTGCATCTGACCTACATTTTCCGCTTGAGTGACTTGGTTAAGAAGTTTGAGGTAGTTCAGCTCAGTGTGACTTGGGTAAGGAGTTTAGGGTAGCTTAGTATCTGACAAAGTACTGATACTACAGTAACCAAACTTGCAAAAGTGATTCATTTTGGGATGCTGAGATGAACCCATGCATCAGATGCAGCATCTGACCTACTTTTCCTACTGAGTGATTTTGTCTTTAAAAGCCAATAATGAGCAAAGTATAAGTGCTACATGTACCAAACTTTCATATTGGATGTATCTTTGATCAAACTTTCATAAAATGACCTTGACCTACTTTTTCTGCTTGAATGATTTTGCCATAAAAAGCAAATATTGAGCAAAGTATAAGTGCTCCATATACAAAACTTTCATATTAGATGTATCTTTGATTAAGCTTTCATAAAATGATCTTGACCTACTTTCCCCTCTTGAATGATTTTGCCTTAAAAAACAAATATACATGTACTTAGAAATATGTTTAAATTGAATTTTGCTGCCACGAGGTGAGCTTCGTAATCTGTGAATACCTATGTTTTCAGGTGCTGTTCACAAGAATCCTAGGGGGCACAGTAACACAAAATCAGTAAAACAGAAAGATGCTCCCCGCGGACACAATTAATAATTGAATTTTTTTAACCTTTCAGGAATGATAATCAATTACCTTGACCTCTAACTCTTATATGACCTTGAAGACTTTTTTCTGAAACTGCACATCATGCAAAACAGTCTGTGAAGATTGAAAAAAAGTATCCCCATGAATTAATGTATAATACACCCCGCCCTTTTTTTGGTACACAAGTTCATCAAAGCAAAAAATTCACACAGGAATGCAAATGTCCTTGACCTTTATGAATTACCTTAAGTAACCTTTGTTTTAAGGGTATATCGAATAAACAATTGTGGGATATATGATGACATTCTCAACAACAGCCTATATATACATTAAACTGCATAATACAATATATACATTCACCTGTGACCTGAACTTGTGTGTACCCCCTCCCCTTTTGGTACACAATTTCTCATTGATCAACGCAATAAAAAATCTTATAACCCGACGTAAACCCGTATTTTATTTAAATTTAATTTTTAAATGATTATACGTTTTTTCATAATTGTTCAAAATTTCAGACCGTTTTGAAAAAAAAAACACTGATTTTTGATGACTTTTTAAATCCTTTATTGTAAACGAGCTATTTTTAGCTTAGAAATTACCTTGACCTTTGACGATCGGCCTAATGTGACCTTGGTCCTAAACATGCTAAAGGGGCTAACCTAATGATTGAGGGATCTATGGAGATCACTCAGTCATAACAGTGTTTTTTCTCAGGGTACATCGATCATGTGTATATTTATCATAGTAGTGGTGCATGATATATAGATGCATAATGATAGCTTTTATTAAACTTACACTCGAATGACCATTCAGCAATGAAAATTACTTGAATATTTAAAGGTTGAAATGAAAGTCTTGTACTACATAACAAGTTCAAAAGTAATTGAAATGGTTGCAAGGCCTCGGGCTTATAGATCATTTTCAAATCACAGAAAGCACAAAATGTCCGAGTCAACATCTTTTGGCGTTGTTTTTCATTATGACGTCACTGTTAAAAGACGCCATTCCATAGTGACATAACAATGAAAAAGTGTGCTTATTTTGTCAGCCATAACGAATTTTGGCACATGGCCTACTTGTTCAAATTTAAGGTCAAATGTACTTAACTATCCATCAACTGGAATCTGACACACCCTTGAGAGTCAAACATGCACCTAAAAGCTACACAGAATTTCAAGAAGTACTATTACAGTATTGAGGAAGCAAGTACTCAATGTCCTCCAGAAAGACATATCTAACCTTAGGAGGAATGTGTTCAATTCCTGTGCATCCAACACATGCATGTAATTTATCCAATATATATTTATTCACAAATTATTAATCTAAATCAAATTTTATGGTCATCTATGCATATACATGTATAGTACTGTTTCTGTTATATATCTCTTAAATTTACCAATATTTAATTAGGTCATTGAGCAATCACTGATCGATTTCTCTCAGCTACATGTAGGGTGGTGGGGGGATACCAATTTTTGGCCCCCTCCCCCATCTTGTTTGAGATTTAACTTTTACGCACTTATGGGAGCGTAGTAGTAAAAAACAGTATATTTCAAGAATTAAATAAATGCAGCCAAGAATCTCGAACAAGATGAAGCCCCCCCCCCCCCCATTCACAGCGACACACACCACATAGGTGCCTGCAGATACGATAGTTTGAACTTTTCATCCCCACTGGGGGCCCCCATTTTTAATCCAACAATCAATGTGACTAAATGGGAACTTTACAGGCATTTTATTCATGATTCCGAGAAAGAAAGTGGGGAGAGGGATGGAAACAATCATATATGCAGGCAGGCTCAATACAATGAGTAAACTCTGATCAAGAATTACTTTGACGTTATTTCTTGCCAACATAATTTTTTGTCGCTGTGTATTAGGAAGTTGCTAAACTTCCCCTGGATTACATTGATCCTTGAGGACGCTTCCTCTCACAGGACCTCTATCTCCTCTTTGCTCCAGTTGGTTTTCCGTTTTTTATCTTCCATATTGTAAATTCAGAAATACTTACGTCATAAACAGCCGACATATCTTCGTCCTGTCTGAAACACGAATCGAAAGTAGACACGCCCACGAACAGCGCATGTGCATAAAGCACAAGAACCTTCCGTTGCTATGCATAAAATTACTTACGAAAAAAGTCACGAAAATAATCTTAAGAATTTTTTTAAAGAGGTTACGAACACGTTCGTGAAATTGTCATAAGTAGTTTCTTAAGAAATACGTAAGTACGTTTACTTAAGAAAATACTTACGAATTTTCGTGAAATTGGCTGCTGTTTTCCTGTAATATTCATTCTGGTTGGTGGTCATGCTGGAGATCCAAATAGTCCATAACTAGAGTTACATTTATTTAAATCATTTAATGAAAATTCAATTTGATTATCCTTTATTCTTTCTTGTAAAATATAAAAAACATTGCGTTGATATACACAGATGAAGTTCCGATGTCATAAACAAAGGCGAAAGAATAACTTGAGTAACGAATAAAGATAATTTAATCAACTACCATTAATAGTCTAGTTTCACGACGATGAATAAAAACTTTTTAAGATGGATGATAATAACTAGAACCTACCAATCACAATAACGTTCATGGATCTCTGGTGCTTTACAGTCTCTTTGAACCTGTCTAGGACTTTTCTTTTTTCCGTGCGTTGATCACCTCTCCGATTCATCATGAGATTGATGTTTATTTATTTGCTGAAATGCATTTTGTACTAACAGTGAGGTCATCTAACAGTAAGGAAGTTTTTTACGCTACAATTGTGCGTTCGTCGAGACCTCTTGGTAACCGGAAAATGGGAGGGTTGTGCGCATGTAATCCGGATAGCCACACCATTTGCTACTTGTCCTACGTTGGCACCGGTTACATATTGGTCTCGTTGGTTTATTTGTAGTCTTTTGTGTTTGAAGTTTCATCAAAGAAAGGAGGGGATCTCCAACAACACTAGGTTGCAGCACCCACAGCAAAATCCCAAAACACCCATGCAAAAAAACACTGAACAGATACCCACAGAAAGAGACGCAAAAGGGACGAGGAACACCAACTCACAACATAGAAACATGAAACATAAAAGACTACAAATAAACCAACGAGACCTATGGGCAACCGGTGCCGACTTAGGACGGCCATCTGCCACGTAAATAGCAGAAGGTGTGGTTATCCTGGATTACGTGCGCACAACCCTCCCACTATTCCGATTTCCCAGAGGTCTCGAAGAACGCACAATTATGGTGTAAAATAACCTCCTCACTGTTAGATGACCACACACAAACAAGACAGTAAAACACATGGGTCCAAGCAACACAGATGAATATGTAAATGGATATAAAAAGAGGACGTGCGTAATACAGTCCGTGCTCTGCCGGCTGTAGCGAGCTCATATATGTTATCACCCGAGGAGTCCGACTGACATTCAGAGAGGACAGGTGGTCGGGACCCTGTCTTCTCTAAGGAGGTTTGGACAGGGCCCGTCATGGAGTCCTGTCGTCACAGTCAGTCAGAGTGCAAGTCTTAAGAATGTGCTCGTACAAGACTGTATATTGGTCAAGTACCAAGCTTAGTGCCTGCCCGTCTGGTGACATTAGGGTCATATCCACGGTATAAAAGGCGTTTGATGACTCTGACGCATTTTCGATACATATGCTGTCTACCTTTGATCCTTCTTATTTTGTTAATTATGTCACCATAAAATGCAGGTTGTGAAATACCTAAAGTAATATACTCCGTTGCTTGTATGGGTCCGAATTTCAAAAGAAGTTGATCATAATTTTTGTAAAATTTCCAGAAAGTCTTTACTAGTTTTTGAAAGCGAAAACCTTGACCTAAAAGTTTCTTTGTAATTTGTAGATTTCTATTGTGAAAATCCAAAACATCAGTACATGCTCTAGCATACCGGATGAGCTGTGAAATGTAGATACCGTATGACGGTAATCTAGGGACATCACCGTCAAGCCAGGGGAAATTTACTATGTTGAATCCAAAATCACCTCGTTTGTCATATACACTTGTATGAATTTCTCCATTGACAATTTTGATATTTAGGTCCAAAAATGGTGTTTCTGTGTCTGTAAAGTTTGCCTTGTTTAGAGTCAATTCTCGTGGATGAATAACATCTTTATACTTTTCAAAAACAGGATTATCGATAGTAAGAATATCATCCAGGTACATAGAAAGAAGGGAGGAGATCTCCAATAGAAGTACCAATGAAGCATTTCACATCATCATGTTTTCTTTGCTTTTGAAGATTTTGAATAAATTCTTTTTCATATGTGTATAAAGATAAATCTGCAACAAGAGGCGCACAAATGTCTGTGTTTTGCAAAGAAAACATGATGTCTATGATAGCAAAGAAATCATGGTATGAAATGTTCCATTGATCTGGTACATCAAGGTTGATATTCTTACTGTGATAGAGTATGTACTGATGTTTTGGATTTTCATAGTAGAAATTTACAAAATACCAAGAAACTTCTAGGTAAAGATTTTCGCTTCGCAAACTAGTAAAGACTTTCTGGAAATTTTACAAAATTATTGTCAACTTGTTTTGAAGTTCGGACCAATACAATTACTTGGACGTTTCTTCAAACGCATTCGAAAATATCTGTTTACAAAAGTTTCACAAATTTCTGAAACTTGGGTCCTGTAGCATCATATCCCAGACATCTTGCTACGTCTTTCGGTATATTTGGACATAATTATCACATATTTTGACCATATTTCATTGTTTGGATTGAGGATCACTGACGAGGGTTAAATATCTGAAACATGCATGTCTGTTAATTTATCTGCCTTTAAATGATGCTAATGAATTTGAAGACGTTTAACATTTGGATATTTCACAACCTGCATTTTATGGGGACATAATTAACAAAATAAGATGGATCAAAGGTAGACAAATAAATATCGAAAATGCGTCAGAATTATAAAACGCTTTTTTTTACCGTGGATATGATCCTAATGCTACCAGACGGACGCTATGCTTGGTACTTGACCAATCTACATACTTGTACCAGCGCATTCTTAAAACTTGCACTCCGAATGACTGTGACGACGGGTTTCCATGCCAGGTCCTGTCCAAATCTCTTTAGAGAAGACAGGGCCCTAGCCACCTGTCCTCTCTGAATATCAGTCGGACTCCTCGGGTGATAACAAACATGAGCTCGCTACAGCCGGCAGAGCACGGATTGTATTACATATGCCCTCTTTTTATATCCATTTACATATTAATCTGTGTTGCTTGGACCCCTGCGTTTTTCGGTCTTGTTTGTGTGTGGTAATCTAACAATAAGGAGGATGACAAATATGGATAATGACCATATCCCTGTATACAGCACAAAATCGATAATTCAGAAAATCAGAAAGCGAAGGCATACAAAATCAGGATTAAACAGGAACCAAAGCAAATAAACAAAAACCTCCACCACATGAAAAGAAGCGAACTCCCGATATGGGAGTGAGAAGAGGTGCCCAGGAAGAGTAAGCATCTCCTGCTTGCATGCAATACCCGCCGCTTCAATTCAAGGAGGTTGTTGACACCACAATTGTACGTTCTTCGAGACCTTGGGTAATCGGAAAAGTTGGAGGATTGTGCGCGCGTAATCCAGGATGAACACACCGTCTGCCATTTTCGTGGCAGAAGACAGTCCTAAGTCGGCACCGGTTGCCCATTGGTCTTGTTGGTGTTTCTTGTGCCTTTTGAGTCACTTTCTGTGCGTGTCTGCTTTATGTTTTTGCATTGGGGGTTTTGCTGTGTGTGCTGCAACCTGGTGGTGTTGGAGATCCCATCCTTTGTTGCTGTTGTTTCTGCCACCGCGTCTGGTTTGAGAATCCTTCCCTTCTTTAATAAGAATATAACATGACCGATTAACAATGATCAGACAACTATCACACCAGCTGACAGTAAGATTGTTACACGTCTTCAAATTAATAGCATCATTTAAGAACAAATAAATGTGCAGCATGGACCAGACATGTACGTTTCGGGTAATTAACCCTCGTCAGTGATCCTCAATCTAAGCAATGTTACATGGAGTGTGAAAGTGATGTCTAAAAATACCGAAAGACGTAGAAGGTGATTGGGATGTGATGCTACAGATGAGTTAAAGAAGATCCTGACGATAATTTCAACAGCACTGCACAATAGAGTACCAAATTAAATCGACGGACCCCTAGCAAGCTAGAGGTAGGATCAGGTAACCGGGAGGAGTAAGCATCCCTGTTGGCTAGCCGCATCCGCCGTCGATGTTCACGCACGAAAATGAAAACAATATATAAAGTACATGCAATGTCTGAGGTTAAGTCTATATAGAACATGTGAACATGACCTTTGAATGCATTTGAAGAAACGATCAACCGAAGTTGATCCAATTTGGTTACATTTGTCCTCGGGGACTCCTGGTCCACCAGGAGACAATAAAGGTAAACAACACCACGACTTTCCGCTCAATTAGTTAGATAATGCTATAAGTTCTTTTTCGTTTTTCTAATATAAACTTCATGTATTGCACAAAACACTACGCAGCGTTTGGACTGGTGAGTTGAAATAAAGACAACAATGCATTTAAAGGTTCATTTTCAAAGGTCCTGGAACAATTTTGAATTTCCTTTGTTTCCTTTTTCATATCTGGTTTGCACTTCTTCTGTGTTAATCATTCCTCTTTTAAAAGAACAATGTTTAAATAAAATGCAAAAAACAAAAAACAAACATATAATGCGAATTCCATTCCAGGGCATTAGACGTATATTTAAACTCCCATTTTTGGAGTTCGCTTCTTTTCATGTGGTGGAGGTTTTTCTTTGTTTGCTTTTGTCTTTTTTTATCCTGATTTTGTATGCCTTCGGTTTATGATTTTCTGATTAATCGATTTTGTTACTGTGTATTGGGATATGGTCATTATCCATATTTGTCATCCAATGCAACATTTCACAAAGGAGCAGACTTGTCATAAAAGACATTTAGTGCACATGCACTATATGCACATATAAAATCTAACTTTGCATTCTACAATGCCTTCCGCACTTGCACTGGAGATGGTTCATTAGATAAGTTGTTCTTTGTATTTCTCTGAAGCCTCCGTATGTTTGTGCAATTTTGCTTTCCGCTTGAGAGAGTTTTGTTGTGTATTTTTGTTCCAAAATTCGTAAACATTTTGTTTGTTGTTTTTTTAATCTGGTTTCAGCTTTCATGTTTGACTTTCATTCACCGATGTGTACATGTAAATGCATTAAGGTCTTACTTACCGTCTGTTAAAATTATGCATAAAGATGACATTGTCTGTAATTTGTATATTACAAAATAGGTAAAACAGATCCTGACGAAAATCTCAAAAGCACTCACAATAGAGCACAAAACTGAGCATCGACGGACCCCCAGCAACCTAGAGGTGGGACCAGGTGTCCGGGAGGAGCAAGCATCCCCTGTTTGCCAGCCGCGCCCGCCGTCAAAGGTCATGCACGAAAATGAAAACAATATATTTAAAATACATAAGAAAAGAGGGGATGTCCAAAAGTTGCAGCACCAACAGTAACACACCAAACACCCCAAATGAGAACACAGAGAAGACACACAGAGCAAGAGACAAGGTACAGCAAACAAGACATCACACATCGAACATAAAAAACAACACCTTTATAAACCAAAGAGACACGTGGGCAATCGGTGCCGACTTAGGATGGCCATCAGCCACGTTTACCCTGCACTGCACTGTCTGAGGTAATGTCTATAAAGAAAGTTCTATGGCGACCATGTCAGGGAAAATATTGAAAAAACACTTACTGTCAAACCCCTCGCGGGGAACAAAAAGGGTTATGGTATTGCAGATATATATTTCTTACCAATTTTTGAAGAAAAATTATATATTTTTATCTTCACAACATAGACAGATACGACTCCACTGTTTATAAGTCATATGTAGTTAGATACACAACGCATGGGATAAATTAATCACATACCTGCACATCTGTTCTTTCCATGAGCAGTCATAACTGTCATTCCTTTTAATTCTAGAATTATTCATTTATACAATTGTTAACTTACCTTTTCTTTTTGATATCTCTTACTTTTTGAAGTGATTCGTGGACCTTCGTAGTTTGGTTTCTTATATAACTTCGAATTCTAACTTGCACTTTCGATTCAATGTTCATGTCTAATCATACATGTAGATATAATTCCTCCTACCTATTACATGACGATTTACATGCTTTCCTTATCTTGTATAGTTTATCCTTTGCAATTTAAAATAGATTCTGTAGATAATTGGCATATGACCAAATCATTTTTGAAAACGAAATCAATTTTAAAGGACAGAATCTATTGCGAAATTAGATTCTTAAATTCTATTTTGAGCATAGTGCTATACTACATTTGGAAAAAAACTCGCTTTCTTTCGGATTTTCCATTCCTTGCCAATTTATTACACATAGATTTTCTCAATCAAACGCGTGATTAAACCAAACGAAAGGAGGAAATCTCCTTTTTATTAATCTATATAAGGCTGTATAACTCTGTCTACTTTCTTAATTGGGTAGGTTTATCCTGTGCAATTTAAAATAGATTCCGTAGGAAATTGTCATAAGACAAAACATTCTTTGAAAATAAGATAATTTCATACAACAGATTCGATTTCGAAAGAGGGAGGGCACGAAGTCCGATATTGGCCCTAAATTTGAACATTGTACTTCATAGAATTTTTAACTGTGATTTGACAATTTGAAACATTCTCTACTGAATCACAAATCTATCTTTTGCGTTTATCAATAGCTTTTAGATATTTGAAAACACCATAATAGGTCATATTCCGCGAAATTGATGCAAAAACTACATATTTCTATTTAATTAGCAATAACCGCGTGCATTAACTAAGATGAAAAAATTATATGTGAAAAATTATCATTATATCCTTTTTTCATAATCATTTCATCTCATTTAAGGTGGCTCAATAATCCAAGAATTCTTTGTCAGAGTCAAAAAAATTATTCTGTTTATTTGACATTCATGTCTGATGATTTATATTTGTAATTAAGATTACATATCATCGTTCATTTTATTGACAAGTGGTCCTCTGAATATACATGTGTATACCAATTCCGAGATCTGTCGCAAAACAATGACTTTTGATAGATAAATACATGATATAGGGATAATAATTTCACATTAAAACCATTCTTGTGATTATTTTCACCATGATATAATCAAATAGGTCTATTTCTTTATAGATAATGCTTTCAAAGATAAAAATAGCTAAAACTGTTTCCGAAACGTACATTTTTGTGCAACCCCCCCCCCCCATCCAATACAAAAATCTAAAAAAAACCTACCCAGTACATGAACCCTTATTTGTCATCAAAGTTATAAGAAGTCTTTGTCAGAAGTTATTTTCTTTTACATATTTCTCAACGACATACTCTGTTCTTAAAAATAATTATAAAAAAGTACATGTTTTCGTTAATCCTGATTCAAAATACTTGGTTGTCATAGTAACGATTTTAGAGGGGGGGGGGGGGGTGTAGGGTTGTCAATAATGTTTAAAGAAGGGGGCGATTCTGAAATAAGTAACACAGAAGATGAAATTTCTAGATTTAGTTATATTTTAAACGGCGTTAACAATGTAAAATAAGCGGTTTTTTTTCAAAGCACAACGATCGCCGGGTGTCGGAGACAATACGGAAATATGAATAAGAGAAATAGAAAAAGAAAACGAAAACGTTTTTAAACATTTTGACGTTCAAGGTCAATAAGTAGACGTCACTAACCTCCCTCGTTCTCGATAATACGTGCACTCATCTGTAAAACGGATATATCTTTGAACAAAGCAGGGTTTAAACTAAAATTCACTCGCTCAAAGTTTTTGAATAGGGAAACTTTATTCGATAACATCTCGCTGCAAAGTACGATAGTTGACAAATTTGTAGAAAAAAATGTATTACTTAAGATAATAAGAGATAGCAAACTTGAAATATTTTATCTATTATATTGCTAAAATCTCAAAGAAATACCCTGCTTGATCATTAAACTTTAGTTTTTCCACTTGATTTTATTGCCAAGCAACACACGGTTGAATTTCCGATGATGACGTTATAAAAATAATACGTTTAAGGCAGTAGCAAGGGTGTCTCACTTACGGGATATTTTTAATATATAGATTTAACGATGCATTTGACTACATATACATTACACTCAGTAAAACAATTGTAGATGATAATTTTCTGGTTCCATCGATACTAAACTTGTCGAAATCCGTCAAGAAACAAGCGAATTAGAGGACTTTGAAGACCGAAACCGCACTCGGTACTATTCGAACCAGTATTGACGCCGGGAATATGATGACGTCAAACGATTATTGAGCCTCCTTAACGCATGCGGACACATTGAATTCTTACACCAAAAGAAATTTCCAAGCAATTTTTGCCATATTTTGTCAATAACGTCAAAATGACGTCACTTCATGACATCACTATAATGAAATCACAAATTTTTTTGTGATATTTTCTTTTCATTAAAAGCGGAAAACATTCGTGGATTTTCATGAAAGATGTCAAATTTTTCTGGCCTGGCCTCGTGGCCCTATCCCTTTGATTTTCTAATTCGATTTTGAGCACAGTGCTATACTAGATTCGGATAAAATAACTGTTTTCTTACGGATTTTCCATTCCTTGAATTAATTTAAAATCCAATTCATAACACATAATAATTTTCATTATCAAAAGATGAATTAAACGAATAGAAAGGGGGGATCTCCAAAAAGATACTTTTGCAGTATCCATTGCAAAATATCGAAATGCGAAAATAAGTGGTAAACAAGCACGAATATGGGCAGCAAACTTGTTCACGAATATTGCCAAACGAAAATTTGTTTACTCATTGTAGTTTATTTATTATCATATAATTCAGGTACCAATAATACGGAAGTGTTCCAACTCTATGCCTTCCTGAAGAAAATTCCAAACCATTTTTTCCAATTGCCAATTGGCCTCGTTCTTTTGTGAGAGGGTTGTGCGCACGTGATCCAAGATAACCACACCGTCTGCTACTGACGTGGCAGATGGCCGTCCTAAGTTGGCCCATTGACCTCGTTGGTTTTTGTGTAGTCAATTGTGTTTGATGTTTCTCTGTGATTTGATTTCCTTGTACCAGCTTTGTGTATTTGTAGTGGATGTTCCGAGGATTTGCTGTTGGTGCTGCAACTAGGTGTTGTATGGGACCTCACCTTTCTTTTGTGTTTGATCTTCATAATTTGTGCTTCCCTTGTCCCTTTCTGTAGTTAGTTGATATCCCCTCCATTCTCAGACATTATCACGTTCGAAAGCGGGAGCATACAGGAGCAGTGAGGCTAAATATATGGAAAAATAAAACAAACTAGGTCAATCGTAACTTTCATTCTGATATGATAACCTGCTAAAGGTATCGCATAAATATTTAGATTTTCGATGTCACAAGCTTGTGGGCATGAGCTGAAGCGATGAAAGGCAGACCGAGGTATGTATGAAGTTCCATAGCTCTAGAAATAAGATATTTAGGCGTCTATAAATTATCCTACAAAACTAAGAAATATCACAGAAAGGAGGGTAGCAGCAGCAACAGCAAAACATCAAAACTGAGTGTAAAAAAATGATATAAGGGAGGAGGGAGGGGGAGGGGGCGAAGGGATAATTTCGCTTTATAGCCGTTTGCTATATCAAACTTTTTTCAAACACATTTTTAGATTAAACATATTTTACTGATATAAATAACATCAAAGGGATTGGAAACAAGTTCTCTAACTTAGTTGAATTCCTCTCCCAATTTTCAACACATTTTCAACACTATTTCGCAAGGTGGGCGATCCAAATAGGGAAATCATTTCAATGGAACATTCCTCCAATGCTATTTTGAACATAGATTTTATTTGGATATGATACTGAATCGATCCTTTAGGAAATATGGAGCCGCGCACTCTCTGTAATGTACAAATCTAAATTCAAAAATTTAAAGATGGCGCTATTGAATGATTTTTGGTGGCTCCGCCAGAAGCATCACTGATGAAAATTTAATATTCGAACGTGCTTGGTGCATGGAAATTTGTTTGGAATTTTCGTCAAGAAGGTAGAGAGTTCGAACCTTTCTGCATTATAGATGTCTGAAATCAAATTTTACGCATATGTGGATAATGACCATATCTCTGTATATAGCAAAAAATCGATTATTCAGAAAATCAGAAACCGAAGGCATACAAAATCAGGATAAAACAGGAACCAAAGCAAATAAACAAAAAACCTCCATCACAAGAAAAGAAGCGAACTCCCGATATGGGAGTGAGACCAGGTGCCCAGGAAGAGTATGTTGCTTCCATGTAACAACTGCCATTTCAATTCCTGGAAAAACCAGGAATGGTCATATTTTCCCATTTTCAATGCTTTTATGTTGCAATAAAGCAAAATAAAGTCAATACAGCGTAATGAATGAAATATTCAACAATTTGTGATGTCCTGTATGGGAGTTTGTTCCAATATATTTTGAGTACGGAATGAATTACATTTCTTATAATATAGATAAATATGTATCAGTAAATCTCTAAAAGAAGGGAGGAGATCTCCAACAAGACCCCGTTGCAGCACCAACTGCAAAACACCCAATGAAAAAACACAAAAAGGCGAGTATAGTATGAGACGGAAAAGAGACATACGACATGTAAACATCAAACACAAAAGACTACACATAAACCGACGAGACCAATGGGCAACCGGTGCCGACTTTGGACGGCCATTTGTCACACTGGTAGCAACTGGTGTTGTTATCTAGGATTGATGCGCACAACCCTCTCACTTCTCCATTACCCAGAAGAGGTTTGGAGAGGACCCGTCATGGAGTCCAGTCGTCATAGTCAGTCAGAGTGCAAGTCTCAAGGATGCACTTGTCAAGACTGTAGATTGGTCAAGTTCCAAGCCTAGTGTCCGTCTGGTGACATTAGGATCATATCCACGGTATAAAAAGGCGTTTGATGATTCTGACGCATTTTCGATTATTATGCTGCCTACCTTTGATCCTTCTAATTGTGTTTATCATATCACCATAAAAGACAGGTTGTGTAATACCCAAAGTAATGTACTCTGTTGCGTGTATAGATCCGAATTTCAAAAGAAACTGACTGTATTGTTTGTAAAATTTCCAGAAAGTCTTAACTAGTTTATGAAAGCGGAAACCTTGACCTAAAATGTTTTGGTAATTTGTAAATTTCTAATGTGAAAATCCAAAATATCAGTACATGCTAAAATATAGTTTAACGTTACTATTGAGGTTATCAAAGTACAACATATAACAATTGGGGAATCTCCAATAGTCAAAATCTATTCCCCTTACCATCTTACATCTCGTCGAAAGAATTAAAAAAATGCAGCTCTTTAATTCATCACCTTGATACAGTCCATGTCTTTATACAGTTAATGCATTTACCAAATAAGTAAATTATCAATGTCTACTTTTGATTTAGACATTTCATATGTTGATTAAACGGATGACGTTGATATACACTAAAATTGGAGCTTGAAAACTTGGAACAGTATGAAAGAAAGTATTAGGAAAACAACTGCTAAAACAAGTCTTATAGGGTCGATTTCACCTGCATCCGTTGTAATTTTTAGATTATCCCATATTCTCGCCCTTAAGGTGCGTTCATCACATTTATGGTACTTGGCGTTTGTTTTCGGTGTAACAAAACCGGGATGGCAAACCTACAAATGTACAATAAACTTAAGTAAGTTGAAAAAGGAATGAAAATGAATATCATCAATGATATCATCTTACAGTGATGTAAGAAAAGAAACTTTTAACGTAACAAGAACTTTATATATCTTATCTTAAAAAGAAATCAAAAAGTAATCCATTTTGGAATGAATAGAAAAGATATACATCTAAATTCATCCTCAATCAACATGATTGTATTTGTTCATTAGGTTCTAAACTAAAAGAAAAGAGGGGATCTTCAACAACATTCAACAGCAAAACCTCAAAACACCAGCTGCAAAAAAAAAATTAAAAACGAATCAGACACGCACAAAATGAGACGGATACGGTACAATGAACGCCAAATCACATAGAAACATTGAAAACATAAATGACTAAACATAAACCAACGCGACCAATGGGCAGTCGGTGCGGACTTAGGACGACAATTTGCCACGTCAGGAGCAGTCGATGTGGTTATCCTGGATTGCATGCGCACACGTTCTCAATCAACATAATTGTATGTGGTCATAAGGTTCAAATTTAAATACAATCTCAATCAACATCATGGTTGGTATGAATGTCTTTGCTAAATGGGTCCTGTAGCACCATATCCCACCCATCCTGTTACGCCTTTCGGTATATTTTTTACGTAATAACTTTCACACTCTTTGGCTATATTACATTGTTTAGATTTAGTATGAGCGAGAACGCGCATGTCTGGTGACTCTGGTCCATGCTGCAAATCTATCTGTTCTGAAATGATGCTACTGAATTTTAAGATTTTCAACATGAGCTTGTAAATTAAGTTTCCTTTTGCTCAAAGGTCTAAAACTAGAAAATAGATACATTACTAGTCCTCAGTCTTACTGTAACACCAACAAGGTATCCCTACAATACAAGGCTCAGTTACGCATGTCAATGCAAGCCATACGTATAAATGCCTGAAAGTTGTCCTACTTTTTAATTTTTTGTATGTCTTTGTGATGGATTTTAGCAAGCGGAGGCCTGTCATTCCAGCACTTAAGACAACAATATATGTCCAGCTTTTTTTTTCAAATGACACTAACTTACTTGCGTCATGAACTTTATGACTGGTATATCTATCTCTAGTATGGTTTCTTCAAGACGATTCGTACCATATATCCGATCGATGTCATCGCAATAATTACCACACCTCATGTATCTGTTGTCGGGCAGTCCAAGGTGCGCTTTAAAGTCTTTCTCTCTTCTAAGAAAGGCTTCATCTTCCACGTCGACTTTATCACAATGCGTTAGAACACCATAGCGAGGGATAACTACAAAACGAAATAAGAAAAAGATATCTATAATCCGATATTGTTAAACTGTTGATAAAAAGCATGATTGACATCTTAATGAACTATAAAAACCTGGGAAATTGTGTTTTGTTGATATATACTTAACATAAAAAAGAAAATACCTTTCGTTTTTGTTTTATATGAGTTAAAGAAGATCCTAACGATAATCTCAACAGCGCTGGTAATATAGAACACAATTGAGCATCGACGGACCCGTAGCAATCTAGAGGTGGAGCCAAGTGCCCGGAAGGAGTGAGCATCCCCTTGTTTATCTATCCGCACCCACCGTCGATGTTCACGCACGGAAATGAAAATAATATCTAAAATAAATGCACTGTCTGAGGTTATGCCTATATTGAAATGTCTATGGTGACCATGTCAGGGACAATATGGCACCTTCAATAAAGTTTTATGTAGGTTATAGGTATCCCCGAAAAAATTCATTTTGAAATTAGAGATAAAAGTTTTCGATTCTTTTCAAGTTTCTTATAAACTGACGTACATGTGACGTCAACATTAATGGTTGATTTTTCCTATTTGACCTTCTCTGCATCGAATATTCTTGTTACATGTAATCAAGAGACGCTGCCTCTCCTCAGCGCCTGGCCTCACTTCGGAATATTATCCTATCCGAGATTCGAAACCGTTCCAATTGGAATTCTAATGAATTTTGTCTTATTTTCTCGACTTTTAGACTGGATAACTGATAGTTACTTCTGTAATGTTTATTGTTTCAATGGGGTAAAACTTTTCGATTCGTCGATGTACCGTCTTAAGTATCCTTACAACATGGTATGCGTTGGCGGTAGTGCGCATGACCTTCTTAGGACTTCCGGTGTATTTTAAGCTTGATTTTCCTGGTTTTTGCTTCATTCTACTTATTTTTTTCGCTAAATAATTCTAATTTTTTATATTGATTTTATTGTCATGCAGTCTCTCTAGAATAGTTATAGACACTATAATCACATCGGGAGCAGCCAACCAGAACAAAGAAGCGTAGCATACTGACATTTTCCGTTACAAGGCAAAAACTTACTCCTTTGAAATGTATCAATGCATTCGATGTCAAAATAATACGGAAAGTTTCCAACTCTATACCTTATGTGTTTGATGTTTACATGTCGTGTGTCTCTTTTCCGTCTCGTGCTGTACTCGTCTTTTGTGTTTTTGCATCGGGTGTTTTGGTGTTTTACTGTTGATGCTGCAACGGAGTCTTGTTGGAGATCTCCTCCCTTCTTTTTATGAGAATTTAATATTCGAAACACGTGTCTGGTGAATAATTAATTGGTTAGGAATTTTCTTAAAGAAGGCATAAAATTGAAATCCTACCGCATATTAATATTAACACTTATTTCCTGTTGCAGTATGGGACAGTTAAACTCGTTCCCCGTGATATTGGATGTTTTAAGTGCGTCAATTACTTCTTTAAAGCTTTGTTTTGGCACTTTATCAATTTTACATCATACATTTTATTTGGCTATTTCGGAATCTTGTCATTTCATCCAAATATATTATCGAAATTAGGGGTTTTACATCTAAGCACCATCCCTCCAATGTTATTTTGAACATAGATTCATCGCCTGCTTATGGCGTGTTCATATCTCAGTTGATACGCTATGCCAGAACAAGTACCAAATATACGGATTTTGTTCTGAGAGCTAGGCGTCTTTCAAATAAGCTTCTCAGTCAGGGATATGTTTGTGACCGACTAACATCGTCACTGAGGAAGTTCTATATATATACGGTCGATATGGGGAACTCGTCATACACTATGATGTTCCACTCTCACGAATGGTGGATGATATTCTGTCATAGACCATTTGAACCATCCAACCAAAGATTGTACTCTATATCTTCCAAAATGGAAGTAACCGGATGTGACAGTTCTACCGAATTGAAGCGACGGGTGTTGCATGCAAGCAGGAGATGCTTACTCTTCCTGGGCACCTGGTCTCACTCCCATGTCGGGAGTTCGCTTCTTTTTATATGGTGGAGGTTTTTGTTTGTTTGCTTTGGTTCCTGTTTTGTCCTGATTTTGTATGCCTTCGGTTTCTGATTTTTGAATTATCGATTTTGTGTTGTATACAGGGATATGGTCATTATCCATATTTGTCATTTTATTTGAATATCCTACTGAATTGATCGGACAGGAAATTTGCAACCGCGTACTCTCTGAAGAGTAGAGACACATATTTAAATTATTAAGTGAAATGAATTTGGGTGGCTTATGAAAAGCACTTTGGCTAGAAACATCATTGATGAATATTTCTTATTCGAAACTTCCAGCCAAAGTGCTTTGCAAGAGCCGCCCAAATTTTTCACTAGCGCCCTCTGGTTTTATTTTTAGAATTTCAATTCGAAAAGGAAATGTCTTAGTCGTTATTGAATAAATGAGGAATTTGATGATTTTTTTCTGTATATTACGTAGCGTGCCAAAATATGACTTTTTTTTGGCTCAGTATATTTGTATTTTCTTACTTTTAGATGTTCTGTTCTACATGTGTCAATGATGTGATACGCTTGTTTACGCTGTTTCTATCTTTACTCCACATTAATTGTCTCGTGTGTGTGAGTTCTGCTGTGACTAGTGCATATCGTTGTTGTTGATCTTCTTATCGTGTCTGGGATTTTTTTTTTCTATTTTGTTTGCTTAGTTGTTTGTTGGACCGTTCTGTGTATGTTTTATTGCTTGTATTCCCTGCTGTCAATGAATAAACATCGAAGATGCACCCATCAGTTATATTGTCTCAAAGTCGACAAGGTAAGACAAAAATCATCGGAAATTCCATATTTTTCTATTACTTTTGCATTTTTTTCGTGCACAATTCCTCATGTTGGAGATCCCCTCCTTTGTTTCCCAGAAAAGTCTACTGATCTTTCATTAACATTTGTATCAGTGTTTCGTTACATATCGTACCCATTTCTGGTGAATTAGCAGCATTACATAGAACATTTATCAGATTTGTTGGTAATATTTTCGTAGCAGCGTGTGCTGAAGCTATGAATATGATCCTATCAACTCTGTGTTCTTCTGCTACTGTCGAATACCGTTCCCGTACAGCATCAATGTTCTTTACGTTCTCTGATATGAATCGATGTAGAGTCTGTAACGATTCTCCTTCATGTATCCTGCCAAACAGTACTATCCTTAACATTTCCTGTAGTACCAATGAATCTTCATCTTCCAGTCCAGCAATATCAAGAAGTGTTGGATAGGCAAAGCTCTCATGCCTTCCTCTACTTATATACTTATCTTTGCTGAAACTTAAAAAGATTGTCTTCGGTAAAAAAAATATCTGCAAAATGTTATCTGTAAACTTTATCACTTAACCAATGTTGATATAGAGAAAAGAAATATTTCTTAATATGTTTATGAAAGAAATATTTGCATACCTTAGACTTTTTTTTCTGCACTACCCGACATTTCATGCTAGGAAACAAGAGATGCTCATTCTACCTGGGCGCGTAGTCTTTTCTCCATTTGTTATTCGTTTTTACTCTTTGTAGAATCTTAAAGTTTATTGAAAACAGGAGATGCTGACTCTTCATGGGCATCTGATCTCACTCCCATAATCGGTGTTCGCTTCTTTTCATCAGGAGGAGGTTTTTCTTTGTTCGTTTCGGTTCTTTTTTATCCTGGTTTTGTATGCCTTCGGTTTATGATTTTCTGAGTTATTGATTTTTGTTCTAAGTATTGGGATATGGTCATTATCCATATTTGTTTTTTGCCTTACCTCCTCGACTTTGAGACTGAATAACTGATGAGTACTTCTTTGATGTTTACTCCTTCAGCTCATCCCCTCTGAGTCACAAATGAGTTAAAGAAGATCCTGACGATAATCTCAACAGCACTCACAATAGAGCATAAAAATAAGCATCGACGGACCCCCTAGCAAGCTAGAGGTCGGACCAGGTGCCTGGGAGGAGTAAGCATCTCCTGTTGGCTAGCCGCACCCGCCGTCGATGTAAAAGCACGGAAATGAAAAAGATATATATTATATAAAATTCATGCACTGTCTGACAAGTAATGATTTGTATTCAGTTGTATTTACCTGTTGAGATGGTATGTCTCCTGTCTTGCGTCTTGGTAGTTCCCAACAGCAGCCCTCTCTACCCAGTAGGTCGTGTCTGAGAAACTTGTCATCACTGTGTTGAGAAATGATGACTTGCCAACACCTGCCGTACCTGTATATTAATACGAAATATTATGCAGTTGCACCAATAATTTTTTGAGTAATCAACAATTGACACCAATGATAAACAATCCCTTTTTTTACTACTGTTTATTTCATTCGACGATATCATCGAAAATAAGGGAGGTTAACCTCCTAGGATCTAAGATTCTCTATTGCATTGAAATTGGTATGAAGAGTTGTTCAAGAAGTAAACGAATTTACTACAGAGACGCCACTTGCAACATTATTCTATTCATTAGTACTCAAAGTAGATCTTTGTGGTCCATGAAGTTACAATGTTAAACGTCTTCAAATTGGATAGCATCATTTAAAATCAGATAAATTTTCAGCATGGACCAGACATGCACATTCGGATACTTACCCTCGTCAGTGATCCTAAGTATAAACAATGTGATATGGCCAAACAAGTGTGAAAATTATTTAGTTCAAAAATTTACCGAAAGACGTAGCAGGATGGGTGGGATATGATGCTACAGGACCCACGTTTTAGAAATTTCGATAAATTTTGTAACAGAAAATTTCAAATGCGTTGAAGAGACAGACGATCAACCGAAGTTGATCGAACTTGGCTACATTTGCCCTCGGGGACTCCTGTTCCACCAGCAGTGACTTATTGTAACTGGTTTCCTTCTCTTCTACACATTGTTTATGCTGTGATTTGCACGCTGCCAAAATTTCAGTCTTTTTTACAATATTGGATGCATGGGTATCGATGCGATCAACTTATTTTTCTGGAGTTAAATGTGAGTGCGTGTGTCCTTAAACGTCCATAGCATTACATTTATATTTACAAATATATTTATTTGCATGTTTCAAATGAAGAGTTGGACCCCCTCAAGCCAACATCTGAGCCAACGCGAGACATTAATATAAGTTTTGTAACTTCTTTGTTAGATGTTGTAAAATAAATAACGTTTCATTGAAAAAAAAATTAAGAACTCCACATTCTTCAGAGTACAGCAATCTCGAAAAACTAGTTCAAAAAAGAGTTGAGAGACCTGTCTTCAATGACGAGTCTCGTTGTTATGGTCAGTAGGCAACATTCCCCGCGAGGGGTTTGACAGTGTTTTGAATATTTTCTCCTGACATTGTCGCCATAGCACTTTCTATATAGACGTGGCCTCAGACAGTGCATGCATTTTATATATTCTTTTTATTTTCGTGCGTGAACATCGACGGCGGGTGCGGCTAGCCAACAGGGGATGCTTACTCCTTCCGGGCACCTGGTCCGACCTCTAGCTTGCTAGGGGTCCGTCGATGCTCAATTTAGTGCTCTATTGTGAGTGCTGTTGGGATTATCGTCAGGATCTTCTTTAACTCATTTGTGTCACACTTATGCCCTTTGCCGTAAGGAGCTCGTAAAAAAGTTTCCCGCGAGGGGTTTGACAGTAAGCGTTTTGAATATTTTCTCCTGACATTGTCTCCATAGCACTTTCTATATAGACGTGGCCTCAGACAGTGCATGCATTTTATATATTCTTTTTTATTTTCGTGCGTGAACCTCGATGGCGGGTGCGGCTAGCCAACAGGGGATGCTTACTCCTCCCGGGCACCTGGTCCCACCTCTAGCTTGCTAGGGGTCCGTCGATGCTCAATTTGATGCTCTATTGTGAGTGCTGTTGGGATTATCGTCAGGATCTTCTTTAACTCTTTTAAGTATTCGCTGATACAAGTATTAAACGTCTTCAAATTGAATAGCATCATTTACAAACAGATAAATTGGCAGCATGGACTAGACATGCACGTTTCGGGTACTTAACCATCGTCAGTGATCCTCAAATCTAAACAATGTAATATGCCAAAAAAGTATGAAAGTTATTATGTCGATAAAGCGTACCGAAAGACGTAGCAGGATATGATGCTACAAGACCCACATTTTAGAAATTTCAAGAAATTTTGATAACAGAAATTTTAGAATGCGTTGAAGAAACGATCAACCGAAGTTGATCGAACTTGGCTACATGTGCCCTTGGGGACTCCTGGTCCACCAGCAGTGACACTCACCAAGTGGTATGAATATTTAACGTCTTCAAACTGAATAGCATCATTTAAAAACAGATAAATTGGCAGCATGGACCAGACATGCACGTTTCGGATACTTAATCCTCGTCAGTGATTCTCAAATCTAAACAGTGTAATATGCCAAAAGGGTATGAAAGTTACTATGTCGATAAAGCGTACCGAAAGACGTAGCAGGATGGATGGGATATAAGTCAAATATTATGCAGAGTGTAATTCTGGTGACACCAGGATCAAATCATACGGGAAAAAAACCTTAAAAATATCTCTTATCATGTAGATCATATTACAATCAATGAAATAATTAATAAATCATAAATAATTATTTTACCTTACCTATGACAATAACATTCATTGGTCTCTGGTACCTTACGGTCTCTTTGAACCTGTCCAGGACTCTTGTTCTTTCCCTGCGTGTTATAGGACTACCTTCACCGATTACCGCATGGTTGATGTTCCTATCCATATTAGTGTGTCTATTCATTCAATTTCTGAAATAGATTTCCTAGACAAAAACACTTAAGCATACTACGTATGATACTTATACAGCAAATAAAATTTCGTATAATCCATCGTAAAATTTCTTATTTTAAAAATTGATTATTTTTATGACTGTCTGTGTAGTTATATCTTCGGGATTTTAGGAGATAACCACATGTATTGTCCAAAATATGTACATGTAATTATCATAAGGAATGCTACTCTTTCTAAAGTAAAGACTATGATCCAGTGAAAGAACGTCAAAAGCAAAAGCATTTTGAACTGTTAATTCCTGTTAGATGCTACAGAAATAGTATGTAGAAATTGCCGAGAAATTCAAGGGTACCCTTATCTTTGGGGGCACATCTCGACTCTTAACAAACCTACATACATGTATGTATGTTTTCCCTCATCTTTATACATTATCGTATGAAACATTACAAAACGAAGAAATTATATCTGTTTTATTTCAAAAGAATTTGGATAGTCTATTCTATTAGTACAATGACTTGTAAGGGGAGGGAACCCTTGTGTTTGGCAACATATCATTCTTAGTTACATCTTGGAATATCGTTTTATGTGCTATATTTATTCTATATAACATAATTTTAGGTTTGTTATTACTGAAATCATATACCGGAAAGTCAATTTTCCTTAATACCAATGTGCAAGGGTATATTTCTACAATGAATTGTGTCTTTGATGAAAATAAAATTAGCTACCTATGCCTGTAATCATCATTATATTGGACCATTGTATATTAGAAATATCTTTAAAATACAAAGTTTATCAGTTAAATCAACAGAGGGTCCCACTTTAAGTGTGTTTTAACTGTGTTGTTTTCCCTTCTTCTAGGCGTCTTTCAGATACGCTTCTCAGTCAGAGATATGTATGTGATCGACTAACATCATCACTGAGGAAGTTCTACGGTCGATATGGGGAATTCGTCATATACTATGCTGTCACACTCTCCAGAATGGTGGATGATATTCTGTCATAGACCATTTGAGCCATCCAACAAAAGATTGTACTCTATATCTTCCGAAATGGAAGTAACCGGATGTGACGGTTCACCGAATTGAAGCAGCGGGTGTTGCATGAAGCAAGAGATGCTTACTCTTCCTGGGCACCTGGTCTCATATCGGGAGTTCGCTTCTTTTCATATGGTGGAGGTTTTTGTTTGTTTGTTTTGGTTCCTGTTTTATCATGATTTTGTATGCCTTCGCTTTCTGATTTTCTGAATTATCGATGTTGTGCTGTATACAGGGATATGGTCATTATCCATATTTGTCATCCTTATTTTTTAAGACACGAAATTAGCAAAAGAAAATTGCAATCCAAGGAATGCTTGTGTCGCCTGCGAAGCACTTAGGTCTAGGTTATTATTCTAGAAAGTGGATCTAAATTATTGGTATCAGTAGAAATTCATTTGAAATATCATTCTTAAATTTTCAAAAAAGAGTGTCAATCATCTAGGTCAAGGTCACCTTGTGAAAATTGGAAACAAAAATGTCTCATCATAAGAAATATTAAAGCCCTATCACTTACCAATTAAAAGATATAAAAGATACAACCTTATTTTCTTAGAAAAGAAGGTCAAATATCTAGGTCAAGGTCAAAAGGTAAAGAAATTATGGTATATGTAGAAAGGCATTTTTACAAGGAAAATACATGTGAAATATCAAAGCCCTATTACCTACCAATCAAAAGAAAGTAGGTCAAATATCTAGGTCAAAGTCACAAGGTCAAAAATTATGATATGTGTAGTAAGCTCTTGTCACATGGATTGCACATGTGAAATATCAAAGTCCTAATACTTACCAATCAAAAGATATACCCATTCTTATTTTTTTTAAAGTAGGTCAAATATGTAGGTCAAGGTCACAAGGTAAAAAATTATGGTATGTGTAGAAAGGTCTTGTCACTAGGAATACACATGTGAAATATCAAAGCCCTATCATTTACCAATCAAAAGTTGTGGGCTGTGACACCAAAAGTGTGACAGAAAGACATACGGACGGACAACGGACAAAGTGATCCCTATGTGTCGCAATGCTTCGCAAGCGACACAGAAAGGAAAACAATGCAGTTAAGGGTTCATTCTTAAACATCAAGTAAAAAACTTACTTTTGTTATGTTGGACAATTGTCGACACCCCTCTTTCAAGAGTTTGTATTAATTTATGGTGCGACCACAATTGATGGGAGTTAGATGCACATTTAAACATATCTTGTTAAACGTCTTCAAATTCAAAAGCGTATCATCTTATCATGCTAATAACAGATAAAGTTAAATCATGAACCAGACATGCACGTTTCGGATACTTAACCCTCGTCAGTGATCCTCAATCCAAACAATGTAATATGAACAAAAAGTGTGAAGGGGATGTTATCCAAAAATATACCGAAAGACGTAACAGATTGGGTGGAATATGATGCTACAGGACCCACGTTTTAGAAATTTTAAGAAATTTTGATAACAAATTTTTTCGAATGCATTGAACGTACTTGGCTACATGTGCCATCGGGGACTTGTCAAACAGTAGTGACACTCACCAAGGAGTACAAATATTAAACGTGCTCAGATTCAATAGCATCGTTTGTTACAGCATTGACCAGACATGCGTGTTTTCGGTACCTAACACTCATTAGCGATCCTAAATCTAAACGATGTAATATGAACAAAATGTGTGAAAGGTATGTTAAAAAATGTATATAATGATATGATACTACAGGACCCACGTTTTAGAAATTTCAAGAAATTTTGATAACAGGAATTTTCGAATGCATTGAAGCGTCGAAATTTTCGACTGCGTTCAATGACATACATGTATATGCACGATGATCATATCCCAATATAACACTTCACAAAGGATTGCAACATGCCCTGTATGCATGTTTCAGCATATATTATCTAATCAGCCTAGTTTTACATATAAAAACATTACCGTTTTATTACCTTGATTGCCTTCTGTTAAAAATATGCATAAAATGAAATTATATACTACACATAAGGGTTCAGGTGATTGTAGAAATTTATCTTTAATGCATTATTGGAGAATTAAATTTTTATCTTTAGATTAGATTAGATTAAACATATTTTATTGATATAAATAACATCAAAGGAATTGGAAACAAGTTCTCTAACTTAGTTGAATTCCTGAACACATCATGGTCCACGCATGCGCAAATCTTATCTTTACAACATAGGTCTGTTTGAAGAAACGACTCTCCTGTTAATAAGTCATTTATTAATAGCTACACAACGCTGGGGATAAATCAATATAACCACAGACTTGCACATCCCTTTTTTCCAAGAGCAGTCATAGCTGTCATTCATTTTTATTCTTAAATTATTAATATATACAATTGTTAACTTACCTTTTCTTTTTGATATCTCTAAGTTCTGGAAGTGATACGTGGAACTTACTTTCTTTCTCGGAATTTTAACTTTCACTTTCGATTCATTTTTCATGTCTTTTTTTATCACAGTTATATAGCTTTGCCTTTCGATTCCTCCTACCACTTACATGACGATTGACATACTTTCTTTATTTAGTGCAGTATTATCCTTTGCAATTTAAAATAGATTCTGAAGGACACTGCCATGAGACCAAAACAGTTTTTAAAAAATCAAATCAATTTTACAAGACAGAATAGATTTCGAAACTTTTTTTTCAATTCTATTTTGAGCACAGTGCTATACTAGTTTCAGAAAATTACGGATTTTCCATTCCTTAAATTAATTTGAAATCATATTTATTACACAAAAACTCTCATCATCAAACGTTTAATTGAACATAAAGAAATAAGGATATTTCCAAGATACGATTACAGTATCCACAGCAAAATATCGAAATGCGCAAACAAAGAGTAAACAAACACAAATTATGGGCAAAATGTAAACGTCTACAAATTCAATAGCATTAGCACGGTCCATTTGATATTCTGGGCGGGGGGGGGGGGGGGGCTTGGGTTTTTTGTCGGAGCAAGATTATTTTTTTCGCCCCAGACCGGGGCAAATTTTTTTTTTTTTCTCGCAAAGTTGGAGCAAGGAAATTTTTTTCTAACAATTATAGATGTGAATACCCGGTATTAAGAATGCTCTAAACATTACTAAATTCTTATGTAAAACTTGTATTCACTTCCAAACTGACAGAGATAAAAGATTTTTACAATGTGATTTAATTTTCAGTAAACAAAATGTATATAAGGCCATGTAACATGTAAGAGGGCCTGAGGGGAGGGTTTCCTTAGAGAAAAAAAAATTTGAATTTAGAAATGTAAACTAGTGAAAAACTTAATTAAATTCTCCTTCCAAGATTGTGTATAAATTTTAGACTCTATGGTGATACATGTATCTATCAATAGTGATAAATTATATTGATAATGTATTTAAGCATTTAAGGAAACCCCTTTTTCAGTCACATGTATACTTTTGATATTTCTCAATAATTATGAACTTGCCATTAAAGAAGAAAAGTATGGTGAGCGAATCGAGCCAAAAAAAATTACATAAAGTGAAAACTGTGGCGAGCGAAGCGAGCCTAGAAGTTTTCAGGAATTTTAAGTGAATTTATGGTTTTTCTTCAAATTCAGATTACTTGTAAGAGCAAGATTATTTTTTTCTGTAACACCATAAGCAAATTTATTTATTTCATCATCATCGAAAAAAAAATCAAGTCCCCCCCTCTGAATATCAAATGGACCGTGCCTTACTTCAAATTCAAAAGCGAATATTGCACAAACACAAACTTCGTTAAAACAAAGGAGGGGATCTCCAACAACACCAGATTGCAGCACCCACAGGAAAACCCCAAAAATTCATTGAAGTTTTAACTCAATTAACTCAGTGAAGTTTATTTATTATGTTAAACGTCTTCAAATTCAATAGCATCATTTAAGAACTTATAAATTTGCAGCATGGACCAGACATGCACGTTTCGGGTACACAACCCTCGTCAGTGATCCTAAATATAAGTAATGTAATATGACCAAAGTGTGTGCGACATTTATGCCAAAAATGTACCGAAAAACGTAGCAAGATGGATGGACCGACGTTTTAGAAATTTCAAGAAATGTTGATAACAGAAACGAAGAAACGATCAACCGAAGTTGATCGACCTTGGCTACATGTGCCCTCGGGGACTCCTGGTCCACCAGCAGTGACACTCCTCAAGTGATACAAATGTTAAACGTCTTCTAATTGAATAGCATCATTTAAGAACTGATAAATTTGCAGCACGGACCAGACATGCACGTTTAGGGTACTTAACCCTCGTCAGTGATTCTCAATCTAGATAATGAAATATGGCCAAAAGTGTGAAATTTATTACGACAAAAATGTACCGAAAGACTAGCAAGATGGGTGGGATATGATGCTACAGGACCCACGTTTGAGAAATATCTTCTGAAAATAAGTACACTGAAACAGATATTATTCAGATGTTAAACTTTTTGATCGACAACATTTTTGTGGTGTTTGGAGGAAAGGTCTTTCAGCAAATTGTCGGAATTCCAATGGGGACCAATTGTGCCCCACTCCTTGCCGACATTTTCCTTTACTCGTACGAAGCTGAATTCATTCAATCTTTGGTCTCTGAAGGGAAAAGATACTTAGCTTCTGACTTCAACTTCACTTATAGATACATAGACGATGTTTTGTCCATCAATAATCCGAAATTCGCAGATTACCTGAGCAGAATCTATCCTTCAGAGCTTGAAGTCAAAGAAACTACAGAGACAAATAATTCAGCATCCTATTTGGACATAATGTTGTCCTACGACACTGATGGTCACATGAACACCTCACTCTATGACAAATGTAACATCCCTTCATCGCCTGCTTATGGCGTGTTCATATCTCAGTTGATACGCTATGCCAGAGCAAGTACGAAATATACGGATTTTGTTCTGAGAGCTAGGCGTCTTTCAGATAAGCTTCTCAGTCAGGGATATGTTTGTGACCGACTAACATCGTTACTGAGGAAGTTCTACGGTCGATATGGGGAACTCGTCATACACTATGATGTCCCACTCTCCAGAATGGTGGGTGATATTCTGTCATAGACCATTTGAACCATCCAAGCCAAGATTGTACTCTATGTCTTCCGAAATGGAAGTTACCGGATGTGACAGTTCTACCGAATTGAAGCGGCGGGTGTTGCATGCAAGCAGGAGATGCTTACTCTTCCTGGGCACCTGATCTCACTCCCATATCGGGAGTTCGCTTCTTTTCATGTGGTGGAGGTTTTTGTTTGTTTGCTTTGGTTCCTGTTTTGTCCTGATTTTGTATGCCTTCGGTTTCTGATTTTCTGAATTATCGATTTTGTGCTGTATACAGGGATATGGTCATTATCCATATTTGTCATTATCATTCAGGCCCCGATTGTCAATTGGTCTCGTTCTTTTGTGTTTGATGTTCATAAGTTGTGCTTGGTGTCCTTTTGTCCCTTTTGCATTTTGCATCTCTTACTGTGTGTGTCTGTTCTGTTTTTTTTTTTTTTCATGGGTTGAATTTTGTGATTTGCTGGAAATGCTGCATCCGATTGTTGTTGGAGATCCTCAACTTTTTTAGATATAATCACATTCAAAAACATCATACGGGAACACAGAGGCTCAATAAATGGAAAAATAAAACAAATACAGGGTCAAACGTTTTATTATGATATAATAACCTGCTTAAAGTATTGAACTCGTCAAGCATTTAGATTTTGATGTCACAAGCTTGTTAAAACTTTCTATGATGTATACTACATTCCTATCGAAACTTGAGATAATCCCAGTATATTGGTATGTATCATTAAACTTGAGATAATCCCAGTATATTGGTCTGTATCATTAAACTTGAGATAATCCCAGTATATTGGTCTGTATCATTAAACTTGAGATAATCCCAGTATATTGGTCTGTATCATTAAACTTGAGATAATCCCAGTATATTGGTCTGTATCATTAAACTTGAGATAATCCCAGTATATTGGTCTGTATCATTAAACTTGAGATAATCCCAGTATATTGGTCTGTATCATTAAACTTGAGATAATCCCAGTATATTGGTCTGTATCATTAAACTTGAGATAATCCCAGTATATTGGTCTGTATCATTAAACTTGAGATAATCCCAGTATATTGGTCTGTATCATTAAACTTGAGATAATCCCAGTATATTGGTCTGTATCATTAAACTTGAGATAATCCCAGTATATTGGTCTGTATCATTAAACTTGAGATAATCCCAGTATATTGGTCTGTATCATTAAACTTGAGATAATCCCAGTATATTGGTCTGTATCATTAAACTTGAGATAATCCCAGTATATTGGTCTGTATCATTAAACTTGAGATAATCCCAGTATATTGGTCTGTATCATTAAACTTGAGATAATCCCAGTATATTGGTCTGTATCATTAAACTTGAGATAATCCCAGTATATTGGTCTGTATCATTAAACTTGAGATAATCCCAGTATATTGGTCTGTATCATTAAACTTGAGATAATCCCAGTATATTGGTCTGTATCATTAAACTTGAGATAATCCCAGTATATTGGTCTGTATCATTAAACTTGAGATAATCCCAGTATATTGGTATGTATCATTAAACTTGAGATAATCCTAGTATATTGGTATGTATCATTAAAGTTGAGATAATCCCAGTATATTGGTATGTATCATTAAACATTCATTTGCCTCCATTTAACTTACTGAGTACAACGTAGAATTACGGGTGCGTGTTATGCTGCGACCCGGGGTCTTGCGCTGAAACGACGAAAGGCAGACCTAGGTGTGTATCGGAATCTTTAACTACAGAAATAAGATAAATGATCCTACGAAACTAAGAAGTATCACAGAAAGGAAAGTATCTACAAACAGACTCTGATAGCAAAACATCAAAACACCTGATGTGAAAACAAGCAGAGCAAGAGACGCAAGAGAGACATAGAAACATGAAACACAAAAGACTACAGCACATAAACCAGAAACACAAAAGACTACAGCACATAAACCAGAAACACAAAAGACTACAGCACATAAACCAGAAACACAAAAGACTACAGCACATAAACCAGAAACACAAAAGACTACAGCACATAAACCAGAAACACAAAAGACTACAGCACATAAACCAGAAACACAAAAGACTACAGCACATAAACCAGAAACACAAAGACTACAGCACATAAACCAGAAACACAAAAGACTACAGCACATAAACCAGAAACACAAAAGACTACAGCACATAAACCAGAAACACAAAAGACTACAGCACATAAACCAGAAACACAAAAGACTACAGCACATAAACCAGAAACACAAAAGACTACAGCACATAAACCAGAAACACAAAAGACTACAGCACATAAACCAGAAACACAAAAGACTACAGCACATAAACCAGAAACACAAAAGACTACAGCACCATAAACCAGAAACACAAAAGACTACAGCACATAAACCAGAACCAAAAGACTACAGTAGCAATAACCAGAAACACAAAAGACTACAGCACATAAACCAGAAACACAAAAGACTACAGCACATAAACCAGAAACACAAAAGACTACAGCACATAACCAGAAACACAAAGACTACAGCACATAAACCAGAAACACAAAAGACTACAGCACATAAACCAGAAACACAAAAGACTACAGCACATAAACCAGAAACACAAAAGACTACAGCACATAAACAGAAACACAAAAGACTACAGCACATAAACCAGAAACACAAAAAGACTACAGTACATAAACCAGAAACACAAAAGACTACAGCACATAAACCAGAAACACAAAAGACTACAGCACATAAACCAGAAACACAAAAGACTACAGCACATAAACCAGAAACACAAAAGACTACAGCACATAAACCAGAAACACAAAAGACTACAGCACATAAACCAGAAACACAAAAGACTACAGCACATAAACCAGAAACACAAAAGACTACAGCACATAAACCAGAAACACAAAAGACTACAGCACATAAACCAGAAACACAAAAGACTACAGCACATAAACCAGAAACACAAAGACTACAGCACATAAACCAGAAACACAAAAGACTACAGCACATAAACCAGAAACACAAAAGACTACAGCACATAAACCAGAAACACAAAAGACTACAGCACATAAACCAGAAACACAAAAGACTACAGCACATAAACCAGAAACACAAAAGACTACAGCACATAAACCAGAAACACAAAAGACTACAGCACATAAACCAGAAACACAAAAGACTACAGCACATAAACCAGAAACACAAAAGACTACAGCACATAACCAGAAACCAAAAGACTACAGCACATAAACCAGAAACACAAAAGACTACAGCACATAAACCAGAAACACAAAAGACTACAGCACATAAACCAGAAACACAAAAGACTACAGCACATAAACCAGAAACACAAAAGACTACAGCACATAAACCAGAAACACAAAAGACTACAGCACATAAACCAGAAACACAAAAGACTACAGCACATAAACCAGAAACACAAAAGACTACAGCACATAAACCAACGAGACCAATGGGCAACCGGTGCCGATTGAGGACGACCATCTGCCATGTAAAACAAGGGAGGAGATCTCCAACAAGACTCCGTTGCAGCATCAACTGCAAAACACCCGATGCAAAAACACAAAAGACGAGTACAGCACGAGGTGGAAAAGAGACACACGACATGTAAACATCAAACACAAAAGACTACACATAAACCGACGAGACCAATGGGCAACCGGTGCCGACTTTGGACGGACATTTGTCACGCAAGTAATTTGTCATGTAAGAAACATCACGCATTTGTCATGTAAGTAACAATGGTTACGTGCGCACAACACTCAAATTGTCCTGGTAACCCAACGGTATCGAAGAACGCGCAGTTGTGATGTAAAATAACCTCCTCACTATAAGATGACCACACAAACAAGACAGCAAAATGCGGGGGGGGGGACCAAGCAACACAGATGAATATTAAAAATGGATATAGGGGGCGTAGGTAATACAGTCAGTGCTCTGCCGACTGTAGGGAGTTCAAGGGATACCTGCATATGCTTAACTTCGTTTTATGGTCGTTTGCTGTATCAAACTTTCATCAATATTTCGCAAGTTGGACGATCCAAATGGGGAAATCATTTCAATGGAACATAGAGATGTCTGAAATAATATTTTACGCATAATTATGTACATGTCCATGACAAATATGGATAATGATCATATCCCTGTATACAGAACAAAATCGATAATTCAGAAAATCAGAAAGCGAAGGCATACAAAATCAGGATAAAACAGGAGCCAAAGCAAACAAACAAAAACCTCTACCATATGAAAAGAAGCGAACTCCCGATATGGGAGTGAGACCAGGTGCCAAGGAAGAGTAAGCATCTCCTGCTTGCATGCAACACCCGCCGCTTAAATTCCTGGAAACACCAGGACTGGTCATATTTTCCCATTTTCAATGCTTTTATGTTGCAATAAAGCGAAATAAAGTCAAAATAGCGTAATGAATAAAATATTCAACAATTTGTGATTTTGTATATGGGAGTTTGTTCCAATATATTTTTAGTAATGAATGAATAACATTTCTTATCATATAATGAAATATGTATATGTAAACCTCTACTTGCTTGACAATATATTTTAACACTCACCAAGTGGTAGAAAAGTTAAACGTCTTCAAATTTGAAAAGTTTAGATTAGGGATCACTGACGAGGGTTAAGTACCCGAAATGTGCATGTCTGATCCATGCTGCACATTTATCTGTTCTTTTGTGATGCTATTGAATCTGAAGACGTTTAAAATTGCTCATTTCAAAATGCTTTTAGAAAGGTTTGATTTGAGTCTTATCTCAGATGCTCGGCCTTTTGAGGGCTTCGAATGCTCGCTGGTTCATAAAGGAATACACGTAGTACTTGTTCGAATATTAATTTCACTGTATAAATGAATAAATTTCTAATTCATTTTTAAAAAATCTAGACAGTAAAATGTTTCATATCGTAGTACAACAAAGGAGGGGTTCTCAAGTTCATTCAAGACAACAGTTTAATTTAGGCTGACACTGTTTACTTTTTGATTGCCAGCTTTGTTGGTTTCTTGACGAAGTTCCTTTTCTTTGCCATCTTTCCCTTCGGAAAGTCATAGCCTTTTTCACTGGAACCAGTTCTTTGCTTGTATGGCTCTACCTTGTTTATTTTCTTATTTTTCTCATTAGACAAAATAGCTGAATTTTCCTTCCGCTTTGGTTTAGTCTTTAAGTTTGTCCTTTTGGTCTTCTTGACTTTTTTCGTTTTACTGCATGAAATTTGTTTACTGTTGTTAACCTCTTTACCAAATTTCTCGCTGTCGGTCGATTGCTCACTTTCGCTGTTAAATTTGTCATAATCTGAATCGGATTCGGATTCTGAAGTAGAACGTTTTCTTAAGCTGTCTTCATCTGAATTTTCAAGCAAATTAGATTTAGACAATGTTTCTTCCTTGCTGAAACTACCATCAAACTCATCATATATGTCCATATTAAACTGAGGCTTTGCTTCACCATTGTCATTTCGTAAATCGTCATGCGCTGAAGAAAGTCTAGTTTCACTTTCATTTGTTATTGACGTCTCAGTTTCTTCTCGGATAACCGAAAATTTCCGAAGCTCATTGTACTTTGTCTCTGCTCTGTTTTTGATTCGTAGTCTGAAAAAAAAATCATAAATTAATTAAAATCCACAATTCTTACAAATTTATTCCGTCTTCGAAGGAGGTCGACCCTGTCAAGAAAATCGTCTTTTCGAAGTTTTGATTAAATTATTTTTCTTCAATGGTTGCTTATTTATTCATTAAAAATCGTAGGTTTGAAACTCAGCCCCCGATTTAATTGAATCACGTAAGTTGTTTCTTATATCTTCGAATATTCATATTATTGAATTAAATGAAAAGATGAGCAAGAACATATTAATTAAAACAAAAAAATAAATAAATGCCTCCTACGTCGAAATCTACAATTCTTTAACATAATTATACTAATTCATTAAAATCTCAATCTCTTATTGTCCATGTTCTTGTATTTCTGTGTTCTCCTTTGTTTCTCTTCGTATTCACGCTGTATGAATTAACAAAAATATTTTTGGTATCTATATTCTACAATGATATATGAATTACAAGTATACAAGATATAGTAAGTTCTTTGATCAATGTGTTACCAACTGAGTATAGTGAATAGACAAGTAGTAAACATGTATATCTTACTCTCTCTCCAGTTCTCTGTAATACTTGGTAGCGGCGTCATGAACCGTCTGATTCACGTACTTCTCCACAAAAACTGAAATAGTCGGATACTGCATAATTGAGATTTATAAACGATCCCGCCAGAAAGCTGTTATAGAAAGTAATATTTAGTGTTATAATCGTTAAACTTGTCCGGATGCATTTCTTCAAAAATACGAAATTAAACAAAAAAAAAAACCTAAAATTTTCTGGGAAGGAACAAAAATGAATTACGTATTTTCATCTGAACTTTAATAGCTCTTTCCTCAATAGCCAAAATTGTCATCAGTTTTTGGCACCATTATCATTATGGTTATGTTTACATTGTAGATTCATATGAAATGTATACTTAACAATAGAAATTGGCTCAAGTTCGTACGCGTATGATAGAGCATACGAAACCAAGAAAATAAGAAACAAAAAAGTCAGAAACAGGGGGACCAAGGGGGTCACATTGCTCACCTGAGTTGCAAACAAAAGAATGTTAATAGACAATTCGTTGGAGGCCCTTGCGTACTTGTTTCCTTTAAGGTTTCGTGAAATTATGAGCATCAGATGTCAAAAATGCGTCAGCCAATCAGAGCCATAGGCGGCCATATTTGTAGACCGATCGGCACAAATAACATAAACTTTTTTATTTTTATTTTTAAAAACACCATAGACATGTAAATAGCTAGCTAGAACATTGAAGAGTATATGAAGGCAAACCCATGGTCCTAGAAAGGCTCGAACCATCAATTTTAAGATTTCTAGCCTGACGCCCTCTCCGCTAGACCATGGCGCCGACACAACACAAACTTGGTGGAGGATCTTGAGTACTTGCTTCTGTAAGGTTTCTTGAAATTCTGAACAGCGGTTGCAGAGGAGGTCGAAAATGCATAAGCAAATCAGAGCCCTCGGCGGCCATTTTAGTAGACCGATAGGCACGAAAAAAAAAAAAACAAGCTTGGTAAAGGACATCCTGTAAGGTTTCGTGAAATTCTGAGCAGCGGTTGCAGAGGAGAAATCGAACATTTGTCAGCCAATCAGAGCTATCTGTGTCAGTCAAGCAGAGCCCTCGGCGGTCATATTTGTTGACCGATTAGCACGATAAACACAAACGGGGAAGAGGACCTTGAGTTCTTGCTTCCTGCAAGGTTTCGTGAAATTCTGTGCAGTGGTTGCAGAGAAGATGTCAAAAATGTAAAAAGTTTACGCCGGACGACGGACGGCGCGCTATGACAATAGCTCACTTGAGCTTCGCTCAGGTGAGCTAAAACTATTTACAACATAAGCAGAGTCCCTAACACTTTGGCATATCCTTTAGTAAATGTTTAGAATTCCACTTTTCATATTATCCGCTGTTTGGATCTTTTTACGGGTTTGAGCATCACTGATGAGATCTTATGTGATTAAATGCCCATATGACGCCCTCAATTTTATATATTAATCACTAGGATGGTACCTCTTCTGCACTGACTTGAAGTATGTTTGAAATGTTGATTAATTTATATGAAACAATAGGGTATCTCCCAGGTGACATAGATCTAATCTGGTTCTTTTAGGTCATGTTGGACATTTTTCAAGTTGACGTAGGAGATGGCATATAAGGGTTAAACATGTAGTTCACCTTTTTCGAGATCCTGAATAATTTGATTTGGTCACCAGAATATCCTCATTTATCAGGGGTATCAGATTTAGCTCTGTCTATTCCGTAAAACTATAAAAAAAAGTCTAATGATCCATCAAGCGCCAAATGAGAAAAACAAAAATCGGAGTAAATTTTGGATTCACAAAAAATAGTGTTTTTGTACATTTATGAGTACATGTACTTAAAACAAATATTTCATTTTCTATATTTAGCTTTGATTCATATAGGGGGCGTTTCAAACTAAACAGGTTAAGATGTCGCCACTAGCTAAATCAATCTTTTAAAGAATCACAGTGTATGTACTTTGTTGAGCGGTGGCATTATATAATTACACAAGTTTTAAGCGAAATCGCAGATTTGTTTTCTTCAAAGTTACAAAGAGACGAGACTGTTGCGGAACAGATTCAGGCTTGAAATTAGTAACACAAATTGTTAACATTTTAGCCATGCATTTTCAGTCCAGACCAGTCTGACTATTATATGGGAAGAGGACGCAAAGAGAAGAGGAAATTCTCCGGTCAATTTACACTCGAAAAAAGATTTTTCTTTTCTTTCGAATAAAGAATGTTTAGCACTTGTTACGTCATCAATAACGTACGTATCAATATTGATTTTCGTATTCATGATCCTGTCAGTTTGGAGATGAAACCGATTCCCCTTTTTTATTAGGAGTACCTCCACCTAGAATAAATGAAGTACCACCACCTACAATAAATGAAGTACCTCCACCTACGATAAATGAAGTGCCTCCACCTACAAGAAATGAAGTACCTCCACCTACAATAAATGAAGTACCTCCACCTACAAGAAATGAAGTACCTCCACCTACAATAAATGAAGTACCTCCACCTACAATAAATGAAGTACCTCCACCTACAATAAATGAAGTACCTCCACCTACAATAAATGAAGTACCTCCACCTAGAATAAATGAAGTACCTCCACCTACAATAAATGAAGTACCTCCACCTACAATAAATGAAGTGCCTCCACCTACAATAAATGAAGTTCCTCCACCTACAAGAAATGAAGTACCTCCACCTACAATAAATGAAGTACCTCCACCTACAATAAATGAAGTACCTCCACCTAGAATAAATGAGGCCGGCAATATTATCATGTTAGATATGTGACCGTATCAAGGAGTACCTCCACCTAGAATAAATGAAGCCGGCAATATTATCATGTTAGATATGTGACCGTATCAAGGAGTACCTCCACCTAGAATAAATGAAGCAGGCAATATTATCATGTTAGATATGTGTCCGTATCAAGGAGTACCTCCACCTAGAATAAATGAAGCAGGCAATATTATCATGTTAGATATGTGTCCGTATCAAGGAGTACCTCCACCTAGAATAAATGAAGCAGGCAATATTATCATGTTAGATATGTGTCCGTATCAAGGAGTACCTCCACCTAGAATAAATGAAGCAGGCAATATTATCATGTTAGATATGTGTCCGTATCAAGGAGTACCTCCACCTAGAATAAATGAGGCCGGCAATATTATCATGTTAGATATGTGACCGTATCAAGGAGTACCTCCACCTAGAATAAATGAAGCCGGCAATATTATCATGTTAGATATGTGACCGTATCAAGGAGTACCTCCACCTAGAATAAATGAAGCAGGCAATATTATCATGTTAGATATGTGTCCGTATCAAGGAGTACCTCCACCTAGAATAAATGAAGCCAGCAATATTATCATGTTAGATATGTGTCCGTATCAAGGAGTACCTCCACCTAGAATAAATGAAGCCGGCAATATTATCATGTTAGATATGTGTCCGTATCAAGGAGTACCTCCACCTAGAATAAATGAAGCCGACAATATTATCATGTTAGATATGTGTCCGTATCAAGGAGTACCTCCACCTAGAATAAATGAAGCAGGCAATATTATCATGTTAGATATGTGTCCGTATCAAGGAGTACCTCCACCTAGAATAAATGAAGCAGGCAATATTATCATGTTAGATATGTGTCCGTATCAAGGAGTACCTCCACCTAGAATAAATGAAGCAGGCAATATTATCATGGTAGATATGTGTCCGTATCAAGGAGTACCTCCACCTAGAATAAATGAAGCAGGCAATATTATCATGTTAGATATGTGTCCGTATCAAGGAGTACCTCCACCTAGAATAAATGAAGCAGGCAATATTATCATGTTAGATATGTGTCCGTATCAAGGAGTACCTCCACCTAGAATAAATGAAGCCGGCAATATTATCATGTTAGATATGTGTCCGTATCAAGGAGTACCTCCACCTAGAATAAATGAAGCAGGCAATATTATCATGTTAGATATGTGTCCGTATCAAGGAGTACCTCCACCTAGAATAAATGAAGCAGGCAATATTATCATGTTAGATATGTGTCCGTATCAAGGAGTACCTCCACCTAGAATAAATGAAGCAGGCAATATTATCATGTTAGATATGTGTCCGTATCAAGGAGTACCTCCACCTAGAATAAATGAAGCAGGCAATATTATCATGTTAGATATGTGTCCGTATCAAGGAGTACCTCCACCTAGAATAAATGAAGCAGGCAATATTATCATGTTAGATATGTGTCCGTATCAAGGAGTACCTCCACCTAGAATAAATGAAGCAGGCAATATTATCATGTTAGATATGTGTCCGTATCAAGGAGTACCTCCACCTAGAATAAATGAAGCAGGCAATATTATCATGTTAGATATGTGTCCGTATCAAGGAGTACCTCCACCTAGAATAAATGAAGCAGGCAATATTATCATGTTAGATATGTGTCCGTATCAAGGAGTACCTCCACCTAGAATAAATGAAGCAGGCAATATTATCATGGTAGATATGTGTCCGTATCAAGGAGTACCTCCACCTAGAATAAATGAAGCAGGCAATATTATCATGTTAGATATGTGTCCGTATCAAGGAGTACCTCCACCTAGAATAAATGAAGCAGGCAATATTATCATGGTAGATATGTGTCCGTATCAAGGAGTACCTCCACCTAGAATAAATGAAGCAGGCAATATTATCATGGTAGATATGTGTCCGTATCAAGGAGTACCTCCACCTAGAATAAATGAAGCAGGCAATATTATCATGTTAGATATGTGTCCGTATCAAGGAGTACCTCCACCTAGAATAAATGAAGCCGGCAATATTATCATGTTAGATATGTGTCCGTATCAAGGAGTACCTCCACCTAGAATAAATGAAGCAGACAATTTTATCATGTTAGATATGTGTCCGTATCAAGGAGTACCTCCACCTAGAATAAATGAAGCCGGCAATATTATCATGTTAGATATGTGTCCGTATCAAGGAGTACCTCCACCTAGAATAAATGAAGCAGGCAATATTATCATGTTAGATATGTGTCCGTATCAAGGAGTACCTCCACCTAGAATAAATGAAGCAGGCAATATTATCATGGTAGATATGTGTCCGTATCAAGGAGTACCTCCACCTAGAATAAATGAAGCAGGCAATATTATCATGTTAGATATGTGTCCGTATCAAGGAGTACCTCCACCTAGAATAAATGAAGCAGGCAATATTATCATGGTAGATATGTGTCCGTATCAAGGAGTACCTCCACCTAGAATAAATGAAGCAGACAATTTTATCATGTTAGATATGTGTCCGTATCAAGGAGTACCTCCACCTAGAATAAATGAAGCCGGCAATATTATCATGGTAGATATGTGACCGTATCAAGGAGTACCTCCACCTAGAATAAATGAAGCAGGCAATATTATCATGGTAGATATGTGTCCGTATCAAGGAGTACCTCCACCTAGAATAAATGAAGCCGGCAATATTATCATGTTAGATATGTGTCCGTATCAAGGAGTACCTCCACCTAGAATAAATGAAGCAGGCAATATTATCATGGTAGATATGTGTCCGTATCAAGGAGTACCTCCACCTAGAATAAATGAAGCAGGCAATATTATCATGTTAGATATGTGTCCGTATCAAGGAGTACCTCCACCTAGAATAAATGAAGTACCTCCACCTAGAATAAATGAAGCAGGCAATATTATCATGTTAGATATGTGTCCGTATCAAGGAGTACCTCCACCTAGAATAAATGAAGCCGGCAATATTATCATGTTAGATATGTGTCCGTATCAAGATCAAGGGAACAGATTCCACGAGAACTGGGCTAGATTTAATAAAGATAGAATCTTCCTCGTGTGTTTGACATGGCTTCAATTCTTATCGGACACGTCTATCTTACTTCAGGTATTTTATCTGGATTCTTTTTTTTTTTTCAAGAAGCATCCCTCCTTCAGACTTGACTTTTAGATCAGACACGCTCCTAAATTTAACACCTTGTTAAACTCATATTCGCTTCCTTGTAATAGAAGCATACCTACATGCATTGGCACTTAAGCGTTTAAGCATTTTATCCGCGGATCTAGAAAGGGATGAATAGGGGGTCAGGAACACCTCATCAACAATCACTGGATTTATAAACGTTTTTGATTTTTTAAGTATATTCATACGAAGATTATGGACTGGACCTCTTTTTTTTTTGTTGGTGGACTAGCTTCCCGGAAAACGGTTTCAGGATCCGCGCTTGCACTTGAGCGTTTTAACATTGTATGATCAGTCTTTGAAGAACTCAAGGCCGGTGAGGAGTCTGGCAAATTGCAGAAGGAGGGTCTATTTTATTCTTAAATCGTCTGACGTATAAATAGATCATATTGAAGGAACAGGCTTTGTTATCTATCATATTTATATAATAATTATCTTAGTTAAGGAGCATGGATTATAGCGGTTTGTTCTGGGGGATTTTATACCTGTACCAGGTGTGTCATATATATACAAAAAGCTTGGACGATCATTTGGACATAGATGGAGAGGAAAAATGGCTAGGAAACGTCAATGTAAGTATAGATATTTTTTTGTCAATGGAGAGTTAACGTTTCTAAAAAATGAGTTACGCAAAACATAAAATAAATACATGTAAAAACAGGAGGATGAATTTTCTATTTTACGCATATCCATATATCAAAATATGACAGTAATACGGAAGGGTTCCATCTCTATACTTTCATGAAAAAAAAATTCAAACCATTTTATTATGTAACACACATGTGTTTCGGTTATTAAATCCTCATCAGAGATGCTTCCAGCCAAATTGCTTTTCATAAGCCGCCAAAATTCATTTTAGTGTCGCCTCTGGTTTATTTAAGATTTAAGTATGAAAAGTAATTACAATTAAAAATATTGAATTAAAAAGTAAAAACAGCAATTTTTAAAAGAAAATTAAAAGGAAAAAAAATCATGAAGTATCTAGACTTTTTTGTAACATGATAAACTAGGGGGGGGGGGGGGGGGTTAAGAAAAAAAATCGTATAATTTTATGTAAATGTAATAGGTTGATTAAACAAAATAATCTACGTGTATAATCAGACTGTTTTTAAAAGTCCTTGGTGCAACTTGACTATTCAAGGATGCAGTCTTTACTAATTAAAACAATTTTTGTACATGCTTTTCTTTGAATATGTAATTTTTTGACAGGTGTCGCAAATCCCCCCCCCCCCCCCAAAAAAAAGATATAATAAATTATAAAACCACTTTCAATACAATTACTTGTACATGAACAGGTATGTGTGGATTTAAGATTATGTTTATGCTCTAAAGTTAAAACAGCTCAAGCAATGGACGAACAAATTTAATCTTTCAAACACTGTCAAACTTAAACATTGCATACCGCTCAATAGCGAAAGTTCAGAAAATAATTCATAATTCAATTACTTCGGGTTTTTTTTGTTTTTTTTTTTCTTGACGTCAACCAGAATTTTCGTATTAATAGAGTCTGCAATTGGCATGTACATGCTTATAATAAATTTACATTTATAAAAGACCTATATCCATGACACAGCAAACTCATTTTCACAAAAAAAGATTTAAAAAATGGTAGAAATAAATAAATTAAAATATGAAAAGTGATAAAATTCCCTAGCTATACATTTTATTAAAATACGGGAATCAAATTTAATCAATTCCAGACTTGAGTATTTTCTACAGAACTGATGGGACATATGTAGCAGGGGATGCTTACTCCTCCCGGACGAGGCATTTTCTGACTTCCTCTTTTGAAGTATTTTGAAAGAATTCGTATTGTTGACCATTTTGTCTGTTAGGGTAACCGTTAGACAAATTCATATTTTGTTGCAACCGGTAACCATGAAACTGACTGTAGATATCCCTTCACACAACTTGAAGAATACTGCTTATTGTTACCACATGGAATTTAAAATTTCACAAAAACATCTAGGTGCACTTGGAGTCTGAAATTAAATTAAGGTTACTCAGTGTAAAATATTTGAAATAAAAGTTAGTATAGCAGGTGTCAGAAATTAGACACCCTTACAATGGTTAGGATGCATGCATATCAAAAGCAAAGATTTTGCCATCTTTTTTTTTAATTTTAAGATTACAGCAATTTCGATTTTAATGATCCGTTAATTTTTTTTTTCTACGGAACCGAATACCCTAATTTTTTCTAACCCCCTCTATCTTTTTGATGTTTTAAGATCTGATAGACAAAGAATGCAAAGAAAAGGAATTCAAGGAAATTCATATTCAATCAAGTCAAATTACAATATGTATGAATGACCAGGAATGCATGTAATGAATTTCAGACGGGTAAACGTTTAATTGGTAATAGCATGTCCATATTTCAACGCTCAGAAGATGACAATGGTAAATAAGGAGGACTTTTGAATGTTAGTGTCAAGTAGAAGTAGAAGTTACAAATAACAATTTAACATTAAATTGCTTGAAGTTTGCCAAGTCTAAAACTAAAAATGTGACATTCAGCATTCTGTATGTAATTCATAAACTTTTCTTATCTATGTTAACCCCCCCCCCCCCCTCCCCCAACTCCCTCTTTTTTTCCCAAAATGAGAAAGTTTTAATTGGGTAAGCATGGTAAGTGTATAATAATTTTTTTAAGTAATCTAATTTTTCTTTATTCTAAAAGAAAATGTAATTTCTGGTTAGGAAATTCTTTTCACAGCACCAGTTACAATGTAAACGAATTTATGCGGACAACACACTAACCCAATAAACTACTGGTTTCTTAAATTAGGCTCATTATACACAAATTAACAGATGTTTTCTATCTGTTCTCTTTGTACGTGAAGAAGGAATACTCAAAGAGTGATCAATGAAGGTGATGATTGATAGTTAATGGAGCCGGCCCTCTCTACTAACATAATATGTCAGGAGGTATTATTGGAGAACAGTTTGATGGGTATCAATACCAAGGCTCTAAATATACCCCTAAAATTAGTAGCACCGTTTCATTTGCTGGCACAGAGTATAAGTTCAGAATGCTGTATGTGTGGTTCTTAGAGGAAATCCTTATCCGCGCGTAGTACATGTATTTAGTTCATATGATTGGGGTAGTTAACCGGGTTACATTCACGTCAAGACGTAGAACTTAGAGTATGTTATAGAACGACTCTATAAAATTCTAAACTGAAAAGGAGTGACATTACAGATAAGTATGTCAATGTATCAAGTTAAATAATATACAGTGTATTATAAGTACATGTAATCACTTTTAAAGATAATTACTCTACATTTATTTAATACTATATTCCATACACAACCATTGTGCGTTATTCGAGACCACAGGGTATTAAACCGGATAATTAGAGGGTTGTAGGCACGTAATCCGGATATTTTCACCATTGGGTACTTACGTTACAGATGACCGTCCTAAGTCGACACCGATTCAGCGATTGTCCACCAGTTTCGTTTGTTTATGTATTAATCTTTGGTGTTTAGTATTATGATGTCGTATTTGATGTTCCATGATCCTTTTGTGTCTCCTGCCTTACTTGTTTATTCTGTATTTCGATGTTTTCGGTCCTGCAACCTACTCTTGTTGGATATCCCTTCCTTTCTTTGGTTCTGTTAGTATAATTATAAAATGTAATACAATTATAAATATAAAATATAATATAAAGTCATGCGTGGTTTCTCTATCAGAGCTTCAAGTATTAATTTTGTATTTTATGTTTCGAAAAACAAAACCCAACTCCACACGATAAACATACATGTGGCAACTGCAAAATATGCATTCTGATCAGCATTAACACCTGCTCGGAGAAGCATCTAAATATTTCACATCAAAGGCATAAAATTTTGATTTGATAATCTCGACACATGCCCTCCTGGAGCAGCATGTAATTCACGTCAGATGTACAGTAATAACAAGTCTGTAATACGGAAGCATCGGATCGCATAGGCTCTGCTCTATCAGGGTGTGCCAGGGAGTTACAATACACCTGAGGTTCATATTCAAAATTTCCAGGAGGGCAGGATCTGGAAAAGGGGTGATTATACCGCTTGCTGTGGCTATAAGATTTAACTCATTTTTTGAAAAAAAGAGAATCTGATTAAGGATAATGCTCATGCAGTGTTTTTTGTGTATTCGGTAACATTATACAGATGAGACTCTCGTGTTGGATTATTTAATTATGTACAAAATAAGAAACCATATGCAGATAAAAAATGAGCTGCGCTCGGGATCGAGTCAAAATTTCACATTAATTGAAAAAAAAAAGATAAATATATATATATTTATGAGTTAAAAACCGTTTTTTACTGTTAGGATCAAAGTAGCCATAATTTGAACTACACTGACAAATTACCAGACAACCAGTTGAAGACAAAACAACAATTTACTCTGTTCTTTGTATATTTATTTAAAACCATACTAACTTGCTGTCTGCTCTCCGTGTTGATGTCTGCAGAAGATTGGCCAATTCTGGAAACACGACCAATGGCATCAACACAGAATAAGACTCTCAATTGTACATTGATTTATCTTATCGAAAATTCTTAGTTTTAAATCAAAGAGAAATGACACATTTTGGATCACTTTGAAGTTTACGATCTCAAATAATATGGAACCAATTTTCATGATTATTGAAGCGTTGTAAAAACAACAACAACACAAAAAAACCTATAAAAGATTTTTTAAGAGCACACTCGATTATCATATATTTTATATAAAATGTGGTTGACTCCACAGAAACCTTTTGCATTCCCTCTGTAAAATTACTTTCTTCTGATCAATAAGAGAAGTGATTTCTTTGGCAGCCACATGTCTTTTTTATACCTTAACAAAGTGTATGAACAGTGTGAGACCAAGGTAAATAATTATAGTAGGAGAATTTATGAGAATTTTACCCTCTGGCTCGGATGGGCGCCATCACATAACGCACTCTTTCTTCCAATTACTTAATTGATAACCATTTAACTGTTTTTCCGCGTTTTTTTGATCACCGAATTGCACTTTTTGTGCGCATAGTTTTGTGTCTCGTACCGTCGGCCAGACACTGTAATTATGAAATCTGTTGAATCACTTAACAATACACGTTAGGTTCACATCAACGTCATTTGTGTTCATTACTTTCTCATTTAAGGCAAGATATGAACCGCCCTAAGTAAACGTGTTGTGTCTCCGACTTCGTGATTGAAAGGCGCATGGGAAAAGAATGAATAAAAGGATCTCAGTATAGTAAACCGATTTGTCTTTTGTATTATGAGCTTTTGGACACGCTATTAAGAAAAAATGGTATGTTAATCAAAATAATCTTCATCAATATTACAGAACTACGACCTGGACTACATAGGGAATTCCCCTACGGACACCGACATCGTTTTAGAAGATGACGTAGGCGGAAATGACGACGAGTGCTCTCCCTTACCGGATCTCAATATTAAAGACGCTTGTAATGCTAAAGTCTGCACAGATCACGGAGATTGCCGAAGGAAGAATCGGAGATGTTGTTATAATGGATGCGTAAAAACCTGTCTGAAACAACGAGGACTCCCTCCTTGTAAATTATTTTCAACCTGTTTTTTCACATTTTAGAAATGTCAGTCGAATTATTTTCGCTAATTTTGTTGACTAATTCTGTATAATACATTGTAACATGTTTCACCCATTTTTGAATTCACCCTTTGCTATTGCGCTACTTTGGGTTTATACCTTAACTAAATGTTCCCTGTGAATACAAATACAGTACCCTATACAAAAAAAGTTTTTCACTGCATCATCAGAAAATGCGAAATGTACGAGACGAAAAATGTTCTTTGTCCTAACTATAATCATTGAGCTCTCTTTGTAGAATATATAAAGTCATTTATTATAATTCTGATTTTGTATATATTCTGAACAGTTATTGACTGGATCAAAGAACCCAGACCAAGGACAAGTTCAGGTGAGACAACAACTGAAGATGACAATCATAATGATGTTTTATATGAATTCTGAAATCGTATGTCATTGAATATATTTCTCTTATTTCAAAGTAATGAGAACCTTGTCCTCTACAGGTGTGTCTTGGCTGGTCAATGGTCCAACCAGCAGCGAGGACGGTGCGTATAATTTTCTAACCATATCAAGTCTCTATTGAACAGAGCATGAAAGTGATCTCCGCCAAGACTTCCCTGTAGTGTCTACAGCGGAACACACTTGTAAAATGAAAATTGGTTTGAAATTTTTCTTCAAGAAGGTATAGAGTTGGGACACTTCCGCATTATTATTATATAAACAACAAAGGAGCGGATCTCTAACAACACCAGGTTGCAGCACCCACAGCAAAACCCAAAAACACCCAATGCAAAAACACAGAGAAGACAAGTACAGAAAGAGACGTAAAAGGGACAAGGAACGTCAACGCACAACACAGAAACATCAAACACAAAGGACTACACATAAACCAACGAGACCAATGGGCAACGAACACCGGACAGAAAAACCTCAACGAACAGCAGGGGACAATGAGACCCACACCGAATGAACCAATGAACAATCCATTTGAAAGCAGACACGATAAACAGGATGAAACACGAATCTGATGAGGCCTAAAGTAAACCATTTTTAAAGTAACAGATATCGTAATCCATGTTCAAGTATCCAGCTATACTACTCCATGCAATATCCAATACGGGGAATTTACATCAACAGGATTTGGGTCCCTATGGGTAACCGTAAAAGTGGGAGGGATGTACGCACGTAATCCGGATAACCACACCATTTGCTACTGACGTGGCAGATGGCCGTCCTAAGTCGACACCGATTGCCCATTGGTTTCCTTGGTTATTTGTGGTCTTTTGTGTTTGGTGTTATGTATTTGCTGTTCCTTGTCCATTGTGCGTTTTTAGCTGTGTATGTCTACTCTGTGTTTTTACTTAGGGTGTTCCGATGTTTAGCTGTGGGTACTGCAGTCACTGTGTATGTCTACTCTGTGTTTTTACTTGGGGTGTTCTGATGTTTAGCTGTGGGTGCTGCAGTCACTGTGTATGTCTACTCTGTGTTTTTACTTGGGGTGTTCTGGTGTGAAGCTGTGGGTGCTGCAGTCACTGTGTATGTCTACTCTGTGTTTTTACTTGGGGTGTTCTGGTGTTAAGCTGTGGGTGCTGCAGTCACTGTGTATGTCTACTCTGTGTTTTTACTTAGGGTGTTCTGGTGTTTAGCTGTGGGTGCTGCAGTCACTGTGTATGTCTACTCTGTGTTTTTACTTGGGGTGTTCTGGTGTTAAGCTGTGGGTGCTGCAGTCACTGTGTATGTCTACTCTGTGTTTTTACTAAGGGTGTTCTGGTGTTTAGCTGTGGGTGCTGCAGTCACTGTGTATGTCTACTCTGTGTTTTTACTTGGGGTGTTCCGGTGTTTAGCTGTGGGTGCTGCAGTCACTGTGTATGTCTACTCTGTGTTTTTACTTGGGGTGTTCCGATGTTTAGCTGTAGGTGCTGCAGTCACTGTGTATGTCTACTCTGTGTTTTTACTTAGGGTGTTCTGGTGTTAAGCTGTGGGTACTGCAGTCACTGTGTATGTCTACTCTGTGTTTTTACTTGGGGTGTTCTGGTGTTAAGCTGTGGGTGCTGCAGTCACTGTGTATGTCTACTCTGTGTTTTTACTTGGGGTGTTCTGGTGTGAAGCTGTGGGTGCTGCAGTCACTGTGTATGTCTACTCTGTGTTTTTACTTGGGGTGTTCTGGTGTGAAGCTGTGGGTGCTGCAGTCACTGTGTATGTCTACTCTGCGTTTTTACTTGGGGTGTTCTGATGTTTAGCTGTGGGTGCTGCAGTCACTGTGTATGTCTACTCTGTGTTTTTACTTGGGGTGTTCTGGTGTGAAGCTGTGGGTGCTGCAGTCACTGTGTATGTCTACTCTGTGTTTTTACTTGGGGTGTTCTGGTGTTAAGCTTTGGGTGCTGCAGTCACTGTGTATGTCTACTCTGTGTTTTTACTTAGGGTGTTCCGTTGTTTAGCTGTGGGTGCTGCAGTCACTGTGTATGTCTACTCTGTGTTTTTACTTAGGGTGTTCTGATGTTTAGCTGTGGGTGCTGCAGTCACTGTGTATGTCTACTCTGTGTTTTTACTTGGGGTGTTCTGGTGTTAAGCTGTGGGTGCTGCAGTCACTGTGTATGTCTACTCTGTGTTTTTACTTAGGGTGTTCCGGTGTTAAGCTGTGGGTACTGCAGTCACTGTGTATGTCTACTCTGTGTTTTTACTTGGGGTGTTCTGATGTTTAGCTGTGGGTGCTGCAGTCACTGTGTATGTCTACTCTGTGTTTTTACTTGGGGTGTTCTGGTGTTTAGCTGTGGGTACTGCAGTCACTGTGTATGTCTACTCTGTGTTTTTACTTAGGGTGTTCCGGTGTTTAGCTGTGGGTGCTGCAGTCACTGTGTATGTCTACTCTGTGTTTTTACTTGGGGTGTTCTGGTGTTTAGCTGTGGGTACTGCAGTCACTGTGTATGTCTACTCTGTGTTTTTACTTGGGGTGTTCTGGTGTTTAGCTGTGGGTACTGCAGTCACTGTGTATGTCTACTCTGTGTTTTTACTTAGGGTGTTCCGGTGTTTAGCTGTGGGTGCTGCAGTCACTGTGTATGTCTACTCTGTGTTTTTACTTGGGGTGTTCTGGTGTTTAGCTGTGGGTACTGCAGTCACTGTGTATGTCTACTCTGTGTTTTTACTTAGGGTGTTCTGATGTTTAGCTGTGGGTGCTGCAGTCACTGTGTATGTCTACTCTGTTTTTACTTAGGGTGTTTCGATGTTTAGCTGTGGGTGCTGCAGTCACTGTGTATGTCTACTCTGTGTTTTTACTTGGGGTGTTCTGGTGTTTAGCTGTGGGTGCTGCAGTCACTGTGTATGTCTACTCTGTTTTTACTTAGGGTGTTCCGGTGTTTAGCTGTGGGTGCTGCAGTCATTGTGTATGTCTACTCTGTATTTTACTTGGGGTGTTCTGGTGTTTAGCTGTGGGTGCTGCAGTCATTGTGTATGTCTATTCTGTATTTTACTTGGGGTGTTCTGGTGTTTAGCTGTGGGTACTGCAGTCACTGTGTATGTCTACTCTGTGTTTTTACTTGGGGTGTTCTGGTGTTTAGCTGTGGGTGCTGCAGTCATTGTGTATGTCTACTCTGTGTTTTTACTTAGGGTGTTCTAGTGTTTAGCTGTGGGTGCTGCAGTCATTGTGTATGTCTACTCTGTGTTTTTACTTAGGGTGTTCTGGTGTTTAGCTGTGGGTGCTATAGTCACTGTGTATGTCTACTCTGTGTTTTTACTTGGGGTGTTCTGGTGTTTAGCTGTGGGTGCTGCAGTCACTGTGTATGTCTACTCTGTGTTTTTACTTAGGGTGTTCTGTTGTTTAGCTGTGGGTGCTGCAGTCATTGTGTATGTCTACTCTGTGTTTTTACTTAGGGTGTTCTGGTGTTTAGCTGTGGGTGCTGCAGTCATTGTGTATGTCTACTCTGTTTTTTTACTTAGGGTGTTCTGTTGTTAAGCTGTGGGTGCTGCAGTCACTGTGTATGTCTACTCTGTGTTTTTACTTAGGGTGTTTTCTGGTGTTTAGCTGTGGGTGCTACAGTCACTGTGTATGTCTACTCTGTGTTTTTACTTGGGGTGTTCTGGTGTTTAGCTGTGGGTGCTGCAGTCACTGTGTATGTCTACTCTGTGTTTTTACTTAGGGTGTTCTGGTGTTTAGCTGTGGGTGCTGCAGTCATTGTGTATGTCTACTCTGTGTTTTTACTTGGGGTGTTCTGGTGTTAAGCTGTGGGTACTGCAGTCACTGTGTATGTCTACTCTGTGTTTTTACTTGGGGTGTTCTGGTGTTTAGCTGTGGGTGCTGCAGTCACTGTGTATGTCTACTCTGTGTTTTTACTTAGGGTGTTCTGGTGTTAAGCTGTGGGTACTGCAGTCACTGTGTATGTCTACTCTGTGTTTTTACTTGGGGTGTTCTGGTGTTTAGCTGTGGTCGCTGCAGTCACTGTGTATGTCTACTCTGTGTTTTTACTTAGGGTGTTCTGGTGTTTAGCTGTGGGTACTGCAGTCACTGTGTATGTCTACTCTGTGTTTTTACTTAGGGTGTTCTGGTGGTTAGCTGTAGGTGCCACAAGCAAGTCTTACTTGATATCCCATCCTTTCTTCAGCATACCAAAGAGAAGAGTTTCAAACAAATTAGTATAATCAATTTCAATAACTGACTATGTTTTACCACAAATTAATGTAATCAATTTCAATAACTGATCATGTTTTACCACCTACAGTGGAATCCTGTAGTACTTCGCCCGTCGGTAAAGATGAAGACCCTTTGCTCTGTCCCCATGGTTACGTCTGTCACGTGATCAAGAAAGGGAACAAAAAGAAAGGAATTCCCAATGTCGGGTATTGTGTTCCAGAAGCTGACCATGGTAAATATGGAAGCCTTTGTTCTTTAGAGTTGGTTTATTTTTGTTCCATGTTTGCAAGAACATTATAAGACTTGTACCGGAGAAGTATGAGGGATAATAAGATATTCTACTTTTTTTAAATTTCAGAATTGTTACAAGGTGTAGAAAAGGAGGAGAAAATCTCGTTCCCATCTTCTTGTTTGGTAGATAATTATGTTCTTATGAACGGTGCATTCCTGTACCTACGTGGGCAGAAATGGTAAGAGTGTGTCTACTCTTATTCGAATGTGCAACTTTAACATGTATACACAAGATTTGATTTCAGAACCCTCAGATTTTCAAATATCTTATGAAATGAAATAATCAAAAAGTTGCATATTTATATGATCATCAAATAGATTATTAATACGAACTGAAAACAGCCTATAGTTTTATTCCTTGTTTTGAATGTTTTGGCTTACTCGTACATGTATTTGACCGAATGAAACAGTTAATTAATAAAAGGTAAATGTAAAGGAAGAGGTTATGTGCATGTAAGATTTATCTTCCTTTACTTTTCTAAAAGAATTAGAAATGCAACCCTTACCAAATGTCTATACAGATTTTGAATATTTGCAGAGAAATTTCATAACTTAGTAATATAAATGATAAAATTATAACTATTATTTATTTATTGTCCAGTGTTTGTAAGGATGGTTATTTAACGTGCCTGGATAAGAAGACATGAAGGCTGAAGTCGCTGTTTCTTTTATGAAAAAAACACAACAGGTGAATAATGATTGAAATGGGATTCAACATTATATTCTCCCTCACTGGCCGGTATATAGCTATATACATGTATTCAAGCCCCCCCCCCCCCCCATTTTATTTGAGAAATACTTGAAAACTCCCTACATTTTTGGGGAGAATTTATCTTTTTGCTAGTTGAAAGTTACCAAACCAATTTTTATGCACAAACCAAATTAAAGCCTCTTAATTTTACGCAATAATATTTTTACGAAAGTGAATAAGTGAATATAATCTAATTTACAATAGTCTAGAATCCTTTTGATGTCTTGAAAAAATATTATATGTCTTCTATTATCCCCATGCAATAATATTGAAGAGGACATTTTCCACAGACATTCCAGGAGAAGAGAGCACAATGATGCCAGTACAGCCAAGGCAAGAATCTTCATTCAGGAGGTTTTATGGAATACACAGATCATGCTGAATGAAATTTACTCGACGAGTGGAGTTTAATCCTTATTGCTTAATTACAACAAAACATATCGTGGGCGATTTTTTTTATAATAGTTATACATTTAGATCATCAGATCTGTTAACATTTTAAACATGCTCGTATAACGTCATTACGACGAATGTAATCACCTATGCTATAGAATATATTCATTTTTTTTACGTACATCGTACAGTGAGTACTTGAGCTTGTGGAATCTTTGACAAAGACTGGGAGAGCAATGTTATGTTAATTGTTGATGTTTCCCGCATTTCTTGTACAATATTTTTGAATACATGATGTATATACATGTACATGTTAATTTATTATGGATCCATTTTTTACTTCGTCTTTTTAATAAATTGAAGAATAATGATACACGTTAACTTGATTTTCTATCATATATGATTTATTGACAAAAAACCGACTGCATGGAATATTGTAATATTTCATGGTAGTGCAATATCACAAAGCAAGCTACAATTGATATGTTAAGGTTTGACCTAAATTGTAGTGCAACAAAATTTGACACCAGTGCAAACTTAAACATTCTAACAAAGATTACGTCATCTTTCAAGATGATAGGGAAGCAAGTAAACAAAGGCATAGTTTATTTAAAATTTCAATGCTATAGTAAATGACGTAGGAAATTCATTATCGTGGTTCTCAAATAATGATTCTTTATATGGACGATTTATTTCTTGGCCTCATAAATATACTTATAATTATATATTATAATACGCTTAGAATTTTGTTGTTATATGACATTTTTTGGCACAAAATTCCTTATTTTCCAAAATTTGACCTCTTCTGATTGTGGGAAAAACAAAAGTAAAAAACTAGCATGTCGTCACGATGTTATTTCTTGGACAAACGAGTTCTGAACCTCGGTCAAAGATCAAACAGAAGTGTTGCAATCATTGATGGGACGCCAAATCCATGCAGCATCGTACAGTTTACACACTGTGACATGATGACCAATAATTCATTGTCAAAGAGTTTGACCCAGTTGAAGGACCATTATCAAAATGTCATAATGTACAGAGGTCCCTCAGCAGGTGCGACGCTGGACATTTGGCGATTCAGCAGCTGATGTTCAAAACTATTGCATGTATACATATGTAAAGATCGACAAGTAGACCCATTTTACTTTTCAAAATAGATTTTTATCACAGAACTGTATAAAATCTAAAGATCACAGTCTAACTATAGCTGACTAGAAAATAAATATAAATGCTACAAATTACATTTCATGTAATTTTCTATAACAAACGTGTGGAGCACAGCAACAAGTATAAATATACGTGTAAACAATAAGTTAAACATAAATATAATTCATTTATATATAATGCATGGTCTTTTTAGATAATTTGCTTAATATATATGAATGGATCGACTTTATAAATGCAAAGATATTTCTCTCGACATTACCCATCAAAGGATGAAGGAAACTGATGTGATCTAATGGTCTCACAGCAAATGTATGCAAAATTATGCATTATTTTGTTTTTCAAATTCTATGCAAAACTATGAAAGGATTTATACTCAAATAGCGTTTTTCTTTTCACATAAACTATAGATCTTTTCATGATAAGGTTCACATGTATCAAGTTTTGTCTCTTCGTATGGTATACAATCATCTGCAAACATTAGAGTAGACCTTCTCGCGAAAGAGTCCATAGGAAAACAATACTTTCTGATACATGTGATTTAGTGGTCTTAGTAGACGGATATTTGTTGTATTCGTTTCCAAACAAATATATCGAAATGCTTCATAAAATTTCTTGCAGATCTATAGGCTCTAAGAAGAAAACATGATTTCATGTGTGTTGCTGCCCCTTCGAGATTGTGCACGGATTATCTCCTACATTCATTGATAAGATATATTCGACCAAAAATAAAAATCAAACTTTATCTAAACAACAACCACTATCATGAGGATTCCGTCTGTAGTATGACCCTGTTAGAGATCTGACACTCTCCCCTCTGATTACACGCTAGCACTAAGAACTCATACTCCGAGTTTGACTCCAGTCCGAACACTCTGTGTTCCTGTCTCCCATACAAAGACAACGTCCGCCATGGCTTACTGTATCCCAGGGTTCTGTATAACAGGAAGTGAGATATGTGCTGCTCCACAGCTATATCTTGTGGACTTGCGCAGTAGATCTGTATAGAGGAAGTGAACTGACGACACAGGCTCTCAACGATGACAGGAACTGAATAAAAACCATGCGCTTAATTATCATGCTTGAATTTAATTCTCAAATTTTGTTTCTACACAATATTGCCAGTGACAATCAAAACCCATTTGACGAATATGAAATGTAAAAAGTTTCGTTAAACTTTCAAAGACGAAATATTAACTTTTAAACAGTCTGCTATGAAATGGGCAACGGTTATCAAAACTGATGCAATAAATATGAATAAAAGACAAATATGCTCTTTTCTAAAACAGAAGAGTAATCACATCCTGCTTACTGGATATACCACGTCCACATGTTGTAATCACTTATGAAATCTTACCTGGTATAACACTTTCTCCTTGAAGTAGAGTTGTACACTGTACCACCTCTGAGTTCAGGCTTTTTCCCGTCTGATTGGCAGCACTGACACAGAAATAATACGTCGTGGATTTACATAGATTCTCTACAAGCACAACAATGAGTCCTGCGCTGTTCGGAACTCCTTTACCGATCTGTCTTTCTTCTATAGAATTTTTAACAATCAGTGTTTCCTGTAAAATTACAAGATGCACCACAATGAAACATTCGTTCGGATTTTCGCCATTAAACATTCTGTAAACGTTATTAATAAGACGATGAACATAGAACTCAGCTGTTATGAATTTATCAAAGATGACCTAGCGTACGAAGTATTCTCTAGAACACAATTTTCTTGGAATTTAATGATTGATTAAGAAAGAAGCTAAACTCACCTCTATTTCTAGGCTTTTTTGTTCCTCTGAACAGTAGTGTATTTCATACTGATCTATGACGTCATGTATATTATTGGGCGGGCAGATTACAAGTACCACGGTGTCCTCGCTTCTAGAGCACCTCGTAACGTCAATGGATGGCGTAGATGGAGCTTTAAAAAAGATAAAATAAATGTAAAACAGGAAGGCAAGAATTGATAGCTACATAAACCGTTTTAGCAAAATCGGAATAATTACTAATAGGTATTTAATCATAACAAAAACCTAAAATTTTCATTACATTATGTTGTTTGTAGCCATGCATTTTTGTCCAGTAATAAATAATTGACATGAAGCGTATGAAACCACACTATAGAATTTTTCAGTCACGAAAATGAATTCGAACTCCACAAGAGTATCCATACCTGTTAAGTAGTTCATGTCCCTCAATACTTGTTTCTCTTTCCTGAAGTCTACCACCTTAGCACACAGTAGTTGTGCATCATGCGGCTCATATTGAGCTGTCTCACATTCTATTGTTGACTTCACAAGCCTGTATAATAAATAAACACCCATTATCACACCATAGTTGTGCATCATGTGTTTCATATTGAGCGGCCTCACACTCTATCGTCGACTCTACGAGCTTGCTTAATGAAATAAGTGCATGATCACATAGGAGCTGTGCATATGATTGCGGCTCATACGAGCGGTTTCACACTCTAGCTACTGTCGACTTTACAAGCCTGTATATTTGATTAATTATATTATCTGTACTCGTCATCATCATCATGAGCATGCACTTTATTGTTACTACAAAGTTATAAGTATCACGAGCTCATGCTGAGGTTTCTCGCTTTCTTTTCAACGCCGCAAGTCTGTTTGATAGTGTGGATCATACGGAGCTGTCTTACAGGCAGTTTTCGACTTGGTTGGAAGGATGGATTAATAAAATTGACAAATATGGAAAAAAAAACATATCCCTATCAAGAATGATAAATATGGAAAAACCATATCCCTATAAAGAAGTACAAAATCGTTAATCGAAAAATCATCAAACCAAGGACATACAAAACCAGGATAAAACCAGAAACAGAAATAAAATAAATCTACCATATGAAGAGAAGTGAACTCCCTATGAAGAAGTGAGATCAGGTGCCCAGGAAGAGTGAGCATCTCCTGCTTGCATGCAAAATAGCTTTACTGGCTCTACTAGCTTTAGTAGCTCATACTGAGCTGTCACTTAATTGTCGACTTCATCAGCCTTTTTACTGGTATATCTTCACATATACATGTACAGTATTTGCTTCTGTTTATTCAAATTTTAACAGAAATAGACGAATAAAAAAAATAAGCAGCTCTTTAAATTACACCTTAGACTTTATTACTGTTCATTTTAAAAAAGAACTTCATAATTGATAATTGACTTACTTTTCACTGAGAGTAGGGGCAACCTGTAAAGAAAAAATATATAAAAAGAATTCAGTGATTTGATTCTGGATGTTTATATTATACTTAATCAAATTTAGATTATTTAACCTCAATCAAGACTTGTTTGATTGTCAGTGTAAAAAGGACACAAAGCTATCTATGTTCAACCCTCCCACTTTATATCAATACATCTTCAAGCATGAACTATACCTCTAAGAACTCTCCCACGTCCTCCTTGATGACTTCTTTGGAGTAGCTATACAGAGCCTGTGATGAGCCCAGTATCCGGTCCATCACCTTTATCAGGTCCTCCTGGTCATTCTGACGTACTCTCTCCTCGTACTCCAGGTCAGCCAGGAAGAAGTTACGTTTGTTCTCTATCTCGGCAAGCAGGGCGTCACATTGGGTGTTAATTTCCTCTCGTTTTTTGTCCGCCATTTGCTGAAACAGAATTATGAAAGAGGACCATTTATTTCATGGAGAATCTGATACATTTTTTTACATCTAGATAATTATATTTGTAATTGAACAACAATCACCAAATCTATCAGAAAAGGGTGCTTGTGATAACAATATTTGTTTGGAGAGCCAAAAGTGTGATCGACTTTCAAGAACAAGCTTCGAATAGTACATCTTCAAACGCCTTTAAAACAGTCTCCATAACAGGAAAAGCAAACTCCTCGCTCTATAGAGGAATCTTTCAAATCAATAAATAATCTCGACGTCAGAACATGATGTTTAAGCTCTACCGTGTACACAGCTGTAAAAGAATGTTAACAAGGATGCAAAATTACGGTTATTTTAGATCTACATGTACCTGCATGTCTTTGAGGTGATCCCGTTGAAGCTGAACACTGTTCCTCACTTTCTCTTGATTCTGCTGAAGTTTCTCTAGACTTTTCTCAATTACTTTCTGATAATATAGAAAAGAACTCATCAAACGACTAAATCAGTTTTATATAGCTTTTCAACTCTTGAACAAAATTATTAATTCTAGTGGAATGATCAATTTCTATATCTGCAATCCTTGAACCTACTTTTAAATCGGTATAAGCTTCATCTACAGCGACAAGCTGGTGGTCTTTATGACGTTCATCTTCTCGACAGAGGGCGCAACAAGTCGTCGTACAATCCCGACAGAACAAAGATAGGCGTTCTCCATGAGTCGAACATAAGCCGGAATCTGATTGGTTCAAGTCTCGTCCATCCAGATTGGGTGAGACAAGTTCGTGAGATAGGAACGGCTCCTTGTTGGGATGAGACATTTTCAAACATTTGGCACAGTACGATGCATTACAATCAAGGCAAGTTTTAATGGCTTTTGTTTTCTTCGAGGTAGAACATAAGTTACAAACTGACGGTAAAATGCTATTATCAGTAATACTGTCAAATGACGCATCTAATGTAGAGCATATTGACTGCTTCCGGTCTGGCTTAGAGTTTTGTGAAGCAGCTTTAAACCTTTCTATAATGTTTTCAAGGGCTATAACCCTCGGTAAACTGCTAATCCCACCACTCACGTAACAATTGTCTCTACATACGGGACACCGGATAAAGTTGAAGTCGAATAAATGTTCTGCGCATGGTGATCTGCACAGGACATGAGAACATGGGAGGATTATGGGATAGTTGAAGAGTTCCAAACATATTGGACACTGTAGATCTATATCCACGTCCATCGTTGGTTTGGGCTGTTCTTTTGGAGATGGTGGCCGAACTTGTTTAAAGGAATGGCTTCCCGCCGCAACCAAACTCACCGGACTGAACAGAAATCCATCTCCACTTTTCTGTGTAAGAGAAAACCATATTCATTATACAAACACGTATTATAAGGTCATATTATAGAATTCTCTTTTCATACTGCTATAAAGCATATTCGAACACGCTGTATAAAACACATGATTCTTCAAGACACTGCAATAAAACACATGGTATTCGAACACACCGACAAACTCATGTGAACTCCGTACGGCGGATTCGCTTTAGCATGCGAGACAGGTCGCTCATATCGCAATATTCGCCACAATGACAACCGTCAAAACTGTATTACATATATGTATTGAACTTCAGGAAAACTTTCTTATGCACATTGATATCACTCAAAATAAAAATGAAAAATTCCTTCTTTAAAATCTATGCTTACGCAAATTACTCAAATTTCTCTTAGTGTGTTTTACGCAAATACATGTAGGAAGGAATAAATGGACCTCAGTGTGTAAGAGTTTTCATGTATAAATAATTTATCAATAATGAATGCAATGTATAATGTGGGAACCTGACGTAATGTTGACATTCATTTGAAAACCCAAAAGCCATTATTTACGTGTCAAACGTATATTTGTGAAATGCTGAATTATAGAAAGGAAATTGCAGGAAGCTTGCGGATCAATATAACAAAAAACGAAATCAAATATTTGAATTTTGATTTCAAATTCTCCGTCTAGGGCCGTTTTATATAAACAAGGTACTTCTAAACACATTATGCGGGAAAGTAGTGAAAAGCAGATTAGAATTTAAAAGTTGATCAATGCGGTGAATGCGTCGATTTGCAAATATAATGTAAGTAAAGTTTAATGATTCCATAAGCTCCCCTCCTCTCATACTCTTATCAAAAGATATGTTTTCCCTTTACATCACTGTGAAAGGATGAAATATTGAATATGATTAAATCTGTCTGGTCTTTTTTTATAAGAGGTATAATGTAATGCTGAGACGGCCTGAATCTATACGATGTTATTTTATAGAAGAAAAAAATCTTTAATATAATATCGACTAGCAAGCACGGTCTTGTACTTTCTTTGGAGGCAAGGATCTTATTAATCGAGATCAAACTACATGTATGTATATTCGATCTTTCTTTTATTAGTGAAAAATAACCATAAAATTATCCATAGGCGGATCAATGATTTGTCTGGGGTGGTGTGAAGGCTTTTGGAATTATCTTCTTCTTTTTTTTTTTTCATTACAATAAATGACATTTGAATCCATAACCATATTCCTCCACCATTTCTGTCTCAAATTCCCCATGATTAAACCATCAGGAGGGGTGCAACTCATTACCAACCTTGCTGAATCCGCCTATATCTGTCCAAATTCACAGAAAAAGCTAAAACTCTAAATTTTTGTTGTTATTTTACAACATGTGTGGCTTTCTGTTAGTATTAATTAAACAGGAGCTGAAATGCATTCCTACGGTATACTTACGGCAACAAGGAAACCCCACGATTCACAGTGATAAGCCTACGCTTTATCTTTATTGTTCAATTTCAAATAAAACAAGGTTATATGAGTCATTATCAAAAATTGCAGCCTTTTCTGTCAGTAGACAATTGCCACACTTCTATATAAGTTATATGACCAAAATTTTATCCTATGATACTGTTCACAATGGAATCTATCATATGAGCACACTTTCTTTGTTCAATAATAAAGAAATCATTTCATTCCGTCCTATAGAAGAGTTAAAGAAGATCCTGACGATAATCTCAACAGCACTCACAATAGAGCACCAAATTGAGCATCGACGGACCCCTAGCAAGCTAGAGGTGGGATCAGGTGCCCGGGAGGAGTAAGCATCCCCTGTTGGCTAGCCGCACCCGCCGTCGATGTTCATGCACGGATTCAAAATGAAAATATATAAAATGCATGCGCTGTCTGAGGCCGTCTATATAGAAAGTGCTATGGCGACAATGTCAGGGAAAAATATTCAAAACACTTACTGTCAAACCCCTCGCGGGGAACTTTTTTACGAGCTCCACACGGCAAAGGGCATAAGTGTGACACAAATGAGTTAAAGAAGATCCTGACGATAATCTCAACAGCACTCACAATAGAGCACCAAATTGAGCATCGACGGACCCCTAGCAAGCTAGAGGTGGGATCAGGTGCCCGGGAGGAGTAAGCATCCCCTGTTGGCTAGCCGCACCCGCCGTCGATGTTCATGCACGGATTCAAAAGGTCCATTTTATGGCAAATTTTGCTGTCAACTGGCTTCAGACTTTTCTGAATGACTTCTTTGCAATAAAGTATTGTCAAAATAGTTAACTGCAATTGTGATATTATGAGTCTATTATAATTAACTTGAAAAAGATTGAGCAAATACGTATGAAATATTATAAATACTGGATGCCTTATCTTAAATTTCCTCGAAATAACCTGGACTGTACACCGAGAAAAAAGATTTGTCAATGGTGTAACAAACGCCTTTTTAGTCATATATTGTCACTTTCTGCTTTTTCAAAGTATTCAAAGACCTACTCCTTATCTACTTAATATCTTGTCATTTATTTTCTCAAGTCCACTCTTTTCAAGATAATTTGAAACAAAGATTATACGGTTCCATTAAGGGTTAACTGAACCGTACATTTGTTTCACGTCAGTAGTGTTACGTTTATCTTTATCAATTGTATAATACTTAGCATGGTGTACATTTTCCTTGCAAACGTTGATACAACATAATGTTTATGGAAAGTATTACAAAGTCCAGGGACAACACTTTATAGAAGTTATTGTAACTTAATGATGAATACATCATTGGTGAAACGGTCAGTGGTGTTATAGTTACACCATTTACAATTTTCGTTACACCAGTGACAAATACAGTCTAAATGTGATTGCATCTTCATTGTGTTTTGGAAATGAAGTATTCAAAGGATATAAATGTCCTAATGTTGTGTTTAGCATTAAACGTATGTAGGTTATATCTATGTAAAGAGAACCAATTTCACGATAATGCTAGTTGTGCTACACCACTGACAGACCGAGTAACACCATTGACATATTGCCATTTTTTCTGGATTTTGTCTTCTATGTCATAGATTAAAATTATAATTTTTAAGTGAAATACGATCAGTAGTATGTAATGTGTTCATCAAAGTATCAATATCAAACTTTCCGAGAATTTAACTTCTAAAAAGCATTATGTTTTGAATCATGTTACACCAATGACTATCACATCATTCGAGAACCAGAAATAATTGTGAGATGAATGGAATGAAATCGCGTAAAGAATAGATATTTAGGGAGAAGGTGATCTTCACAAAGACCCCTTTTAACATCCACAAAAAAATAAACACGTTAACACTTCAATTTGACGGCACACAAGGAACAAACACACACAAAAAATATGAAAATAGAAGAAAAAGAAAGACAAATAATTCATGAACCTAAACATCAATAAAATAAAGAGATTTCATGTTTACTTAGGTGGCAATATCACACATATCAAACATACATGTAAATGACCGTGGTGGACACCAAAAGCATGTTCCAGTTAATAGGGTGGCACCGGTGTTATACACGTGAAGTGGTACTCTTATACGAATAAAGAATGTTTTTACGTGTGGTTTACAAGTATACCTTAGTAATTTAAATTCAATGAAAGTAATATGACAGAATAGGTATGAGAGCACCGAACAGAACGGTTATAAATAATCTACACAACAAAAATACCTTACCGGTATTTTCACTCATCGGAGTCTGAAGTTTATAACCATTATTGTCTTAGCCATTTTTACTCTTTGGGTCTTTCTAACTGTTTACAGAAGAAAAAAATAAAAGACCAGATAGTAACTTCTATGACCTCAGTAATCAAATTTAGTGCAAAAGACGTGCACACCCAGAATATCAAATACTTGTCAGTGTTGATCAATTCAAATAATTCCTGCCAGATTTTGTTTCGGTTATTTTGAAGATAATTCTATTTTCTCAAACCAAGTAAATAACTGACATGAAAATGCAAAAAAAAAAAAAAAACCCAAAACAAATAAACAAACATTATATTCTATATTGCAGCAAAAATACATTGTATTGGGGTCATTACTTTTCCAAAAGTGGTGGCCGACACTTGTGACCCTACCGAAACTTCAAGTGTACCTACCAAAAACGAAAACAGGTACATTGTTTTATATTTTTGCTCACTATCTTAGTCCATTGCAGAAAAAAAGTATTGAAAACTTGGCTAAAATGATGGACAGACGGACATACAGACTAACATACAGAGAGTAAGATAATAGTCCCTCTCGGGTTTGTCAGTAGGAGGCTTATGAATTAAAACTGTTTCCTAATTGGAATTGTTACATTTTAAATTTACAATTCAAAATATCAGGAGAACAATTTTGGTAATAAGAACACCTTTACATAAGTCAATGGTGTAACAACTTGAATCATTGGTGTCACAAATTTTAGTATTTGAAAATTTATAGTCTCATGTAGACATTACTTAGGATTTAAAAAATACAACAATTGAATTGTTTCTTTTTCCTCATACCAACACTTCTATTTTGTCATTTTCTTTCTGTAACTCGAATATATTTCATCTTTAATATGACTTTGTCAGTGGTGTTATATTTCTTGTAATTGGTGTTACACTGCTTACAGAAAATAGAAAATATAGCTTAATACCGATCACTTTCATCCATTTTACTGCAAATAATCTTAAAAATGGACATTTTGTACTTTATGAACAAGTGTGATATGTCCCTTTTGTATTTAAAAGCATGAAAAACATATGATAAACTTTGATGTCAGTGGAGTAACAAAATTATCATTGGTGTAATCGTCAGAATCACTGGTGTAACGAGGGTTATATTTTGAATAACTTCCGTAAAAATTCTGATATCTGATTTATTTTCATTGTTGAAAAAAGAATCTAATTCATTTTATACAAAATGAGGAACACCAATTCTAAGGATTATATCGGTTCCAATTTAAACTCATTAAATATCTTGTAGCTTTATGCATTTGTCCATATTTTGAGTTTGTATGAGCATGGAAATTTAAACTGATCATGAAAAACTAGCAGGAATAAAAGAAATAGATAGATTTATAAGCCGTTCACTTGATTACAAAGTTCCTTTTGTGCTGTTTGCATCAGAAGTCAAAATAATGGTATTAAAGCATACGTTACACTACTGACAAGTTTTCCCTAGTTGACATACTTTACGATTCTTAAAACTCTATTTGCCATGCTTATTTGTTTGCAAATTATATTGATTTGAATTTGTGGTTACTTGTTTTTATTGTCATCGAAAAATTATTTGAAAATCAGACGATATTTTTCTGATTTTTCATGCTTCAGATTTGGCTGCAATTTTTGATAATGACCCATATAATCCCGATATACAATGTCAACTTTTGGAAACTTTTCTGTTATAGTTTGAAGTGTGTAACTATATTTTCTTCAAAGAAGTTACTGAAGTTAAAATACAGGTACGATATGAAATATGAAGATTTAATAGAACCAAATCAGACAAAATGAAAAAAAAAATGAAAAGTTGTAAAAATGGATGGACAAAGGGTACAACTAATGCAGAATTCAATATAGGACTAAATCAGACAAAATTTAAAAGAATGAAAGTTGTGAAAAATGGATAGACATATGGTACAACTTAAATGCAGAATTCGGAAGCTGACGAAGCTTTTATTATTACAGAATGTTATGATGGTTATATAGCTTTCAATTCTTATGTTCGATATTCGAAAGAGTTGACACGAGAGAGAGAGAGAGAGAGAGAGAGAGAGAGAGAGAGAGAGAGAGAGAGAGAGAGATTACTTGCTCAATTGACATCCCCGTATACAATATTTCTGCGTCAACCTACGTAATCCAATCATGCCAATATAGTTTGCTCCTTCGTACCACGGTATCCTTTTGTTTCAAAAGCTCTTTATCTAATGACTTTACGACCCTTAATAAAACTTTCTGAACCTCCCTATCTTTAACCTTTTAATAAATCAAGTATGTAGAAACGGTGCTAAATGCAGATACAATAAACTTGTGATAACGCTAAGCCAATATTATAAAGCAGGAGCGAAATTACAAAGCAAACCTATTGAAATGGTTTTAGTGGTCTCGAGAGACTCCTGAATTAACGTGATTGCAAGAGAGATAAGGCGGTGAAAGAAAAGTAAATACATTCGATAAATATTAAATAGAGTCTGTATTCACACGAGGAGTATACTATTTGATTTCCTTTAGCTTCGGAAGAAAGCCCATCGATCTCTGTTGATTTAATGCATTGTGGGCGTTTTCGGTATATATAGAGAGCGAATTATTAGTTGTTCGATATGTACATCGATTGCACAGCACAGTAATGGAAGAATAAGGAGACAATCTCCTACTGAACTACAGGGCAGAAATCCTTGCGGAACGCCTTGTTATAAACGCGTTGTTATAGGGGTTGTGTGTCTGTATTCCGGATGAACACACTATTTTCTATCTTTCAGGGTCGGCTTAAGTTCCGATTTACATGCACCCTGTGAATTTGTGTTTAAGGTGGGTCCCTACTCGTGAATTTAACAGATGAATTTTGTATTTTAAGGTTATTTTTTATACATAATAATCAAAATGACATAATGAAAACAGACATAGATAGGTAATTTTGTTTTCATTAAAGATACAGTACATTAAAGAAAGGTACCCTTACACTTAAAAATTGAGAAATATTAAATGGCCATCATAAGCTTTTGAACCCTCCAAATTCAGTGATAATACGAATATGTTTATTTGTTTTGTTTTATTTTATGATAACAAGTCATATAGAAGAAATACAACACATAAAATGATATTGTGACATAAATCTAAGTATGATATATCTCCAAACATTAGGGTACCCCTTATAATTTAATAACATTTTTGACCAAGACTATGTACTAAATCCACTTTTTTGCATAAAAAAACAGATGAATTTTTTTCATTTTGTTATATTTCATAAAATAATGTATGTAGATGAAGAAAAAATCGCATACAGGTACACAGTTTTTGAAATGATCAAGGTATGGCTCCAAACATAGGGGTACCCCCTTATAATGTTATCATATTTTCGACAAATAATATATAGTATATCACATTTTTGTGCAAAAACAACAGATGGAATTTCTTCAAATTGGATCATTTTATACGATAATGTATATAGATGGTGAAAAAATTGCATACAGGTATACAGTTTTATAAATGATCAAGATATGGCTACAAACATAAGGGTACCCCCTTATAATTTCATCACATTTTCAACTAAGAAATTATACTGTATTATTTGTGTGGACATTGATAGATTGCACCATCTTTTGCTTCTTTTGGCATGCAAGTTCTTCTGTCTGTATTTTTCAATGCGCTGGGTCGTCCCTCACCAGCGATTGTAAAACGTTATACGCAGACTGCTGCATATAAGGAAAAACCTGTAACGGTTCGAGTAGGGAGCCACCTTAAGCCAATTTGGTTTTGTTCCCTTTAATTCCCAATTTGACTGGTTGTTAAAAGAGATCCAGTCTGTTTTGTTTTTTTTAGGAAACTACTCGGTAAAACCAAGACAAGGATTTTTATTGACAACTTTCAGGGGAGGGGGGGGGGGGGCTGATAACGTATGACGATATCACTGTTGCGTCGATGCATACTAGTTTTTTTTTTTTGTTTGCTTAATTTTGTTTTTGTTTTTGTTTTTCTTTCGGGTATACGAATGAAAAATGTAAAGTTTAGTGAGGTCCCTCAACGTGACCTACTTTTAGTTTGACATTCTTTTCTGGATGTTCAATACTGATTTAGTCTCTTGAAGATGGACTTGATCATTGTTTTCATGTTTACTTATTGATATTGACCGTAGACAGATATGAACACACAACAAAAGAAATAAATACATGTATAAGAAAGGAGGGGATCTATAACAATAAGTAATAGAGTTTCTTTAAAATGAAAACTTTATTGCTCCGCTAATAGTTTGTAATACGGTCACTAATCTTTAAAATAATAGGTTGGACAAGTTGAAGAAAGCGAAAAGGTCTATTCATTTTTTCATTCTTTGTTGTAGATTTAAACTTATCTTTGTAATTTGCAGACATATCAAAATGAAGTCGGGACTCCTTTAACTTTTTGACCTTTAATATACAACATCAGTATAGGACACCTGCATGCTACAACATTTTATGTGGTCATCTTGCTTTTATTACTAAAATATTTTCATTCTCAATACAAATGATGCATTTCTCACTCGTATATGTAATTCTTTTAGAAAGCGAACGACGAAATCTCTATTCATCTATTCATGCAGTAATGAAAAAAAAAACTACAATATTTCCCTATAAACTTTTAATTTTCGCATAAAGAATTGAACGATTTAACATGTTTAATCAAAATATGAAATACATGTTATATATAGAATCCTATTAGTATGTACAATCATGTATATCTTTTTAATTTGTTAAATGATTTAACTTGCAATTTCTTTCATTCTTTAGTACATATACATGCTAACTTACCTTCATTTCATTTCAAATCTAATTTCACAACGAATGCATTATATCATCCAATACACACATATCAAATGTCTTGTAAAGTTTGAAAATTCAAAACGTCAATGACTCGTATATGTACACGTACTTTTTAATCCAAAAATACAGATTGCAAACTCCAACATGAGTAATTTATATCCTATCGATACTACGGCTGTATAGCAACCCCTGATTAGATATGAATGAAATAAGGAAACTTTACCTCGTGCAGTAAGTAACGTAAGAGAGTGGAAAGTGAAGGTGCCTTTATATTTTCTAAGGATACATTAAATGTTCCAACTTCGCTCCAATAATAATATATTTGATACTATGCATCTATGTGCCAACACCTATACATAATTGAATCCACTGAAGTTTGAAATTTTAAGATTAAAGATTAATTTTTACCTGCATGTTCCCGTTTAGATGTTTCCCACACTTTTATACTAACGAATGAAAGTAAACTTCAAATGATTCGATTCAATACTTTAATTCAATACAGGTGAAATGTGCATGACTGTACATTACAATAGATTTCATCTTAATATACATATTTCACCAAAGAGGGGTTCTCTATGGGGCTATGCCAGAACCGGTATTTAATTTGAAACGAATGTGGCGAATATACATCTAGATGAAAATAAAGCAAGCCCTATGTTATGGTTGTTCTTATATCAATTTCAGATTTTATAACAACATTCTTTAAAAGTTTTGGACAGCTAAGTAATTTAGACTATTGGAGGGACAGCTAGGTAATTGAGACTATAGGAGAAACTTCTTTCTGCAGCAGAACACACACTCATGATTACAAAAAGGAATGCGCATCAAGTATTAACACACACACAAAGGTGGCGGTAACTAATATAATAATTATCATATCAATTTACCAACACACACAAAAAAACAAAAACAAAAAACAATGCAAAACAAGTGACAACACATAAAAGGAGAAAAGTAATGTACACAGGGTATGACTTCAGGTGGTCAGCATGCATGGGGAAACAGAGTTATACAATTATACATGGGAATGCGATGAAAATTCCTCCTTAGGTGATGTTAATTTGAGGGGAGTGATGATGATGATGATGATGATGATGATGATGATGATGATGATGATGATAATGATGGTAATGAAAGAAAATTATTAATAAAGAAATCGATGATAAAAGAAACTGATCAGAAGACGAAGGAGGAAAAATAAGACAGCATCATATTCTGTAGATTCAGCCACCCCTCTGTACCCCATTTTCTGCTCGCCGTAATCCGTTAATTGCCTTTGATATTCATGAGCCATGCTTCGACAGCTACTTTGTACAAAACACAATACCAGAATCCGTATAATGCAGGGTTAAATTCTTTTCATTGCACAAATTTAAAGCTTTCCCTTTCTTCTCAATCTTTAAAGTCCCCTAAAGCAGATTATCATATTGTCAGTTTCTTGTGTATTTCATTAATTTCAAATCAAATAAAGCCAGAGCGATATATTGACTTTACCGCTTACTTATTTATTGAATAAATTAACATAATATATTATTGTGAATGCAAGTTGCTTTTATATGAGTACAGTTGAAATCTCAAAGTAGAACAAACAGAATTTACGGATTATTTGTTTCCTTCCACTCCTTTGATGTAAGAAAAAAAGATTATTATGGGTATAAAGTCATTTCACTGGAATGAATTGTACAAAGCTATTTTCATATTGTTTAGACGAACACACTCACTTTATCACCCTGTGTTCATTTATTGTATATTGTATATATATTGTATATATTGTGTAACCTATGAGCTGTGTGGCTTACGGTAAATAAAGAACTTGAACTTGAACTTATTTTCAAGACGGACGGACAGACCGACTAACGTAAGACAAATCGATCCCAGTATATTGTAAAATGCGTTGAAGGCGAGTTCATTATTAACGATAAATTATATTTTTCCTACAATATCAGCCGATTGCATTCATCAAAGTTAACAAACCGAACATTGTTCACTTACCCAAGAACCTTATCAGAATTTTTATTTCTTTTTTTTTTTTTTTTCGGGTGCTGAAATGGGTCAATTTTGCTTCTTTTCTTTTTTCCGGTTAACGTAATGCTCACTTATTTATAATAAGGGCAAAACAGTCTCCTGATGCAGGGCAGGCGGTTGTAGGTATACATTACACTGAGACCCAAATTTGGTTCAGTGCAGCACCAAGGTGGGGGGGGGGGGGGGGGGCACAGTCCACTACTTCAAGAACATTTTATTCCGAAAGTCCACTAGTACAAAGGCCCATCAGTCCGAAGGTCCATTAGTGCGAAGGTTCGTAAGTACGAAGGTCCATAAGTAGGAAAGTTCATGTGTACGAAGGTCCATAAGTACGAAGGTCCATAAGTATGAAGGTCAATGAGTACGAAGGTCCATAAGTACGAAAGTTCATAAGTACGAAAGTTCATAAGTACGTAAGTACGAAGGTTCATAAGTACGAAGGTCCATAAGTACGAAAGTTCTTAAGTACGAAAGTTCATAAGTATGAAGGTCCATAAGTAAGATGGTCCATAAGTAAGAAGGTCCATAAGTACGAAAGTTCATAAGTACGAAGGTCCATAAGTACGAAGGTCCATAAGTAAGTTCAAAGGTCTACAAATCCAAAGACCTACCTGTACGAAGGTCCGTAAGTCCGAAGGTTCGTAAGTCCAAAGGTTTGTAAGTCCAAAGGCCAACTAGTCTGAAGGCCCACCAGTCCGAAGGTCCGTAAGTCCGAAGGTTCGCAAGTCCAAAGGTTTGTCAGTCCAAATGTTGGTAGGTCAAAAGGCCAACTAGTCCAAAGGCTTTCATGAAGGTAATATTTTTCTGGAATACAGCATGTTTATACAATTGTAGTATGGGATGAATAGGACAACCCGAAGACATCCCTAACTGACCCAATGAGCGGCTAAACCGTACTAATTCTGTTTTGGCCCAAAATTACAACTTCCAGACATAAAGAAGTGAACAAGATGGAATAATCACGGACATGAACGTCATTTTTTAAAGACGGTAAGGAGCAATGCTTTGGAATACTATTGCCCTCTTGTTGGAAATAAACGGATACATGTACTAGACAGACGGTCGCCGGAAAGACTGACTCCTATATGTCAATATTGCGTTGCAAGCCACATAAAGTGTTTCTTCTACTCAGTTGAAAAATTGAATATCAAAGAACAACCATTTCCCACAGAACTTACAGAAAGAGACGCAACAAGGACAAGAGACATCAACTCACGCAAGTAGCAGACGGTGTAGTTATCCTGGATTACGTGCGCACAACCCGCCACTTCTCCGATTACCCAGAGGTCTCGAAGAACGTACAATTGTGGTGTAAAAAAATAATCTCCTCATTGTAAGATGAACAAACGAACAGAAAGCATGACGCAGGGGCCGAAGCAACACAGATGAATATGTAAATTGATATAAAAACAGAAGGCCTACGAAATACAGTCCGTGCTCTGCCGGCTGTAGCGAGCTCATGCTTGTGATCACCCGAGGAGTCCGACTGAGATTCAGAGAAGTCAGGAGAATTTGATAATTAGTTCAAAATCAATATTAATAGATCACTGAAAAATGTTCTTTCACTGAAGTTGAGATGATAGGCTAAAGATGGACCTTATTTAGAGCCTAGAGCCGCAGCTTAAACCCTCCCCCATCCCTACCCCTTTCGCCCACAAAACAAAATCGACTATGGAGCAGTTCGCTTCCCCTTTCTAAATGAACAATGTCAGCCTTTAGATGTATATGATTTTCAAAGGTGTTATGGCTTCACCCCATAAACCGAATTCTCTGCATACAATGTGCAATTATTCAGACCCCTTCTAACTATTAGAATCAAGAGTCCGGTTTAGTTGGCCTTCGTACTCGCAGGTTTTTAAATTCTGACCAGCGGACCCAATCTCCTACGCATGCGTCCGATTTCAGTTCCGCTTTTCTTCACTATGAAATCTACCTCTGCCTTCATCGCCTATTGTTTGTCTGCAAGATTCTTGCAGACTGGAACTGGGGCTACATATTTCTAAATAAAGTATTGCAAGTATATACCATCAGGTTTGACTACATTTATGAGGTATACAGTGTACATGCAATGCTTTTTTCGATGCAATACGATGCAGTATCAGGGATTCTTTCTTTATTCGTACGTTGCCAACACGATCAGCTGAGCGAGAAGTCTCCGGTAAAAATACAAATTCTAGCGATAAATCGAATCCTACCGTCTTTAGACGTAAATGAGTTAAAGAAGATCCTGACGATAATCTCAACAGCACTCACAATAGAGTACTATGTTGAGCATCGACGGACCCCTTGTAAGTCTTGTAAATTTTCCTACATCAAGATTAGAATCGTTTCCTTCATTGCCCATTAGCTCGCCCTAAACACTCAAATATGTGCCTCTGCATTTGAATCTTTTGCACTGTTTACGTCAGAAGTCCGAATGACGTCACTGTGACGACATGCCGTACCTGCGATGCCTCTCGGGTTTTATCATTGCGTGAAATGGCGTAGGAAAATAGCGATGACGGCAAGGTTATATTGCATGCCTGTGTCGCCTATGACCTTTGTTGCAAGTTGCAGCGGACCCTCCGAATAGTGAGAGGTCCCTGAATCGGGGACGGTTTGAAATTCCTCGGTAAAAACAAAAAGGAATTCTATCTTAACTTTTTAGGAATTGAAGGCCCATTTACCAAAGAACAATCTGAGGATGTTTTGATGACACGATAAAGTCTACGAATTTGTAAGTTCTGATTTTTTTTCTGTGCGTAGTGGAATATTTTCCCGTGTCCTTTTTACTGTAAAGATTTGTAAATGAGTGGATGACGAACGAATGATCAATTGTTTGTGCACGTTCATGCAGTATCCTGCTGTCAGGCAGCAAATAATCGATGTCTAGCTATACAGAAATGTTTAATATAAAGTTTTAATATTTGTTTTTAAAAGACTTTTCTGTTCTGTTTTAACACTTATATTAGCACATCTGGAACGTTCCTACAACACAGTCCGGTTATCGATTCAAATTCCAAACATTGTACATTGACCTTCCTAACAGTTACGCGCAAATTACATATAGCCTTGGTAGCATCTATCAAAGAAAATAAAAAAAAGGTTGTACATGTTTAATAGCATTGTTTAGAGCCTTATCTTCACGCTGTCAATAGGTTGAATGTAATCAAAGATCTATACTCTGAAAGTTTGATGATGCAGGAGCATATATCATTATTACATTAATCAAAACTTGGTTACATACCTTTTTGTCTTTGTCAAATTTGACTGTTCTGAACATTTTTTTTTCACATCGATTAGTTAGGCTTTCAAGATCTTAATGTAATGTATCAAACTTTTTTTTTTTCAATTTCCACTACTTATGATTCACTCCATAATAACTCCAGATCCATTTGCTAATAAAAGGTCAAGCTAGAAATTTACTGTTGATACCTTAGAGTAATCCCTAAAGACATTATTGAAATAATAAGGTGCCCTCCATTTAATCCCTCAATGGTTTTATACCACTGTTACACGGCTAATGGCCGTCGTGTTGTCACAAGAATGTAATTTTGCGAGATAACGAGTTTGTATTTGGATTTTATTTAATGTAGGGGAATACACTTACATTTGTAAAATTCTGAAAGTGTTGGTAAAAGTTTACAATCACTCATGTTATTTAGTTAAAGTTTAAAAGTTATGTTTTATGGCGAATGCGTCTTTAAAATAATCATTTGAATGGTACTTGTTTGACCTGTATCAAGAAAGGATAAAACTTTAAATGAAATGTAGAAAAGGAACGGTTTATGATACTTTAAATCCTTGAAAATGATCCGAAACAGTGATGAAAATACAATTTAACTTTCAAATATACATTTTACAAAAATAAAATCTACAAGAACCATATCCCAATATAGAGAACAAAATGGAAAATTCGAAAATAATTAACCGACGGGCATACAAAATCATGATAAAGCAGGAAACTAACCAAACATTCCACCATATGATCAGAAGCGAACTCCCAAATAAGGAAGTGAGACCAGGTGCACAGGAAGAGTCAGCATCCCCTGCTTGCATGCAACACCAGTCGCTTCAATTCGGCAGACATGTTACATTCGGTTACTTCCATCAAGGAAGATACAATTATCTTCTATGGTTGGAAGGTTCCAATGGTCTAACTAAAGACAGAATTATATAATACATCATTTTGTGTATGACGAGTTCCCTGTATCGACCGTAGAACTTCCTCATGGACAATGTTAGTCGGTCACAAACATATCCCTGACTGAGAAGCTTATCCAAAAGACGCCTAGCCCTCAGAGCAAAATCTGTATATTTGGTACTTCCTCTGGCATAGCGTATCAACTGAGATATAAACACGGCATATGCAGGCGATGAAGAGATATTGCTACTAAGAAATGAAAAGTTTATGATGCTAAAATTGAAGTCGTCACGTTTGTCATAGAGCGAGATGTTCATGTGACCAACAGTGACGTAGGGCAATAGATTGTTCAACGTTTGGAATAAATGTATATTCGGATATCCCTATTTAACATTTTGTGTAAAGAATGTACATCATCAAATGTTACAATTAGTATAGCATTTAGATATTGTGATTTAAGAGATGAACAGTCATTAACGCAGAACCCCCCCCCCCCCCCCCCCAAAAAAAAAAAATCCTTCGTACATCCTATAAACGAAAGACCGATAGAGATCTTGATCATAAAATTATACTAGTTGAATACAATATAACCGAACTTTCAAGATTCTTTTATAATGCAACACAGCTGGTATTGACTACATATTTTGAAAAAAAAAACCTCTCAAAAGTTTTTAGTACTCAAGATAACGAAAGCAGACAATTATTCTTAATTTGCTATAGTAATAGTAATTCTACATGTTAGAAACACAATATTCCTTCTTTAGACTTAAATTAGAAGTTCGCCCTTTGACTGATGATTTACCTTCTTGCCCTCGTTTTGGCCTGATATTTGTCTTATTATCTCTCATAGAACTGTTAGAGTTGGGCTGCTCTTTTTGCATGCTTTTGTACTGAAAATCTATAAATACAAAACACGAGTTAAGAACTTATGTCCTCTTCTTTAATAAATCAATGTAAAAAAAAAGGGTAAATAAGCGTAAATTAATGAATTCGATGTTTTCAATCAATCTGAAATTTTGAGGCACAATGATACAGTAAGAAGACTTCCAGACGAAGAGAAGGTTTTCATACGTTGTAGGACCCAATTTTCTTACGATTTAGACGAAAATAAGCATAATAAAGAACTATTTCAGGATAAAGAATACATTGGAAAGTAATTATTGAAACAATTGCTTGCAAAATTTTGAATACAAAAGTCATTTAGAAAATAAGTGTCTTACCATTCAATTCCAGACACACTGCCGTGAATATACTCTCTGAGCTGGGCGTATTCTTCTGAAATCTTCTCTTGATTAATTAGACCGGATACTTTTACATCCCTGCGATCAAATCCTACACCATGATCGATACTTTAGTACGGTCCGATGTAAAAGCTCGCGCGCATGAATTAACAATCCCTCATATCGATGCACGAGAGTTATTACGTGATTTCCCGGTTTCTCTAATTACCATGTTATTACATGTACAATGTACTTGAATTGTCCGCAAAGTCATCGCCCCTTATAAGGGTGTGTATTGGCTTTTTGGTGAGGGATAGGACCTTATATTAAATCTTAATCTCTTTACAGACTGGATTAAGCCCTCTTTATGTATACGATAATCCTTTATTCTTTAATTATTAAAAAGAGTAATAAAATCAAGACTGCCTAAGTGGGGTATTTGACGACAGGTTATTCAATGTGATTCAATATCTTAATCACAAATCAACACTGATTTTAAAATCTGTGTCTTGATTTGAACGTCTTGTCCTTGTCTTCATTAAAGACGTTGTTGTTGTTGTTGTTGTTTTTGCAATTTATAAATTCTTCGTTTGTCGTCATCGTATAGATAATACGGAAGTGTTTCAGACTAATCTATCATGCACCAGACACGTGTTTCGAGTAATTATTAAGGCATGGTCCATTTGATATTCAGGGGGGGCTTGGGTTTTTTGTCGGAGCAAGATTATTTTTTTAGCCCCGAACCGGGGCAAAATTATTTTTTCTGGCAAAGTTGGAGCAAGGAAATTTTTTAACAAAGTGATGCGCATATTAAGAATGTTGTGTTTTATCAATAGAAATTATTTATGTTTTTACTAAAAACTCTAAATGTTAATATATTAGTTTATTTTTTATGCAAGTATTCAATTCACTTTTAAACAGAGAGATAAAAGATTTTTACAATATTATTCTCAATATTCTATATAAGGTACATGTATATAACATGTACATGTATAAGAGGGTCTGAGGGGAAGGTCTTCTAGGCATTATTTTAAATGTTACTAAGAATTGTAAATTGGTGAATAATTGAAGTTCTCCTTCCAAGCTTACAAGAACATGACTCTATGGGATACATGCAACATGTATTAACAGCAATACATAAATATTGATAATATATTTAAGCTTTTAAGGAAGCCCTTTTTCAGTCACATACATGTATAACTTTTTTCAAATACTGAACTTAAAATGCTATTAGTAAATAATGTTTTGATGGAAAAGTATGGCGAGCGAAGCGAGCCAAAAATTTTTGTTACAATTTGAAATCTGCGGCGAGCGAAGCGAGCCGGAAAATTTTCAAGAATTTTAGCGAAATTTTATGGTAATTCTTCAAATTCAGATTATTTGTAAGAGCAAGATTATTTTTTTCTGTCACACCATAAGCAAATTTATTTTTTTCATCAAAATTGAGAGCAAAATTATTTTTTTCGAAAAAAAAACCAAGCCCCCCCCCCCCCCCCCCCCCCCCAGAATATCAAATGGACCGTGCCTAAATCCTTAAGCCGGGCTTCCACAGTCGCGAATGTAGAGGAGAATGAGCTAAGATCAGACGCGAATGAACAATCGTGTCACATTCTTGTCTGCTCTCATGAAGTAATTCTTGGCGCGATAGGCACACGATAGTGCCGCGAATGCAGCAAGAATATACTACGCGTCCGCTATGATAGTGAGGCGAGTGTGATAAAAATAGAGAAGAATGCGACACGAATGCGCCACGATAAAAAGCCAACGAGGCTAATGAGAGGCGAATGCAGGAGATTGAGACACGACTTTAACCCGATAGCGCTGTGATGCAGGAGATTGAGACACGACTTTAACCTGATAGCGCTGCATGCGATCATGACAAGAATGTGACATAGCAAAATCGAAATTATTTGACATATCCGGAAGCATCAATATCCTTTGTTGACTTTGACCTCTTTCCAGGTTGTTTACTCTTGAAAGGTATCGTCAAAGTTTTCAAAATATTGATCCGCACACTTTTATATCAACTCTAAGATAATTATTATTGTCACTGTCGAGTGTGTATGTAGTACTATCGTGGCAATATCGTGTCACTATCGTGTCAAGATCGTGGCTGATTCGCGTTGGTTTTTTCATTCGTGTCACATTCTCGGCGCATTCGCATCACATTCGTGTCAGATTCTTTCTTGTCGGGGCTGTATCGGGGCTCATTCTCCTCCACGCAATTGTGAGGAGAACGCGCTGCGAATGGAGGAGAATGCAAGGCGAATGCGCTGCGCATGTGCCGCGAGTGTGAGGCGAATAAGAATTCAGACGCGAATGTTTTAAACAGTTTGAAGCATTCGCGTCGGTGCCGCGAATAGAGGAGAATGCAGGAGAACATTACACGACAGTGACACGATGAGACGAGAATGCCCGCGATTGAAAGGAGAATGCGCTACGATTTAACAAAATCACCTAATCGTAGCTCTATCGCCTCTGCATTCGCGACAGTGGAAGCCCGGCTTTAACGGTAATTATTAAATCCTTATCGGTGATGGTTCCTTTTCATAAGCGGTCAAAATTCATGCCAGTTTTGAGAGTCACGTGTTGACCAAGTTAAGTAGAAATAGGTTGGTTGCATGTAATCCGGAAAACGACACCATTTTCTGTTATATCTGTTTTACTAAAAGTCTACTGTGGGAACTCTTCAACGCCTTCTACATTGTGATGTGTTGAACGAAGCTGTTTCTTTGTATTGATTGCATTGTATTTAAGAATGACATTAGACCTAAATTTCTAAAACTAAGGGGTATCCCCCTCATTGCATAGCTCTGTCCTTAGCTGGGGTTTCGGAATATTTTTTCGGTCTTGTTTAGAATTAAGCTCCTTGCGCAAACCCTCCAACGATTTTTTGCCATATTTTTCACTTTAATATGCTTCTGAATAAACCCTTCACAAAATTTGGAGCCGATCATTTTGAAAAGAGGAAATTAAAAGTCTTTTTGTAGATGGCGCCAGGAAAATTCACTTTAGCTTTATTTTAAATGTTTGACATTAAGTACTACTGACGAGGATTCAATATCCGAAACACGTGTCTAGTACAAAAAAATTGGTACTATTGAACATATATTTCAATATTGACAAATTGAACATTGTATCTACTTGTTTTCATTCATCGACTACAAAAGACGTCTAAATTACTTGACTTTGTCTTGTTCTTGTATATTGTCATATCTAACACGAACATAGTGTTGTGCTGTCTTACTTTTGACATTTATGGCTGTGTAATTCTGGTTTGTCACGTGCAAATCTTGTGAATCGCGAAGCGATTCTTCGAAAACATATACGTGACCAACCAGAATTACACTTTATCCCACCTCTGGCATTTTTTTTCGAAATCTGATTGGTCGAGAAGAACGTTACTTCCTCCCATGATTTTGGCCACATTTTCGTTTTCATTTACGCATCGGGTGTTTTGGTGTTTTGATGTTGGTATTGCAACAGGGTCTGGTTGGTGATTCCCTCCCTTCCTTTCTGGCAGTAGAGTTTGACGCTTCGTGTATAATTCAAATTGTATCGATGATTATTTCAACAAACACAATATATTTGTATTTAATTTTCTATAAAACACACAGAATTTTCAAACAAATATAACAATGCGGCAATAGACGTTTTTCATTCTGTAATATGTGCACAATCATTGTAATTCGCTGAGATAAAACCATTGAAGAGGTGTACGTTTCAAATTCGTGTAATACAACTCGTGACGTCATTACACAGCAAAGCGCGTAGTGATACATAATGAGAACTACTTCTATATTCGTTCTTCTCTCATTCCTGATAACTGCACAGAATAAGCAAACTCTCTTGAAATAAAATATCATTTTCGTGGTTTTATGCAATGTTTCTTGAATTTATATCAATAAAAATATACTTAGATACATGAAATTACACTTAGATACATGAAATTAACAACTTGTGAGCCCAGAACGTCTGCCTGAGCATACGATCAAAGATCAGCACTGCCGATCAATGATGGATTCCTTGTTCTATATCGGAAATATTGATGATATTTTCAAATTAGACATATTGGATAGTGATTCTGATGAAGAAAAACTGTTGAATTCTTTAAATTTTAATCAAATGGACCATCAGATTGATGCAAATCAAACAGAAAATGAAGTTTCAGGAGAGGCAGGATCACAAAAAGGACAAGTACTACAAACCGAGTCCGAAAAGGAACCACAAACTGAACAGGTACCACAAACTGAACAGGAATCCCAAACTGAACAGGAATCGCAAAATGAACAGGAACCGCAAACTGAACAAATGAATCTACACAATGTACAAAAGGAAAATCAAGGCAGATTCCATGAGGTTACAATGGAAGAAATTTCCCATTACTATGACTCGACACAATCAAAATCAACCAAGTTCAACACAAAGTGGTGTATGAAAATCATTCAAGGTAAATAGTAAATGCTAATTTTAAACCAATTAGCTTTTTTGTACACTTGATGAGTAAATTTGTGTATCAAAATTGTAGTACATGTACATAATGTATGTAAATCTATATACAGTAATATTGGGAGGAAATTTCCTGAATTTTCACAATATCTAGCAGACTGAAATATGTAGAAATCACTTTGTAAATTTCAAATCTAATGAATCATTACACAAATGCTTCAACTGTTTTTGCAAGTTAATATATGGACCATCATCTATTTGCAGACTGGAGTGTTCAAGTCTGTGGCCAGCTGATTGATTTTGAGACAGTGCCCACCCATGCCCTTGCTGATATATTGATGAGATTCTACTGCTCAGCTAAACCACAAAAGAATGAAAAGGGTAAAGAAGAGTACCACAAAAACACACTTAAGAACATTCGTGCAGGTATCAATAGACATCTACAAAACATTGGACGTAACATTAACATTGTGAGTGACACAGAATTCAAAGCTGCAAACAGAGTATTTAGTGGTTTGCTGAAGGAGAGAGTGAAGTCAGGAGCATCACTTCCCACTAAACATAAGGAGATCATCAACATGGATGATATGAACGCTATACGTCAGTACTTCCTTGCAGCATCAGACAACCCTGTTGTTCTTCGCCACTTTGTTTGGTTTTCCATTGCATTTCACTTCGTAACCCGTGGAAATGAGACACATTTTCAACTGACCCCCCATTCCTTCTCATTCCAAAGTGACAATCAAGGGGAATTTGTCATGCTTGTACATGAGACCATGCAAAAAAATCATCAAGGTAAATTAATTGTCAATATTGAAGTTTGACATATTTTCTATAATAAATACAACAAGAGTGCATATTTTTCCCACAATAATATTCATAAGACTCATATTATGAATCTTTAAAATGTCATACAAATTCTGTTTTGCATTATGAAAAATTGTGTGTTATTTTCAGTACCTGAACAAATTTAAATCATAAAAGTTAAAACTTATGTTATTATTATTTATTTTCAGGTGGAGCAGGGGACAAAGCAGAGAATAGTGGTAAAGTCATGTATGCTACTGGGGGGGGGGGGGGGGCATTATGTCCAGTACGGATGCTGCGACTTATGTTAACGAGGACCGACCCACAGGCACAGAAGCTATTTAATCAGTATAATGCTGATGCGCTATATAAGCCAGTGTCAACTACATTCTGGTTTACAGCCAAACCACTGAGTCAGCGTACGTTCAGCAATTTTATGCCCGATATTAGTAAATCTGCGAATACCAATGTACGTTATACCAATCACTGCGTGAGGGCCACAGCAATTCAGTATCTCAATGATGCTGATGTTGAAGCAAGACACATCATGTTCCTGTCAGATCACACAAGTGAAAGCAGCATTCGGTCCTACAACAGAACAGTCAGCCAGGAACAAAAAAGAAGACTTTCGGCCACACTTTCTTCAGCTTTGGGCGAAGAGCTTTCTGTAGTCCCCCTTCAAAGTACCCAGGACCCGAATACCGCGATAACAACTCCCAGACCTCCTCTTTTCCCCATCGAAAATGCAGCTTCTCAACCTCGTGATCGTGGCAGTTCGACAAATACGTGCAGTACTTACCAGCAGAGCAATAATGGACACAGAATGGCTTTTGATGTCCGGGCATTTAATCACAGCTCTGGATTTTTGTCCAACTCGTTGTTCAATAACTGTAACTTCTCATTTGGAAAGTGATTCACATTCTAATCCTCGAGTACACATGTTTTGAACGACCCGCGCTATCAGCTGGGCCAGGGGCGCATAACACAATACGGACAAACGTTCGCGAAGAAAGTAGTCCCTAGATGGATTGTCAGTTTCATGTTCAAATTTAGAACTTTTATGTTATGTTTATTATTTCTAGCATTGTTAACATAAAATATATTAAACTGAGTCGAATGAATTGTTGAAAAGTGATGATTTGTCTTTGTTCTAAATTTATCTGCACATGTCGGCTGTTCCGTCCTAAAATCGTCCATCCGGCGACCTAGATACACATTCCAGCTCTAAATATAGAAACAGGGGGTTTCATGACAGGATTTTTTTGTTCACTATTAATAGTGGCGCATATATATAGAATAAGTGTCTGAAATTGTGTTTTGTGACGGGTATGCAACACAAATCAATTACATTTATCGTATATAATGCGCTAACGCGCATTATATGAACGATAAATGTCATTGATTTGTGTTGCATACCCGTCACAAAACACAATTTCAGACACTTATTCTATAAAAATAATCATTGAGTTGTGAAATTTTTTAAAAAACTGTATAAAAGCAAGGGCATTGTATCGATGCATCTTGAATCACCGGTTAGGCTGTGAGTTATCTTTCTTCTTTCATTGACTCATAAAACAACGTTGCGCCCTTAAAACTTGCACAAACGAGGATTAACAACCACTTTGTTCTATCATAAATATACATACTGAAAAACCAACACATCAACTTCTTACTTCTCTTTTATTAACATATTATATACTCAGTAAATAACCTTAATAAATCACTTGTCACTATGGTCACCAGTCAACAAAATGGAGTAAGTCAGCTCCATCTGCCATCGTTATATTTTGTATATGAAGTCCACTGGAACAATCTTGCATAAAAACCTGGAAGAAAACAAATCATTCATGAAAAGATAGGTACATGTACACGAAAGAAAGGAGGGGATCTCCAACAACACCAGGTTGCAGTACCTACAGCAAAACCCCAAAACCCCAAAACATCCGCTGCAAAAACACAAATCAGGCACACATAGAAAGAGACGCAAATGGTACAAGGAACTCCAAATAACATAGAAACATCAACACAAATGACTACAAATAAACCAACGAGACCAATGGGCAATCGATGCCGACTTATGACGGCCATCTGACACGTCAATAGCAGACAGTGTTGTTTTACAACACAATTGTACGTTCTTCGAGTCCTCTGGGTATTCGGAACAGTGGGAGGGTTGTGCGCACGTGATCCAAGATAACCACACCTTCTGCTATTTCCGTGGCAGATGGTCGTCCTAAGTCGGCACCGGTTGCCCATTGGTCTCGTTGGTTTATGTGTAGTCCTTTGTGTTTGATGTTTCTGTGTTGTGCGTTGACGATTCTTGTCCCTTTTGCGTCTCTTACTGTGCTTGTCTGCTCTATGTTTTTGCATTGAATGTTTTGGGGTTTTGCTGTAGGTGTTGTTGGAGATCCCCTCCTTTGTTGTTATCCGGATTACGTGCGCACAACCCTCCCACTTTTCCGATTGCCCTGAGGTCTCGAAGAACGCATAATTGTGGTGTAAAATAACCTCCTCACTGTAAGACAGCACAACAGAGGGGCTCAAGAAATAGTTGGTTTTCCGTAAACTTTATACTTTTATACATTTTGTGATAACTGAAAAACATTTGGCTGTGTCGGAAAATCACTTCCGTATTTGTTGAGTACAACTGATGAGGATTGCCATCCAAGATGCGTGTTTGGTGAATTGAATAAACATCAAAGTAGTACCTATCAGTTATTCCCTCTTAAGGTCGAAAAGGCAAAGCAAAATCATTAGAATTTTCATTGGAACAGTTGCACACCTCGGAATAAATAACATTCCAAATTCTAAGTAAGACTAGGCGCCCGGGGAGAGTCAGCGTCTCTTGGGCCCGGCACCATAAACTAAGAATTTACTTAAGTCGAAATCTTAAAATGTGATATTTGAAACAGTAATGAAATTTTCAGATATTGAGTTCATCCATTCTATTTTATACTGAAACATGACAAATAAATTGAATATTTGTAGTTCATCACTGATATTGTAATGAGACAATAGAATGTTGAAAATTTGTTTTAGACTTTAGTCAATTCTTAGTTTATGGTGCCGGGTCCTAATTGCATGGAACACTCATCGCAACAGCTCCATGAAAACTTGTCTAATTCGGTGATTGTCTGGATGTACATATTGATGAAGGAAAAGGAAGGGAGGGGATCTCCAACAAGACCCTGTTGCAGCACCAACAGCAAAACACCCGATTAAAAACACAAAAGATGAGCATTCTACATGAATGAGACGGAAAAGAGACATACGACATGTAATTAAAACATCAAACACAAAAGACTACACATAAACCGACGAGACATATTGATGAAAGAAGGGAGGAGATCTCCAACAAGACCCCGTTGCAGCATCAACAGCAAAACACTAAAACACTCGATGCAAAAACACAAAAGACGAGTACAGCACGAGAAGGAAAAGAGACACACGACATGTAAACATCAAACACAAAAGACTACACATAAACCGACGAGACCAATGGGCAACCGGTGCCGACTTTGGACGGCCATTTGTCACGCAAGTAGCAAATGGTGTGGTTATCCTGGATTACGTGCACACAACCCTTCACTTCTCCAATTACCCAGAGGTCTCGAAGAACGTACAATTGTGGTGTAAAACAACCTCCTTGATGTACAAATCAGGTAAATATTTCTTGTTTGGTAATGATGGCAGCCATTCTGATATGCGTTTATTATATTAGTTTTTCTTCAAGAAGGTAAAAAGTTGAAAAACTTCCGTATTATTGATTACGGGAGATTCTTTTCATAGACAGTATGGCTAACTTGTCAGTGGATACAAAGAAAAAAATAGTTGCCAGAGTCACCTAATGCTCGACTGCATAGCATAATGTCTTTAATGACAGCCAATTTCTGAAGCTCACTTTTTTCTCCAATTTATATAATTATACACAATTGTATACTCATGTAGCACCTATACTTTGCTCAATATTGCCTTCTAGAGGCAAAATCACTCAAGCGGAAAAAAGTAGGTCAAGGTCATTCTATGAAAGTTTGATCAGAGATACATCCACCATGTAAGTTTGGAACATGTAGCACTTATTCTTTGCTCAATATTGGCTTTTAAAGGCAAAATCACTCAAGCGGAAAAAGTAGGTCAAGGTCATTTTATGAAAGTTTGATCCAAGATACATCCACCATGTAAGTTTGAAACATGTAACACTTTTACTTTGCTCAATATTGGCTTCTAAAGGCAAAATCACTCAAGCAGAAAAAGTAGGTCAAGGTCATTTTATGAAAGTTTGATCAAAGATACATCCACCATGTAATGTAAGAACATGTAGCACTTATACTATGCTCAATATTGGCTTTTATAGGCAAAATCACTAAAGCGGAAAAATAGGTCACGGTCATTTTATGAAAGTTTGATCAAAGATACATCAACCATGTAAGTTTGGAACATGTAGCACTTATGTTTTGCTTAATATTGGCCATTAAAGGCAATATTGCTATCTTAACATTTACCTTATCATCTTAACATTTGCCGTATCATTTGTAATAATTAAAAAAATCCTCACCCCAGAGGCTTCATCCCCATCTGGTAATATTAAACAAAGTATAATTAAACATTAACAACAAAAAGAACCAACAAAATATGAATATAGGAGAGGAAATTAGCAATATTGCTATCTTAACATTTACCTTATCATCTTAACATTTGCCTTTTCATTTGAAATAATTTAAAAAATCCCCACCCCAGGGGCTACATCCCCATCTGGTAATATTAAATAAAGTATAATTAAATATTAACAACAGAAAGAACCAACAAAATATGAATATAGGAGAGGAAATTGTGTGATCTTAACAATTACCTTATCATCTAGTTTGGACGACGCCAACGCTGACACCGACGCCGGGGGTATTGCAATAGTTCTTTTGCACTAAAGTGCAATCGAGCTAAACACAAGGGCCAATTGTTTTCCAAATTGAATGCATTTTGTTTCATTTAGTAGCGGAACTTTGGAAAAGATGAAAAAATTCCGTCACGAGTGTAAATCTTTATGTATCACTCAGAAGAAAAAAATCAATTCAAACAACGTTTCATGTCATCTAGCGCCATGTTTTCTGACGATGTTTCTGTGATAATACGGAAGTGTTGTTCCTACTCTATACCTTCATGAAGAAAATGATGTCACAATAAGATGCTCTTTAATCATTGGTAATTGTGTAGCCGTTGTGACAATATATGTGTCTCATATAGGCTGTCTCACAAGGTACGAGCAAATCTAGATATGAACACGTACCTCGATTGTTTTTCCACCATCAAAGCAGCCTAGTAATACACCTGCATTGAAAAAATACATGTTGCTGGCAAATGCTCCAACAGGGTGATACAGCCGGCTCTTGTCACAGTGATCCATTACCTGTATAGAAAATCAGAAAAAAAGACAATCTTCCCTTGTGCACGATAATTGATTGATCGTGGAATTTTCGAATGGTTTAAATATTCGCGATTTTGGCGATTGTATTATGTAAATAACCCCCCCCCCCCCCCGTCAGTATTAAAGACTATAGGGTATAATCACGATTTCGCCAAAATTACATCCACGCGTTCTTCTTGCAAATTACTGTCATTTCGCTAAAATTTCCCTCCCGCAAAAATAACCATGATTACAGTATGTAAATATGTGGAAAAATCCTATTCTTCATTCTCGACTATGAGACTGAATAACTGATGGATACTTCTGTAATGTTCATATTAACTGTTTGTCATGAAGCATGTCAGCATACCATTCAAAATAAATAATAAATATAAATTTACACAGATAGGTTGAAGTAATGCTACATGTTTTAAAATAATTTTGTTTCAAGCTGCCATAATCTATATACATCGAATAACTTTGAATTGTGGTCATGTTTCTATCTTACTCTGTCCGATGGCGTCCATGATGTCGTCATTGGTGCTCCGCAGTGTTTGATGACGGCGGCTTCAGAATCATGACGTAGAGTGTCGTCACATCGACCAGCTTTCTGATGCTGAATTTTCTCACGTTTGATGTATGAATGCAAAAGTCCCACTCTATCACAAGTCTCTGTAAAATATTGACATGAAAGAAATGGCAATGTGATATTCTGATGCTGAAAAAAATTGTGAACCTTTATGAATATTTGATAGAAACAGTATCTTCTCTATATTTAATATAATTATTTCCTGAATCGACTTATCTATATTTCTTATCTATGTTCCCTAATTGTCATACTAAAAGTTATATGCTTCATATGGTAAAATGAAACCCCGTTACAACATCGTAGTAGTAATGGTGTTGAATTCTGTTTATATATTCGAATGTCTCTAACTTTTCTAATTATAGCAACGTGGGCTGTTTCATTGGAACTATTACTGATAGAAGCATCAAACACCCGGACTCCAAACGCCATCTCAATTATAAGATGAAAAAGGATAACAATAAAGATAAATACTTTGATGAAATGGTTTCCCAGTCGAATGTTGTGCGCTAGTTGATAAAAAGCCTGCAGTTGTCCGTTGCTTTGTCGTTGATTTTGCCATCGTCGTCGTTATTACCGATGGTGTTGTCCTTTGAACCTTTGTTGTCAAATTTTGCACTGCTATTAATGGAAGTGGTGTAGTTTTTGTGATAGCTGGCTTTGCCGTCTGTGCTGCTCTTGTCGTCTGTGTTGTTGTTGTCGTCTGCGTTGTTGTTTTCTGATTTGGTGTTGGTGTGTTTTGTGTTCCTGTTGTCACAGACTGTGTTACTTGAGTGGTTGTTTGAGTACTAGATGCTAATTTGGACACTTTTGTGGTAAGTTGTGCTGATGGTTTGACATTTGATGTTGCCGGTGGTAATGGTGGTGGCGTTCTTATTAATTTTGTTGTTGGTTGTGCTGATGGTTTGACATTTGATGTTGCCGGTGGTAATGGTGGTGGCGTTCTTATTAATTTTGTTGTTGGTTGTGCTGATGGTTTGACATTTGATGTTGCCGGTGGTAATGGTGGTGGCGTTCTTATTAATTTTGTTGTTGGTTGTGCTGATGGTTTGACATCTGATGTTGTCGTTGGTAATGGTGGTGGTGTTCTTATTAATTTTGTTGTTGACTCTGCTGATGGTTTGACATTTGATGTTGCCGGTGGTAATGGTGGTGGTGTTAACAAAGTCCATAACGTGTTTATTACAAGAGGGGTAGATTGTCCTTTCGTTATTGTAGGTGTTACGTTTACTGTTGTTGATGGTGTTACGTTTACTGTTGTTGATGGTGTTACGTTTACTGTTGTTGATGGTGGTTTTGCAGTATGTATGTTGCACGAAGAAGACGCTTGTTCTGTCAGGACAAGAAAAAGAGTTTTAGTAATAACAAAAATTGTCTTTTCTTAAAATAAATATGAAATACCATTCTTAAGTGAACTACATCACTTTTTAAAATGTTTTAATATTTAAAATTTGCGATTAAAATTTTTTGATAATGGCAAATAATTTGAATACTTCTGTATATCTTTAATACTTGTCATATTGTTATTGTGATTCAACCAAATAAACTTTTTTCTAATGCATCTCATGGTATTGTCTTTATGATCAATGACATGATGATAGTAAAATATTTCTGTTATAAATAACTTACCATTGCCGCTTCTACTCATCCCTTTACAATTGGTGAGCTTGTCCTTATCATTTTGCATTATGAATCCCACCTATCAATATACAGGAAAACAAGTGACTTTAAATGAGTATCCTCACGCAACAATTAAGTAAACATGTAATCAAACAAAGGTGAGGATATCTAACATCACCAGGCTGCAGCACCCGCAGCAAAACCCCAAAACACCCAATGAAAAAACACAGAGCAGACAAGCACAAGAAGAGACGCAAAAGGGAAAGGAACGTCAACGCACAACACAGAAACATCAAACACAAAGGACTACACATAAACCAACGAGACCAATGGGCAACCGGTGCCGACTTTGGACGGCCATCTGCCACGCAAATAGCAGAAGGTATGGTTATCCTGGATTACGTGCGCACAACCCTCCCACTTTTCCGATTACCCAGAGGTCTTGAAAAACGTACAATTGTGGTGTAAAACAACCTCCTCACTGTCAGATGACCAAACACAAACAAGACCGCAAAATGAAGGGGCCCAAGCAACACAGATGAATATGTAAATGGATATCAAAAGAGGGCCATGGACCAGACATGCACGTTTCGGGTACTAAACCCTCGTCAGTGATCCTTAGTCTAAACAATGTAATATGGCCAAAAAGTATGAAAATTATTATGTCCAAAAATGTACCAAAAGACGTAGCAGAATGAGTGGGATATGATGCTACAGGAGCCGCGTTTCAGAAATTTCAATCAATTTTGTAACAGAAAATTTCAAATGCGTTTTACAAAAATTATGATCAACTTCTTTTGAAATTCGGACCCATAAAAGCAACGGAGTATATTACTTTAGGTATTTCACAACCTGCATTTTATGGTGACATAATTAACAAAATAAGAAGGATCAAAGGTAGACAGCATATGTATCGAAAATGCGTCAGAGTCATCAAACGCCTTTTATACCGTGGATATGATCCTAATGTCACCAGACGGACACTAAGCTTGGTACTTGACCAATATACAGTCTTGTACGAGCGCATTCTTAAGACTTGCACTCTGACTGACTGTGACGACGGGACTCCATGACGGGCCCTGTCCAAACCTCTTTAGAGAAGACAGGGCCCCGACCACCTGTCCTCTCTGAATGTCAGTCGGACTCCTCGGGTGATTACATACATGAGCTCGCTACAGCCGGCAGAGCACGGACTGTATTACGCATGCCCTCTTTTTATATCCATTTACATATTCATCTGTGTCTCTGGGGCCTCTGCGTTTCGCGGTTTTGTGTGACGTCATCTTACAGTGAGGAGGTTGTTTTACACCACATTTGTACGTTCTTCGAGACCTCTAGGTAACTGGAGAAGTGAGAGGGTTGTGCGCACGTAATCCAGGATAATCACACCGTCTGCTATTTACTTGGCAGATGGCCGTCCTAAGTCGGCACCGGTTGCCCATTGGTCTCGTTGGTTTATGTGTAGTCTTTTATGTTTCTATGTTGTGAGTTGGTGTTCCTTGTCCCTTTTGCGTCTCTTTCTGTGGGTATCTGTTCTGTGTTTTTTGCATGGGTGTTTTGGGATTTTGCTGTGGGTGCTGCAACCTAGTGTTGTTGGAGATCCCCTCCTTTCTTGAAGACACAGACGATCAACCAAAGTTGATCGAACTTGGCCACATGTGCCCTCGGGGACTCTTGGTCCACCAGCAGTGACACTCACCACGTAGTTCAAATGTTAAACGTCTTTAAATTCAATAGCATCATTTAAAACCTGATAAATTTACAGCATGGACCAGAAATGCACGTTTCGGGTACTAAACCCTCGTCAGTGATCCTTAGTCTAAACAATGTAATATGGCCAAAAAGTATGAAAATTATTATGTCCAAAAATGTACCAAAAGACGTAGCAGAATGAGTGGGATATGATGCTACAGGACCCACGTTTCAGAAATTTTATATTTATCAGGTGTTAAATGATGCTATTGAATTTGAAGACGTTTAGCATTGTTACAATTGACAAATGTGGATAATGACCAAATCCTAATACAGTGTACAAAATCGATGATTCAGAAAATCATAAACCGAAGGCATACAAAATCAGGATAAAAACAGGAACCAAAGCAAACAAAGAAAAACCTCCACCACATGAGAAGAAGCGCATTTTCCAAAATGGGAGCGAGACCAGGTGCCCAGGAAGAGTAAGCATCTCCTGCTTGCATGCAACACCCGTCACTTCAATTCGGTAGAATAGGTCACATCCGGTTACTTCCATTTCGGAAGATACAAGTATATTCGGTGGTTGGATGGGTCAAACGGTATAAGACAGAATATCATCAACTATTCGGGAGAGTGGTACAGTACCAAGCCCAGTGTCCGTCTGGTGACATTAGGATCATATCCACGGTATAAAAGGCGTTTGATGATTCTGACGCATTTTCGAAAGTTATGTTGTCTATCTTTTATCCTTTTAATCTTGTTAATTATGTCACCATAAAATGCAGGTTATGAAGTGCCCAAAGTAATATACCAAACTAATCCTGTCAAGTAACAAGTTTAAGATTTCACGATTAAAATTGAGTGATTGTAGTTAAGTTATAAGACATAGAAGAGGTTCTCCAATAATACTTGATTGCAGTACTCACAACGAAACATCCAAACCCCTCTATATGAAAGGGCATAGTAAAAAGGCACAACAGCAGACGCAAAAAGGAAAAGGAACTCCGAAAAACGACATCATAACACTAAACATAGTACACTGCATTTAAACAAACGTGAGTAAATTGCGATTGATTCCGACAGACATATAAACAGGAGAGGCTTTCGCATTGTTACGTACTCATTCGGTTCCTATACATATTTAATGGTGATGTATTTGTGTGAAAAAAGCTTATGCATTTCCGGTGGGTATAATGTTGTATCCTAAACTTCTTTTCATGATAAATTGCCTTGACAAAATATCAATGTTAAGAATATTTTGTCGTCTGCACTAGGTGTTTTCAGTGCTGAGTGTGATATTTGATCCCTAAAATTGTCCGACACTCAAAAATCAGTGAAAATAATGGGTTACAAACTCCGGAACTATGATGATTAACAAAACAGAAAACTTATGTAACCAGCAAACGTACAAAAATAGGAAGGGGAGTAAGACCAGTTAACATGTAATGTACGCATCTGTTGCAATACTTGCACGCTGAAGGTTAATCAATTTTGGGGTTTTGATATTGGTGTTGTAACCTGGTGTTGTTGGATATCCCCTCCTTTGTTTTGTGATCATCTTTCTCTTCTTACCAATTCTCTGTGATTTTTTTTTATCTCTAACTCAGACCTTTATGTCTATTTGCTGAAAAGGTGTTTTCTTTTCGACAACATAAACAATGTCATTTGAGACGGACGTACATAAAATAACACGATATGAATCTTAAACGTCTTCAAATTCTAATACCTTATCATTGATAACAACAGCTGTCCAACTAACAATAGGTGGAATATTAAACGCCAAGGGAGCGCACTGCTTCTGATCCGGGGTTGTAGGCGTCTTGTGCAACTTGCCTAGAAGATGAGAACGGAAATCCGGGCATTCCATTATAGGAGTGGTGTTGTACATCTGAACACAGACGCAAAATACACCAGAGGGTTGGGTCTGACTTGATGTAGGAGGACGCCATGTTGTACTAGATTGTAAAGACACTACCGAGGTACTTCTGCCCGGAAGTTTGGACGAAGGAGAGGGTGGGTGTGGTGTAGTTGACTTAAAAGCAGTTGGCTGTGTAGTTGGTACGGTGGTTGTAACGAGCCTTGTAGGAAAGTATGGGTTGCACTTTTTGGATATCATTCCTGCTGTAATAAAATTCTGATACAGATTTCTAGTTTGCAAAATGCATATTTTTCTGTTAAAATGGTACGTCTTCAAATTCATAGTATCATTTAAGAACAGATAAATTTGCAGCATTTACCAGACATGCACGTTACGGGTACTTTCTACTTCTCAGTGTTCCACAATCCAAATAATGAAATATGGTTAAAAAGATTGTGAAAGTTATGTTCTAAAGAATACATAAAGATGTGGCATGATGGGTGGGATGTGATGCTACAGGACCCTCTTTCAGAAATTTCGAGAACATTTTAGCATTTTAGCGGACGGAAATTTTCGAATGAATTTTTGAAGAAACGATCAACCGAAGTTGATCGGACTTGGCTACAAGTGCCCTCGGGGATTCCTGGTCCAACAAATCAGAACAAAAAGTCCTACTTGGAAAGGGATGATAAAATTCTATCTGGTTTCAATAATTCAATAAACGTTCTTATTCGAAACTTGTTAATAGCTTGCAAAATATTTACTTACAACTGAAAATTGGCGCTGGACCTGGGCATTGATGCCTTGTGACTCCTTGGTCAAGTTGAACGAAGCCGACCTAAAATGAATATTTTAAGGTTCTGTAAATATAATAAAAAATAATAGTATCAATAAAAGTCATACTGAACTTAAAATGTTTGAAATAAATGTGCAATCTTTACATGTTTAGTCCGTTTATAGAATAAATGCTCACAATTGCATAAAAATCACACATACCTGATTTCCAATCATAACAGAGTCCCAGCCATGGGCAGTATGGACACGGGAAGCTATAGGGGCACAATGGGCTGATGAGTAATCAGGCATTATATCAGCTTCATACAGAATCCCTATAACACCTGTCTTATCCCCAGGACATTGTCGCACATAGACCTGTTGATGGTTAGTATTACAGACACAGGGATGTGTAGTTGATGCTGGATGTACCGTTGAAGGCGTAGTCTGAATGGGTGATAAGCAACGATTTGATATCATTCCTGCTGCAATATTTGACGTTGTAATAAGAAAGTTACACAGAATGGTAGATTTTTATTTTTGTGTAAATCTATTTCGCAAAAATAAAATATAACCATTGAATGCATAGCAATGCATTTTTCATACTTCTTCTTTCTTTTACTTTTCCATTATTTTTACTTGTTTGAGGATATGATTAAAGCGATGATTATTCATTTTAGAACAGATACATTTTTAAACAGAACTTACAGTTTGCTAGTACAGTTGGACCTGGACATTTACGTATTTCTATACCTTGATCGATTTGGACATATCCAACCTGTAAATAATCGGTGAGATAACGAAATTATTGTTATCTGAGACGTTGACGACTTCAAGCTAGTTGACGGCTTAAGTTACAAAAACTAACCTTTGTACAACTGTACCTGGCAATAAATCATACGTGTATAACAAATAACATTTACGTGAAAATAAAAGCACCATCAATTATGCCCCAGAAAATATCTAAACAACGTTTCACTAGATCGAGTCATTTCGGTATCAAATATTTAAATTTTCTTCTGGATCAAATCCAAAGTATGAAATTATATCAATAGACAGAATTTCACCATACCTTACTTCCAACAACAACGGCTTTCCAGTGTTTAGGATCCTTTAATCCCGTTGCTATGGTGATACAATGATCAGGTGATGCATCGTTCCTGTTGTCCGTCTGGTGTAAAATACCGATAACTTTTGTTGTAAAATTAGAACACTCCATGATGAAGAGCTCCACGTGATGAACGTTACACAGGCAGTCATGGGTGGGCATGGGTGTTGTGGATGGTTGTGGAGTGCCCACCGTGGGCGCTGCTGTGAGTTTGGAGACAGTGATCCATTGATGTGTAGACGTTGACGTGGACGGCTGTAGTGTTGTCGTGGTCTCTGTCATACATGATTGAGAACTCTGATTATGGATCTTTAGAAACAACATATATACTTCATATATGGAATGTGTACGATCGCAAAACAAAATAAATTCTATAAACCGGTAAATCTTGTTTTCTTGAAAAAAAATCGTCTTATTTTTTTTTAAATTCTTCATAATGTTTGGTACACACAATGAAAAATATAATCCTAATGCCTTCCTGTAATTCTAAAAAAGAATAAAACTGTACACTATCTCGAATTGTAATGAGATAAACATCAAAGAAGTACCTAATAGTTAATCAGTCTCAACGTCGAAAAGGCAAGACCAAATCGTGAGAACTCCCATAGGAACGGCTGCGAACCCCCGAATGAACAACATTCCGAAGTGTGACCAGGTGCCCGAAGAGAGTCAGAGTCTCCTGATTGCATGCAACACCCGTCGCAACAGCTCCGTGGAAACCTGTCAAATTCGATGATTGTCTCGATGTACATTTTGATGTACATATCAGGTGAGTATGTCTTGTTTGGTGATGATGACAGGCATCCAAGCACAATGCAGAATGCCACCGATCATTCTCGAAAGGGGATCTGATATGCTTTTATTATATCCCCGTGGTTTGATTACCTTTGTCTCTCGTGTCATACAATTTCATTTGTCATTTCATATCCTTATTTAATCTTTTCTTCTGTGAAAGTTAAATTTCTAAGCTGAGTCAATATTTTTACCAAAATTGCCACACGAAGAATGAATAACTTTAAAAAGCATGTGATCAATAGAAAATGTTAAATTAATATTTAATAGTGCTTCAGCGTATGGATAATGAAAAGGAGAAAAGAAATCAAATCATATTTCACTCATATGTATTATTTTGCTATTTTGGGAACTTGTCATTTCATCGGAAAAATCATCGAAGTTAAAGAAGAGTAATATTTGCACACCATCCGTCCCGTACTATTTTAGTCATACATTTCATTTAAGTACACTGAATCCACCCTACACAAAATTTTTATCCGCGCACACTGTAAATCAAATGCACAAATTTAAAGTCAAAAATAAAACCATAGGGCGCTTCTGAAATAAGATAAGCTTCTCTGTCAGGGATACGTTTGTGATCGACTAACATCGTCACTGAGGAAGTTCTAAGTAAGATACGGGGAACTCGTCATAGACTATGATATCCTATTGTCCAGAATGGTGGATGATATTCTGTCTTCGACCATTTGAACCATCCAAACACAGATTACACTTGCACCTTCCGAAATGAAGTAACCGGATGTGATATTTCTGTCCAACTGAAGCGACGGATGTTGCATGCAAGCAGGAAATACTGACTCTTCCTAGGCACCTGGTCTCACTCCTAAATTGGGAATTCGCTTTTTTCATGTGGTGGAGGTTTTTGTTTGTTTTCTTTTGTTCCAGTTTTATCCTGATTTTGTATGCCTTCGGTTTGTGATTTCCTGAATTATCGATTTTGTGCTGTGTATTGGGATGTAGTCATTGTCCAAATTTGTTAGATTAGGCTGTCAGAAAATCACTTCGGCATTTACTGATAATGTCGAAGGGTTCCACCTCTTTATCCTCCTGAAGAAAATTCCAAACCAATTTCCATGCACCAGTACCACTGACGAGGATTTAACATTCGAAAATTGGTTTGAAACTTTCTTCAAGAAGGTAGAGAGTTGAACACTTCCGTTTTATCAAAAGTCATTAAAAAATAATAAAAATAAATCAGTATAGTCTTACTATCGTCTGCGCTCTGGCATGTTGTTTTTATAACCTTATCTGTAATATAAACAAATCCAACCTGAAAAAGAAATTTTCATTTACAGTTACTATTATATCTTACTTACATTTCAAGAATTCAAATTTCGAATGGCTACACATGTAAACGTTCAAAGGTTTTCTTACTTTGTGAGCGTCAATTTGAGCCTTTACAGAGCCGTGTTTTAAATGATGACCAACAACTTGAAAACAATAGGCGTTTCCATAGCGATTTATGCCAGGGAAGTTGGCGACTGCTGAGGCATTGGGATAACGTGATGAAAAGAAGTGTACGGAGGAAGTCCCGTAGTTGCACACACAAGGTACAGAACTCTGGCTCAACGTGAGCAAAATTGACAGCAAGCAACACCTAAATATTACTTTGACTAAAAACAAAAAGAACATAGATATTAAACTTTTGTAGATCAGGATTTGTATCATGATATTTCTCTCTTGTACCGCTGTGGCCGTTATAGTTTGGTTTAATATGAGGCCTTTCCCAAAAGAAATGAAGGGATCTCCAACAATACTCTGATACAGCTCTCACAACAAAACATCATAAATAAATGTTATGATAACACGTTATATATAACTTTGAGGGCGTTGTCATTGGATGAAGCGATTCATATCATTTGTGACATCACAATAGAAACGGCGACGTTGGCGCGTTATTTGCAATAAATGAGGTCAAAATTATAACAGTTTGACGTTATTTTGATTAATTACGTCTTATTTGATGTGATAAAAAGAATCTCAAATGATGTTTCTATTCCATACGGTGTTTATGAAAGTCGCCAAGGCTCGGGGATGTAAATTTCATACAACTCAAAAATCATTTGAGATACTATATTTACGGATAAGGTATGATTATGAAATGAAAAACTAATTGATAAGCTATCCTTGATTTTCTTTATGTTGATAGAGCACATTCAGATAACCCCATTGTGTCGTCGACTTAATGTTGAGAGGTTATCATAATTCATATTGTTTTAAGTAGGAGGGTTGTGTGCACGTAATCCGGATACATATAGCCTCGCAATAGGCTACTGATGTAGTAAATGATCGTCCTAAGTTGGAATCCATTCATCATTGGGTGTTTTGGGTTTTGTGTTGTTGGAGCTCCCCTCCTTTCTTTTCTAAGTTGTCTTATTAATAGTCGTTTGTTGTTTAAAGTGTTTTGATATTGTCTTCAATGTATAGTCATTAATCTTTATTTTCCATATTGTTTCTTCTCAAACACTTATTTCATATTGCAGTATGGAGCAGTTGAAATCGTTCCCCGTGACCCGATGTTTAGAAGTGTATTAATTACTTCTTTCCAGCTCTGTCGCCTGAAAGAAGCTGTATTTTGGCCCTTTATCGATTTGACATCATAGATGTTATTTTGCTATTTCGAAAACTTGTCATTCCATTCAAAACTATCACCGAAATTAAAGGAGGTTAACATCTTAGCACCATTCATCCTATGATATTTTGAACATATATTTCATTTGAATATGCTACTGAATCGACCATACAGAAAATATGGAGCCACTTTCTCTCTGTAAAGTAAATGCACAAATCTAAATTCAGAACATTAAAATGGGCGCTACTGAAGTGAAGAAAGGATGTTCTTTGACATATGTAACGGGTTTTTGATTCTTTTGTTGCATAGTCGAGAAATTCTGTGTAATGGAAGGGGGGTTATATACACATACATGTTAAGCTAAGGACAAAATATGGGTGCATGGAACGCAAAATCCTGAATATGCGTCAACGGATTTTCATGATATTTGTACATTGTGATCAGACTTTAAAGAGGAAGCCGCCTTTCGATTTTCAGGTTCATCCGATTTGTCGTTACGGAGTTATGGAACTTAGAATTTTAAAATACTGTGAAAATATACTAAAATAGTTATAAATTCTTTAAAAATCTATTTTTGGTTGAAATGTTTTGAAAATTTGTATACTTTAAGAAGGAAGGATTTTCTTTGACATATGTAACGGGTTTTTTTTTTATTTTTTGTCGTATAATCAAAAAATTATGTGTAATGGGAGGGGGGGTATATGTTCTTTTGTTGCATAGTCGAGAAATTATGTGTAATGGGAGGGGGGTTATATGCATATACATGTTAAGCTAAGGGCAAAATATAGGTGCATGGAACGCAATGACTTGAATATGCGTCAACGGATTTTCATGATATTTGTACATTATGATCAGACTTTGACGAGGAAGCCGCCTTTCGATTTTCAGGTTCATCCGATTCGTTTTTATTGAGTTAAGAGACTCAGATATTATGGTGGTGTGAAAAAAATCCCATTGGGCGTATCTTGCTGCGTGAGCGAAGGCTTTATTCCTAGTCTAATGCAATCTATATTTCTGTGAATATAAAGCGGAAAGTGACGTTAGCAACGTCAAAGCCTAGTATGTTCTCGTTTTACAGCCGTAACTAAGGAGCAAACAACTAATGAATTTCGACGTTATAGTGATATTGCATTAAAATTGTTGTTTCTTGTCCCTTTTGGTCACTTGTTGTGCATATTTACTCTAAGGTATACATGTAGCATGGATCGTTTCGCTGTGGGTACTTCAACCGAGTATTGTTGGAGATCCCCTCCATTCTATTTATCTACACCATAGTTGTATCTCAATGTGTAAGGTAAGTGCTGTAATTAATTAGTATAATTATTACTGCCATTAAAAATCATACTTGGTGTCTCTACATGCTGTTCTACACATCGATAAGCTTAAAGACATGAGTGGTGACACATTTAGGCGATTTATCATAGAACATTTTTAAAAGACATATTTTGAGCAATATAATGAAAAATTATCAAGCCCATCAAATATATCATCATAGAAACCTCAATTAGAATAAAACATTTTCTTACCGTCCGCCATGTTTAATTTTCACCCATTTGCCTTAGACGATATACCTTTAACACATTAAGTTTATTTGACCAAACATCATTCCTGTATTCCACCATTGTTGCTACCCAAACGAAATTTTTGTCGTGTTATTAATTATTTCTGTATCATCAGTACGTTTTGAAGTTTCTCACTGTGACATATCTGGGACAAGAGTAAAGAGAATTTCTCAATATATCTCTATTTTTCCATGGCTACATGTCATTGCTCCCTGGCATTAAGATTTTCTACAGGCAATGTCAAAAACTTGTGGGGGAGAGTTTTCGATAATGTTAAAGTCAGATGCCGACACAGTGTGATTATGTACATATCAACAAGTAATGTCCCTTCAGTTATTGCATTAAGCCGAAACAGAGGAGGAAATCTCATTAGCGCATGCATGGAGAGCCTGACCTAAAATATACATAAGAATATGCTGAGAATAAAGCTATGTCTTCAAGAAAATATCCCCTAGTTTCAGAATATTTTTTTGAATTAAAAATTTAAACTTTATTTATTTTACAACGTTTAGCAAACAAGCAACACAAACTGATATTAATGTCTCACGTTGGCTCCGGTGTTGGCGTATTAAATTTTGGTGGAGAATTTTCAAATATATTTCAAGTAAAAGAAAGGAGGGGATCTCCAACAACACCTAGTTGCAGCATCAACAGCAACCTCCCAAAACATCCACTGTAAAACACAAAAATGACGCGCACAGAAAGAGACGCAGTAGTACAATGAACGTCAAATCACAGAAAAACATAAAACACAAATGACTACACATAAACCAACGAGACCAATGGGCAAACGGTGCCGACTTAGGACGGCCATCTGCCTCGTCAGTAGCAGACGGTGTGGTTATCCTGGATTACGTGCGCACAACCCTCCCACTATTTCGACTACCCAGAGGTCTCGAAGAACGTACAATTGTGGTGTAAAACAACTAAGTGACAAACTAATGTTAAACAAAGTGAGCGAAAGGAAACATAAGCTAACTTGAAAGCTAACATATAACATAACATGGGGTGTACGAAATAGACCCAGTGCATCTAGGTTGAAAGTGCACGGAGTCTATTTCGTAAAAACATAGAACACAAAAGACCACACATAAACCAACGAAACCAGCTCACACCATAGAAATATGATACACAAAAGACCATACATAAACCAATAAGACCAATGGGCAACCGATGCCAACTTAGAACGGTCATCTGCCACGCAAACAGCAGACGGTGTGGTTATCCTGAATTATGTGCGCACAACCCTCCCACTTTTCCGATTACCCAGAGGTCTAGAAGAACGTACAATTGTGGCGTCAAATAATCTCCTCACTGTAAGATTAGCATACAAACAGACAACATGACGCAGAGGTCCAAGATCGGCTTCCGTTGATCTTTCTTCGCAATCGTAAATTTCTGTTATCAACATTTCTGGAACTTTCTAAAACGTTGGTCCTATAGCATCATAACCTACCTCGGTACATTTTGGACAAATGATTCTTCACAATCTTTTGTCATATAACATTGTTTGGATTGAGGATCATTGAAAGGGGATATGTACCCGAAACGTTTATGTCTTGTCCATGCTGCAAATCTGTTCCTAAATTATGCTATTGAATCTGAAGACTTTTAACATTTATACCACTTGGTGAGTGTCACTGCTGGTGGATCAGGAATCCCTGGATTAACATGTAGCCAAGTTCGATCGGCTTCGGTTGATCGTTTCTTTAACGCATTCGTAAATTTCTGTTATCAAAATTTCTTGAAATTCTAAAACATGGGTCCTATGGCATCATATCCCGCCCATTCTGCTACGTCTTTCGGTACATTTTGGACAAAATAACTTTTCACAATATTTGGTCATATTACATTGCTTAAATTGAGGATCACTGACGCGGGTAAAGTATCCGAAAACGTGCTTGTCTGATGCATGCTGCAAATTTATCTGTTCCTAAATGATGCTATTGAATTTGAAGACATTTAACATTTCCCCTCTCGATTAAAGCACCATTTAATTATTTTGGACAATTGATCAATTTGTCGTAAGGAATCATTGAGTACATATTTGAAAAGTCGTATGAAGAAATCATATTGACTTCAAAACTTTATTTTGTCAATCACATCCCCTGAGTTTTTAATAGACCAAAATAAATCATAAATCATACATCATTCCTGTTTAGAACAGTTTCGCAATATTTTGCTACGTGTTTTTTGTATTATGTAGGCCCTCTTTTTATATCTATTTACATATTCATCTGTGTTGCTTGGGCCCCTGCGTTTTGCGGTCTTGTTTGGGTGTGGTCATCTGACAGTGAGGAGGTTGTTTTACACCACAATTGTACGTTCTTCGAGACCTCTGGGTAATCGGAAAAAATGGGAGGGTTGTGCGCACGTAATCCAGGATAACCATACCTCCTGCTATTTCCGAGGCAGATGGCCGTCCTAAGTCGGCACCGGTTGCCCATTGGTCTCGTTGGTTTATGTGTAGTCCTTTGTGTTTGATGTTTCTGTGTTGCACGTTGACGTTCCTTGTCCCTTGCGCGTCTCTTTTTGTGCTTGTCTGCTTTGTGTTTTTGCATTGGGTGTTTTGGGGTTTTGCTGTGGGTGCTACAACCTGCTGTGTTGGAGATCCCCTCCTTTGTTTTTATCGTCGTGAGTGCTGACGTCCGATTTCTAGACAAAATTATAGTTCAGCAGTTGCTAGTATAAGCAATGTATCGAAATCTTAGGACTTATACAGTTTTGGTATGCAGTATATTGTAGGACGCTCCAGTTTAGTAATAGGTAATAGGAATATTGAATGAAGAAATTTCACTGTTATGCTTGCTCAAAAGATTAGGAACACTTTTATTACTATTGACATAGGTATTTGTAGATGAAAGTTTCAAAACTAAAGTTAATATATATGTACATGTAGTAATGTTCTCAAATGATTATGGTGTTGTTGGCTGCTTTATATGCAGGAGCGAAGACATATTTTCTTGTAAATTACGTAATTTGCACTCTGACTGAATGTGAAGACGGGACTCCATGGCGGGATGTGTCCAAACCTCTTTAGAGAAGACAGGGCCCCGGCGATCTGCCCTCTCTAAATGTCGGTCAAACTCTTCGGGTGATAAGATCCATGAATTCGCTACAGCCAACATAGCACGGACTGTTTTGCGTATGCCTTTTGTTTTTATATCCTTTTGTTGCTTGAGCCCTTCGTTTTACTGTCTAGTTAGTATGGTCATCTTAAAGCGATGGGTTTATCATACACAACAATTGTGCGTTCTTTGAACCTTTGAGTAACCGGAAAAGTGGGAGGGTAATGTGCACGTAATCCGAAGAATAACACAATTTGCTACTTCCCTGGCAAGTTATGGAGTTTGCCACGGATTGTACTCGTAGCGTTCAATGTTACATAAATGCTACAAAACTGCAAAGTGATAGATAAGAATGCTTAATATTCTTTTGAATATTTCAAAACATACTGATGAACCTTCATTTGCAATCATTATTTGTTTTAGTCATTGGGACTCTAGTCGCATAGTGTGAGCTTCTTGTAATTTATGTTCAAGACATCTTTCCATCTGACTTGTTTTTGATCTATTCAACAATTTTGCTAATGTTACGAGACCTTCACATAAAAAGTAGAACATCTTTCTAGAAAAACAAACAAAGAAGACACTTACAAGTTTACACGCCAAGTAGAGGATAAAATCAAAACAACACACATTAAGAAGTGGACTCAAATGCTTTATTTAATCTTTACAATTTCACAAAAATGTCTTAGATTTATCACCATGTGAGGGTACTGTAATGCATTGCTACAAATGGTGGAAGTTCTACAATCTCTACAGCTTGTGTAGCACAGGTTTGTCTCGCAATCTGTAAAGGAATATGGAGTCAATCACAGTACATGTACACCAACGGGGAAAGATTCAAGGGAAAATTGTAAGTTGTTGGAGATCCCCTCCTTTGTTTTCAGTTTAGTACTATCCAGTCATTAAGAAGACAATTTACCTTTATACTCTGTTGTGTACATTCAATGAATATACCAGCACCTCCTCCATTTTGCATCATATTACCCATGAAAATAGAAACAGGAGTGTATTTGGGAATACTTCTGCAGTTATCCAATACCTTTTAACAAATTAAAAATGCATTTCATACGGAGAGAAAATTTAATCAAAGTCGCCAGAAGTGATGTTAAACTTTAAATCTTATTGGTAATGGGCATCTTGATTTTGAGTTGCAACGTAAGAGCAATTCCCGAATTCCTTTTATTAAAAATACATATAGATTCTATCATTCATATTGGTTTGAAATTTTCTTCGGAAGGTATGGAGTTCCGTATTATTAGATAAAAGATGATCCTGACAATAATCTCAACAGCACCCAAAATAGATTAGAATTAGACAATTAGAATACTTTTTATATGATCATCAATATCGGAACAAAATGTTGCAAAATATTACATCTCACCTTGATACCCTTAATCCACTTGTAAACTTCAGGCGCATTACAGAATTCCATGATAACACTTTCATCCCTAGACGCCAATGTAACCCCCGGACAGCGCTGTGCTAGGTTGTGTCTAGACATGTAATGAGTGGCTGCGGCAGTGGTAACTTTCCCTCCGTCACAATCCACTGGCTCTGTAAGGTTAAAACATTTCTTTTTATCATTATCTTTTACATCAATATGTATATGTACATCTACACAATCACCGAATGTGACAAGTTATCATGTTACTGGATAACCACACCGTCTGCTACTTGCGCGGCAGATGAACGTCCTAAGTCGGCACCGTTTTTTTTTTTGTGGTCTTTTGTGTTTCATATTTCTATGGTGTGAGTTGGTATCGTTGGTTATTGTGCGGTCTTTTGTGTTTCACGTTCTATGGTGTGAGTTGGTGTTCCTTGTCCCTTTTACGTCTCTTTCTGTGTTTGTCTGCTCTGTGATTTTGCATTAAGTGTTTTTATATTTTGCTGTGGGTGCTGCAACCGAGTGTCGTTAGAGATTCCCTCTTTCCTTTTAATTTGTAAATTTCTTTCAAGAGCATAGCTCGTCGGTAGTATAACAGGAACCTTTCGGTTCATGAAAGAAAAAATATCATATTCACGAAACAAATTGAATACAAATCCGGCTACGCAACACATCATCAAGTTGTTAAAGATTTTAATTGTATTATGTTTAATTCTCTTTGAAATAAAGATAACAATATACTATAACCCTTATCACCATTTCTCTGAAAACAATGAAATTATTTTATAGAATTCGAAATCGATAATGATTTGTGTAAGCAGTATCCATTTGTTACAACTGAGAATTCAGACGTACGGCTTGGCGGAGTGACCCAAATGAAATTCCATGCGTTTGAAATAGAAACCCATGCTGCTTTCGTTGTAGGCTTTGTAGTAATTGAAGGCGTGGTCGTCGTTATGGGCGTTGTGGTAGTAGTAGGCGTGGTCGTCGTTTTAGGCGTGGTCGTCGTTGTGGTCGTAGGCGTGGTAGTCGTAGTTGGCGTGGTCGTCGTTGTAGGTGTAGTTGTTGGTGGTGCGGGTGTAGGAGTTGTTTTTCTTGTTGTCGTTTTTGGAGAAGTTTTTGTTGATTTTGTCGCTGCTGCTATCAATATAAAAACTCACCTTTGTTCTGTCTGTGTAATTCATACAAACCATTTTGTATTTATAGAATTAGAAATTAGAAATCTAGAGCATAGCAAACTGCATTAAAACATTGTACAGTCTTCTAAAATCCCATAGTCCTAACTGATGCTAATAGATTGTAATCTCTTTTTTTTTGGCATTTTCGTATGGAATGAGGAGAGGAAGCAAAAACACAACTGAAGTTATACATACAAGGAGGCTGTCCACCATTAGGAATAATTGGACATTGAATGGATTGTACAAGGTTTCCTGAAAGATAAGTAAATATAAATTGATAGCTTTGTCATATCTTAATTCAATAATGCATATTTTACGAAAATATTACAACATATTAGACAGCACATGTACGCACTCATTAAGGCCATAATGACAAACATTAAAGAAGTACCTATCAGTTATTTAGTCTCAAAGTCGAGAAGGCAAGGCAAAATTTATTAGATTTTCCATAGGAACGAATATATTTTATTTCGTTGGTATATTTTTAGTTCGTTATATAACAGTGGGCAAAATAATTATGAACTTACACACTAGTTCATTTTTGTACCCACCTGGCCTTGTAGATACTATAAAACCAATACTACCATCAGGTAGTGGATACCAAACTTAGTCAGAGTCCAAACTGTTTTACCTGGTGCACACCTGGCACCTGAGATGTTCACCTTGAATTAATAAAAATCCTAAAGAAATTTTCAATTTCCTGCAGGAATTTCCAATTTTCTGCAGGAATTTCCAATTTCCTGCAGGATTTTTTAATTTCCTGCAGGGTTTTTGCAATTCCTACGGGAAATCTAACTGCCTGCGGGAATTTTTATTTTCCCACAGGAATTTTCTTTTTTTGCAGAATATTCCTGCAGGAAAATAAAAATTCCTGCAGGAAATTATTTTTCCTGCAGGGAATTTAAAAAACATCCTGCAGGAAATTTAAAAATCCAGCAGGAAATTGAAAATTAATTAATGGGGAATATATCGGGTACCAGGTGTAAAACAGTTTGGATTCTGACTAAGTTTGGTACCCCCTACCTGATGGTAGTATTGGGTTTATAGTATCTACAAGGGCAGGTGGGTGCAAAAATGAACTAGTGTGCAAGTTCTTAATTATTTTGCCCACTGTTATATCCATATTTGATTTCGTTGATGTATCCTCGAAAGTAAATATGTTTTACGAACATTCTGTTCTTTCAGTAGACTTTTTAGTCAGATGATGAACACAGTTATGTTGCCATAGATGCATGTTTGAGAATGATTTACCGATGGTATAAGTCTGAGAACCAAAACATATCCGTTGTTCAACACCGGCATCTAAAAGGATGTAGCCAATCTGTAAAGAAAAGAAAGTATCATGACAAATGAAAGTATCATGACAAATATAAACAATGACCATATCCCAATACACAGTACAAAATCGATGATTCAGGAAATTACAAACCGAAGATATACGAAATCAGGATAAAACAGGAACCACGGCAAACAAACAAAATCATCCACCATATGAAAGAAGCGAACTCCCAATCTTTCTTAGCCCAATGTCTTGCATATTCCTCACAAGAGTCCATGATAATTTTAAAATTTTTGTTCCATGCAAAGGATTAACTTTCTCTGTATTTGGGACCCTTTCTGAACAATTCTTTCAACTAGTCGTTCTTGACTATACGAAGGTCACCAGTAATAACGTGTCCACAAGGAGAGTAGTTGAGATCCGATGAAGATCATAATTGATTCGATTAAAACGGCAAGAAACTCAATCCACTTGAAAGAGGGAACTACAACAAAATAACAACCTGATGCATTAAGATCGGCTTTGTCGGAAAACAACCCGAAACTTTCGCTTATTCCATCTTCTAATTTTTAATCATGCATAAAAGGAGATGTGTTCTCTCCCCGTGTATCAGATATAATACTGATGCGTTCCTTATTAAAATTTGTCCGCTCATCAATTGCAATTCCAAGATTACATCTAGTGTTAATGGGCATACGTTTAAGATCGAGATTGATAGCGAAGTTGATTGATCGTATCAAGATGTCATTTATGTTATTACATGAAATGCCAGGGGATGTGGCGCCCAATATGTAGGGGAAACAGGCCAGTCCTTAAAATCTCGTTTTCGAAATCATTCATATCAGATAAGAAACTCGCGTCACAAAAAGCACAGAAATTTCCTGTACCATCACTTCTTTAAATATAAACATTCAATTTCGGATTTAAGTATTACTCCAGTTCAGTCTTTCCCAAAACTCAAAAATCTAAGTAAAACTGAAATTAAAAAACGCCGACTACAAGCTGAACTTGCCTGGATCACTAAATTACAAACTGCGTACCCCCTTGGTTTAAACGATCAAATTTACGGACAAGGAAATATTTCCTCGACTTCGACAAAGATCAATGTCTTTTCAATCCGCCCTGACGGTAAACGAAAGTTTAGGTCACACGGAAAAAGGCGAAACAGAAACCTTAGAAACAGAGCTAGAGTACATCGTACCCTCAGAGATCTACTTATAATTGCACGAAACGGCGGCAGACATGAACTGCTTCGTGCTCTCTCATCAATACCAGCAGTTCAATTGAAATCTATCTTGGATGAAGCAGAGGTTGCATTCTTAAGAAATACTGATTGATTCAAACTTAATATCATTGTTGCATTCGCACAGAATAAACTTTTTCCTGTCATTAAAAACATTCCCCTTAGAAGACGATTCATAAAAATTCCATTTATTAACAAAGGTTTCGATCTTCTAAACATCTCTAATATTTTTCGGGATCATCGCATCCAAAGTGCTATTCCTCAATATTTTGAGAATTTTGAACCTCCTCTTATTTGTTACAAGTATAAAAAACCTATTCGAAATTTCGTATTTAACTACAATAAAGTAACATCAGATCCTAAAATTCTTGAATCAAGTCCTACTTCTTGAGAATGTGCAACTTCTGAATACCTTTATAAACCAGCTGGCCATATTGTAACAGGTGACTTTTCAATTATCCAGGACAGGCAGCTCCGAAATCTTCTCAAGAAAGGACCTAAGTACAGAATTCCATCCAAGATAGATTTTATCAAATGTCGCGAAGAACTAAAGGAAGCCTTAGATAACTACACAAAAAGATGGTGTAAATCGGAAGGGGTCGAATCACATTCTCTTAATGACTGGAAGAACCTCATATTGGATATCACCGATATTCGAATAGATAACTTCCACAAAAATCCTCATCTTTTCGAAAATCCAAGTTCTAAATCTGAAAGATATTTCAAATCCAAATTACGCAATTTTCTTCGCTCCTGCAGACAAAGCAGCCAACAACACCATAATCATTTGAAAACGTTACTACATATCAACTTTGGTTTCGGAACTTTCGTCTACAAACACTTATATCAAAAGCAATGAAAGTGTTCCTAACATTTTGAACAAACACAACAGTGAAATTTCTTCACTCAAGATCCCTTTTTCTAAACTGGATCTTCCTACACTATACTGCATACCAAAATTGCACAAGTCTCCTTACAAATTTCGATACATTGCTAATTCTAGCAACTGCTCAACTACAATTTTGTCTAGAAATCTGACGTCAGCACTCACGGTGATAAAGGAACACGTTGCAAAATATTGTGAAACTGTTCTAAACAGGAATGATGTAAACTTATTTTGGTCTATTAAAAATTCAGGGGATGTGATTGACAAAATGAAATCGAGAAATTTTCAAGCCAATTCGATTTCTTCGTACGACTTTTCAAATATGTACACCACGCTTCCTCACGATAAGATTAATGATCAATTGTCCAAACTCATTAAATGGTGCTTTAACCGAGAGGGTAAAACTTATATTTGTACATCTGAATCAAAGGGTTTCTTTTCCAATACAGAATACAAATCATATAAATCATGGACATGTAGTGACCTTTGTATTGCCTTGTCCTTTCTTTTGGACAACATTTATGTAAGATTTGGTGAGAATCTCTACAAGCAGGTTGTAGGGATCCCTATGGGTACTAATTGTGCGCCTCTTGTTGCAGATTTATTTTTATTCACGTATGGAAAAAAATTTATCCAAAATCTTCAAAAACAAAGAAAACATGATGATGTGAAATGTTTCAATGGTACTTCTAGGTACCTGGATGATATCCTTACTATCGACAATCCTGTTTTTGAAAAGTATAAAAATACTTAAAAAAACACAGAAACACCATTTTTGGACCTGAATATCAAAATTATTAATGGAGAGATTCATACAAGGGTGTATGACAAAAGAGATGACTTTGGATTCAGTATAGTAAATTTTCCCTGGCTTGACGGTGATGTTCCTAGATTACCGTCTTATGGTATCTACATTTCGCAGCTCATCCGGTATGCTAGAGCATGTACTGATGTTTTGGATTTTCATGATAGAAATTTACAAATAACAAAGAAACTTTTAGGTCAAGGTTTTCGCTTTCACAAACTTGTCAAGACATTCTGGAAATTTCACAAAAATTATTGTCAACTACTTTTGAAATTCGTACCCATACAAGCAACAGAGTATATTACTTTGGGTATTTCGCAACCTGCATTTTATGGTGACATGATCAACAAAATTAGAAGGATCAAAGGTAGACAGAATTACTATCGAAAATGCGTCAGAATCATCAAACGCCTCTTATACCGTGGATATGATCCTAATGTCACCAGACGGACACTAGGCTTGGTACTTGACCAATCTACAGTCTTGTACCAGCGCATCCTTAATACTTGCACGCTGACTGACTGTGACGACGGGACTCCATGACGGGCCCTGTCCAAACCTCTTTAGAGAAGACAGGGCCCCGACCACCTGTCCTCTCTGAATGTCAGTCGGACTCCTCGGGTGATAACATACATTAGCTCGCTACAGCCGGCAGAGCACAGGTCGTATTACGCATGCCCTCTTTTTATATCAATTTACATATTCATATGTGTTGCTTGGGCCCCTGCGTCTTGCGGTCTTGTTTGTGTGTGGTCATCTGACAGTGAGGAGGTTGTTTTACACCACAATTGTACGTTCTTCGAGACCTCTGGGTAATCGGAATAGTGGGAGGGTTGTGCGCACGTAATCCAGGATAACCACACCGTCTGCTACTGACGAGGCAGATGGCCGTCCTAAGTCGGCACCGTTTGCCCATTGGTCTCGTTGGTTTATGTGTAGTCATTTGTGTTTTATGTTTTTCTGTGATTTGACGTTCATTGTACTACTGCGTCTCTTTCTGTGCGTGTCATTTTTGTGTTTTACAGTGGGTGTTTTGGGAGGTTGCTGTTGATGCTGCAACTAGGTGTTGTTGGAGATCCCCTCCGTTCTTTTATGTACTTTTAATATTTGTATTCATACTATGTACTTTTTCATTTATAAGAAATGAATTATATGTATATGTGTATGTAACATCACGTTTATTCGTTAATTCGCAATCCTAATATCCCACCGATCCTGCTACATCTTTCGGTACATTTTTGACATAATAATGTTCACCCTCTTTGGCTATATTACATTGTTTAGATTGAGGTTCACTGACGAGGGTTGAGTGCCCGAAACGTGCATGTCTGGTCCATGCTTCAAATTTATCCGTTTATAAATGATGCTATTGAATTTGAAGATGTTAAACATTTGAACTACTTGATGAGTGTCACTGCTGGTGGACCAGGAGTCCCCGAGGGCACATGTAGCCAAGTTCGATCAACTTCGGTTGATCGTCTGTCTCTTCAACACATTCAAAATTTTCAGGTACTAAAATTCTTGAAATTTCTAAAACGTGGGTCCTGTAGCATGATATCCCATCCATCCTGCTACATCTTTCGGTACATTTTTTGACATAATAATTTTCATCCTCTTTGGCCATATTACATTGTTTAGATTGAGGATCACTGACGAGGGTTGAGTACCCGAAAGATGCATGTCTGGTCCATGCTGTAAATTTATCCGTTTATCAATGATGTTATTGAATTTGAAGACGTTTAACATTTATAACGGTAAAATATATTATTTTCTTTAAGTATTCTCAATATTTTCATAACGAATGAGCTATATAAGAATGATGAAGATAATGAAACATATGACTATGGTAACTTACCTGATCGTTGTGTGGTATTACCCCCCATCCGTCCGGAGCTTTAACGACACTTAAGTCTGGTTTACAATGAGGGGATAGCAGCTCTGCTTTTACATCTTCCGGCAAGTGATCAGCTCTGTACATAAATCCTATGGGATCTCCGTTCAGATTTGGGCAATTATATATCGTGTATGCAAGATGTCCAACGTTACAGTAGCAAGAATAGAATCCGGAGCAAATGTGAAAAATATCAAACAAAGAAATTACCAAATATAGCGAAAATGTAATGATGCACTTCATTTTGAATTTTGAATATAAAACTTTCTTGTTTTGTCGTGATCTTCGTTACTGGTATTTGTTTTAATGCTACCCAGTGCTAAAGGCATTCAAGGTTTCCATATGTCGTTGTTATCCGTGCGGCAGACTAAATTTAGTACGCTAGTACATGTACCAAATAAATTAATATCTTTAAAATTATTTTAAGATAAAGGTAACTAAGCACAGTTCTATCTCATTGTGACCCAGCATTTTAACTGTAAACTAACTATAATATATAAACATGTTCGACAAATACAAAACGAAAGAATAAATTCACTAGTATACCATTATCAGTAGGAGGAAAAAGAGTTAAAGGGGGAAAGGAATGGGGGATGCTACAAAAATTGCTACCAGTCATGATCGATGTATCCTACTTAATACATATTCTTTATGCGGAGTTGCGTACAGACGTACTAAGAAAAGAGGTGACATTGGATTGCATCGTTAACATGAAACCATCACATGAATGAAGCATTTGGATCTTTGATGGTCAAATACCTCATTTTCCGTGAGAGAAGTATTTAGATTGGAGATCTCTTCACTAATGCCATGCTACCGGGATTTACACTCCCTGTAAAGTAATGCACAATTTCAATTCATAATTAAAACCAGAGGGCCCAACTGAAATGAATTTTGGCGGCTTATGAAAAGCACTTTGGCTGGAAGCATCATTGATGATGATTCAATATCTGAAACACTCGTCTGGTGCATAATAAATTGGTTTGACATTTTCTTTAAGAAGGTTTATAGTTGGAAGACTTCCGTATCATTTTAAAAAAATATTATCAATATAAACACTTATTTCCTGTTGCAGTTAAACACGTTCCCCGTGACATGGATGTTTTAATTGTATTAATTACTTCTTTCCAGCTCTGAAAGAAGCTTTGTGTTGGCCTGAAAGAAGTTTTGTGTAAGCACTATAATAATTTGAAATCATAAATATTATCTGGCTACTAAGTAATTCGGAAACTTGTCCTTTCATTCAAAAATATCGAAATTAAAGGAGGTTAACATCTTAGCATTGTCCCTCCTATGCTATTTGAGTCATAAATTTTATCTAAATAGTATGTTACTGAATCGACCCTACACAAAATTTGGAGCCGGGCACTGTCTGCAAAATAAGTCCCAATTGAAATTCAGAAAAACAGAGGGCGCTACTGAAAGGAATTATGGCGGCTTATGAAACGCACGGTGTTGCATGCAAGCAGGAGATGCTTACTCTTCCTGGGCACCTGGTCTCACTCCCATATCGGGAGTTCGCTTCTTTTCATATGGTGGAGGTTGTTGTTTATTTGCTTTGGTTCCTGCTTTATCCTGATTTTGTTTGCCTTCGGTTTCTGATTTTCTGAATTATCGATTTCGTGCTGTATACAGGGATATGGTCATTATCCATATTTGTCATTTGGCTGGAAGCGTCACTGAGGAGGATTTCATTTCCGAAACACGTGTCTGGTGCATAATTAATTGGTTTAAAATTTTCTTCAAGAAGGTAGAGAGTTGGAAAACTTCCGTATAATTAGTATTTTTAGTTGTGTCCTGTAACAATAACAATGGCATGTGAACTTGCTGTACGTGGTTATTTTACGTTACAAAATATCCATAAATTATCCAGCATCTTTAGCTTGAATCTATGATTATTCAATATATCTATGATTTATAGGATTTTAAAGTAAATTTTATTCTTTTCTTTCACCAAAGAAACAACGTTTAGACAATTTAGCAAACACATAACTGTTTTTCTTAACGATTTACTTTATTGATCGTTATTTTAAAAATATGTACAAATATATAAATTTATTATCTTTAGGAAGAGAATGATTTTTTTTCATCAATATAAAGCAAAATTAATATAAAAATTCTGCCGTTATAGTTTTATAGTCATGGAGATTTCATCTAGCATTCGAATGACGCAAAACGATTTAATCCTCTCAGTTTATTGATCTGTGTTAAATAGAATATTTTGGAAGTATCTATAGTCATGTCTTCCGCCGGGGATTGATAACGTCATTCCATAACGTGTTGATGGTAGGATAGGCGTTTCTGAATGCCAAAGATAGCTTATTTTCTTTACACATTATATTATCATAGCGTAAATAGAAGTGATAAGCATGGCGGGAAAACCTGTGACCTTGTAATGATTGAAATCCCCAGAGCATAATAATGATTTACAACAATGACATTCAAAACTTTTTTGATACTTAGAAAGTGTTCAGGGTAAAAGTTTCATTTTTCAGATCAAAAATGGCAATGCCTTTCAATTAGATTAATAATGAATTAAGGTTTTATTAAATATGAATAATTTAAAATTAAGTAAAACTGACAGGTCAGGCATAAAACATATTTTGATAAGGCTTCAATACTTTTCTGCTGACTTCGAAGTGCTTTTATATTATAAAACATCCATTTAGCAGATGAAGATACAATGCCAACGATTGTGAAACTTTTTTTTTTTCATGATTTCAATTTCATCTTGTCAAAAAATAAGCGTCAATCTAAAATGTGAATCCGATGCAATGTCAGGATGGCTTGGCTAAAAGTTGAATCGAAATTTATATTTCCATAAATCCCCTATAAATGATTGACTTCATTGTTGTACCATAACAAAGTACGGTTAGATATGGTTCTTATTTTATTTTTAACATTCATTATCATAAATAAGGCAATTCTACACATCATATAACTCTTTCTCAATCCATTCGCCGACTGTAGCAACGTTAATGTCTTCAAATGGACGATGATGCCGAGTGTTCGAATCAGCACTTACAGTTTGTTCGAATGGAGGAAACAATCGGATTGCTTGTATTTAAAAGATCTGCAGGCATAAAAAGACCGCAAAAAGAAAAGTTTTTCCCGCTTTATTAACGAATGTTTTAAAGTACAGCTGAATACTTCATTTGCTTTCGCACATTTAACCTTGATAATCTTAAAGTTTACTTACATCGATACAAATGTACGGATATCATAGAATTCTTCTGATGCCTTTTCGACAATAACAAAAAAGTTTGAATAATCTCCTCCTAAATTTGTGAGACATACCACAATATAATAATAAGATACTAGGGAATGATATATAGATCATTAAATTGAAAATAACACTGAGCTTTCCAAGCATCGTCTCTGGGATGAAAAGTCTTTTATGAATCATGGTCAGCGTCCACAGTATTAACGTCACCATCAACGGAATCTCCACCATTACAATCACTATGGTGACTATGATTATGATCCTCGTCACTCGGAAGCTTTCTTTCCGTTTCCTCGCCTCCGCCATCTTGTCTATTGACGAAAATTGACGTCTGTCGATTTCTGATCGTCGTAGGCGCGTTGCCATGAGGATGTCAAAGGTTATGGTTGAAGCGAATGGAATCAGCTTCACTACTATGATCACCGTCCAGTAGTAAGCACATTCATACACAGTGCTGTACTTGGCTATAGTCTCTACATGCATGCCCTGGCAGGTTACTATGTTCTCTTTCATATCGTGAATGACAACAGTTATGTACTTTGTATCTAGAAATCGACTCAGGTGGATAAAAATAGCACAAATTGAAACAATCAGTATCATACGGAGGCTTGTTTTTCTCGTACAGATTCGCTTTGCATAAAACGGCTTGCAAACACTGATGAATCGTTGAAAGCTTAAGTTCAAAGTCAGCCAGATGCTTGCAGTATGCGTAATTTCCGGAATATATTTTCCAATGTAATCGAAATATCGGCACATACTATACGGTACAAAGGGCGCAGTCGGTGACGAGTAAATGTAAATCAAAAACGGAACCGGAAGTACAACCGTTAATGTGTCGCATATTGCTATTGCCATTATCAAGATATTGATGGGAGAGAACAGTTTTTCCTTGATAAAGATAAAAATCACCACACCGGTGACCATCAGTGACAAAACCGCCAGGAAAGGAACTAGATAAGCATAGAAGGGGACCTTTAGATCGACCTCTATCCACGTCCACGGGTGTATGACGTACGATTCCAGTTCCTGTCTGAATATCTCAAAAATCCCTTCCTCGGTAACGTTATCATAGGCCTGAGCACCAAACATATGTGATATTCTAAGCGTAAAATACGCAACAAAACTATCATTGGTCATGTTGGCAGTGTGATATTCTTCAAGTCCATCTAGTTTATGCTGAATCCCTTTTGACTCCATTCCTGGAAATGGATACAATGTTATTTGTAATACATGTAGTACACATAGATAGCTTACAAGACATGATCATTTACGATGGATAAAATTATGATGATTCTATTTCAAACAGTATTAGAATTTGCACTAGATAGAAAACCCTAATATTATACCTCTTCTACTGACTTAAAATCAAAAAGCGAAAAATCATAGTTTTCAGTATATATCATTATATTCCGTAAAGTATGCCGTCCACATGACAAATATTCTTTTACGTAAACTAATAAATGATGTCGACATTCATGTTAATCATGTCGACATGCGGAAAAAATAATGTAAACCTGCAAATGAAAAAATATTGACAAATTGTGTGTATGTATTGTATATATATTGTAAATATGTTAAATACATGCACTGATATATCGCATTGTACAAAGTACTGTAAAGAATCTGAATCTGTAAATTGAAGAAGACAACGAATGACAAGTTGACATGATGATGATGCATTAACACAGCCTGTATGTTGACAAAGGAAGAAAATATTTGAATGTAGATGTGAAATGGAATGCAAATTGATCAATTAAATAAATCAATGGAACGATTTGAAAATTTAAAAAATACATGTCTAAGAAGAAATTAAAGGTATGCAATTGTATTTATCAAAAATGAAAGAAATATAATTCAATATATACTTATCTAGTAATCGAACACTTAATTTGAATAATTCTATGAAAAAAATCCAAACCTTCTATTGACACAGCTGTCCGTCCAGTTTCTGATGGCGACCTAAACAAAGGAATGGAGACATGTACTAATCACAGGGCAAAACTGCAATTATCTAGATGAATAATTACTTATCCATCCAATGCTTACTCCATATCATTAATCCTAAATGTCCCTGAAATTCAGAAAGCGCTCTATAATTCTCTTTCCTACGGCTAAATACAACACCATATTAAAATATGTTTCTCATACGCGGATCTAAAGAGAGATGTTAGGCTCTGAGGGTGTCTCTTTCGAATTCTACAATTCTAGTAATTTTCTATAATTTCAACAACAAAAAATAATAATAAATAAATAAATAGATGAATAAATAAAATAAAATATTCAGAAGTTGTTGAGATGGACCCCACACCTTCCGCTCCTCTAAGGATTGTACCCCTGAAATATTTTTGGATCTGCTCGTGTTGACTGTAACTATACGGATGCTATTATCCTGAGGTTGGCCCCAAAGTCATGATAAATGATAAAATCACTGTAATTGATATGACGTATGCATGGAAAGTTATTTATACATGTATGTAATATAGATAGGGAAGTCCTCTAACTGTGTATTATACATGCATATGATATAGATTGCGATCTGGAATACATGTTTTGTTCTGCATTCTACATTCTGTACATTTGCTATGAACATAGGAATACAATAAGCATTTAGCCAGATACTTTTAGAGTTGATTGAAAGTCCATCATTTTCATAAAAAAAAAATAACACGAGAAAACTTTGAAAAAGAAATATAAAGAAAGAACAATCGTGAAACTATCATCATATCTGCTATATATTTTAACGATCTTACAATTTAAAGCATGCTTTAGTCCTAACCAGCTCACAGTAATTACAGCATTGCCATGTTATTTCGTCCTTCTGTTAGTCCATCCCTCTGTTAGTCAATCTGTCTGTCACTCTCTCTGTTTGTCTGTCATTGAAGATAATGAATAATTTTGGTATTTGGTCTGCGAATACATATTTATCTTAGTGTGAAACAGATTGAGCTGGAGTTTGGTTTCAATTTTACCAGACTTTTTTCCTTTTGTCTTTATTTTTAGGTACATAATGGTTTCTAGATGTTTTATAAACATCACCTTCATTTTACATGTAGTCATGCAGAGTTATTACATCATAATCTATCTTTGAGCTATTAAAGGTTCTTAAAGTTCTTTCTATTTTTATCTATCTTAATTCTCTGAACTTCACTTTTAAAATTAATAACCTTATAAATATAGAAATTTCTTTTTAATGTAGTATTTTTCATTGTCAATAAAACTGGGGTATCCTTTCACACTAGTAACCTGCAGTAAGGTCAGATTTCTGTTACATGTAATGTATGTTCAATTAATTGTAGGGTCAGTTTTCTGTTATTTCTTAAGGTCAGATTTCTATTTCCGGTAAGGTAAAATTTATGTCACATGAAACGTCAGATTTTTTATTATTATATTGATTTAAGATTCCTGTTACATGTAATGTCAGATTTCTGATACGTGTGATGTCAGATTTCTGTTACGTGTAATATCAGATTTCTGTTACGTGTATTGTCAGATTTCTGTTACGTGTAATGTCAGATTTCTGTTACGTGTGATGTAACATTTCTGTTACGTGAAATGTCACATTTCTGTTACGTGTACTGTCAGATTTCTGTTACGTGTAATGTAGCATTTCTGTTACGTGTAATGTGAGATTTCTGTGACGTGTAATTCCTGATTTCTGTAACGTGTAATGTGATATTTCTGTTACGTGTAATGTCAGATTTCTTTTACGTGTTATATCAGATTTCTGTTAAGTTTAATGTCAGATTTCTGTTACGTGTTATATAAGATTTCTGTTACGTGTAATGTCAGATTTCTTTTACGTATAATGTCAGATTCTGTTACGTGTAATGTCAGATTTCTGTTACGTGTATTGTCAGATTTCTGTTAGAATATTAACTGTTATGTCAGATTTCTGTAAAATGTAAAGGTAAGATTTTTGTTACATGTAAAGGGTAGATTTCTGTTAAATGTAAAGCTATGATTTCTGTAACATTTAAAGGTCAGGTTTCTATTACATGTAAAGGTCAGATTTCTGTTACGTCTTAAGGTCAGATTTCTGTTTTGTAAAAAGTTCGAATATCTGTTATATGTAAAGATAAGATTTCTGTGACATGTAAGGTCAGATTTACGTAACATGTGAAGTGGGATACCTGTTACATATAACGTTAGGTTTCTGTGACATGTTGGGTCAAATTTCTATGATATGTAAGGTCATATTTCTGTTCTACGTAAGGTAATATTTCTGTTACTTGCTATGTCAGATGTATATTTAACTGTAAGGTCAGATTTCTTTTTCTTGTAAAGGTCAGATTTCTGTTTACATGTAAAGTAAGATTTCTGTTACATGTAAGGTCGGATTTTTGTGACATGAAACGTCAGAATTCTGTTTCTATATTATGTAATTGCATAAATTATGACATTTATTCTTTATATATCTTTGCACCACACTTGTCTGTTTAATTCTTGTTCTCTGAAATCGCGTTTTTCTAGGTAAAAAGATAACATATATCTTTAAAATTCTAAGCCGCGCACACGCTGTAAAGCAAATGTACAAATTTAAATACAAAAAAAAAATGAAAGAAGAGGGCGCCACTAAGATGAATGGACCAGACATGCACGCTTCGGGCACTTATCGTCTGTCAATGATCCTCAATCCAAACAATGTAACATGACCAAAGAGTGTAAAAGTCACTATGTCCGAAAAAAAAGTACCAAAAGACGTACATGTAGCAGGATGGATGGGACATGATAAATATATGTCTTTGCACCACCTTAGCTGATGAAGCGGCCAACTACACTATAATCATTTGAACACGTACGCGTTACTACATATCAGCTTAAGGTGATATCACACGTTTCGTGCTATACAACACTTATTTTCAGAAAAAAGGCATAATCCTGATTTCCTAATTTAATTCAAATGTAAGGGACAATATTAGGAGGTCACCATCCAAAATTTTGAGATTTTGAAATTGATCAGACTTTTTAGCCATCCATTGATTGTAGTGGAAATGCTCATTTTTTGGCTATATTATTTTTTCAGCCCAAGATTTTCAAATGAAACTTCACATATGATTCCCTCAACATATTGTGCAAATTCTTATAGAAAGAAATCATTCAATGACCACGTCATATATTGCAAAATCTGACTGAATGTGTAAATTATCATGTAAAAAAATTCAAAGTACAATTCGACTTATCTTTCTTTACTATGTGACCAAAGACAAAAGCATCCGAATTTATATAATCATCTTTTTGAAATATCACAGCAGTGTTCCTTCACTCACAAAGATGTCAGTATGTAAATAAATAGAGCCGAATACAGATTTTGTGTGATAAAACGACAGTATGTGAACATGTGTAGTGATATTACATGTACCATATGGGTATAACTATATTATAAGTTTCTCTACATTCAAACACTTTACTGACACCTGACTTATTTCTGAATAGATACGACATATGTATGTAGGTAAAAAAGTCTTAACAAATTTTCAAATACATTTGTAAGTTCAATTTCAGCAAAAATTTGACTATTGTTGGTCACTCTAGGCTTACCTTTACTTTGCAAAGAAAAAAAAAAAAACATTCGTATTTACATACGAATAACAATCTATTTATTACCCCTGCGCTCAGGCTCGAACCGCGGTCTTCCCGTATGGTGGGCAAGAGCTCTACCTTTGAGCTATTGGATCGACTTGCCGACTGAGCGATTATAACAAAGCCACAACATCAAGACATTTTAAGTTACGAAAATCGGAAATCCTCAGCGTGGAGATTTCTTAAAAAATTTCGTCTAAGGGAGGCTACTGAAACACGTGTGATATCTCGTTAAGTTTCGGACATTCGTCTAATACTTATATCAAAAGCAATGAAAGTGTCCCTTACATTTTAAGCAAGCATACCAGTGAATTGTCTTCATTCAACATCTCTATTTCTAAGTTGGATCTCCAAACACTATATTGCATACCAAACCAGTAAACTAGTCCCCTTACAAATTTCGTTTTATAGCTAAATCTAGCAACTGTTCGACTACAATTTTGTCTAGAAATCTGACATTAGCACTTGCGGCTTTTGAGATTAAAAATTGTGAAGCTGTTCCAAGCGAGAATGATGTAAATTTCTTTGGTCTATTAAGACTTCAGGGATTGTAATTGTCAAAATGAAATCTAGAAATTTCCAAGCCAATATGTAAGATCAGATTTCTGTCACATGTAAGGTCAGATTTCTATTACATATGACGTTAGATTTCTGTTACATCAGTAAAAGAAAGTCAAACAGAGAAGTCTATATATCATATTTCAAAAACCATAATCTAAAGGCTTACGAATATAGGACAAAAAGATGGAGACATCGACATGTAAGATAAGATTCCTGTTACATGTAAGATAAGATACCTATTACATGTAAGATAAGATTCCTGTTACATGTAAGAAAATATTTCTGTTACATGTAAGACACGTTTTCTGTTACATGAAAGATTAGATTTCTGTTACATGTAAGATACGTTTTCTGTTACATGTAAGATAAGATTCCTGTTACATGTAAGATAATATTCCTGTTACATGTAAGATAAGATTCCTGTTACATGTGAGATACGTTTTCTGTTACATGTAAGATAAGATTCCTGTTACATGTAAGATAAGATTCCTGTTACATGTAAGATAAGATTTCTGTTACATGTGAGATAAGTTTTCTGTTACATGTAACATAAGATTCCTGTCACATGAAAGATAAGATTTCTGTTACATGTAAGATACGTTTTCTGTTACATGTAAGATAAGATTCCTGTTACATGTAAGATAATATTCCTGTTACCTGTAAGATAAGATTCCTGTTACATGTAAGATAATATTCCTGTAACATGTAAGATAAGATTCCTATTACATGTAAGATAAGATTCCTGTTACATGTAAGAAAATATTCCTGTTACATGTAAGATAAGATTCCTGTTACATGTAACATGATATTCCTGTTACATCTAAGATAAGATTCCTGTTACATGTAAGATAAGATTTCTGTCACATGTAAGATTTCTGTAACATTTAAGATAAGATTTCTGTTAAGGCCTTGTTACACGACGCGATTAGTTGCATGCAACTAATTGCAGAGATTTTACGGTCCGAACGAGTTGCAGCGACTCGCATTGTTAGACGTTGCAACTAATTGCATATATTTTGTGCTAAATTCATACCTTCTCCGCCAAAAGTTTACGAATGAAATGTGTTATCAATAGGCAATACAGCATGTATTTACAATTTTTATTACAATTACATTCACATAAGTTTCTCGACGAAGAGAGGGCAGAAAATCACAATTTTGTACTAAAAAAAATCTTTCAATATGCGAAATGTGATCTTTTGAGAGAAAAGTCGCCATTTTACCGTCAATGTAATTGAAATGACCAAAATTCGCCAAGTAAGGGTTGAAATTATAAGGAATTCCCGGAATTTTGATTGATTGACGCTAAAATATGCATGCGATTAATCGCAAGGAGTAGAACATGTCCTAATCTGAAAAAAAGTTTTTAAAGTTGCATGCGATTAGTTTTAAGATATGTTACACGACACGATTTGTGATTAAATGTGTCGTGTAACAAGGCCTTTAAAGATAAGATTTCTGTAACATGTAACATAAGATTTCTGTTATATGCGAGATAACATATTTGGTACATGTAAAATAATATTTGTGTTACATGTAAGATAAGATTTCTGCTACAAGTAAGATAAGATTTCTGTTAAATGTAAGATAAGATTTCTGTGACATATAAGATAAGATCTCTGTAACATGTAAGATACGATTTCTGTTACATGTAAGATACGATTTTTGTGAAAGGTAAGATCAGATTTCTGTTACAGGTAAGGTATGATTTCTGTTACATATGAGATAAGATTTCTGTTACATGTAAGATTAGATTCCTGTTACATATAAGAAAAATTTTCTGTTACACGAAAGATAAGATTTCTGTGACAGGTAAGGTAAGATTTCTGTAAGAGTGGATTTCTGTTACATGTAAGATACGATTTCTGTTACATGTAAGGTAAAATTTCTATTACATGTAAGATAAGATTTTTGATACATGTAAGATTAGATTTCTGTTACATGTAAGATATTATTTCTGTTACATGAAAGATAAGATTTCTGTTACATGTAAGACAAGATTTCTGTTACATGTAAGATCAGATTTCTGTTACATGTAAGATCAGATTCCTGCTACATGTAAGATCAGATTTATGTTACATGTAAGATAAGATTAATGTTGCATGTAAGATACGATTTCTGTCACATGTAAGATAAGATTCCTGTTACATGTAAGATCAGATTTCTATTACATGTAAGATACTATTTCTGTGAAATGTAGGTACATGTATAAGAATTCGTCGTGCGGCTTTCTTTTAATCTGACATTGGGCATCACATATTTGGTTACCGTTTTCCTTATTCAATTGGGTATAAGTTACGCTGACACTATTCCAAAAGAACATCAATATTTCGCTCTATATGTCTCTTTAAGAAAGCGAAAATGTGAAAAAAAAACATTCACAAATATTTATTACAAGGATATTGATTATAAATGTAATTTTAAACTTTATCAGTATCCGTTGTTGTTTTAATTTGATTTTCCTTTGGCTCATCCAAGGCAGCGGGCTATGTCTATTATCGACCAGTGGACTCCCAAATAGGTGCAGATATCCGGTATATATACATAACAACAAAAGAAACGCACCACTTAATCGTCATTCTGTGATGTATTATGTAATCTATAGGAATTTTATTCGTTTCCATCATAAATTGTAGGTATACGAGTGACTTATTCTGTCAAACGCAAAACGAATCCGTCTTCATGATTAGACACAGTGCCATGAGCCAATGATAAAGACACTTAGTTCAAAACGCAATGTCACAAAATGGCTTTGAAGAATTCCGTTCACTTTTTAGAAATGATTAAAGCTCTTAAACCTATCCAATTGATATATCAGGCATTGCGATTTGTTATTTCAATGATGATAAACAATTTTCCCTGGATACAAATTCGTTTAATTCCTTGAAATGACGTCATCGAACAGAAAATCTTAATTTGAGAAAAACATCCCAAACATCTACTCGTTTGAAAATGAAGTCCGTGGTTTGATATTTTTCGCCCTTAAATGTGTTGCAAAGCACAAAATGACCCTACTACAGCTAGAATCCGACCTATTTTCGCAAGCACAGTTTTCAGAAACAACACCTAGATATTGACAGGTCATTCTTTTACGTGCATTTCCAATAGCTTTGGACGTTAGTTTTAGGCTTTTCTGGTATTCCATTTAATTATTTCAATGCGATGTTAAAGACAAATCTGCAACAGATAAATAAGAATCACTGAATACAAAATTAGAGTTCCTTTGGGATCAGAATTGCAAAATATTGATATCCTTCGTAGTAAAACATACCCCAATATACGGAAATTTTCACTTAGACATTTAATTTTCAGATTTATTGGCATATTTTGACTACATTTGAATAGAGAAACCAGTATTCATCTGTATTTTTACTGAATAATTGCTGAAAAAAACAGAAGGATACCAAACCTGCGGCCATGCAACAAGAGCTAGATTCAACGCGCTTTATTCCGCACTATCATTGTGATATGTTGCGAAAAAATTATCGAAACGTGTTTTATCCTCGAAAATTCGAGTGCTGGAAAAAGAAATTTAAACTATAATATAATGTCTAACTAAATATTTATGATCAATTGAAAAAAAATCACTACATAATATGATGTGCGTTTCTTTCTTCTTTTTTTTTTTTTTTTTTTTTTTTGTCGGGTATATATATATAACGGACTGTGTGAATCAAGGAAATTTTTAGTGATAATTAATGAAGCACTTCTAAATGAAAATGATAGCCATTAAGCATTTCTATCAAAGTACACATTAATTAAACTTCATCATTTCGCTTTTCACACCATAAGAGACGTCATTTCCTATAAACGCTTTAACATCGCATTATAGACCTAAGATATGTCTTACAAAGTACATCTCAATATATATGGCCAAGTGTGGGAATCTAGAATGCATTTGTTCCTCTTCTTATTCTTATATTTTTATATCACGAACGCAAAAGCTGGGTAAGTGAACTGCTTTATTCGTAAATTACTTTCCATCTTTTTATATTTTCTTTTTTTTTTTCATCGAGAAAGACCTTATACCTTTTTTACATAATAAATAACGGACCGGTTGACAGTGCCGTTACTACTAAAGTGAACCTGGCATTCGGGGGTATACTTATGCATAGCTAGAATTTACCTATCATATTTCTTGTTAAAGTCATTATGATACATATTAATAAATATCAGTTCCTCTATTCTGCTTTTGATTGCTTATTTGTTTCGATAGAGGGGTCATCTACAATGAACATGGTCATATTACACCCCTATATTATCCTTCGTGTTTTATTATTATTGTTATAATTTTGTTTTTGTGTGGGGTTTTTCTCTCTTTTTTTTTTTTGTTTTTGTTTTCGTTTTGTTTTTGTTTTTTGTTTTTTGTTTTTTTTTGGTTTTTTTTTTGTTTTTTGTTTTTTTTGTATTTTTTGTTTTTTGTTTGTTTGGTGTTTTTTTGTGATGTATTGCCCTGTTAGTCATATCATTTTTTTTTTTTTTCATTTCAATATGAACATTTTTTTTCAGAGAAACCAAGTGCGAAGGCGTATGCTGTGCAAATTACATAATGCAAGATAATTTTTGCGTCCGTGGGTATATTTTTGTAAATTTATACGCATTTTGATTCGAATACATGTTAAACGTCTCCAAATTCTTTAGCATCATTTAAAAGCTTATTAATTTACAGCATGTCACACGAACTTGCTGCTTATGAATTTTTGCAGTAAATTTAGTTCAGATTCCAATTTCAGCATGTAAGAATGGTACATATGGAGTAAACTGTACCGCCAGATGCCCAAGATTTGTCTATGGGATGTTCTGCTCTAATGACTGCGACTGTAATGGTTATGATTGTTATCTAGTAGATGGAAGTTGTTATTTCAATACAGGTAAACATTCTATAAACATGTAGAAAGATTCGATGTAATCTTTTTCATACATTGTACTTGTTACTTATTTAAGCGCACATGCTTATCGTTGTCTTGTTGCCATATGACCTCTGAATTTTTGGGTAAATTTGGGTAAATGTCTCTACAAATTTTTAAGTTACTGTTTAAGTCTTCGGTTGAAGATCATTCTAAGACCTTGATTTTAACCACTGCTGCTACAATGTATGTAGCCAAAGAAACAAAAAAGACTTGTAAATCGATGCCCCTTAGACAATTTTTATTGACTGATTGTCGGAACGCAACTTTCAGTTTCACTGCGTCTCTTTCCGAGGGTCCCAACGTCTTCATTTTCGATTGAATGCAGTATGATAATTCACTGCGAGTACATGTCGATGATCAGATTTCCGATGCATGGTCTTTTTCATATATTTTCTCATCAATAAAAGATTTCAAACGAATTATGACAATAGTAAATACTGTACATATCAAATTTAATATGAATACAAATTCTAGTAGGAATTGATGACTTGTATAGATTTTCACACTTAGTCTACTCATATCTACGGAAGCCCGTAGGTGACAGGTATTTATTAAAATTAAACTGGCGGCCGCCACTTAATTTATCTGGCGGCCGCCACATAATTATCTGGTGGCCGCCACTTAATTTATCTGGCGGCCGCCACTTAATTATGTGGCGGCCGCCAAATAACTAAGTGGCGGCCGCCAGATAACTAAGTGGCAGCCGCCAGATAATTATGTGGCGGCCGCCAGATAAATTAAGTGGCGGCCGCCAGATAACTAAGTGGCAGCCGCCAGATAATTCAGATTCAGATTCTTTATTCACCATAAGCCATACGGCCCATAAGCATAACATATGTACAATATTTACAAGACAGAGTGAGAGTTCAGGAGGGTGGAAGATACATGTACATATAATAAACGAAAAAATAATTATAATGATAAACATGTAATGCAAAGATTAGTACACTACTAAAATTTGGTAGAAAATACAATACATATAAAATTACTCATTATTACGTTAAAAATCATTACGTAGTTTGTAAGCTTCAAACAAATATTTTCCAAGTTTACATAATTTAGATACATTATTTGTACTTAATAATTGTATAAGTTTAAAAACGCTAGGTCTCAGGCTGTAGTATCTTTTAATATTTTTACTCTTAAAGTTCTGTATGCTGGACAAACCAAGATGAAATGAAATTCGTCTTCAATATCGCTAAGGCTACATTTATCACAGATTCTTTGACTTCTTGATTCGTTTACAAATCTTCCACTTTCTATTTCTAATAGATGGGACGAAAGTCTAAATTTAGTAATGTATCTCATATATGTCGGGTTTATTGGCTTACTCAGGTATGACTGAAGAGTGAAATTATCAACAATATACTGATCAAATGAAACCTTAGGAGATCTGCTTATATCTGAGCGCAAAGACTGAACAAAGATATCTTTCATTCTTGTCTCAATTAGTTTAATTTCTGTTTTTCCAACATAAGAATTAAATAAGTAACCCATTCCTATTTTTTCAAGTTCATTGCGTATGTTAGTTATCCATGAATCATTATTTTCAATCATTTCGTCATAACAGGATTTCAGTATACATTTGGAGGAATTCTTAACTTTCATCCAGTACTAAAAAATTCTTATTTTACGAAGAAAGATCAAAGGCAATCTACCTAATTCAAAGTAAATTAAATTATTACAGGTACTTTTTTAACGCCGAGAATGTTTTTGCAAAACGCAATATGAAGTTTTTCAATGTCTAATCCTTTATGGAAGCCCCAGATTTCAGCTGCATATCCCAGAATGCTCCCTATGTATGTATCAAAGACTGAACATTTGGTTTCTGTATTAAACTTAAATCTTTTAATTTATTGTTTATTGCAAAGTATGCTTTTCTTGCTTGTTCAGCAATATGTTTCTGAGTTTTTAAGAACTTTCCATTATAATTGAATAACATACCTAAATATGTAATTTCGTTTACAATTTCCAGGTCATCACCTTTAAATGTCCATTTTTTCATTATCTTTAATTTTACCCCCGTTTCGAAATATGACAATCTTGGTCTTTTCAGTATTAACAGTTAAATCCCATTTCGAGGCATATGCGGACAGAGAGTCTAACATCTTCTGCAACCCAGACGGTGTTTCCGCCATTAAGACAGTATCATCAGCGTACATTAGGAATGAATAAATTAATTAGCTGAAGGTGAATACTTGGACTATTTTCTTCAATGAAATGCATCTCAAAATCGTTTACATACATAGAGTAGAGTATCGGCGACATCACCTCCCCTTGTAATAAGCCGGTGAAAGCAGAAAAGTATTCAGTTAAATGTCCGTTGTGTTTAACACATGATTTGACGTTTTCATATAAAGACTTAATTATACCTAACATTTTCCCTTGAATTCCAATATTTACTAGTTTACCCCACAAGGACGATCTATTTACGAAATCGAAGGCCTTTTATAATCTACGAAACAGCAATATAATCTACCCTTTTTCTGTAATGTTCTATTAATAATACTCTGCAAGACAAAAATCGCGTCGACAGTTCCATAACCTGGCTTAAATCCGAATTGCGCATCTGTAATTAAATTGTATGTTTTATCCCATTCTAATAACCTATTACACAAGACAGAAGTGAATAATTTACCCAAACAACTTATGATAGTTATACCCCTGTAGTTCGTTGGATCGTTACAATCACCTTTTTTATAAATAGGAACGATACATCCCGAGGACCATGCCTCAGGGAAAAATCCAGCATCAAATATCAAATTGAACAGCAATTTCAAAATTGGTATCAATGTATCTTTACCATTGATAAAAAATTCATTTATTAAACAATCCTCAGCGCAACTTTTATCTTTACTAAGTTTTCCAATTGCAATTTCTAGTTCATGCTCAGATATTGGTAGGTCTAGCTCTTCGTAAACTGCCTCCCCATGTTCAATGGATTCAGTATTATGTAAATTTTCATCTGAAGAGATTAAATTTTTAAAATGATCGAAAAACTGATCTATAGTTATATCTGATGTGCAATTCTTTTTCCTTTTGGAGAAATTTTTATAAAATAATTTCGGATTTTCTTTGCGCATCTTATTAAGCATATTGCCCTCATATCTTTCATAATCTCGTTTCTTCTTATTGGTTTTTGTATCTTGATTTCATTTGATTTAAATGTAGATGATTCTCTGGAGACTTACAGATATTAAATTCGTGCAAGGCTTGTTTATACTCAATATATTTATTTTTACAATCATTAGTAAACCACGGCCTGTCCACTCTTTGTTTATGATTGGCAAAATTTGTTCTCGGTGGACCGTTTCTCACTTTACAATGTGGTAATAATAAATCTTTCAATTTGCAAGAAAAATTATCGACACAATGATTAATCTCGTCTAAAGAACGACAACTCATATCTATACAATTCATAAGGTTATCTACATTTTCATTTAGTGTTTCAATCATGACATTTGCATTTTCTTCAGTCCATTTTACAGATGTACTTAAATTACGCACAATCTCAGACATATTTTCATTTTCGTTACTGACATTGTTGCTTCCAAAATGAAGACTAAATAATATTGGTGAATGATCCGAAAATTGAGTAAAGCTTCCTGAAGAGAATGTCGTAATATCTAATAAATCATTACACTGCACCAGTAAATAATCTATTAAACTCATTCCATTTGTACTGAAGAAAGTAATACTACCGATATGATCACTATGGTGACGCCCATTTACAATTCTCATTTCGCAAGTTTTACACAAATTTAGTAATTTTCTTCCAAAATTATTTACAACAGCGTCCATAGACTTTCTCTTTATAATTGGCATATCAGGTACATAATTTGTCAAAGGCTGAATTAAATCAATAACTGATGTATCAAGAATGTCATTTGAGATAAAATCATCGTATAAACCAGTTCTACTATTTAGATCTCCAGCAATAATGACTTTACCAAATTCTTTATACCGCAATATAGATTCTTCTAAAGAGTGAAATAAATCTACATCATTACGTGAATAAAAAACACTGCTTTCTGGGGGCAGATAACAAAAGGCTACGTGCAACAATGTACGTACATTTCAAATCTGGAGCTATTGGCTTAATTATCAACCAAATGATACAATCTAACACGTTTTCAATAATGTCAATATTTTTAAGTAATTCATCTTTATAAAAAATGACAATACCTCCACCCTTTCCTGAATTTCTAGGCATAATAAAACTTTCATAACCAAATAATTCTATCTGATCATTACAGGTAATCCAACATTCTGTCAAACATATAATTTTATATTTACAAATAAAGGATACAAATTCTGGGTCTTTCAACTTTTTACACAGTCCCTTTCCGACATTCCAAACACAGAATGTAAGATCCTCCTCCTGGATCCCCTATCTGCTAGCGAACCGCGGACGATGATTGTACGCTGCATTTCCTCCTGGTTGCGCGTATGCACGGTTTGAGTCATAATTCTGAGTACGTCCTGTGTAACCTGCATTCATGCGTGGAGCACTCGCGTTTGACGATCTGTTCGGTTGCTGTGACACTGATCCCCTCGATTGGGTATGATATTGTTCGAAATCCATCTGCGAATCACGATCAGTATGTGAAAAGTCGTTTTCTCGGACCTCATTTCTACTGGACTCTGACCGTCTACCACCTGCCTCTGAACGATTAGTACCGGACTCTATACGACTTGCACCGGACTGTAAATGTCTTACACCGGACTGTAAATGTCTTGCACCGGACTCCATACTACCTCCCGACTCGTACAGTTTGCCGTTAACAAAGAGTTTATCTCTTACGAGTTTGACCCGGTCACCGCATCCCCTGAAGTGCTGTGCGATTGGATACAAATCTTTTCGCTTATCTTCCATTTCGGGCGGAAACTGCTCCCGGATTCCGAAGTGGCTGTTACGAAGTTTAAATGCGTTTTCTAGTACCAATGACCGCTCATCGTTGTACACAAAGCGAGCTACGATGGGCCTGTCCTTCCCGTGAGTGAAGCGGCCAAATCTATGTACGTTTCCGAACTGGACTTGTCTCTCGATACCGAGTTCATTGTACAAAAAATACCGCAACTTTCCTTCGGTGTCCTCATATTTTGTTTCACCCGGAATGCCAAAAAACAACAGATTGTTCTTCATAGACCTCCACTTAAGGTCCACCACCTTTTCATTAAGTTTCTCCTTTTCATCTTTTAAATCGGACACACTTTGGCGTAGATGCTTAATGGTATCCTCCTGCCGTAAACTTTCTTTTTCCAATTTCTCAATTTTATCAACATCCTTTATTTTCTTCTGTATATCATCACAGTCAGCTCTTAACTTCTGAATCAGTCCGACATCCTGAATTTTCGTAGTAAAGTCATCGAATTTGTCCGACATGAAGCGCAGTGATTTGTCAAATTCCACATTTTTACCCTCGAGATCCACCACTTTAGTATTCAAATTCATCACCGAACTTTCAAACTTGTTGAGCCTTTCCTCTATAGCGTCAAGTTTTGACAGGCGAGCTATAACGAAATCTAATTTCTCCGATAATCGATCACTTTTGTCTACAAGGTAACGGAGAGGTTCATTGTCATCAGGTATTTGGATCGTTACTTTAGGTGTAGAAGTTAACACCTGTGCGACGGCATTTATAACACCCGCAGGTTGAGTTTCCTGGGCGGATCCAACATCAGGATTGTCCATTGTAGTTTTAGCCGGAGTGCCATATAACACCTGATCCACTTCACGAAATATGCCGCTCACCGTGATCGAACTGTTCTCACCTCCACTGCTACCTGTATCGCTACTTGTTTCAAACTTTCGTTTCTTCCCTTTTTTCTGCTTTTTCTTCGAGTTTTTTGTCATTTTTACATCACCACACAGTTAGATACATATTCACATTGTAAAATAGCCATAAATCCGATTAATCCTTACTAAAAATAAGATAATCATCTCAGATATATTCTCCGTCTCACAAACACGTCTGTACCCTTCGAGAACTTCTCACTCTATAATTATGGATATATAAAATGGTGGCCGTCAGATAATATTGTTGCGGCCGCCACTTAAATATCTGGCGGCCGCCACTTAATTATGTGGCGGCCGCCAGATAAATCTTTTGTTACATTTCTTCTGCTATTTTGCATCGATCATACCGAATAGATTAAAAGAGAAGATGACTGCAGCACCCTAGAACAGAAATTTTTGATTTTGTTTTGATTTATTGTAAATTATGTGATGACCGCCACTTAAATTGTCTATAATTATATACCTGTCACCTACGGGCTTAATTCCGTATATATCTTTCAGAAGATAACAACACTGATACTTGTAAAAGCAGGAAAAACTGTGACAAATTGTTCCCCGTTCTGTTCGTGTCCGCCTGTATGGTCGCCCTTGTAGTTGGCATCATTGGTTGTATGACTGCTGTCGCACGAAGGTATTTGTAAAGAACCTTAAAATGAGCATTGAATTAAAATCATTCATCATTTTTCTTACATGACAATATTACGGACGTTAAAATGAGTAAGACGTTGATTTTCGTCATAGTTGGTTGTATAAGTAGAGAAAGGAGGGGATCTTCAACAAGAAAAGGAAAAAAAGTTTAAGAAATTGAGCGTCTGAAATTTAAAAATACCTTTGTTAGATGGTTAATGTAGGCTTATGGACCAACGATTTAGTGTGCAGTCTGTTTTGATTATCAAATAGGTATTTTGAAATAAAGCATCACCTCTTGTATACAAGAGTACTAAGGAAATACTAACACCTACAACAAATGTCATTTGTCAGTTGATTAGAAAAAGAAGGGAGGAGATCTCCAACAAGACCCCGTTGCAGCATCAACAGTAAAACACCAAAACACCCGATGCAAAAACATAAAAGACGAGTACAGCACGAGACGGAAAAGAGACACACGACATGTAAACATCAAACACAAAAGACTACACATAAACCGACGAGACCAATGGGTAACCGGTGCCGACTTTGGACGGCCATCTGTCACGCAAGTAGCAAATGGTGTGGTTATCCTGGATTACGTGCGCACAACCCTCTCACTTCTCCAATTACCCAGAGGTCTCGAAGAACGTACAATTGTGGTGTAAAACAACCTCCTCACTGTAAGATGACATCACACAAACAAGACCGCGAAACGCAGAGGCCCCATAGACACAGATGAATATGTAAATGGATATAAAAAGAGGGCATGCGTAATACAGTCCGTGCTCTGCCGGCTGTAGCGAGCTCATGTATGTAATCACCCGAGGAGTCCGACTGACATTCAGAGAGGACAGGTGGTCGGGGCCCTGTCTTCTCTAAAGAGGTTTGGACAGGGCCCGTCATGGAGTCCCGTCGTCACAGTCAGTCAGAGTGCAAGTCTCAAGGATGTGCTTGTACAAGACTGTAGATTGGTCAAGTACCAAGCCTAGTGTCCGTCTGGTGACATTAGGATCATACCCACGGTATAAAAGGCGTTTGGTGATTCTGACGCATTTTCGATGGTTATGCTGCCTACCTTTGATCCTTTTTATTTTGTTTATCATATCACCATAAAAGACAGGTTGTGTAATACCCATAGTAATGTACTCTGTTGCATGTATAGATCCGAATTTTAAAAGAAGTTGACTGTAATTTTTGTAAAATTTCCAGAAAGTCTTAACTAGTTTATGAAAGCGGAAACCTTGACCTAAAAGTTTTTTGGAAATTTGTAAATTTCTACTGTGAAAATCCAAAATATCATTACATGCTCTAGCGTACCGGATGAGCTGTGATATGTAAATGCCATATGACGGTAATCTTGGAACATCACCGTCAAGCCAAGGGAAATTTACTATGTTGAATCCAAAATCATCCCTTTTGTCATATACACTTGTATGAATCTTTCCGTTTACAATTTTGATATTTAGGTCCAAAAAGGGTGTTTCTGTATTTGAAAGGTTTGCCTTGTTAAGGGTTAATTCTTGTGAAAAATTTCATTCTTATATAATTCAAAAGCAGGATTGTCAATGGTTAGAATGTCATCCAGATACCTAGAAGTATTATTGAAACATTTCAGCTCATCAAATTTTCTTTGCTTTTGAAGATTTTGGATAAATTCTTTTTCATAAGTGTATAAAAATAAATCTGCAACAAGAGGCGCACAGTTAGTACCCATAGGAATTCCTACAACCTGCTTGTATAGATCCTCACCAAATCTAACATAAATATTGTCCAAGAGGAAGGACAAGGCATTACACAGGTCACTACATGTCCATGATTTGTATGATTTGTAGTCTGTCGAGGAAAAGAAACCCTTCGATTCAGATGTACAAATGTAAGTTTTTCGCTCTCGATCAAAACATCATTTAATGAGATTAGATAATCGATCATTAATTTTGTCATGAGGAAGTGTGGTGTACATATTAGAGAAGTCGTATGAAGAAATCGTATTGGCTTGGAACTTTCCAGATTTCATTTTTTCAATCACATTCCCTGAATTCTTAATAGACCAAAATAAATTTACATCGTTCCTGTTTAGAACCGTTTCACAATATCTAGTTATGTGTTCTTTAATAGCAGTAAGTGCTGACGTCAGATTTCTAAAGAGGTTTTGCATTTTGAATTCTTCCAAATGCAGAGCAATTGATTAATCTTGGTTACTCTGAAATACGAAGTCAGGTAGATATTCAGGCATCAAGCACACAGAGCGGCAGTGTTTCAGCTATTCCTCACGCAAGTTTTCACTGCCTGATTAGTATCAAAATCTTAAATCGATGTGCTCATTGCAATACGTATGTTTAATCGTTTGTGTTTAGTGACTTTTGAAGCGACTGAGATCAAAGTTCAGAGTCGTCAGTGCGTAGACCTAGGGTCTCTAAGGCCGAAAAAAGTTCAAGACGCAGTCATCTGCAAGTAAGGGTATTGCTATTATATTTTATGCACAAAAAAGTATTTTTCGTGGACATTTGACCAAGAGTAGTAAAATAAACGTGGCTTTTTATGCAAATTTTCTTGCCGAGCTTAGAGCTGCCATAGGGAAAAACGTTGAAGTACTTGAGGTGTATATTTGTCAACAGTGCAGAAATTACCACGGGTGTTTGAAACAAACGTGCAGAATTACCACGGGTGTCTGGTGACAAACGTATAGGAGCTAGTACTAGGATAGAAATGGATATCCGTCGATATGTCGATGTCATTTCCGGTCTGATAAAAGAAAGGAGGGGATCTCCAACAACACTAGGTTGCAACACCCACAGCAAAATCCCAAAACACCCAATGCGAAAAACACAGAACAGACAAGCACAGAAAGAGACACAAAAGCGACAAGGAACACTAACTCACACCATAGAAACATTAAACATAAAAGACCACACATAAACCAACGAGGCTAATGGGCAACCGGTGTCGACTTAGGACGGCCATCTGCCAGGTAAATAGCAGAATGTGTGGTTATCCTCGATTACGTGCGTAAAGGTCAATTAACCTGCTTGCAAGAAGTGGTTAACTGGAAAATATACTGACTTCTCAGTGCCAGTGTAGAAGAGAGTCGCATCGAGAAAGAGGAAGTCGATCTCTACACAAGACGAAGTGGCTAAAATTACAATTTTTTTCCTTAGAATAATACGGAAGCGTTCCAACTCTTTACCTTCTTGAATAAAATTTCAAACCAATTTAAATGCACCAGACACTTGTTTCGGTTAGTAAATCCAGCCAAAGTGATTTTCAGAGACAGCCAAAATAAATTTCAGAAGCGCCCTCTGGTTTTATTTTTTCACTTCGGAATGTTATTCATTCCGAGGTCCGCGGCCGTTCCAATGGACAACCTTATAATTTTGCCTTGCCTTCTCGACTTCGCGACTGAATAATTGATAGGTACTTCTTTGATAATTATTTTAATTCATATTTGTGCAAATTTTCTGTAGGGTTGATTCAGTAGCATAGTTGAAAAAAATAGATGACCAAAATAGCATTAGAGGGATGGTGCTCAGATATTAACTTCATTTAATTTAGAAGTAATATTCCTAATATCAACATCTCGTTTCCCAATATGCTAGAAGTTATTTTGTTTTGAACCATCCAAATCACCGAATTTAACAAATTTACCGTATATGACTTTTTTCTGTACGGCCTATGTGACTAGCAAACGGTCGATGCTTACTCTTCCTGGGCACCTGATCTCATCTTCATTGGGGATTTATTGTTGCTTTTTTGCAGAATGCTTAAGTTGATTATATTATTTGAATCTCCGTCTATTAGAAGATTTGGTAAAATCGAAATTATTTGTAGGTTGGTGGCGCTGTTATAATTAATTTGTGCGGCGCCGCACACATTGAAACTGCTTCAGATATAGCTCTCTTCGAATAAGTCTGAAATTTTGTATTCAGTTGAAAAATATGAAACACGCTGTCTAAATTGATTGTATTATTTGTTGTTGAAACATTTTCCTTTAATTATATTTTATATAGCATATTCAACAAGGTATTATGATATTTAACAGGCTATTGGTTTCTTTTTTTTCAAAGTTATTGTACATCAAATTTCTTCAAGATGGCCCTGCATACAATCAATTTTGGTAATCTTCTTAATCTAGGTTCTCATACGTGAATATTGAACGAAAGTATGTATACCACGGCAGCTTGTTTTAAATAAGTGGAAGAGATACATTCAAACCACAGGCACATGTAGAAAGAGCGTCAATATCCTGTATTGTCATAAGAGAATACTGGTATCTTATAGAGAGACAAAGCTTCCGACGAATTTTCAGCCAGAAGTAGCATTTCTGCAATTGTTTGCATTTGAAGGGCAAAATGGGGTATGACCATAAAGATTGATTTGTATACAAGTCTTCCTAAAAACATCAATACTTCACCTAAAAAAATCTCATAACATAGCCTAATCGTCTACCTAAGTTAGACTGTTTTCTACTTTCTGTCTTGACCCTCCATTGCCAGATTAGCTAGTCTGAATCATCCAGGTGTTTTACTCTGCTTACAGTAAGCAGAGTAAAGCCTCTGAATGAATCAGTATTTGTCCAATCTGGCAATGGAGATTCAAGACAGAAAGTAGAAAACAGTCCAACTTAGGTAGAAGATAAGGCTATGTTATGAGATCTTTTTGGTTATTATTGATGTTTCTAGGAAGTATACAAATGAATCTTTATGGTTATACCCCATTTTGCCCTTCAAACATGACAAATGCAAACATTTCAGATGCTACTTCTGGCTGAAAACTCGTCGGAAGCCTTGTCTCTCTATACATATATTCCCTTATGACCTGTAAAGGGGTATCATACAAGATATTGACGCTCTTTCTACATGTGCCTGCGATTCAAACAAGCTTTTGGCTACCCTTTTGGTCCTACGAACAAAGATTCAACACTTGAATTATATATGTAATATGCTGAATACGTTTAAACTTTGCAAATTAGCACTGCTCGTTTAAACAGCATCACCTCTGCGGAATTGCACTGGACTCAGAAGAAGAATCTTCTTTTACCATGGAGCTGTGCTATTATCTCTGTTTGTCAAACTTTTTTTGCGCGATAAAGTTGTTCTCTAGTATGCTAGAGCATGTACTGATGTTTTGGATTTTCATAATAGAAATCTGCAAATTACAAAGAAACATTTAGGTCAAGGTTTTCGCTTTCACAAACTAGTAAAGACTTTCTGGAAATTTTACAAAAATTATGATCAACTTCTTTTGAAATTCGGACCCATAAAAGCAACGGAGTATATTACTTTAGGTATTTCACAACCTGCATTTTATGGTGACATAATTAACAAAATAAGAAGGATCAAAGGTAGACAGCATATGTATCGAAAATGCGTCAGAGTCATCAAACGCCTTTCATACCGTGGATATGATCCTAATGTCACCAGACGGACACTAAGCTTGGTACTTGACCAATATACAGTCTTGTACGAGCGCATTCTTAAGACTTGCACTCTGACTGACTGTGACGACGGGACTCCATGACGGGCCCTGTCCAAACCTCTTTAGAGAAGACAGGGCCCCGACCACCTGTCCTCTCTGAATGTCAGTCGGACTCCTCGGGTGATTACATACATGAGCTCGCTACAGCCGGCAGAGCACGGACTGTATTACGCATGCCCTCTTTTTATATCCATTTACATATTCATCTGTGTCTCTGGGGCCTCTGCGTTTCGCGGTCTTGTTTGTGTGACGTCATCTTACAGTGAGGAGGTTGTTTTACACCACATTTGTACGTTCTTCGAGACCTCTAGGTAACTGGAGAAGTGAGAGGGTTGTGCGCACGTAATCCAGGATAACCACACCGTCTGCTATTTACTTGGCAGATGGCCGTCCTAAGTCGGCACCGGTTGCCCATTGGTCTCGTTGGTTTATGTGTAGTCTTTTATGTTTCTATGTTGTGAGTTGGTGTTCCTTGTCCATTTTGCGTCTCTTTCTGTGGGTATCTGTTCTGTGTTTTTTGCATGGGTGTTTTGGGATTTTGCTGTGGGTGCTGCAACCTAGTGTTGTTGGAGATCCCCTCCTTTCTTCTGTATCTTTTCAATATTTTGTAAGCTTTAAGATAGTGATTTTTAGATTTCAGCTTTAGTGTTTGACTTTCAGTCTTTCATATAGTTTATTATCAGCCACCTAGTTTTACAAAATGCAATTAAATAGTAGTCGTTTGTATTGTTTTGTTGTCGCCTTCGGGTTCGGCCTTTCTTGTCCCTCTTATATCTGTCGATTGTTTTGCCGAGGGTGCTAAAACCGAGTCTTTTTTAGATCCTCTCCTTTCTATTACTCAACTTGGAAATTATTGTGAAGCGTTGTTGTTTCCAAAAAGCATTTAATGGAAGAAACGAGATCTCCAACAACACTCGTTTACAGCACCCACAACAAAACACCAAAACAACTCATGGAAAATACACAGCACGAGACGCAAAAGGGATTAATGAGTTAAAGAAGATGCTGACAACAATTTCAACAGCACTCACAATACAGCACACCAAACTGAGCATCGACGGACCCCTAGCAAGCCAAAGGTGGGATCAGGTGTCCGGGAGGAGCATGTTCAAAGAAGGGAGGAGATCTCCAACAAGACCCCGTTGCAGCATAAACAGTAAAACACCAAAACACCCGATGCAAAAACACAAAAGATGGGTACAGCACGAGGCGGAAAAGAGACACACGACATGTAAACATCAAACACAAAAGACTACAGATAAACCGACGAGACCAATAGTGCTTTTAGTGTTAAGTAACACTTTTCATGTTAAGTACATGTAACTCTAAATGTTGCTTTCAGTGTTAAGTAACACTAAAAGCAACACAGAAATAAAATATTAAAAACACGCACATAAACCAACGAAAAAAAAAAAATAGACAACCGGTTCCGACTAAGGACGTCCATCTGCTACACCAATAGCAAATGGTGTGCTTATCCGAATTACACAGCACTCCCACTTTTCCGTTTACGAAGAGGTTTCGAAGAACGCACGATTGTGGTGTAAAATAACCTCCTCACTGTTAGATGATAATACAAACAAGACAGCATGACGTACGGATCCGAGCAACATACAGATTGATATGTAAAAGAATATAAAAATAGAGGGCGTACGTGCTCTGTCGGCTGAAGCGAGGAGTCCGACCGACAATCAGAGGACAGGTGGTCGGGGCCCTGTCTTCTCTAAAGAGGTTTGGACATGGCTCGTCATGGAACTACTGAATGAAAGAAAAGCTTTTTTGTCACAGCCAAAAGCCTCACATGAAATTCATATGAAATTTAATGAGCATCATTTAAATTTCACATGAAAGTTCATGTAAAATTCATATCAATTTCACATAAGATTTATGTGAGAAATATTTCACATGAATTTCACATAAATTTCCTTCACGTGAATTTTCTAAGTGACCTTCACAAGAAACTGAATTCACATTACATCCATGTAAAAATCTTCACATGAATTTCATAAGAAAAATTTCATGTAAATTTCATGTTAGTGCTCGTTTCACATAAATTTCATGTGGACTTTCATGTAAAGTTCATGTAAATTTCACATGAATTTCATATGAGGCACAATGGGCTGTGTAATTGTTTTTCTCATTAATATCAATCTTTATAAAACAATTTTCTTCAGTTTTGTTTCATTTTCATATTCAGGACTCCCATTGAAACCCCTAATACTGATGTTTCGGGTAAGTTTATATTAATTACTCAATTGTCTTTCTGAAAATAAACTCAATTAAGAGTCGAACCTTTGAATTTTTCTAAGTATTTGTAATTTCAACCCCAGTATTACATGAGTCTTTAATATCCATACCTTATGAGATTCCTTTTTTCAGCTTAACATTAGTTTAAGATGGTAGTTGTTGAGTGAAATACCATAACATTGTTTACATGATTAATTTTACATGAGAACAACGAATAAAGGGGAAAACCTAGGTGTACACTAAAAACAAAGTAGAAAAGCATAAATTTTACAAAAAGATACCAATTTGGTTCGCAGATATTTGATGGAATCATATAGAATATTATATATGTATATACCTGTATATGAGAATCATGCGCGGATCCAGCATTTTTGGTCAGAGGGGGTCCAAAATGTTAGGAAGTCTACCTATCATGTAGGTACATACATATCGGTGCACATGATGGGGAGGGGGCAATTCTGAGGGGTGTATTGTTAGCTTTCCTTTCACGTTTACTTTTTTGAATTGGCTAGCGTAGCGAGGCAGAATTTTTTTTTAAATATGAAATATTAATTTGTCTTAATTCGATCAAGATGATTATTTATAACATTGAATATTTTACTCCTTATATCGGCGAGCGGAGCGAGCCGTAAATATTTTATCTTTTTTAATTAATTCACATTTTGTCTATATTTCATGAGAATGAATAGATACGAGATCTTAAAATGACAAAACCTTGAAAAAGATGATGGAGGTTACATTCCATGAAGTAAGGGAATGTTGAAATATGAGTTCCTGAGATCCAAGACAATTATATGAAATTACTTAGTATGAACAATTCAAAATAATTAAGGCATTTTGCAGAAAAAAATAGTTTTGTATTTGTAAATGGCGAGCGAAGCAAGTTTTCAAAGCCCTTTCATGCATTTTTAGACCCATTCCAATTAGAACTGGGCCGAAGCTGGAGCCCACCTCCGAAAATCGCAGTGGGGGGTCCAGACCCCCGGTCCCCCCCCCCCCCCCCCCCTCTGGATCCACGCATGAGAAAATACTGAATATCAGTTTTGCCATACATGTATATAACCTTAAGGGAAAGCAAAGTTTTATAGAGCAATAATGTGTAATATCAGGCAAGTATATGAGCTACACTTTGCTCATTACAATATGAAAAAGCATGAAAGGATTAAATGAAGTTTTTGTTTATTATCAGTACTTGGTAGGCAGCAGTTTGTGTTAATTCCTCAGCATATTTTGTATATCATGCGTATTGAATCCTCTCATATTACCTTACGTCAGACCAATTTATTTCTCTGCTAAGCGGCAGCGGGCGGGTAGCTTTTGAGAGGATGAAATGCCAAAAACAAATCCTAAGATTTTGTCCATTTATTGTTTTTCATTTCATGTAAAATACAGGATCACTGAAACGTTTATTTAATGATTATTAGTAAATGTCACCGTAGATATGGGTTGTTAAGTCAGTTAGAACTGTTAACTGATATTACTGGAAGAAAGAGGTATTATTCCTTATGGATTAGATTAAGCATATTTATTGCAATCAAATATAACATTGCATCGGATTGGGCACAACTTAGATTTGCCCTCTCCGCGTGAAGAATTGGTAGAGATTCTTGAGTACTTATTCCCTGATAGATTTCGTACAATTGTGGTGTAAAACAAGTACACTGAAACAGATTTTAGAAACAGATTACAATTGTGGTGTAAAATAAGTACACTGAAACAGATTTTATTCAGATGTTAAACTTTCTGATCGGCAACATTTTTGTGGTGTTAGGAGGAAAGCTCTTCCAGAAAATTGTCGGAATTCCAACGTTAACATGTCCAACTTTTTCCTTTACTAGTACGAAGCTGAATTCATTCAATCTTTTGTCTCTGAAGGGAAAAGATACTAAGCTTCTGACTTTAACTTCACTTACAGATACATAGACAATGTGTTGTCCATCAATAATCCAAAATTCGCGGATTACCTGAGCAGTATCAATCCTCCGGAGCTTGAAGTCAAAGAAACTACAGAGACAAATAATTCAGCATCCTATTTGGACATAATGTTGTCCTACGACACTGATGGTCACATGAACACCTCACTCTATGACAAACGTGACGACTTCAATTTTAGCATTACAAACTTTCCTTTTCTGAGTAGCAACATCCCTTCATCGCCTGCTTATGGCGTGTTCATATCTCAGTTGATACGCTATGCCTGAGCAAGTACAAAATATACGGATTTTGATCTGAGAGCTAGGCGTCTTTCAGATAATTTCCTCAGTCAGGGATATGTTTGTGACCGACTAACATCGTCACTGAGGAACTTCTACGGTCAAAATGGGGAACTCGTCATACACTATTATGTCCCACTCTCCAGAATGGTGGATGATATTCTGTCATAGATAATTTGAACCATCCAACCAAAGATTGTACTCTATGTCTTCCGAAATGGAAGTAACCGGATGTGACAGTTCTACCGAATTGAAGCGACGGATGGCGCTACTGAAATCATTTTGGTGGCTCCGCTGAAAGCATCTCTGGTGCATGTAAATTGGTTTGGAATTTTCTTCAAGAAGATAGAGAGTTGAAACCCTTCGACATTATTGCATGCAAGCTGGAGATGCTAACTCTTAATGGGCACCTGGTCTCACTCCCATATCGGGAGTTCGCTTCTTTTCAAGTATTGGAGGTTTTTGTTTGTTTGCCTTGGTCCCTGTTTTGTCCTGATTTCGTATGCCTTCGATTTCTGATTTTCTGAATTATCAATTTTATGCTGTAAACAGGGATATGGTCATTTTCAATATTTGTTATTCAAATGTATAAAGACAAATTTCTAAAATTGTACTTTTTACCCTTACAATATTTGATCGCATATTTCTCTTCTAGCAACCCATGAAACTTCTTCCAGAAACCCTGAATCCACTCCAACACAGTATCAGCAGACGGTTTCCTCCTCCGATGTCCACTATTATAGGACCATAAAAGAGGTATAACAGCAGCAGGTCTTTAAATTGACAAGGACATGGTGCATTTGTATATCGTCTTGGAAAATTACACAGCGGAGAAAGGGGAAATGGAATCCCATCACATTTTGCAATCCTCGGACAACGATGGTTGATTACATGATGCTTTTGCAGATTCTTAATTGTTTATACTTGTAGTATTTTATTAGCACATGTATGTTGAACGTCTTCGAATTCAATTTTTGATTGCTATATAGGTCAAGTTTGTTAAAAACTAATCAAGATATTAAACATCAAGTTTTGTTACAACTAACCAACAAATTAAACATCAAGTTTGGTAACAAATAACCAAGATGTTAAACATCAAGTTTTGTAACAACTAACCAAGGTATTAAACATCGAGTTTGGTAACAACTAACCAAGATATTAAACATCAAGTTTGGTAACAACTAACCAAGATATTAAACATCAAGTTTGGTTACAACTAACCAAGATATTAAACATCAAGTTTGGTAACAACTAACCAAGATATTAAACATAAAGTTTGGTCACAACTAACCAAGATATTAAACATTAATTTTGGTAACAACTATCCAAGATATTAAAGATCAAGTTTGATTACAACTAACCAAGATATTAAACCTCAAATTTGGTAACAACTAACCAAGATATTAAACATCAAGTTTGGTTACAACTAACCAAGATATTAAAAATCAAGTTTGGTAACAACTAACCAAGATATTAAACATCAACTTTGGTAACAACTAACCAAGATGTAAAACATCAAGTTTGGTTACAACTAACCAAGATATTAAACATCAAGTTTGATTACAACTAACCAAGATATCAAACATCAAGTTTGGTTACAACTAACCAAAGATAATAAACATCAAGTTTGGTTACAACTAACCAAGATATTAAATATCAAGTTTGGTTACAACTAACCAAGATATTAAACATCAAGTTTGGTAACAACTAGCCAAGATATTAAACACATTTGTGGTAATACGACGACGTATGAGGACGGCACAATACTCAAGGCTGAAACCATAGCCACTAGAACTTATTGGACAATTATTTTAACATTCTCCCGATTTTGTTTTGTTTTAAACACGCAATACAACTAATCACATAGCTTTTGTCAGACCTCCCTGTATGAACCTCACTGTATGACATGCGTGATGATTTCAGCTTTCCCATCACCAACTTCCCTTTCATGAGTAGCAACATCACGTCTTCTAATACGATCCTAATGTCACCAGACGGACACTAGGCTTGGTACTTGACCAATCTACAGTCTTGTACAAGCGCATTCTTAAAACTGACTGACTGTGGCGACGGGACTCCATGACGGGCCCTGTCCAAACCTCTTTAGAGAAGACAGGGCCCCGACCATCTGTCATCTCTGAATGTCAGTCGGACTTCTCGGGTGATAACATACATGAGCTCGCGGCGGCAGAGCACGGATTGTATTACGTACGCCCTCTTTTTATATCCATTTACATATTCATCTGTGTTGCTTGGGCCCCCTGCGTTTTGCGGCCTTGTTGGTGTGTGGTCATCTGACAGTGAGGAGGTTGTTTACACCACAATTGTACGTTCCTCGAGACCTCTGGGTAATCGGAAAAGTGGGAGGGTTGTGCGCACGTAATCCAGGATAACCACACCTTCTGTTATTTCCGTGGCAGATGGCCGTCCTTAGTCGGCACCGGTTGCCCCTTGGCCTCGCTGGTTTATGTGTAGTCCTTTGTGTTTGATGTTTCTGTGTTGTGCGTTGACGTTCCTTGTCCCTTATGCGTCTCTTTCCGTGCTTGTCTGCTTTGTGTTTTTGCATTGGGTGTTTTGGGGTTTTGCTGTGGGTGCTACAACCTGGTATTGTTGGAGATCCCCACCTTTGTTTCTACTACTTTTAAATATTGTATTTAAGATATTGTTTTCATTTTCGTTGGTGAACATCGACGGCGGGTGCGATTAGCCAAACAGGGGATGCTTACTCCTCCCGGGCACCTGGTCCCACCTCTACCTCCCCCATGAATCGACGGGTGTTGCATGTAAGCAGGAGAAACTGACTCTTCTTGGGAGTTCGCTTCTTTTCATGTGGTGGAGGTTTTTGTTTGGTTTGCTTTAGTTCCTACTTTACTTTTGTATGCCTCCGGTTTATGATTTTCTGAATGATCGAGTTTGTGCTGTATATAGGAATAAGGTCATTATCCCTATTTGTCATTGCTAGGGTCTTGCTATTGCTCTATAGTGAGTACTTTTGAGATTATCTTGAGGATCTTATTTAATTCATTTGTGTCACACTTATGCCCTTTGCCGTGTGGAGCTCGTACAAAAATTACCCGCGGGGGTTTGGCAGTAAGTATTTTGAATACTTTTCCCTGATGTGGTCACTATAGCACTTTCTATGTAGACATATCCTCAGACAGGACATGCATTTTAGATATTGGTGACATTTTCATGCGTGAACATTGACGGCGGGTGCGGCTAGACAGAAAGGGGATGTTTACTTCTCCCGAGCACCTTGACCCACCTCTAGCTTGTAAGGGGTCCGTCGATGCTCAGTTTTGTGCTCTATTTTGATAAAGATAAAGAAGATCCTGACGATAATCTCCACAGCACTCACAATAGATCACAAAATTAAACATCGACGGACCCCTAGCAAGCTAGAGGTGGGATCAGGTGCCCGGGAGGAGTAAGCATCCCCTGTTGGCTAGCCGCACCCGCCGTCGATGTTAATGAAGCATGGAAATGAAAATATAAAAACTTCATGCACTGTCTGACGTTATGTCTATATAGAAAGTGCTATGGCGACATTGTCAGGGAAGCATATTCAAAACACTTACTGTCAAACCCCTCGCGGGGAACTTTTTTACGAGCTCCACACGGCCATTGAGATTATTATCAGGATCTTCTTTAACTCATATATGAAGTTTTTGTTTCTTAGCTAATTCAGAACGCTAGGGCATATTCAAAATACGACATTTCATCGTTAGAGCTAGACGGCTTGCAAGAAAGCTACTTGTTTATGGTTATATTACACAACGGCTGAAATCATAATTGAGGCAGGAAAAAATATTTACCTGATATGTACATAAATATGTGTATCAAGATAATCATTGCATTTGACAAGTTTTCATGGTGATGTTGCGACGGGTGTTGCATGCAATCAGGAGACACTGATTCACTTCGGAACGTTATTTATTCCGTAGTTCGTAATCGTTCCAGTAGAAAGCCTAAGGATTTTGCTTTGCCTTGTCGATTTTGAGACTGAGTAACTGATATATACTTCTTTGATGTTTATTATTATTATCACCATAATCAAGACACTCAGACATGTATGAATCATTTATGTTTTTTAGGAATACCATTAAGGAATTAATAAATGGTAAGAAAACTATCTGAGATGTTTATTAAGCGTTTTATACACTTTTTTTTTACTTTTACTGAGGTATGTCACTGTATTAATTCACATCTGAAAAATTGGTTTCATAATTCGTACCTCGATCGGAATGACTCATGGATAGAACACATATCCTTGCGTATAATTCAATATTCGGCATTCGAAAATGTATTGTCCATTTATTTTGATATCGGAAACAACAAGAATGTAACTATTTAATCCCAGCTGCCGTTGATGATGATTTCCAGAATGATCAGTGACATTGTGGATTATGATTGAATGGCTGTTATCACTATACAAGAAATACTTACCTGATGTTCATCGAGACAATCAACAAATTTGTTTCCATGGAGCTGATGCGACGGGTGTTGCAGGCAATTAGGAGATGCTGACTTCCCCGGGCAACTGGTCTCACTTCCGAATGTTATTCATTCCGATGTTCGCAACCGTTTCTATTGGAATGATTTTGCCTTGCGTTCTAGACTTGAGACTTCATAACTGATAGGCACTTCTTTAATGTTTAATCATCAAGGATATAGTAGCAATGCGTTCCATTTTCGTATATGATTGCACTATCTTGCCTGTCTACATTTTTATTGGAACCCTGTTCGTCATATTCAGCGATGTACGGTTGTACATCCGACAGCATACCTGATCGATGGTAATATCGGCGAGTCTTTGATTTATGTGTAGTCTTGTGTATTTCATGTTTCTACGTCGTATGTATGCCTCTTTTATGTCTTTTGCATTTCTACTCTGTGTTTTCGTCAGGATCTTCTTAAACTCTTTCACATCGGGAGTTGTGGAGCTTTGCTGTGGGTAATGCAGCCGAAGTTGGTGAGAGAACATCTCATTCTTTTGAAACACAAAGATGTCCTGATGTTTTGCAGTCATAGAACTTGGATAACGGCTTGCAATTTGTCCTCCTTTCAATCATCCATATACCTTCGTGATATGATAAACAAAATAAAAAGGATCAAAGGTAGGCAGCATAACCATCGAAAATACGTCAGAATCATCAAACGCCTTTTATACCGTGGGTATGATCCTAATGTCACCAGACGGACACTAGACTTGGTACTTGACCAATCTACAGTCTTGTACAAGCGCATTTTTTAGACTTGCACTCTGACTGACTGTGACGACGGGACTCCATTTTTTTTGTGTCTTTTGTGTTTTGATGTTTACATGTCGTGTGTCTTTTTTCCGTCTCGTGCTGTACTCGTCTTTTGTGTTTTTGCATCGGGTGTTTTGGTGTTTTACTGTTGATGCTGCAACGGAGTCTTGTTGGAGATCTCCTCCCTTCTTTCCATGACGGGCCCTGTCCAAACCTCTTTAGAGAAGACAGGGCCCCGACCACCTGTCCTCTCTGAATGTCATTCGGACTCCTCGGATGATTCCATACATGAGCTCGCTACAGCCGGCAGAGCACGGACTGTTTTACGCATGCCCTATTTTTATATCCATTTACATATTCATCTGTGTTTCTGGGGCCTCTGCGTTTCGCGGTCTTGTTTGTGTGATGTCATCTTACAGTGAGGAGGTTGTTTTACACCACAATTGTACGTTCTTCGAGACCTCTGGGTAATTGGAGAAGTGAGAGGGTTGTGCGCACGTAATCCAGGATAACCACACCATTTGCTACTTGCGTGTCAAATGGCCGTCCAAAGTCGGCACCGGTCGCCCATTTGTCTCGTCGGTTTATTTGTAGTCTTTTGTGTTTGATGTTTACATGTCGTGTGTCTCTTTTCTGTCTCGTGCTGTACTCGTCTTTTGTGTTTTTGCATCGGGTGTTTTGGTGTTTTACTGTTGATGCTGCAACGGGGTCTTGTTGGAGATCTCCTCCCTTCTTTCATTCATGTCGCATTAGGAGCTTGATTTTACACATCTACTATGGATGTATGGTTATGTATGGCGACCTCCTCTCTTGGAAGATAGCATTGCATTCTTTGACACTATCTGCAAGCCCACATCGGTTGCATGGAATATGGTGCCTAGCCCCTGGACAATGCTGGATTTGCATGTAAGAAAAACAAAGTGTCTCTATTGAACAACCTTGTTGTCAATAGGGTTTCCGTTCATTAGCCAGTGAGTATATCACTTTGGGTATTTCGAAACCTGCATTTTATGGTGACATGATCAACAAAATAGACAAGATTACCATCGAAAACATCCTCGTATCAAAGATTTCCAACGTCCACGACGAGGCCAGCCTCGTCGTGGACTGCAAATCTTCAAATACTCAGGTGGGATTTCCCTGTCCCTGTACAAAGGGGTGATAGATTCCATTAATCATGTGTGTACACCCACACATGCCCTTAATCGCCTACACTTTTTTGTGATAAAGGGAACACGCATATTTGACATAACGGAAGTTTAAGATCTTGAATCCGGAAGCCACGTCATCGTTCCAGAAACAGAATTTGGTGTCTTTTCCAAGCAGGACGAGAAATACGTCTTGTTCGTCAAGGCCAGATAACTCTGCACATAATATAAGTTCAAGGCAAACTGCAAAAAAATCTTCCCACCACATGTTCTCTAACTGCATCGTTCCGATATATGAACATGTTGCGTGCATATAGACATAAACATCAAGGAAGTACAAATTCATAAACATAGGTGATTTTATCACTTTGAGTAGAGATACACGCATTCTCTTTTATGATGAATCGACAAACAGCTAGTTCTCTGGAGTTTGTCGGAACTTTCCATATAGATGCGGAAGAGCTATCTACAAAAAATGTCAAAGAAAATATCAAAATCGTGATCCCCACACAAGCGCAACTTATTTGTGAGAGTCAATCGAATGGTCTTTTTCCATTCATCTTGCCCAGGGAAAAAAAACTCTGAGAATCAAGAGCGCAACAAATTCTTTTGACAAGTCGGGAAAATCCAGTATTGAAGAACTACATAGCTTTGATTTCAGCTGAAAAGCAATATCACAATCCTTTGTGCAAATAAATGGTTTACCTTGATGATGGTTTTGGGATATGTCTCTGCCACATTTGGTCGTAATGTTGTTTTTTTTTCATCTCAGCCGTTTGATTTACTGGAATACGAAGAATTTGAAATAATTCATATTCAGCTTTCTTTATTTTTTTCTCTATATTTCTAAACGTCGAGAAGCATAAGATAAACCATTGAATTTTAGAGCTTTACAGCCACCTTCAAGTATCATTTCATTTACTTGTAAGACTTGTTTGCGCAGAGGTAGTTAGTATAAAATGATTCAGAATATAAAGACTTCAATGGGTTAAAATTCATAATACAAGCTAGTTAGGTTAGGGCAAAGACCAGTGAAGTAAACTTTGAATAACTCATTAATATTATAAAACTTTAGAACAAAGGGATTAGGACTCTTGCATATTATTGGCTACAGAGCCCTCACTGCGACCGCGGGTCGGCCGACACATAGTCTTCTACGTTCTGTGTTTATTTACAAAAAAATGTCCTTGTCTGTATGTCTTTGATCTTTTTTCTTCAACAAAAAGGATCAACAATAATCAATTTCCAATAAATGCAGCACATAAACATAGTAGAAGAACGATAACTCTGATTTAATGATATGTCAAAATTAAATTGCATATACGAACATCTTTATTTAAATCTGTTCCGTTGAATAGTAACCACTCAACAAGCGTCAAGGTAACTTCTGTTACCTGTTCTAATTTGTATTCCTTGTGACAAGATATTTCCTAGGATACCAACATTTTTACCTTGTTATTTTGATTACGAGTTTTTTTTACCTATTTATAAAAATCGTTTACATTGGGCATAACTTTTCAATGATAAGTATAGGGCTTTCATATTCCTCATATGTATTCTTTGTGAAAAGATCTTTCCATGAATAACAAAATATTTGACCTTGTGATCTTGACCATGGAAATTTGGAACTTTTAAGAACATTAACGTTGGCTTTAACCTTTAAATGGTACATGATACGACTTTCATATTTTCACATGTGCATTCCTCATGGAAGACGTTTTCGTGAATACCAAACGTTTTCAACATGTGACCTTGACCTTTCGAATTTGAACTACTTTTAACAACCTTTAACCTTGGCTATAACATTTGAATGTTAAATGAAAGGACTTTGATATCTTACATGTACATGCGTATTCCTTAGTTTACCTGTAGACATTGACCTTAGAGTTTGGCGATATGGCTTAATATTTGACAAGTATATTTCTTGTAACAAGACCTTGTTGTTTTTCTGACAGGGGCATTCGTGTTTCAGAAACACATGTTCTATGTTTAACGTCTTCAAATTTATTAGCATCATTTTAGAGCAGATAAATTTACAGCATGGACGAGACATATTTTAGATAAGGTGAAGGATATCACAGAGTTTTATACAAACAATTATTTCGTAAATTCACTACATGTATCATTGATCAACAGGTCAAAATGTCTCGTTAATACCGTTGATGACAAGTGTTTTTGCTTTAATCCAAAAAACGTATTTCAGCAGAGTCAGAAACATAGTGTTTCATTATTTTGTGTCGAGTTCGAGATGCAAAAGTCTCATATCGAATGAAAATAATGAATTTCGAGTTCCATTGTTTCGGCATACAGTTTACGTCATCTTCTCATTGAGCATCACACATGATTCAATGCCTACTTCATTGCAATAGGTATTATTTCTATCTGAATTATTAGTAAATATTGTGATAATAAATTAACATCATTGTTTCGAAAACATTCACAAATACATATTTGAAGGATATTATATAATTAGTTATGATATTAATTTTGCACTTATCAGTATCGTCCAATCACAGTTATAATGTTTAACGTATAAACTAGAAATAGCAAACAACAAATATACAAACGGACTGTGCCAAACGAGGAAGTTTTTAGCTCGTCAGGAAGAAAGCACTTCTAGATTAAAATAATGATTATAAAACATTTCTATAAAAGCACATATAGTTAAACTTTGTCATTCTTTTTTCACCATGAGAGCTATCATTTCCTCGTGTGACTCTATAAAATCGCACGATATACCTGGGATACTTTTTGTATCTATTTATTCATGACAATGTGTGGACGACTAAGCTGCTTTACTTTGTTCCTTTTCCTATTTTATTATTTAACAGAGTTAACAAACACAACAGATGGGTAAGTGAACTGCTTTATTCTTAATTGTTTGTTATCCCTAGCATTTCTTTCCGAAAACGACTAAAACTTTCCTTCCCTCTCTTTTCCAAATCTATTTACATGATTAATAACAAGTTCGGATCCTGATCTATATCAAGTCTATACTTTTAGATAGAAAAAGATCTACGTTACATCCATGTCTCTTGTAAATGAAGCCAAGCTTGATAAGGCCAGGATACCGAAAATGTTTGGACATACAAAGCGTTAACATGGTTATTCCATGGTTGAAGTTTTATGATCATAACTTTTAGGGTATTAGTAGTCTTTGAATCGTTGAAAGTCCACGGTCATTCAGTTACGTTATATTATATATGATCAATATTAAGGTCGACCCAAACAGACAAACTGACGGTCGTATTTAAGGAAATTAACGTAAGCACTTGTTGTTTTCTGAATGTGTTCATCATTTAAAAACCGTCATATTTCAAGCAGAATTCACACATTTATTCTAGAGAATAATGGAGGTAATTGGAGAAGTGAGAGGGTTGTGTGCACGTAATCCAGGATAACCACACCATTTGCTACTTGCGTGACAGATGACCGTCCAAAGTCGGCACCGGTTGCCCATTGGTCTCGTCGGTTTATGTGTAGTCTTTTGTGTTTGATGTTTACATGTCGTGTGTCTTTTTTCCGTCTCGTGCTGTACTCGTCTTTTGTGTTTTTGCATCGGGTGTTTTGGTGTTTTACTGTTGATGCTGCAACGGGGTCTTGTTGGAGATCTCCTCCCTTCTTTTTCATAAGTATTTGCATAAATATGTCACCGTTTTTCCATTCAATGTGGCATAATTCGTATGACGTTTTTATCTGATATGTATTGAACGTTGATTTGATTCAGTGAAGTTATGCAATTTCTCCTCGTTGTCTGTCTGTCGGTTTCCTTTTTTCACGTCTAATTCATAAACATCGAAGAAGTACTTATCAATTATTAATTCAGTCTCATAGTCGAGAAGGCAGGTCAAAATCATTAGAACTTTCCATCGGATTGGTTGCGAACCTCAATGCATGTGATCCACTGAAAGACACTTCAATAGTCAATTCTCGTATCTCCTCCTTGTCATAAGTTCTCAAATGATGCTTTAGAATTTGAAGACGTTAAACATATGTTCCACTTGGTGAGTTTCGCTACTGGTAGACCAGGAGTCCCCGAGGGCACATGTAGCCAAGTTCGATCCACTTCGGTTGACTGTTTCTTTACATTATCCAGGGTAACCACACCTTCTGCTATTTCCGTGGCAGATGGCCGTCCAAAGTCGGCACCGGTTGCCCATTGGTCTCGTTGGTTTATGTGTAATCCTTTGTATTTGATGTTTCTGTTTATGCGTTGACGTTCCTTGTCCCTTATGCGTCTCTTCCTGTGCTTGACTGCTCTGTGTTTTTGCATTTGATGGTTTGGGGTTTTGCTGGGGATGGCTGCAGCCTGGTGTTGTTGGAGAAACCGTCCTTTGTTCAACACATTCGAAATTCTCTGTTATCAAATTTCTAAAACGTGGGTCCAGTATTCCATTGTTTAGATTAAGGATCACTGACGAGGGTTAAGTATCCGAAAAAAGCATATCTGGTCCATGTTGTAAATTTATAAGTTCTTAGATAATCCTATTAAATTTGAAGACATTTAACATACAATGTCTTATTGCTTGTCGATTTGTTTCGATGGCAACATTAACAATGAAAGTTGTCATTTCTCTACTTTCACTTTATGTTTTCCCTGCGTGTTTTTGGTGATTGTTTGCAGTGTTGGTTATTCTGGTTTCATTTTTATGCTTTTTCTGTTTCTTTAAGTGTTGGATTACGCTAAATGTGTGGGTTTTATGGACTTTTCAGCTGCTCCGTCTTCATGTAAAGATATATCTTTTTATTTAGTTATATATCATTATGTGCATTTCTTTTTCAGAAGTACCAAGTGCAAAGGAATATGCTGCTCAGATTTTATAATGCTCGATGATAGTTGCGTTCGTATGTATATTCTTGCGTAATCTGATAATCATGGTCAATATTTGAAACATTACATTACACATAATGACCATATCCCTGTATACAGCACAAAATCGAGACTTCAGAAAATTAGAAACCGAAGGCATACAAAATTAGGATAAAACAAACAAAGCAAAAAGAAGGGAGGAGACAAACAAACAAAAACCTCCACCATATGAAAAGAAGTGAACTCCCGATATGTGAGTGAGACCAGGTGCCCAGGAAGAGTAAGCATATCCTGCTTGCATACAACAACCGCCCTTTCAATTCGGAAGAACTGTCACATCCGGTTATTTCCATTTCTGAAGACAAAGAATACAATCTTTGGTTGGATGGTTCAAACTGTCTACGACAGAATATCATCCACCATTCTGGAGAGTAGGGACATCATAGTGTATGACGAGTTCCCCATATCGACCGTAGAATTTTCCTCAGTGACGATGTAAGTCGGTCACAAACATATCCCTGACTTATCAGAATCGCACATTAACAAACCATGTTATTAAGAAGGGAGGGGATCTCCATTAAAGGCCATGACATTCAAAGAAGACTGATTTCTGATATTATCTGGTTGGATTCCTTAGATGATTGATCATAACACTGTTTTACATTCTCTTTCCATTCTTTTTTGTATATTCATTCGTGTTTCAAATATATTTCTTTGTTTCTGCTAAGTGCTTGCTATCTTTCTTTGGTAATATATTGAAATATATTTCTTTGTTTCTTTTTTGTCAGTAAGTTTTTGCTATCTTGCTTGTGTCGTGATCTTACAATGAGGAGGTTATTATACAAATCGAAATATCCATGTAAGCGGAAAGGTGGGATGGTTGTGCGCACGTAATCCACATAATCATAACATTGGCAGATGTCCGTCTAAGTTGACAACGGTCTTGTTGGTTTTTTGTACTTAAATCTTTGGCATTGTATTTGGAGTTCCTTGAACCTTTTAGGACTCTTGCTGAGTGTGTCTGCTTAGAGTTTGCAATTGTTTGCAATTAGGAATTTTTCAATGTTTTAATATATGTGCTGCAGACGAATTTTCTTTGATTTCCCCTCGGTTTTTTTTTTTTTTTTTGCAATGGTCCTTTTTTCTATCCGGTTATCGATCAGGCTGTTTATTTCCGTAGTCTTTGTAATTTTGAATGTGTATCTAGGGCCACTGCGAAATAGCCATGTTCGATCCACTTTGGTTGGTCGTCTGTCTCTATTCAAAATTTCTGTTACCAAAACTCTAGAAATTTCCAAAACGTACCCACCCTGCTACGTCTTTCCTTACCCTTTTAGACAAAATAATTTCCTAACTCTTCACTGACGAGGGTTTGTACCTGAAACGTGTATGTCTGGTTCATGCTGCAAATTTATCTGTTTGTACTTGCGTGACAAATGGCCGTCCAAAGTCGGCACCGGTTACCCATTGGTCTCGTCGGTTTATGTGTAGTCTTTTGTGTTTGATGTTTACATGTCGTGTGTCTTTTTTCCGTCTCGTGCTGTACTCGTCTTTTGTGTTTTTGCATCGGGTGTTTTGGTGTTTTACTGTTGATGCTGCAACGGAGTCTTGTTGGAGATCTCCTCCCTTCTTTTTATTCTATTGAATTTGAAAACGTTTAACATTGTTAGAAACATTTTTTCATCCAAAATGTATACTTTGTAATATGTCTGTAATGAATGAAAAAAAAAACAGTGTTAACACACAGAAATGAATGTCACTTAGGCATTTTTCATATCTGTGTTCTCCGCTCCAGAAAGGCCAGCAGGCCGAAAAATCTTTGACGAATTTAGTGTTTCTTGTTATTCATTTCTTATAAACAATTCAATGAGGAGAGCTTTTCTTAATTTGATGAATAATTTTCACGATATCTCCAAAGAGCTTTATAAAATTTATTCAATTTTCGACTTGAATAATCGTTACTTGATTTCATTATGGGTGCGTCTAGCCAACAGGGGATGTTTACTACTCCCGAGCACCTGGTCCCACCTCTGACTTGCTAGGGGTCCGTTGGTGCTCTACTGCGAGTGATGTCAAGATTGTTGTCAGGATTTGCATATTGTGTATTCTTGTCCTAATAGTAAATTTAGAATCATATTTTAGCCTGTGAGAATGGTACTTACGGACTAAACTGTACTCAGAGATGTCCCAGATTTCATTATGGGATGTTTTGCTTAGGAGATTGCGACTGCAATGGTTATGATTGCGATCCAAAGGATGGCAGATGTTATTTTGGTACAGGTAATCATTTATATAGTATGGATAAAACTGGATTAAACATTCAAACTGGATAATTCTCATTCCCATGCCAATCATGGTTTGGAAGTTATTGGCCCCAGGATACAGGTAAAATCTCAACCTTGATGAATATTTTTTCTTCATTATATATCATTGTAACACATAAGAACTTAACCACTGTGCACGTATGTAACCTTAATTATCCGACTTGCAAATAATGCCACTCTGATAACTTGCGTTGAATACTTCTTCCATCGACGGCGGTCAACGCTCAAGTACACTGCGTTTACTTCCTTGGAGTCTGAATTTACTTCTTATCAATGATCAACTGATTTCGTTATTCATCAACGGAAGATTTCGAACGAAGCTCACATGAAAATTCTGATTGTCATTGAATGTTTTCCAGAAGTAATTGCATTGAATTTCGATTTTTAAGTAGTCTAGACTTCGTGACCGACTGGGAGAAAACACAGTGCAACTTAGCCTCGGCCTCCGACGTTGATGTCTTTTGTTTTTCTGTTGTATTAATGTTAAACGTCTTCTCTTCTCTTTCTTTTTAAACTCTCTTTTTAATCTTCTCTTTCAGAATATAACAACACAAATACTGGTCAAAGCGGAAAAGAGAGTGATAGATTGTTCCTTATTGTATTAGTCTCCGGATCCATGGTTGTTCTTGTACTTGGTATATTTGGTTGTATGATTGCTATCAAACGAAGGTATTTACAATTATTATTGCATATTGTCAGAAAATACACTAAATTATAATTCCTAGTACAGTTCTGGATCAAAGCTTTATGTAGCATAAAGTATAAAGCCTAGGAAAAAGCTGATAAACATGTGTGTTTACTATATCTTTAACTTTTCTCCCACTTGAGACTGAGAACTCTCAATTTTTCTGGGGTGCGATAAATCGAACCAACACTCTGACGTCATCGATCTCACCCTGTGACGTCATCGCTACCAAATCAACGTTATGGAAGTAAGACAACAAACAAGTGATTATAACAGACACTCTGGTCGAAGCCGTTGGAGAAAACTATCAAACACCACCATGAGGGAGGATCGATGGATTATTATCAACCCTCGTATAAAACTTTTGTTTGTCCATAACTCGTCGTCATCGTCATGGACTTGCAAAATTTGTTAACTCGGGTTGTGATATCGCCATCACACCCTCATTGTGGATTTTATCAATCGTCCCTAATTCTTGAAAGAAAGGAGGTTGTCTCCAATAAGACTCAGATGCAGTGCACATAACAAAAAACCGAAACATCCCGGCGGAAAAAACAAATTGTAGATAAGCACAAAAAAGAAATAGACACAAAAGGAACAAGGAACACCGCAAGCAAAATTCAAGCACTTTCCACTAAAAATTACAGATTAACTAAGGTGTCCAATAGGCAATCGGTGCCGAGTTCTGATGGCCAGCTGTCATGTTAGTCTTAGTTGGAGTGGTTATCCCGACTACGTGCTTCTTAACATATTTGATTTCACAGTTTCAACATATGTCCAAAATGTCCTTTATTGCTTAGTATTGAAGCTACAAGCTGATGAAAAGAATTGCTAATTAAAGCAATAAAATGTCTTTTTCCTTTACTCAGTAACATTACAAACCAGTTATCTGCAGTTTTTTGTTCATTCTTATTTGCAGGACTCCCCCTGAAACTCCAGAAGCAGAAATAGTGGGTGAGCTTCAATGAAATGCTTGCCTATCTAGGCATAAATACTATTATGAGTCGAAACTTTATTTGTCTGTTTTGATCGAATAAATAAATGAAAAGTTTTTCCTATGATTGATCATAATTAAATTCATTTAACTCTGCTTCACGCTTCGTATTTCTTAATTGTAGCACAATTTAAAACATGCGTGCTTAAAACACACCTTTTATTAATTATGACCTTATTCATAAGTAGTATCTTTTTCGTATATATGTTATGTCAAGGGAAAGCCACATATATTTTTTTCAAATAAAATTTAGTTAGTTTAACAGTAAATATCAACTGAAGTTTTGGGTGACGTATCTAAACGACTTATTTAACCATTAAGCATTTCCATAGTTACGTGTTCATGTGTCATTACAAATTGTCCATATTGAAACATTTGTTCTATATTACCAATTTTATTGTACTAGACATGTGTTTCGGATATTGGATCCTCGTCAGTTGTACTTCATGTCAAACACTTTAAATATGATTAGTTTTGAAAAAAAATGTTGTTAGTGATGAATGAAAATATATGAAAAAAATGTTCAAAATATAAATTTTTGACATTGATAACGTTTGAACTCTTTATTTCATACAGCGATTCTGGAAATTCTAGCAAGAAATCTTGAACACCCTCCAACACAAGATGGGCAGAGAAATAGAGTGTCCTTCTCCAACTCAAACTTTTATTCGGATCATGGAATAGATATCACGGAAGCATACAATTACATTGACAAGGACATATTAGATCGTATTCTAGCAGCTAACACCAGAGATCGAGGAGAGAACGGAGACCAATCAAACTTGGAATTCCCGAACAACGATTATGCAGCGTGCGCAACTCTTCCGATTGATAGAAGTCAACCCGGGAGCAGCTTACAAAGTTCAAGACAATATCATAGCACAGATAATATTGCGACGGGTGTTTATAATACATTGACCAGAAACGGACAGCCAAAAGGAGAGGCACAGAGTACATTAACTAGGAACGGACCCCCCATCGCAGAAGCGCCTATGTCATCTAGTGTTCTGACAAAAGGTATAAAGGATTGGAACAATCGAAAACCTGGAGATTATTTAAGGGTAAGAAATTGGCTTGAGGCACAAAAAGATAAGACCAAAAATGAGGATATCTATAAAGCAGGGAAAAGAAGAAAATCAAAGGCTCTTAATTATGTCCGCCGTGGCATTAACAGCATATTCCGGAGTTCAAGGTCAAGTTTTGATCTCAAAAACGTACAAGATGTAGACCAGACAGACCATAACAGGTATAGCCTTGTTTCTCCTATTGGCCTAAAAAGTCAAGTTCAACTAGAGTTAAAAAATACACAGAACGGCGAAGGAGCAGGGTCCCTCCCACTTCCACCTGACGAGTGGTGCAACGAAACAAACTTTTGCATATCGGATAAAGAATATTCACAGGAGACACCTGCCAATCTCAATGATGAGGAAACAAATAGATGTAGTCCTTTTCCTGAAACATCTTGTGTTAAAGAGAATAATGAATCAAAGAAGGAACAGAAACGTATAGTTGCAAGTGGAAAATGTCATATAACAAAAGGCGCTTCTTACTCCTGAAGAAAAATGGCGATTTTAACATAACATAACACGTCTTTATATGGAATTGAATACATCAAATTTACCGGCCATGTTCACATTTATACGAGTACAATTTCATTATCTTGTTGCAAATGTGAGATACAAACATTTTGGTTTCAATTAATTATAAAGAATTCATTGTATTCTTGCAATTGGCATAATTCTTATATATTCTATCACAAAAGTATCTCAAGTTTGCAATACCGTATATCGGGTAATTTTCTCGTCGTCGGGTGAATTTCTTGAAAATGATTCTAAAAAAGTTTCTCTTTTTTTCGCTGAATCTAATAATCGCTTATCTATTAACACTATCAAAGTGTAAGATCTGTGCCTTTTTCGCTATGTCCATTTTACGCGATTTGATGATGCTCGCGAACTTAGCGATAATTAGATACACGCGAAAAATCCTGATATACGGTATCAAATTGAGGTAATCAAGGTGTTTTTGTAGTTCTTGTATTAGTTGTAACAATTCATGCCTATTTCCATCATGAATATCCGCTATCTGTGTTTTATGAATTCCTCTTCGTTGAACAGGTAAAATTTTATCATAGTCCAGTTTCCCAATGATGATTGTTATTCGTGTACGAGGGTTGTCCGGAGAGTTCGAGGACAAGGTCCGGTCTCACTTCAGTATAACGAAAATATCAAACTCAGACATAATACGTTTAATCGATGCAAAAAGAAGACTTTTCATCAAAAATGATATTCATTTTATATGAGGAAGCAATTATATAGGGACAAGAATTGAGGGAGGTATCGCCGCACGGAACAACCGTGACGATACAATACCGTAAACTGCGTATTTGTTAAAAGATAATGGTTCTATATCTGACACATTCCGCGAGACCATTGGCTAAAACTTACTTATTTCAAAAGCTTCGGTTATATCCGTTATATGTTTAAGATCTGCACAATTTGTAGTCAGATTTTCGTGTTCCAAAAGTAAGTCATACACATATCAAGCATATTTATTGTCTTTATAGGTGTCTTTCTGAAGTCATAATGAGGTTGTCTCTTTGTGCGTCGCTCCGTCCGTACGCTTGCCGTCATGTTTTTCAATGAATGATTGGACATGCAGTCTTTACATTTTCTTTGGTTCTCCGTACTTATAGAATACATCGAGACCAATACTGCAAACAATGACATCGGGTATCAAAGGAACCTAATTATATATCAATATTCTATCTGGACATCTTATGTTTGATTCTTAAGAACCAAACATCAGTACTATGAGTAGCATTTATTTTCGAAAAATGACGGTGTTCCGTGGACCCCACCTTTATATTCAAAGTTAGTATATTATTATGTTTTATGTACCAATCGAGTTGTTAATCTGGCTTATTAATAGTAAAATGGTAAATAAGTTATTTGATACCAGTTTCAGTAGCAGTTTTGCATCCAATCTTAAAAAGACGGATCAGTCCGCGAACTTAATGATGTAAACAACGTAGATTTTGTCTACCATAGCCACTCATACTTATTAGGTCTTCCGACTTTCGTCGGAAGACCTATTGTTTTCGTAACCGTGGAAAATTGGATCAGCGATTTCGCAAGAACCCAGTAAGCTAGGTTAATGAAAGTTCTCCAACGTTACGTTTGGAGTAAAAGCTAGATTGGTCTTTTTTATTTTTGGTCTCTGTTATTTTTTTTATCATGTTTTTTAGTAGATTCAAATATTTGACGGGAGCGTCGAATTACTCAAAAGGACCGAAAATTTCATGTTTTGCTATTTGTAAGCTTAAATATCTCGTATTTTGCTATCTACAATTTCCATTCTTTTTGAAAGTCGACAGCCATGCAAGATATGAAATGCTAGATGCACACTGTAACGATTTATTACGATGACGTCCTTCACCGTCCTTCATATTTCCAAATTCAGAAGTTCATAGGAGAAAGACACTTTTTTGCTTATAATAGTAAACAAAAATTAAGCTTATGAAGTTTCCTAAAAATTTCAATATTATTATTTTTTATCCATATATCTGTCTTATTTAGTTTTTCTGATTTTTCATATCTCTTACTGTAGAAAAGATATGAGCATCGAAATTTTGAGTTGGGTATTTCGATACACCTTCACGCCAACAGATCGGGCGCACACTAAAATTGGTAGTCCGAGTCCGACTCGAGAAAAGCAGTGTTGAGATTTTCAAATTCCGATTTCACGGCAATGATGAATATGCATTTCATAAATACATTTCGATATACACAATTTGATTTTAAAACAGTTGATTAATTTAGAAGAGATCAGCTACAAACCAGAATTTACACACAAAAAGTGGTAGTTTGATTCTGATTTCTAACCTACAAACCTGTTTCTAAACTTCAATAACTATATTTTGAACATCAAGTTTAATTTCTAATTCTAGCAAACGTTCGAACATAATTTTCGGTTGGTTTATTTACAAATTGATGAACAATTTCTCCATCATTCTTCCCTCCCCTCGTTTTTCGAAAACAGTTCTGTTTATATTGAACGATGTCGCCATGATGGAAATTCAAAATAAACTTTGAAAAAAGGGAAGGGGGGTCCAAATTTGAACCTGCACAGCGAGAACCTCATGGTATTTATATATATATATTGAACGTAACTTGTTATTACCATTTCTCTTCTCAAGAAAATTGGTTCTACAGCTACGAGCTCGCCTTTTTTTATGGGGGAAGGGGGCAGGAAGAATTTGCAAAAAAAAAATCCCGGCTCTGAAAAATGCTGAAAAAAATATTCCGGCCCAAAGGGCCGGCAATTTTTTTTCCCGGACCATGCAAAAGTAAGGATACATTGCATGATATGGAAATTTTTGCTGGCCCTTTGTGCCAGACAATTTAAAGTCAAAAAATTAATTAATATAAATACAAACTGTTCACATAGCTGTATCTACCAGAGACCTAATACGCATAGGCACAAAAATCTAGAAATTGTTCTATTTAAACATCATACAATCTGTCTGAAATTCGCTAATTGCAAAGAGACATCTGAAGGAACGGTTATTAACTCATACTCTGTAACAGCGGGGAGTTTAACTTACACAGACATTCACAACATTTGACAATTTATTTAAATCCGGCCCGAAGAACCGGCGAAAATTTTTCTCCGACTCTGGTAATGGCTGAAAAAAATGGCCTGCTCAGAAAATTGCTGAAAAAAATTTTACCGGCTGGCAATAGAATTCCTGCCCCCCCCCCCCCAAAAAAAAAATCAAATGGTTGCTCACCAACAATTATCGGTTTGAAAATTTAATGTTACTGCTATTTGAAAACTTAAATATATAATATAAATACATGTAATGTGACGTCCTTCATATTTCCAAACCAAAAATTATATAGGAGGGAGACACTCTTGTTGCAACCGCAACAAGAAACCTTTCTAGTCAGATATCTTATTGAATTGAATTCTTGCTCCTTATTTTTATTACTACATTTAGATCTTTGTACCTTTCAATCATCTTCATCATGTGCAATATAAAACAAAAAACGCTTTTGTATTTCGTATTCTTTTGGTGTTCAAGAGGATCGGCACTGATAAATATAAATAAAAGAAGGGAAACGTCCTCACTTTGAACCAAAACGCAAATATTTCAAATACTGTTGACTAGACATGAATTTTGCTGATCTGTGTTAACTAAAGCAAACTCGATTTAGAGAAGCAAATAATTAAATGTAAAATTTCAAGTATCTGTATTTCCAGAAGCAAAAATGTAAAAATGTTACATATATTTTTTATGAGGATGATAAAAAAGAGTCAGTTTGCTTTGCATCAATCACAGGCCATCTTCTCGAGACAAGTGTACGTAATACATAACTCCCCTTGTCGAATGTCATACACAAAACTGCGTCTCCGGTGAGTGTCGTAACGGAGAATATATACGACAAGATCAGAGTCAATATTATATTATACTTTCATATAGAAGCGATGTTGGGAGTAAAATCATTCAAACACATTAACAGGCACTTAAATTGCTAGTCATGTTAAACGTCTTCAAATTAAATAGCATCATTTAAGAACAGATAGATTGGCAGCATGGACCAGACATGCACGTTTCGGGTACTTAACCCTCGTCAGTGATCGTAATTTATACGAACTTTTGGCCTGATATGTCTCCACTACGACACTCACCAAAACGCAGGTTTTGGTATAACATCAGACAAGGGGGAGTAAGGTATCACGTACACTTGTCTCGAGAAGATGTCACAGGCCAATTTCATTCAATGATTCAGCGAAGGAAAAGTTGAATGACTAAAATAGACCAATTTACATTACTGGACTCAAAAGCGGAACTCAGTTACATTATAGCAGCAAACAACAACCTCAGTCCCTGAGGGCATATGTTGCCAACACATGTAACCTATATCTCATCCGTCTAATTGGATTACTATGAAAATGGAGGGGATCTCCAACCAGATCTGGTTGCAGTACCAACAACAAAACACCCGATGCGAAAGCACAGAACAGACGAGTACAGTAAAAGACTAAAATAACACATACAACATAGAAACATTAAAGACAAAAGACTACACATAAACCAACGAGACAAAAAGGCAACCGGTGCCGACTTAGGACGGTCATCTGCTACGTACGCAAATAGCAAATGATGTGATTTTCCCGGATTAGGTGCGCACAACCCCAACTGTTCCGATTACCCAAAGGTCTATAAGAACGCACAATTGCGGTGTAAAACAGTCTCCTCACTGTTAGATAACAACACACAAGCAAGACCGCAAAACGCACGGGCCCAAGCAACACAGATGAATATGTAAATTGATATAAAAATAGGGCGTACGTAATGCAATCCGTGCTCTGCCGGCTGTAATGAGCTCATGTATAATATGTATTATCACCCGAAGAGTCCGATTGACATTCAGAGAGGACAGGTGGTCGGGGCCCTGTCTTCTCTAACGAGATTTGGATAGTGCCCGTCATGGATTCCCGTTGTCACAGTCAGTCAGAGTGCAAGTCTTGCGAATGCGCTGGTTCAAGACTGCAGTTTGGTCAAGTACCAAACCTAGTACCCGTCTGGTGACATTAGGATCATATCCACGGTATAAAAGGCGTTTGATGATTCGGGACGCATTTTCATTGGTTATGCCTTCTACCTTTGATCTGTCCTATTTTGTATATCATATTAAAGTAAATATATATTACGTTTCATTGCTTCCTTTCTTGGACATTTTGGTCTTTGTAGGATAAAATGTTAAAACGAGACAAGAATACTTTTATTTGTTGTCATAATCTCCGTCTGTTTGTACCCGTTCTCTCATCGCATGTGCATCTCTGTTCCCTTTCTCTCATCTCTGTTCCCTTTCTATCATCTCTGTTCAATTTCTATCATCGCTGTTCCCTGTCTCTCCTCCCTGTTTCCATTCTCTCATCTCTGTTCCCTTGTTCTCATCTCATGAACATGTATGTGTTTCACTATAACTATAACGTCATAATATAGGGTATCGTCCTTATCTTACTGGATATAAATCTAGAGCTCATCGGAAGGTATTTCAGTAAACTCTCTACGTTCATGAAAAATTAAACCAAGACATGAAGTAGGCGTTTTTGTAAATTTGTAAGGGTCACTTTTCAAATTATCTTTTCTTTTTTGCGGAAGAAGGTGTTAATTTTCTCTTTCTCTGTTGTTGATTTCATTTGATGGCCTGTTACTTGTGTCACACTTATGCCCTTTGCCGTGTGGAGCTCGTAAAAATGTTCCCCATGAGGGGTTTGACAGTAAGTGTTTTGAATATTTTTCCCTGACATGGTCGCCATAGCACTTTCTTAATAGACATTAACCTCAGACAGTGCTGTGCATGTATTTTATATATTGTTTTCATTTTCGCGCATGAACATCGACGGCGGGTGCGGCTAGTCCAACAGGGGATGCTTACTCCTCCCGGGCACCTGGTCCCACCTCTAGCTTGCTAGGGGTCCGTCGATGCTCAATTTGGTGCTCTATTGTGAGTGCTGTTGAGATTATCGTCAGGATCTGCTTTAACTCTTTTGAGCTTCGTCAATTGCAGTTTCCTACCGGCATAGCCGTTTGATCTCGGTCTGCCTTTCACAGTCCGTTCATCCGTCCATTGGTTAATCAATACATCCCTTATTCATTCTGTCCTTAAATATTGCTGACCTTTTTTGAAACGGATAAGAACATCAGATTAAAGTTAATACCTACCTTGATCTAACAATTTTTTATTTTCATAAATTTATCTGTTCTTAAATGATGCGGCTATTGGAATTGAAGACGTTTAACATTGGTAACACTTGGTGAGTGTCACTGCAGGTGGACCAGGAGTCCCCGAGGGCACATGTAGCCAAGTCCAATCAACTTTGGTTAATCGTTTCGTCAACGCATTAAAAATTCTTTAAACAAAATGTCTTGGAATTTCTAAAACGTGGGTACTGTAGCATCATATCCCACCCATCCTGCTACGTCTTTCGGAACATTTTTAAACATAATAACTTTCATACTCTTTGGCTGTGTAACATTGTTTAAGTACCCGATACGTACATTTCTGGTCCATGTTGCAAATTTATCTGTTCTTAGATGATGCTATTGAATTTGAAGTTTAAGATATGTTACAGAGCACGCTCAACTTTGGTAATGGTTGATCTAGTGTCCGTTTATGACACTTGCTTATCTCTAAATTATATTGTCCATTGTTTTTTCTGAAATCATTGCAATGTAGTTTTGATACATATTGTTCCTTAATCTACTTCTCAATAGTCAGTATAGCACTTGACTTTAAGTACCTTTTGACTCGCGTTCAAACATTAAAATGGAAAATTTCCTTCTTCTAAGTAAGTGTACTTGAACTTGATACTTGATATTTACAATTGAATATTTACATTTCCTCTTTGTTATTTCCAATGGTGTAAATAATTGAACTTTTAAACTTCGTATTTTGAGCATTTTTTTAATAATATAGTTGACAATACATACGTACTATCACTCACTCGACAGTCTTACACGTATCAGTCACTAGAACATCGACTAAGTGACAGTATTATTTCTTATTTCAAATGAAAGACTAAGTTTAGTTTCTATAAAAATTAAGATATATATATCTGAAACTATGTAAAAATATTTCCATTTCAATAATTCCAAAACGCAATCAAGAGCCTTACAAATTCTGAGGAACATATAAAACATAACCTTTTTCTCCCGAAAAGAAAAATTTGGCGAATAGACGAAGACAATGTTAAACGTCTTTAATTTCAATAGCATCATTTAAACCTGATAAATTTACAGCATGACCAGACATGCACGTTTCGGGTGATCCTTAGTCTAAACAATGTAATATTGTCAAAAAGTATGAAAATATGTCCAGAAATGTACCAAAAGACGTAGCAGAATGGGTGGGATATGATGCTAAAGGACCCACGTTTTAAAATTTCAAGAAATTTTGTAACAGAAAATTTTCAAATGCGTTGAAGAGACAGACGATCAACCGAAGTTGATCGAACTTGGCTACATGTGCCCTCGGGGACTCTTGGTCCACCAGCAGTGACACTCACCAAGTAGTTCAAATGTTAAACGTCTTTAATTTCAATAGCATCATTTAAACCTGATAAATTTACAGCATGGACAAGACATGCACGTTTCGGGTACTAATGTCACATCAGCAAGGAAACACGAAAGACAGCTTTATCTAATGAACAATCTCCTTAACCCAGGACAAGGACAGACTACATTGTAGGCGGCACTGTTAAATCGCGCCGTGCAAATTTGAAAAATAAGCATATTCAAATATCATATGAATCATATTTAATGCAACTATTGTATCCAAGAAGGGAGGGGATCTCCAACCAGACCCTGTTGCAGCATTAACACCAAAACACCCGATGCGAAAACACAAATACGCGCACAATAAGAGACGATAAAGAGACATACGAAATATGAACATCAAACTCTAAAGACTACACATAAACCAACGGGACCAATTGGTAATAGGTGCCGACTTTGGACGGCCATTTGCCACGCAAGTAGCAAACGCTGTGGTTATCCTGGGTTACGTACGCACAACCCTCTCACTTCTTCGATTACCCAGAGGTCTCAAAGAGCGTACAGTTATGGTGTAAAACAACCTCCCCACTATTAGATGACTACACACAAACAAGACCATAAAACGCAGGGGCCCAAGAACAACAGACGAATAAGTAAATGGATATAAAATGACGGCGTACATGTACGTAATACAGTCCGTGCTCTGCCGGCTGTAGCGAGCTCATGTATGTCATCACCCGAGCAAATAATCTAATCAACTTAAGCATCCTGATTATTTAAATATTTTAAAACTAAAATAGATCAAATGAATTTGTCTGTGTTTGAGGGAAACTTTGGTTTGAAGTGCCGCTTAGGAGGATGTTCTATATGAGGTGTATGAGGTGCGTGTCTGGTGTGTTGGGGTTTGTTTGGAGTGTTGGTCGAGAAAGTTAATTGTTGTAGCCTTTCGGCGTTTTTATCTCTATCTCGTCATGATCAATACATGAATTTCGCTCTGTTGCTTCAATGTTTTTGTCCGTATTTTTTTTTTTTTTTAGTTTTGAAACATTGAGATTAAATTGCCCTTGTTTATGTGGTTGTGAGTTCACATTTTATTCTCATCTATTTAATTGTCATATGACACAATTTTTGACAAAAAAATGGTAGGTTGTCGAAATAAACTTTGCATAGAAATGTTAACCAAATTAATACTGTAGTTTAAACTACCTGTAGGAAATGCGCGAGAGTCTGAATTTAGAAATACTCAATTATAATTTAAGACGTTTATACATACAGCAATCAATTGACAATGTTTAACGTCTTCAAATTCATTAGCATCATTTTAGAGCAGATAAATTTACAGCATGGACCAGACATGCACGTTTCGGGTATTTAACCGTCTTCAGTGATCCTCAATCTAAACAATGAATTATGAAATATAAATGTCAGCAGGTCAATTTCAGAAAGCTTTGTCCTGGGGAACAATAGATTCACTAGATAAATGTATCAGTCATATAGTCTTTATGAGAGTCGATGGGCGGTTCCACAAAGGAAAGATGAATCATTTAATTTCCATTGTTATTATTAAGAAACGACGATTCTAATTGGCCGAGAAATTTTGTTGATACCTGCATCAACATAAAACGGAAGTACGCGCTTAGCAACGTCATAAGCAACGTCGTTAGCAACACGATTTCAAAGCTGCAAATAAACGTTGAAAATCTACGAAATGAAATGATAAGTAATCATTGTAATCTTATGCATCTTGCGCTACGCGCACGATGCAGTTTTCCCTCAATTTTTGGTGTTGATACCTCAATCAACCAAAAAATATTACAATTATTCCTTAAATACCAATGCTGAACATATATGTTAAAAAAAGCATTTCAAACAGCATTTCCATTTCATCCATACTGTTTTAGGAGCCGGTTTTTTTTTTACTTATTTCACACTGGAATCAGGAGAGCGAAATCTACCTCTAGTGCTAACACGCATTTCATGTACTATAAACGCACTAATTGTGTGTAGTCCCCGAGGGCACATGTAGCCAAGTTCGATCAATTTCGGTTGATCGTTTCTTCAACGCAATCTCAATTTCTGTTATCAAAATTTCTTGAAATTTCTAAAAAGTGGGTCCTGTAGCATCATATCCCACCAATCCTGCTACGTCTTTCGGTACCCTTTTTCGACATAGTAACTTTCATACTTTTTGGCATATTACATGGTTTAGATTTAGGATTTAGGATCACTGATGAGGGTTAAGTACCCGAAACGTGCATGTCTGGTCCACGTTGCCAATTTATTTGTTCTTAAATGATGCTATTTAATTTGAAGACGTTTACATTGCATACCTTTAACAAAACACAAATTAAGACACTTATTGTATTAATATAGGTCTTGATATAAGGTGCTGCACTTGATGTCGATTTTCACAAAACGGATTTTTTTTTTCTGATTGAGCACTCTGGTTCTCACTTGCTGGTTGCTCGAATGAAGATAACGTGTCAACATGCACAATACAAATTACAATAATTTTACGTATAAACTGCAGCTTCTTTCATGTATACCGTCAAAATCTTCATTTAACTTCTTTTTGAAACACGAATCCTGTACTTGTGAAAACACCGTGTAATTAGGTGCTCGCAAAATTAAATCTGCATTTCAGTGACGACACCTATATGTGAATATTATTCATTCCCACCATAACAGTTGATTCTCTTCTTAACAAAAGTAAAGAGGTGATCTCCCACAACACTCGGTTGCAGAACCCAAAGCAAAATTATAAAACACCCGCTGTAAAAACTCTTGGCAGACATTCACAGATGTTAAACGTCTTCAAATTCAATAGCGTCATTTAAGAACAGGTAAATTAACAGCATGGACAAGACATGCACGCTTCGGATATTTAACCCTCGTCAGTGATCCTCAATCTAAACAATGTAATATGGCCAAATAGTTAGAAAATTGTTTATGATCAAAACATGTACCGAAAGACGTAGAAAGAGACACAAATAGACAAGGAACACCAACTCACAACATAGAGACATGAAACACACCACATAAACCAACAAGACCAATGAGCAACAGGTGCCGACTTAGGACGGCCTTCTGTCACGCTAGTAGCAGAAGGTTTGCTTATCCAGATTACGTGCACACAACCCTCCTACTTTTCCGATTATCCGAGGCCTCGAAAAACGCACAATGGTGTTGTAAAAAAGAACACATAAACACAATACATCAGCGTAAAGGCAGTTTGCAAAATTGTCATTTTGACGTTATATTCTATCTCACCATCTTGAAAAGATGTCATGTGTGCTGCTGTGACATCACAGTAAAAATAAGGCCAAATTCTGCCATGTCTGGTGTCTAGTTATACCTCGTCTTCCACCGCAACGTCATAGGTTCCTTCCACTACTTTCCACTCTCAATATGACCTTGCCTTCACCCCTTAGGTCCCATGTATTTTTCAAATTAATTAAAAAGGAAATTACATACATTCAGATTGAAGATAGGGATAAAGTTAGAATAACTGTTCTAAATTATGGCGCCAAAAATTAAAAGTAATCGCATTTGTTGTTTTCCGACGTCATTAAACTACAATGACGTGACGTCATAATAGGGCCGCCGACAGAAATCTTGTCGAAACTGGGGACCCCTGAATCCAAGGGTACTTTGCGATGAAGCGTCTGGCGGAATGCGATGAAACCCTTGGTGCACCAAGATGGTTATACCTGACGGAATAGCTGGAAAACCAGTTTGGCATTATTACGTTGATACTTACACATTAGATAATCGGTGTCAACCCGAGTTCATCTTGAAATGAACGTCAGCTTCGTTTCCCTTTATGGCGATATGGAAGGCAAACACAGCGGAAAATTTGCATTCTTGCCTTCTTTGACGTAACAATTACAATAATGACTAAACATAAAAAAAGATATTTCATGTACAATGAAGTGATATAAACCATGTGGGTGGTGATTACTGAAATAAAATAAGCTATCAAATCAAAGCATCCATCATTCTTTGTCCTTATTCAGCTGAAATATTATCTGACTTACCATTGTGTGACCATAGTTATTAGCATCATCACAGGTCTGCAGTATGTCATGATAATCGTGACGATGTAGCAAATATAATTATTGTACGTATTTCACAGTTAGCATACGTCGTCAAAAAGCAATGTAGCGTCAATAACTGGCCTGTAATGTGCTGATTATATTATTGAGTGTAATTGCCTTTTCACCACACGTGACTGAGCGAAGCAGATAAATGTGGAAGAAGTGCAGAATAAGTTTAACCAATTTACTCATGGAATCATTAACCTGAGGGATACACACATGGTGACTGCTTTGAATTGCTAATTTTCGTATTCTGAGCTGTACGAAAATATACTCTTTGACTGATAGAAGTGTAGACGGTTTTCCTGAGTACCATGATTTAAAACTTCCTAATTTTCGCACAACATTGGCTTAAAGTAGCCTCTGGAGTGATGACCTTCCCGTATTGTAATTGCGATCGTATATTTCGTTCATCGATTCAACATGGCTTAAATTTCTTAGAATGCACGGAGTAAACTAGAATTAGCCTTTCATATGTCCGTAAGGCATACCTGTATTGTATAGATAATTTCTAAGTTTGCGCGCGTTACAAGAGCAACATATATAAGGATCAGACTTAAGCTTGGATGAGCCATACGGCTTACCTCAGCAGCATGTCTACTGGTGACCAATATATAATTAACGTCAGCGGTCGGAAGTTTGAAATTTCATCAAACACCTACAGGAAGATGGAAAATTATCTGAAGAAAGATAGTGTCGGTTTCGAACCAGGCAAAACTGAAATTTTCATAGAAAGGACAGCGTCGTGTGTAGAATCCATCATTTCTTATTATCAGGGGCGAAAGCTCCACATGCCCATGGGCGTATGTCCAGCGGAATTCCGAGAGGAGTTAGAATTTTGGGAAATTCCTATAAACAATTTATCCCGGTGCTGCCTCACGCGGTTCATGTCGTTTTCGGATGATCAGAACCATATAGATAAAATGGAATCGGATGAAAACGGGCATGAGAGAGAAACTCTGGATCTTAACCAGAGGGTTAAAGGTCAAGGTTGGGTCAGGTTTCAGGCGAGGGTGTGGCAAGTATTACAGGAGCCGTCATCGTCTATTATGGCCAAGGTATGATCATTTGGAAGGTAACATTCTGTTATATGCATTTAGGTTATGTTTTTTTTTACACTCATTTATTTCATTTTCCCGCAATAACATAATCAGAGTCTATAAATAATTGTCTTTTATATAGATATTTTATCAATCCCCTCTCTCTCTTTTCGTTATACAGTTGTATATTGGACTTCAAAGAAAAACATAGCATATATTTTGGACTTTTGATTTAGATTGGTCTGACAAAAAATATATTTTCCTGTTTAACATGAATGTTCAGATATAAATATGATTTTCCAGAGATTCAAGTTCCTATGAATCTACTGCATATCAGATCTTCCTTGACCTTGTATTTGCACATTGTTTTGTTGTTTTATTTACATATTTATTTTTTTTAATTTTTATCTAATTTTTGGGTTTTTTTTTTTGTTTTTTTTTGTTTTTTTTTTTTGTTTTTTTTTTGTTTTTTTTTTTTTTTTTTGTTTGGGGTTTTTTTTATTGCTCAGCTGCATGAATTATATGTCATTTTAGTAAACAGAATGTTTGAATACATTTTGTATATGTGAAAAGGTATGTTGGAGTGAGTATGTGCTTTAAGCCTTCCTATAGAATGTTGCTGGGGATATACGTCATTCAATGTGTTACACATGGTCTAAACATTCGACAACACACATTTCTATGTTTATTTCAGACCTATTGATTTGCTTGTTTATACTGAGTTTTTTTTTTTTCTCTCTCTCTTTCTCGATTCCAGGAATAATTGAATTAAATACCACTTAAAGCGAAAAGTACTCGTATTTCGAAATTTGCATGTCTGAAAACCCGGCCACGTAGTAAACATATTATCACTTTTCCCGGACAACTGTTTTAGAGTGTTAAAGTTTTAATAATAAAATTCCGTGTTTAGATTGTCGACTAAACCATCTTAACCTTGAAAATATGGTGTAAACTTAAGAGGTTTATGTTGTGATGTGAATGGCTTTATACAACGATCTACATAATGATAAGATTTAAATGCAGCATTCGGTAGTATGATGGATTGCAGAGTAACTTGACCTGCGTAGAAAAGATGTCAATAATGTAAATACCAGACCGAATTTAAAGATTGAATTTCTCGCGCAAACTGAAAATAGTGGAAACACAATTCGTGTCATATTCCACATATTTGTATAACTTCAAATTTTAGGGATAATCAAAAGCTTGAATTTCAAACTGAAAGGAACAAATTGAAAGCACCCAGAATATACTTTTTATACAGATGTCAGTATTTTCTCATAACGTGGCATGGAATCTATTCTATTCACGTCGATTTTTCAAATAAAGAAAATAAAGGAAAAGTTAAAGAAAGGAAAAATATAAATCGAATATGAACATGATGAACATGACATATGTCATGTATTTTGTGTGTCGCAAATAATATAAAAATGTAAAATAATGAACAGATTTAATATGTTTTAAATTCCCTGAAAGTTCGGAAATTTAGTTTTCATTCAGATTTGTTAGTAAGAAACCACGCCTTTGGTCTATTAAGTAACAACGCATAAATGAAACCCATTTTTTAATCAAATTGTAACTTAAGTCTATTTACAATTATCGACTCTTTTTGTTTTAATTCTAGGTACTGAGCCTCATTCCATTGATGTGTTGCTAGAAGATCTAAAATATTCAGAATGCTGTAATCTGTTAACGTTTTCGCGTAATATTGCAGATTTGGGATATTTCAAAAATAGTTCATAAAAATTCTGTTTATTCTTAAAGACGAGAAAGCAACATCATGGGAGAAATTGGAAAGTATGCATCCAAATATCAAATTTTGTTGTTGTACGTTGTTGAGTGACATTAAAATGAAAATGAATTAACATCGTCTACTTCTGAAGCGATGGAGAATCTATATCAATGATGCCCTAATTAATTGCGAAGTATTTCACCTTTATTGAATATCAGACATTTTATCGCTTTTAGAAAATGTTCAATAACTAATGGAAATTCAGCAAATTTTGACGGCCGTTCATTTGAAATTCAAACGTTTTAATAGATATAGGTAGGGAAATCGATGTCTCTATATTAACAGCGTTAGTGGTTGAACTTGATTTCACCTTCAAGTCATTTATTATTAATAAGGTTGCGAAGTCTTGTGGCACGAAAATTTTTATTACATAAGATTAAAATCTTTCATCCCATGCAATTTGTATAATGTAAAACAGGTTACAGAGGTAGGATTTAGTGGGAAGATCAAAATGTGCACGCAATATATAGGATTAAAACAATATCATGATTCTTCATTTCCCTTGAGGTCGTATTCTTCTAATCTTGTCAGTACTAATATGGTGAGAAATCCAAAATCCACGCTGTCGCACTCGGTTCATGTAATAAGTTGAACGTCAACCTTATCAAATCATTTGCATAAGCTTCAAGCTGCACAATTTGTACTTTTTGGATTGTGGCCGTATGTTTACATATTTTTTTTAATTTTTTATTTTTTTGGGGGGGGGGGGGGAGGAGGGTGCCTACCCATGAGAATGGAAGATCAAGAAGCTTTAATCTCCTTATAAGGTGACTGATAATGTCTCTGATTTATATAAACTTGACGTTACTTCCCATTGAGGACAGTATCTACATCTGGCGTTTACAAACTTAAATGCGTCGTTCATCTGTATTTTCTGTTTACAGGTATATTCATACGCCAGTTCTATAGTAATAGCCATGTCCATACTGTCCCTGATTTGTGGCACGCACCCATTTTTCCGCCGGGATCTAAACGAAGAAGAATGGCGGGATTTCTTTGAAGACGATTTTCATTTGTATGAAGGACATTTTGACAGTTCAAAGCGAGATAACTCTACCTTACCAAAATTGCCTTCGAACGCTCGAGCTCATGTTGATCTTATTGCATACACCGAGTTAATCACGGTGGCGTTCTTTTCTATTGAGATATTTGTTCGATTCGTATTTTGTCCTTATAAAACATACTTTTTCAAATCAATGTTAAATTGGATCGATATATTTTCAATAACTGTCATGTATTCAAAATATATCGTTGAGGCCCTTGACCCAAAAGAAAAATACCAAGCATCGATTTTTGACATTGTACACTGTCTACAAATAGTGCGCGTGTTTCGCTTATTTCGCTTGGTAAAAAACAACGTTGGATTTCGTGTCCTGCTTCATGCTTTCAAATCCAGTTTACAAGAACTACTATTGATGTCTATGTTACTGTTTGTATCCATGCTTTTCTTTTCATCATTCGCGTTTTTCTCCGGCGATGAAGTCTTTGCAAGCATTCCGGATTCCTTTTGGTGGTCCATTGTTACCATGACTACGGTGGGTTACGGAGATGTGGTTCCCAGACAAGCTCTCTCAAAGATAGTGGGAGCCATGTGTGCGATAACCGGTGTGTTAATACTAGCCGTGGTGATTCCGGTGTTTGTTAATAATTTCCTCTTGTTCTATTCCTACTCTAAAATCTGGAAGTACCACGAGGCAAACTGCAGCTTTGGACGATCAAACAGCAATGACAATAAAAACAGCGGATCAGTAGCATTTGTTAAGGTTGCGCCAATTAATGCATCGAAATCATTCTTTTCCGAAAGCGATGGGCAGATAAAAAACCCATAACATTTTTGTGATGATACATCCAGAATATTCAACAATCATAATCTATGATTTATTCCTTTCTTTTTTAGCTTATTGTTCATTTATTTTCCAAGAAACTCTGATTATCAATATTTGTTTGATGTCCTGGACACACGATTCCCTGTGATCCATGGTGTTTTAATGCTTGAAAGTTTTATAGCACTAGATCGTCTACGCTACGTTTTTCATGTACATTGTTGTCAGAATGAAACAAAGCAGGTCTTGTGAACAGAATCGATTTTATTCTATCAAGAATATTTAGTTTTTGTGTTATTCCCTTACTCTATGTTATATGTTAAATAAACTTGTGTCATTAAAATCTACTGTTTGGCATTTGCGCTGGGTATTGCATACAATCAGAAGACTCTTACTCCTCCCGGGTACCGAGTCCTACCTCCATTCGGAAGTCCGCAATTGCCATGCTCCCCCCCCCCTCCCTCCCCCCCCCCATGGATCATTGACTCTTGATCTACGATAGGTACTTTAGTAATATACTTACTGTTAATAATAAAACATATACATGTAATATATATTTACTGAAAGTACTGAAACATATACATGTAATATTTTCAAGAGCAGAGTATCAGTTTAATTAACTACGTTATAGAAAACATATTCGTAATAATTGCATCCAGATCACGAATGGCAAATTTTATCTGCATCGTTTCAGAATACTTTGGTGTATTATTATCTAATGAAAGATATTGATACTGCGTTAGGGTGCAAGTAAACCTCAAGTATATATAAGGTTTTTAACGGATAAAAATGTCAGAAACTATCAAAGGTACCATTTCCTTTTCCCCATTTGGTTTATTTTTAATGTCATAATTTTTGTTATCCATTATCCGCAGAGATAAAAGCTTTGATTGAATTAGTATCATTATTATTAAAAATAATGTTTTTCCTTGAATCTTCGATATCAATATACACCCCTGCATAATTTTTCATGACAAATTGATTACACCGATGGGTATTTATTTGTTCTACAAAGGAAAACATATCACATAATAACTACTAATTATTTGATAATTAAGATAACGAGAACATTTGACTCCTAAATTCATATTCATTTTATTTTCTTTCTTTGCTAACGCTTTTAACGTTTCGCTGATGTGGTTTTTTTTTTGCATTTAAAAACGAACGACTGTAGGCCAAACAACCTAATCACTGTTAGATGACCACACAGACAAGAAGCAAAACTAAGGGGCACAAGCAACATAAATGAATATGTAAATGGATAAAGAAAAGGGGATGTACGTGCTCTGCTGGCTGTATCGAGCTCTTGTTTTTAATCACCCGAGGAGTTCGACTGACATCTCTTCAACATATTCGTAAATTTCTGTTATCCAAATTTCTCGAAATTTCTGAAACGGGGTCCTGTAGCATTATATCCCACCCATCCTGCTACGTATTTCGTTACATTTTATACATAACTTTCACACCTATTTGGTCATATTACATTGATTAGAATGAGGATCACTGACGAGGGTTAAGTACCCGAAACGTGCATGTTTGGTTAATGCTGCAAATTAATCTGTTTTTAAATGATGCTATTTAATTTGAAGAGTTTAACATTCAGAGAGGACGTGTACAACTGCAGCCTTGATATATAAAACAGCGGTGACAATACGAACAGCGGATCATTTGTTAAGGTCGCGCCAGTGCATCGAAATCATTCTATTCTGAAAGCGATGGACAGATAAAAAAACCAGTTACATGTTAGTGATACCCGCTGAAATACATGCAGAATATTCAACGATCATATACTATGATTCATTCGTTCTTTGTTAGCTTATTGTTCATTAATTTGCCAAGTGACTCTGATTATCAATATTTGTTTGGTGTCCTGGACATACGATTCCCTGTGATCCATGATGTTTTAATGCTTGAAAGATCGTCTGCTTTTAGCATGCGCAGCTTACTTATCTTATGTAAAATGTAGTCAGAATGAAACAAAGCAGAATGGATAATGGATAATCATTCATCACCGAGAATCATCATCGTCTCATTCCTTTACCATTCTTTACTCTATACTATATGACAAATATGGATAATATCTTTAATAAATATGTATGTTGAAAGAAGGGAGGAGATCTCCAACAAGACTCCGTTGCAGCATCAACAGTAAAACACCAAAACACCCGATGCAAAAACACAAAAGACGAGTACAGCACGAGACGGAAAAGAGACACACGACATGTAAACATCAAACACAAAAGACTACACATAAACCGACGAGACCAATGGGTAACTTTGAATAAACCTTTGTCACTTTAATCTACTATTTATACCAATGACCTTCGACATATTCCACATTTAAAAAAAATCTTTTCAGAAAAATATCGTACGTAAAAGCACATATCTTAAAAATATTTTAGTAAACTCATCCAGATCACAAACGTCAAATTTTATCTGCAATGTTTCAGAATACTTTTGTGTATGGTTATCAAATTGCAAATATTGATCCTTCGTTAGGCTGCAATTATACCTAAAGTATATATTAGGTCATTACCTGATAACAATGTCAAACACTATCAAAGGTACCGTTACCATCTCCCCCATTACGTTAATTTTTTATGTCGTAATTTTTTACCGATTACTTTTCGCAGAGATAGAAGTTTTAACAGAATTAGAATCATTTATTATTAAAAATATTGCTTTTCCTTGAATCCCCGATAACAATATATACCCCTGTATGATTTATCATGACAAATTGATAACACTGATGGGTATTAATTTCTAATACAACGGAAAATATCACTGAGTAGCTACTAATTGATTGATAATTAGGATAACGAGAACAATAGACTCCTTAAGGTGGGTCCCTACTCGTGAATTTAACAGATGAATTTTGTATTTTAATGTTATTTTCTATACATAATAGTCAAAATGACATAATGAACACAGGCATAGATAGGTAATTTTGTTTTCAATAAAGATATAGTACATTAAAGAAAGGTACCCTAACACTTCAAAATTGAGAAATATCAAATATCCATCATATGCTTTTGAACCCTCCAAATTCAGTGATGATACGAATATGTTTATTTGTTTTGTTTTATTTTATGATAACAAGTCATATAGAAGAAATACAACACATAAAATGATATTGTAACATAAATCTAAGTATGATATATCTCCAAACATTAGGGTACCCCCTTATAATTTCATAACACTTTTGACCAAGAATATGTACTAAATCCAACTTTTTGCATAAAAAAAGAGATGAATTTTTTTCATTTTGTGATACTTCATACAATTATGTATGTAGATGAAGACAAAATCACATACAGGTACACAGTTTTTAAAATGATCAAGGTATGGCTTCAAACATAGGGGTACCCCTTTATAATGTTATCATATTTTCGACAAATAATATACAGTATATCACATTTTTGTGCAAAAAACAACAGATGGAATTTCTTCAAATTGGATAATTTTATACGATAATGTATATAGATGGTGAAAAAATCGCAAACGGGTATACAATTTTATAAATGATCAAGATATGGCTACAAATACATGTATAAGCGTACCCCCTTATAATTTCTTCACATTTTCAACTAAGAAATTATACTATATGATTGGTGTGAACATTGATAGATTGCACAATTTTTTGCTTCTTTTGGCATTTAAGATCTTCTGTCTGTGTTTTTCAATGCGCTGACTCGTCCCTCACCAGCCATTGCAAAACGTTATACGCAGACTGCTGCATATAAGGGAAAACCTATGACGCCTCGAGTAGGGAGCCACCTTAAATCATAAGTTCATATTGTTTCATTCTATTTGTTTTTGCTAACGCTGTTGACGTTTGGCTTATGGGGGGTGCATGTAAAAACGAACTGTTCTGTTTGGGCGTATGTATCTCTTACTCTATGGTCCTTTTTCTTTCTTTATCCCTCGGACTTAAGTAATTCATTCACTATCTTTCTTTCAATGAAATTTTATTAGATGTATTTCTACGCGTATTTTGTGTGTGAGGGTGTGTGTGTGTGTGTTTCACTGTAAGTACAATACAACTTCAGGCATATTTAAGGATCTTGGGATATAATTCTCTAATTCCGTTTCGTTTTGTATCGAAAACATAGAATACTACGAAGTTTACCGAAGTCGCAGGACTTCGGCAATGTTCGGTACAACAGAAGGTGATGGCGAGTGGATTGAAACATATAAAATGATTGAATACGGAAAGATACACCATTTATTATATAAAACGACCACCTTTTCAACATTAATATTTCTATTAGCCACTTAATGCCCAAAGGAAATTATAGAAAAAACACCACCTACATTTCGTTTTAACATCAGCGCCTATAAAATTACACCGCAATGAAAGAATGGATAATTCTATCAAAACATTTTTTGGTTGAGACTTAAACAGTCTTTTATGTGTTTAAGGTCTCAAATATAAGATGGATTCAATATTGGAACCCCCCCCCCCGAAATATTTCAAACAAAACAAAGGAGTGGATCTCCAACAAAACAAGGTTGTTGCACCCACAGCAAAACCCCAAAACACCCAATGCAAAATCACACAGAGCAGACATGCAAAAGGGACAAGAAACGTCAACGCACAATACAGAAACATCAAACAAAACAAAAATATTCATTTCTTTCTCACAAACCAAGTTTTGGTATAGAGACAAATCATCTATATACATGTACAATAAGAAAAAATTAAACTTGTGATATATGGCAGAGATATCATTGTCTGATACTAGCTCGTGAAGTATTATCCCTATCACGTATTCCTCTCGATATTACAACATCACTATACTTGTATATCTTATCGTGATGGTTTTTTTCTCTTTAGAGAAGACAGGGCCCCGACCACCTGTCCTCTCTGAATGTCACTCGGACTCCTCGGGTGATCACATGCATGAGCTGCTACAGCCGGCACAGCCGACTGTATTTTGTATGCCTTATGTTTTTATATCCTTTATATACCGTTTATCTTTGAAGTATTGAAACCGAGTTCTCTATTCCAGTCAATGTAAATGATAGCTAAAATTGCAACATTCAAGCTTTTTTTAATCCTCTAATCGAAACGTCAATTCAAAATTTACTCCTAATAATGGAGAGAGGCAAAAGTTCTGTCCTCGATATGTCATTTATCATTCTTAGTAAATGACAAATATGGTTAAGAAAGGAGGGGATCTCCAACAACACGTAGTTGCAGCACCAACAGCAACCTCCAAAAACACCCACTGTAAAACACAAAAATGACACGCACAAAAAGAGACGCAGTAGTATAAGGAACGTCAAATCACAGAAAAACATAAAACACAAATGACTACACATAAATCAATGAGACCAATGGGTAAACGGTGCCGACTTAGGACGGCCATCTGCCACGTCAGTAGCAGACGGTGTGGTTATGCTGGATTACGTGCGCACAACCCTCCGACTATTCCGATTACCCAGAGGTCTCGAAGAACGTATAATTGTGATGTAAAACAACCTCCTCACTGTCAGATGACCACACACAAACAAGACCGCAAAACGTAGGGGCCCAAGCAACACAGATGAATATGTTAATGGATATAAAAAGAGGGCATGCGTAATACAACATGTGCTCTGCCGGCTGTAGCGAGCTAATGTATGTTATCACCCGAGGAGTCCGACTGACATTCAGAGAGGACAGACGGTCGGGGCCCTGTCTTCTCTAAAGAGGTTTGGACAGGGCCCGTCATGGAGTCCCGTCGTCACAGTCAGTCAGCGTGCAAGTATTAAGGATGCGAGGATAATGACAGTATCCCTGTATACAGCACAAAATCGATAATTCAGAAAATCAGAAACCGAAGGCATACAAAATCAGGATAAAGAGGAACCAAAGCAAACAAACAAAAACCTCCACCACATACAAAGAAGCGAACTCCCGATATGGGAGTGACACCAGGTGCCCAGGAAGAGTAAGCATCTCCTGCAACACCCGCCGCTTCAATTCGGTACAGCTGTCATATCCGGTTACTTCCATTTCGGAAGACATAGAATACAATCTTTTCTGAAGATCTTTTGCATAAGCTAAATGAATGAATTGCTGGCCAATGGCCGTGATTAGTGGGGCATCATTACTTTAATAATTTTCAACGTCTTCAAATTCATAAGCATCATTTGTCACTGCTGGGAGACCCAGAGTCCCCGAGGGCACATGTAGCCAAGTTCGATCAACTTCGGTTGATCGTCTGTCTCTTTAACGCATTTGAAATTTTCTGTTACCAATTTCTTGAAATTTCAAAAACGTGGGTCCTTTGGCATCATATCCCGCCCATTCTGCTACGTCTTTTGGTACATTTTTGGACATAATTTTCATACGTTTTGGCCATTTTACATTGTTAAGACTGAGGATCACTGACGAGGGTTTAGTACCCGAAACGTGCATGTCTGGTCCATGCTGTAAATTTATCATGTCTTAAATGATGCTATTGAATTTGAAGACGTTTAACATTATAGCAGATAAATTCACAGCATGGACCAGACATGCACGTTTCGGATATTTAACCCTCGTCAGTGATCATCGATCTAAACAATGTAATATGACCAAATCTGTGAAATTTATATCCTAAATGTACCGAAAGACGTAGGAAAATGGCTGGGATATGTTGCTACAGGACCCAGGTTTTAGAAATTTGAGAAAATTTTGAAAACATAAATTTTCAAATGCGTTTGAAGAAACGACCAAACGAAATTGATCGAACTTGGCTACATGTGCCCTCGAGGACTCTTGGTCCACCAGCACTGACACTCACGAAGCTACGGTATTTGACCAGACATGAGATGGAGTAAATCATAAGTAAATATATATACGTATATAAATGTATGATTTGAAACGTACATTTTGAACAGTGTATGGGCTAATGAAGATGGCAGATCTTGTCTCCTCATGATAAAATTAATGTGAGCAAAATATATAAGTATTGATACAATTAGTAAGTATCAAGAGAAGGGAGGAGATCTCCAACAAAACCCCGTTGCAGCATCAATAGTAAAACACCAAAACACCCGATGCAAAAACACAAAAGACGAGTACAGCACGAGACGGAAAAGAGACACACGACATGTAAACATCAAACACAAAAGACTACACATAAACCGACGAGACCAATGGGTAACCGGTGTCGACTTTGGACGGCCATCTGTCACGCAAGTAGCAAATGGTGTGGTTATCCTGGATTACGTGCGCACAACCCTCTCACTTCTCCAATTACCCAGAGGTCTCGAAGAACGTACAATTGTGGTGTAAAACAACCTCCTCACTGTAAGATGACATCACACAAACAAGACCGCGAAACGCAGAAGCCCCATAGACACAGATGAATATGTAAATGGATACATGTATAAAAAGAGGGCATGCGTAATACAGTCCGTGCTCTGCCGGCTGTAGCGAGCTAATGTATGTAATCACCCGAGGAGTCCGACTGACATTCAGAGAGGACAGGTGGTCGGGGCCTTGTCTTCTCTAAAGAGGTTTGGACAGGGCCCGTCATGGAGTCCCGTCGTCACAGTCAGTCAGAGTGCAAGTCTCAAGGATGCGCTTGTACAAGACTGTAGATTGGTAAAGTACCAAGCCTAGTGTCCGTCTGGTGACATTAGGATCATACCCACGGCACAAAAGGCGTTTGATGATTCTGACGCATTTTCGATGGTTATGCTTCCTACCTTTGATCCTTTTTATTTTGTTTATCATATCACCATAAAAGACAGGTTGTGTAATACCCATATTAATGTACTCTGTTGCATGTATAGATCCGAATTTTAAAAGAAGTTGACTGTAATTTTTGTAAAATTTCCAGAAAGTCTTAACTAGTTTATGAAAGCGGAAACCTTGACCTAAAAGTTTTTTGGTAATTTGTAAATTTCTACTGTGAAAATCCAAAATATCAGTACATGCTCTAGCGTACCGGATGAGCTGTGATATGTAAATGCCGTATGACGGTAATCTTGGAACATCACCGTCAAGCCAAGGGAAATTTACTATGTTGAATCCAAAATCAAAGAGTACATTTTACTTTAAGAATTCTTAAAATGCTGCATGCAATCAGAAGACGCTGACCCAATTCGGGTTCCTAGTTTATCTTCGAAGTATTCTTTATTTCGGGATTCGCAACTGTTTCATTAGAAATTCTAATGATTTTTTTTTCTTTAGTTACCTCCTCGACTTTGAGACTGAATAACCAATGGGCACTTCTTTGATGTTTATTAGAAAAACAAAAACCATATCCGTTCACCGTCTTTGTCTTTGGGTTGACGGATTAATCGACGAATTTTTATATCCTGTTGAAGGCTTTCTCTAATGACACGGGATCATTTGATTTCTGACTTCTGATATTGGTTTTGTTTCTGCCATCACCAAGGCACGTCGCCATTTTCCATCAATTTCACGTATTTGTATGGATTCAAAATTGAACCCACATAACCAAAAAACATTAGACTAAGTGATATTTGTGTGACAGAAGAAAATGTAAATCGGCCTCATTTTGTGTAAGAAAATACATCCTGGTGGCTTCCTTATCATGGAAATGTGATCTTTATTATCAATATATATCTTTTATGCGTTATAATCCATTTAGTCCGTCGGAGCGATTTCTCATTATCTCACGCTGAATATTTCTATCAGAAAATCAATTTCAACTTTTGCAATCATCCTACGTACCTCAAAATAAAAAACAAAACAAAACTAATACATCTAATTGACCTGTTTCATGAAGGTGACATGTTTTTAGAGGAAAATTAAAATGCCAAACTCAGTGAGTGTCACTGCTGGTGGACCAGGAGTCCCCGAGGGCACATGTAGCCAAGTTCGATCAACTTCGGTTGATCGTCTGTCTCTTCAATGCATTCAAGTATTTCTGTTATCAAAAAAATTTTGAAATTTCTAAAACGTTTGTCCTGTGGCATCATATCCCACCCATCCTGCTACGTTTTTCGGTACATTTTTGGACATAACATTTTTCACAGTCTTTGGCCATATTACATTGTTTAGATTGAGGTTCACTGACGAGGGTTAAGTACCCGAAACGTGCATGTCTGGTCCGTACAGCAAATTTATCTGCACTGAAATGATGCTATCGAAATTGAAGACGTTTAACATCTGCTGCTATAGAGAGAAATAGATTAAGCTGATGTTCAGGGACTCTTTTTAAAGGAGGGGATCTCCGATAAGACCCGGTTGCAGCTCTCACATAAAACACATAAACACCGAAGAGAAACGAAACGATAGACACAAAAGGGACCAGGAACACCACACACGACAACAAGAAAAGGGAAGGATCTCCAATATGACCACCCTGCAACCATCCAGCGAAATCAACCCACAAGAAAGCGACACAAATCAAGACACAAAACTCAAAATAGTACAAACCAATGGTCAATCGTTGCCGAATTAGGACGGCCAGAAACGGAATAAATCTGCATTAATACCTCATTGCAAGGACTGCAACGAAAACACCCAGATACAACACTGAACTACAGTCATAACTGCGCCATGAAGATCTGCAATAAGAAGTAAGAATACAAAGGAAAGGAATGGATTTCAAACAAGATCTACATCAAAACACAGAAACACAGACACGAAAACACAGAGTGGACATATACAGTATGAGGACAGCAATGGGGCAAGAATTAGCAAACACGAAAAACACAATTTATACTAATGTCAAAAGACTTCACATAATCAAATATGACAAAAAAATAGTTTATTACAAAAATACATGACAGATGGTAACAGAAAAAAAAAACATAATTATACGAGAGTGTTCAAACTCTATACCTTTTTGAAGAAAATTTCAAACCAATTTTCATGCACCAAACACGTGTTTCGAATATTAAATTCTCATCAGTGATGCTTCCAGACATAGTGATTTGTCAGGAGCCGATTAAATTAATTTCTGTATCGCCCTCTTGTGTTATTTTTTTTTAACTAAAATGTGTGAAATTACAGAGAGTACGCAGCTCCAAATTTACTGTAGGGTCGATTCAATACACATCAAGAAGTACCTTTATTTATTCAGTCTCAAAATCGAGAAAGCAAGGTCAGATCGTGAGAGTTCCCATCGGAACGGCTGCTAAACCCGGAATGAACAACACTTCGAAGTGAGATCAGGTGCAAATAGCATATCCAAATAAAATCTATGTTCAAAATTGCTTTTGGGGGGCTGGTGCTAAGATGTTAACCTCGCTTATTTTCCATGATATTTTTTGGATGAAATGACAAGTTTCCGAAATAGAAGAATAATATATATGATGAAAAGTGGGAGGGTCGTGCGCACGTAATCCGGATAACTACACCATTTTCTACTTGTGAGCAAATAGTCGTCCAAAGTCGGCACTAGTTATCCATTGGTCTCGTTGCTTTATTTGTTGTGTTTAATGTTTTTTGTGTCGTATGTCTCTTTTTCGTCTCTTAGTTAGCTCGTACCTGTGTTTTAGCATCGGATATTTTGCCGTTGGTGCTGCAACAGAGTCTGGTTGGAGATTCCATCCCTTCTTTTAACCCTCGTCAGTGATCCTCAAACAATGCAATATGTCCAAAGAGTGTGACAGTCTTTATGCCCAAAAATCTATCGAAAGACGTTGGAGGATGGGTGGGATATGATGCTACAGGACCCACATTTTGGAGAATTTTAATTACAGAAATTGTCGAATACGTTTAAGAAACGATCAGCCGAAGATTATCGAACTTGGCTACATATGTATTCGGTGACTCCTGGTCCACCAGCTGAAAATTATTCACAAATTAGAAAAAGATAACATTCGATAAAAAATATTTTCGTATACATCCATTTTCTATTTGTCAGACACTCTTTCTTTACTAAAGATTTTAATTCTTTTATTATGTAGTTACACCATAGCATATAATATTTGTATCTCGAAACTTCTATTCCTTCCTAGTGCACTAGTGTTTGAATCGAACTTTAATTTGTACTTTAACATAGAAATAAATACAATGTATATAATTGTTATTTGCGTAGATATCAAAAGGATAAAGCACATTATGTTGTGTAGATTTGTCTCCTCATCTTTGTTGAAAATCTCTTTTATTTCCTTATCATGCAAATATGGCCTTTCAGATAAAAGGAATGCCAAATAACCATGCTACGTGAAGCATGTCATTATGTAAAATTATACTTTGTAAAGCTATATGTATTCTTTCTCATGATCTAATACAAAATGGACTGTCATGACACGTGTTCAACAACAAACCTGCAATATACGCATTCATATCCCTTTTCAGATATTTATTTGAATATAACTGATGTTTTCCATTCTGCTTATAGTACTCACAGAAAAACAGCGAAATAACCCGTTATTTTGCGAATGCAAAAAGGAGGCAAGCACAGCAAGGAACGAAAAAGGAACACGGTGCATCAAACACGACATTAACACAATAAACATACTAGAAGGAAGGAGATCTCCAACAAGACCCCGTTGCAGCATCAACAGCAAAACACCCGATGCAAAAACACAAAAGACGAGTACATCACGAGACGGAAAAGAGACACACGACATGTAAACATCAAACACAAAAGATTACACATAAATCGACGAGACCAATGGGCAACCGGTGCCGACTTTGGACGGCCATTTGTCACGCAAGTAGCAAATGGTGTGGTTATCCTAGATTACGTGCGCACAACCCGCTCACTTCTCCAATTACCCAGAGGTCTCGAAGAGCGTACAATTGTGGTGTAAAACAACCTCCTCACTGTATGATGACATCACACAAACAAGACCGCGAAACGTAGAGGCCCCAGAAACACAGATGAATATGTAAATGGATATAAAAAGAGGGCATGCGTAATACAGTCCGTGCTTTGTCGGTTGTAGCGAGCTCATGTATGTAATCACCTGAGGAGTCCGACTTACATTCAGAGAAGACAGGTGGTCGGGCCCTGTCTTCTCTAAAGAGGTTTGGACAGGGCCCGCCATGGAGTCCCGTCGTCACAGTCTGTCAGAGTGAAAGTCTCAAGGATGCGCTTGTACAAGACTGTAGATTGGTCAAGTACCAAGCCTAGTGTCCGTCTGGTGACATTAGGATCATATCAACGGTATAAAAGGCGTTTGATGATTCTGACGCATTTTCGATGCTTATGCTGCCTACCTTTGATCCTTCTTATTTTGTTTATCATATCACCAATAAAGACAGGTTGTGTAATACCCGAAGTAATGTACCCTGTTGCGTGTATCGATCCGAATTTTAAAAGAAGTTGACTGTAATGTTTGTAAAATTTCCAGAAAGTCTTAACTAGTTTTTTAAAAGCGGAAACCTTGGCCTAAAAGTTTCTTGGTAATTTGTAAATTTCTACTGTGAAAATCCAAAATATCAGTACATGCTCTAGCGTACCGGATGAGCTGTGATATGTAAATGCCGTATGACGGTAATCTTGGAACATCACCGTTACTACTAGCACGACCAATGGACGGTCGCACTTGTTTTTACTAAAGTTAAAAATGAGAAAAATAAACGGAGACGATTTACTTCTAAAAGTAATATGAGAATACGAAACTGTTGCAACGATATTTAAGGCGGTTTGCATCTAAACACCACCCCTCCAATGATATTTTGGACATGGATTTTATTTAACTATGTTGCTAAATCGACCCTACAGAAATTTAAGAGCTAAGCACTCTTTGCAAAATGCATTTATTGAAAATTGAGTAAGATGACAAATATGGATAATGACCATATCCCTGTATGCAGCACAAAATCGATAATTCAGAAAATCAGAGGGCGCTCTTGAAGTAAATTTTAACTTTGTCTGAAAAAAGGCATCATTGATGCGGATTTACTATCCGAAACATTTAAATTGGTATGGAATTTTCTTCAAGAAAGTAAAGAGTTGGAACACTACCGTTACCTTCTTGAAGAAAATTTCAAACACATTTTAATGCACTAGAAACGTGTTTCAGTCGGTAAATCCTCATCAGTGGTACCTATTAATGTCGAATTGATTTTCTGACACAGCCAAATTCATTTCAGCAGCGACATTTAGTTTGGCTTTTTTTTAAATGTAAATTTGTGCATTTACTTTGCAGGGAGTCCTCGACTCAAAATATTGTGCAGAGTAGATTCAGAAGCGTATTTAATTGAGATTTATGACCATTTATGGTGCTAAGCTGTAAACCTCTTTAAATTCCGATGATATTTTTGAATGAAATGACAAAATGAAAACTTGGAAAATATTTAACCGAAGGGCATACAAAATCATGATACTCAAAAAACAAGAACCAAAGCAAACGAACAATAAATACCACTTTACCCAATCGGGGATTGGACCAGGTGCCCAGGAAGAGTCAGCATCCAGAGTCACTGCAAGAACGGAATTTACATGAAAATTGTGTCTTCGTGCCTGCAGATAAAGCAGCCAACAACACCATAATCATTTGAAAGCGTAACTACATATCAACTTTAGTTTCGGAACTTTCGTCTGTTAAAACTTATATCTCAATGAAAGTGTCCCTAACATTTTGAGCAAACATAACAGTGAAATTTGTTCATTCCACATCCCTATTTCTAAATTGGATCTTCCAACAATATACTGCATACCAAAACTCCACAAGTCCCCTACATATTTCGATTCATTGCTAATTCTCGCAGTTGCTCAACTACAATTTCATCTAGAAATCTCACGTAATCTCTCGCGGCTTTAAAGGAAACGTTTCAAAATATTGCGAACAGGAATAAAGCCATATTCTTTTTGGTCTATAAAGAATTCATTGGATGTAATTTACAAATGAAACTAGAAATGTTCAAGCAAAAACGATTTCTTCAGACTACTTTTCTAATATGTACACCACGCTTCCTCACTACAAAATAAACGATAGGTTGTCAAATTCATACAATGGTGTTTTTATCGAAAGGGAAAATCTCATCTTTGTACATCTGAATCAAAGGGTTTCTTTTCCGTTACGGAATACAAATCATACAGATCATGGACATGTAGTGACCTTTATATTGCGCCTTTTCCTTCCTTTTTTGGAAAACATTTATGTGAGATTTGGTGAAAGTCTCTACAAAAAGATTTATTTTTATACACATATGAAAAAGAATTTACTAAGTATTTAAAATCTCCAAGAGCAAAGAAAACATGTTGATTTTAAATGTTTCATCCCCGCGAGGGGTTTGACAGTAAGTGTTTTGAATATGTTTCCCTGCCATGGTCGCAACAGCACTTTCCATATAGACATAACCGCCGACAGGGCATGCATTTTAGACATCGTTTTCATGTTCGTGCGTGAACATCAACGGCGGGTACGGCTAGCCAAACAGGGGATGCTCACATCTCCCGGGCACCTGGTCCCACCTCGCGCTTGCTAGGTGTCCGTCAATGCTCAATTTTGTGCTCTTTTGTGAATGTATAGGAATTCACTCAGTATAAGAACTTTTATTTTCAATCCGTGCTTTAGAGTAGAGGGTTTGAAATAATTTTTCATTCATCGCAATATCATGATTTTTATATCAAATCGACGAAGTGGAGTGAGCTTTCGCTATACTTCCGCGCGTCCGTGTTCGCGTCCCTATCCGCGTTTAGTTAAGAAGTTTGGGATACCTCAGTATTTGGCAAAGTACTGATGTTACAGTAATCAAACTTGCACAAATGATTTATCTTGTCTGCTACTGACATGGCAGATGGCCGACCTAAGTCGGCGCGGCACCAGTTGCCCATTGGTCTTGCTGGTTTATGTGTGGTATTTTATGTTACAGGTTTCAATGGTGTGAGCTGGTGTTCCTTCTCCCTTTTCCCGTTTTTTCTGCGGTTGTCTTTGTGTTTTGCATTTGGTGTTTTGGAGTTTTGCTGTGAGTGCTGCAACCGAATGTTGTTGGAGATCCCCTCCTTTCTTGCATGTGACGCTGTTAGAAATGCATTTTATTCATAAGGTTAAAAAGTAAAAGATCACGGATAGAAATTCCTAGAGTGGCATAATTTCTTCAAATAACGTCCGACCATTTTAAAAATTTGTCATGGGAGTCCATTCTATGGATCAATCAGTGTATCAAATTATTTAAGGAAGTTTCTATGATGTGAGAAAACAAATAATGCCGCTGCCAACTTGGTGTTCAATTCCTCCTTGAAGGATTATATAAAATTTCAAGTAGACTTGAATAAAGAAACCTTAATCGTATCTTAATTTATCTCGCTGTATTATTCAATACTAAGTGACACTTGTATAGATGCTTCAAATGTACATAAGTACTGTTGTACAAAAGAAATACGTACTTTATCACCATAACATGGTTCGAATTCTGTATTTCTAAAAGAAAAGTTGAAATTGCTTGAAAGAATTGAAAATAAGTCTGATTGAAAATATTACTTCAAATTGATTGAAATTCAGTTCTTATGTTTAAACAGGCTCACGAGATTGATTTTTAAAGTGTATCCGTTATTTTTATTCCAGCTCTGTCGCTTGTAAGAAGGGAGAGAGACTTTCATTTGGCCCTCTATCGATTTAACATAATACATTAATTTACTATTTCGGAATCATAACACTCCACACGTGTTCACGCATAACACTTCACACAGAACACTTCACATGTGCCTTCGGTTTGTGGTTTTCTGGATTATCGGTTTGGAGCTTGAAGTCAAAGAAACTACAGAGACAAATAATTCAGCATCCTATTTGGACATAATGTTGTTCTACGTCACTGATGGTCACTTGAACACCTCACTCTATGACAAACGTGACGACTTCAATTTCAGCATTACAAACTTTCCTTTTCTGAGTAGCAACATCCCTTCATCGCCTGCTTATGGCGTGTTTATATCCCAGTTGATACGCTATGCCAGAGCAAGTACCAAATATACGGATTTTGTTCTGAGAGCAAGGCGTCTTTCAGATAAGCTTGTCAGGGATATGTTTGTGACCGACTAACATCGTCACTGAGGAAGTTCTACGGTCGATATGGGGAACTCGTAATACACTATGGTGTCCTACTCTCCAGAATGGTGGATGATATTCTCTCATAGACAATTTGTACCGTCAAGCAACAGATTAGACTTTATATCTTCAAAAATGGAAGTAACCGGATGTGACAGTTCTACCGAATGGAAGCGGCGGGTGTTGCATGCAAGCAGGAGATTCTTACTCTTCCTGGGCACCTGGTCTCATTCCCATATCGGGGGTTCGCTTCTTTTCATGTGGTGGAGGTTTTTGTTTGTATGCTTTGGTTCCAGTTTTATCCTGATTTTGTTTGCTTTCGGAATTATCGATTTTGTGCTGTACACAAGGATATGGTCATTATGGTCATTATCCATATTTGTCATTTGTACTATGGGGTTGTCATTTGTACTATGGGGTTGTCATTTGTTGTACTATGGGGTTGTCATTTGTACTATGGGGATATGGTCATTATCCATATTTGTCATTTGTCACTGCTGGTGGACCATGAGTCCCCGAGGGCACATAGCCAAGTTCGATCAATTTCGGTTGATCGTTTCTTCAACGCATTCTAAATTTCTATTATCAAAATTTCTTGAAATTTCTAAAAAGTGGGTTCTGTAGCATCATATCCCACTCATCCTGCTACGTCTTTCGGTACACTTTTTCGACATAGTAATTTTCATACTTTTTTTGGCATATAACATTGTTTAGATTTAGGATCTATTTCATCACTAACACTATCAATGACGGTAAGGTTCTTTGATGTTTATTCAAGAGGTTAACATCCAAACAAGTCAACGCTATATTTGAAAAAAAAAATCGCAAATTTTATATTACTCTTCCTTTTCTCTGTAAATTATACTAAGAATAAACGAAAGTATCACCATTGTACCATCCCTCTAAGAAGTCCTTGCCTCTCTTTCTCTTCCTAACACTTCTGAATAGACCCAGTAAGAAATTTGAACCCGCTTATCCATCACTAAATAGATGCCAGGAATTTAGAAATGGTTACATATTTTGCTCAAACAATTTCATCGTTAGAGCCAGATTACGACTGAATGACAAATATGGATAATGACCAAATTCTAATACATACATGTAGTACTAAACCGATAATCCAGAAAACCACAAACTGAAGGCACGTCTCGTGCACAAAAATTTTCTTCAAGAAATAAAGTAAACAGGAAAGTTGCGCAATACTTAGATAGGGAATATTCTTTATTTCATTATATTCCATGGAATTTCACACTTCAACTGGCACTTTATTTCTTTATAATGTTGAGCTCTATTTTGTTCACCCATTTGAAATGTATAGTACAAAAGGGTCACTCATTTTTCTCTATGTTAATATAACATCTGAAAATTAAGTTCAACACTTAATTACCTTTTTGAAACTTTTAATCATTGGCCTTTTAGTACCGTTATCCGAAACATGTATGTCTGATGAGCCGCATTTCGATGTGCCTTTTGCATCTCTTTCTGTTCGTGTCTGGTCTGTGCTTTTTAGCATTGGGTGTTATGGGCTTTTTCTGTAGGTGCAGCAACCGATTGTTGTTGAAGATACCTTTCTTTCCTGTTCCGTGGCCGCCGAGTTGTTCACTTCATTCTTCTTTTGTAAATGAAGTTTGACAGCTAAACTATTTTCATACTGTTTTCTTTATTGAAGGAATAAATTATGTAGGATGAGAATCCATAAAGGATACTTATTTTCTAAAATAGTATCTTGATGTCACTGAGGTGAATATAAACAAATAGGCAGTTATAAAGTTAGGTATGTGTCATATAACATACCCTTTTACGATGAGAAAACAACAAAAGTATGCTTCTAAAGACACATTTTTCTCGTCCTTTTATATAATAAATCAATCATTTTCGTCTCATTATTAAAAATGTTATTCAGGTACGTGCGTACTTGAGTGTTCTGTATACCAATATAGCATACACCAGTAATCCCTTTCATATCAATTAGGTTTTACATATTTTCCATAACAACGAAGTAAAGTAGCATATTTTCAATTAAAAACGCTTGGTCCTAGGCACAAAGAAAACGGTTTTGTCATGAGCAACCTACCTGTACATTATTTTGTTTCTACTTCATATATCTGAATTTTACTTCAATCAGTAATTTACATAAAAATCTTTACTTAAGGATTGTTTTTCAGCTTTTGCGCTTTATCGGTGTGTATTGGCATTAGGGAATGGAAACAAAATATGTAAAGCACGAAGTGCTTTTCATGAATTTTGTTTCCATTCCCTACTGCCAATACACACCGATAAAGCGCAAAAGCTGAAAAACAATCCTTATATTTACATTTTACGTGTTAACTAAGTTATTTCTGCCAATTTTTCAGCCAGTTTCTTTACATTTGAAATATCATTGCGGAGGGAGAACGCCATTTGACGTAAGAGCAAACGAACGTTCGTCGTTTTTCGCTTGATTCGAAGTAGTACCTTCTGTACGGAAACGTTGTTGACAAATGAGAAACTAAATTTTGTCCTCTTGCTGTATTTTGAACATTTCAATTAAAACTGAAGAAAATTGAATCGTGAAAATTCGTGACTTTTGTCCAACATAATTCAGACATGGCGGAGAGTGAAACTGGAGAAATTTCATAGAACTGAAGGGAAAATTTTTGAAAACTCTTTTTAACACACTGTTAAACTGCTTAGACATATGAAATCAATCGGTATTATTGTATACAAACTTCTGTAAATACCCTATTTCATCTGGAAGTAATTAGAATAATGCAAAAGTCGAGTACATGTACGTACAGCCGTCGAAAACGCGAAAACTTTCGGTATTTTCATGACTTACCTCAACATCATGGCTAAAGATTCGCTGATACTCGAAGTATTTCTGATATTATGAATCCATAAGAAGCAAAGATAAATTCACTGTTGATAATGACACAAGTGAGTCAAATCCTCATCCTAAATACTGAATATTTGATCCACTTATGCCTGAATATTCGCTCATCCAAACACGGCATCTTTCTGCAGACAACAATGCAGTTCGTCCTTGAACTTCGTCTACTGACGCGTGATCGACTTACTACGTCACACTTCTTGGAAGTGTACATGTGGTTGACCTAGATTTTGACACATTTAATCACTGGGGGTAGACGGTGTCGTTTGATAATGGATACATGTTTTGAATCTGTATTTTAAAAAGCAATAAATAAAATGGGCATTTTTTCAGAAATTTATCCGCGTCAGTTCTAAAGTCACGTGATAGGCTCTTGCGATTATCGAGAAATAAAGCAACAGTTAGTTTGGTACCTTTATATAAGGGAAACGCAGTAGGAATGTAAATATTATACAATGTTACTAGAGAATACCCTCAATATTTAGACAGGAATTGCATTGCAAATTCTCGAATCTTCTTGAATAACTGTCAAGACCCCGAGAAAGGAAGCAAGAATACCAAGCAATGGTCACGAAAGATGTCGCATCGATACAACAAAATCTATTACTAAATGTGCCTTTCGAACAATGAACCAACCAAGAGGGTGTGGCATGTTCATTTCAAACATACGTTTTCCCTTTGTGCTGAAAATTCCTTTTCTACATTAACGATGTTTCAGCAAATTCAACGAGAAAATAAACAGAATAGGTGATTACATTACTTGAGGATCATCAATTCGCAGTCTCTGAACCCTTTCAAAAGCGGTCTTCATGTATGAAAATTAGGTCATTTGGAGTATGATTCCGATGTTGGACGGTCACGTGAACTTTACATAACCTAGAAATGATTTTCATCACTGTTGATATAGAAAAACGAATTGTGCGTCATGCAATAATTATGTTTACTCCGAAATAAAATTCCTATGTTACCTTCTGCTTGAACGAATGAATAGATTTAAGAGTGAATTACGTCCCTCATTAGATCACCTAACAGCACGATCGAATTTTCAGACTGCTGATATAAGTTATTGTTCGTTCTGCATTCAACGTCGCTGAATTTCTTATTGATATACCTCTGTTAGTTTTGTAACTATATTCGTCACGTCTTTTCCAAATACCTCGACGAGTACAAACAATTAAAATGATGTGATCCTCAAAATCCTGGAGAAAATACATCACCCCACACACAAACCCAATTTGAGCACACCTTTCCGTCGCAGCAGTGAAGAGTTCTGGATAAAAAAATCTTAACACTGCAGCGCCCTATGATAATATCAGCAGCATAGGAAACTTAACAAGTCCCGGTTGTCAATCGGTAAATGTGACTGATGAGAATTTAATGTTCGAAACACGTGTCTGGTGCAGGGAAAAATGGTTTGGAATTTTCTTCATGAAGGTATAGAGCTTATTCACCAGACCACAAAGAAGACCTCGAAGTCATGGCATTCGTAGTTATAATAGGCCTGAGATACATAGTTTCTCCTTCGATGGCTTGGTTCCATTTTTGAATAAGCCTCTAGGCCTGCATTATATTCGTACCGAATTATACACTTTTCCTTTACGGAAGTTACACGAAATCCACGAATATACGAAGGACCTAACATTTACTGATACACTTTCCCCAGAATACAGACTACAAGGAGTCATCTTGGATATTTCTACTTTTCGTTTATTTCAAGCAGTTAGATCAGATAAATCAGAGGAGAAAACAAACCGTCCTTTCATTAAAGTAAGATTTGCAAACAAAGGTATTGATAAATTAATTGAATCTTGGTCTAATTTTGAATCACAAAAGTGTCACAGAAAAAAACCCAACGTACTTCAAAAGAAAAGAAACTCCTTGTATTTCCTATAGCAAAACAACAACAGTTGCATTCTAAATTGAAAGAAAGACTCGCAAAAAATATAAGTAATGCGTTTACAAGTAAGAACGGTAATCGCAAATACAAATTTATTGTTGTTAACTATGACAAAACCTACTTTGTAAAAGAAAAGTCCGATTCTGAAAATAAGTACACTGAAACAGACATTATTCAGATGTTAAACTTTCTGATCGACAACATTTTTGTGGTGTTTGGAGGAAAGGTCTTCCAACAAATTGTCGGAATTCCAATGGGGACCAATTGTGCCCCACTCCTTGCCGACATTTTCCTTTACTCGTACGAAGCTGAATTCATTCAATCTTTGGTCTCTGAAGGGAAAAGATACTTAGCTTCTGACTTTAACTTCACTTACAGATACATAGACGATGTGTTGTCCATCAATAATCCAAAATTCGCGGATTACCTGAGCAGTATCTATCCTCCGGAGCTTGAAGTCAAAGAAACCACAGAGACAAATATTTCAGCATCCTATTTGGACATAATGTTGTCCTACGACACTGATGGTCACATGAACACCTCACTCTATGACAAACGTGACGACTTCAATTTCAGCATTACAAACTTTCCTTTTCTGAGTAGCAACATCCCTTCATCGCCTGCTTATGGCGTGTTCATATCTCAGTTGATACGCTATGCCAGAGCAAGTACCAAATATACGGATTTTGTTCTGAGAGCTAGGCGTCTTTCAGATAAGCTTCTCGGTCAGGGATATGTTTTTGACCGACTAACATCGTCACTGAGGAAGTTCTACGGTCGATATGGGGAACTCGTCATACACTATGATGTTCCACTCTCAAGAATGGTGGATGATATTCTGTCATAGACCATTTGAACCATCGAACCAAAGATTGTACTCTATATCTTCCAAAATGGAAGTAACCGGATGTGACAGTTCTACCGAATTGAAGCGACGGGTGTTGCATACAAGCAGGAGATGCTTACTCTTCCTGGGCACCTGGTCTCACTCCCATATCGGGAGTTCGCTTCTTTTCATATGGTGGAGGCTTTTGTTTGTTTGCTTTGGTTCCTGTTTTGTCCTGATTTTGTATGCCTTCGGTTTCTGATTTTTGAATTATCGATTTTGTGCTGTATACAGGGATATGGTCATTATCCATATTTGTCATCTACAATTACAAAAGATTCTTGCAGTGTATTGATTTACGTAATCCCTCACTACATCTACTTCCTTGCGAATGTTCTTCATCGGATTTCAACTACTCTCCTTGTGGACACGTTATTACTGGTGACCTTAGTATAGTCAAGAACGACAACTTGAGAGAAATGTTAAAAAAGGGTCCCAAATACAGAGACAGTATGTCCTTTACATGGAACAAAATGTCAAAATCATCATGGACTCTTGTGAGGAATATGTAAGACGTTGAGCAAAGAAAGAGGATGTACATCTCGACATCATTTCCGATTGGATAAAATATATCAGAGGTTTACTTCTTTCTAGAATTTCCCGATTAAAATCAACTGTGAATACTAGATTCGAGTCTATCTTTAAATACCCGTATGTTATCACAGAGCTTACCTACCTCCAAGAACGTTATGTCATCACACCAGCAGACAAAGCCTCAAATAATTACACATTTACTTGCAAGAAGCAATATTTCGACAGTCTAGTTAAAAAGTTGGGTTTTAATTCGACACCTGAAAATCCCACTTACACCCCAGTAAGCCTTTCTTCCTCTGAAATAATAGATAATCACGAATCAGCTCTTGCTTCCTTTGGCTTCGACACTTACAATTTAGATTTAGATTTACCATACCTATACTGCATACCTAAAATGCATAAGAATCCGTACAAACAACGTTTCATGGCTGGTTCTTCAAAATTTTCTTCCAAATCTGTATCAATCTTACTCACCAAAGTTTTATCTGAAATCAAATGTAGGCTTCAAAAATATTGTTCGACAGTATATTCTTGAAGTGGTATCAACAAGATGTAGATTTTAAAGAATTCGAAGGAGTTTTAAGAACATCTGAAATCCACTCATTTTAGTAGAGTCCATTCGATCAAAGCCTTTGATTTTTCGACACTTTACACTACAATCCCACATTCTAAATTGAAAGAAAGACTCGCAAAAATTATAAGTAATGCATTTACAAGTATGAACGGCAATCGCAATTACAAATTTATTGTTGTTAACTGTGACAAAACCTTCTTTGTAAAAGGAAAGTCCGATTCTGAAAATAAGTACACTGAAACAGATATTATTCAGATGTTAAACTTTCTGATCGACAACATTTTTGTGGTGTTTGGAGGAAAGGTCTTCCAGCAAATTGTTGGAATTCCAATGGGGACAAATTGTTCCCCACTCCTTGCGGACATTTTCTCTTCCTTTTACTCGTATGAAGCTGAATTCATTAAATCTTTGGTCTCTGAAGGGAAAGGATACTTAGCATCTGACTTCAAATTCACTTACACATACATAGACGATGTGTTGTCAATCATTAATCCAAAATTCGCGGATTACCTCTCCAGTAACTATCCTTCGGAACTTGAAGTCAAAGAAACTACAGAGATAAACATTACAGAAGTTCACATCAGTTATTCAGTCCCATAGTCGAGAAGGCAAGGCAAAATCATTAGATTTTCCACAGGAACGGTTGCGAACCTCGGAATGAACAAAATTCCGAAGTGAGACCAGGTGCCTGGGGAGAGTCAGCGTCTCCTGATTGCATGCAAGAAAGAAGGGGATCTCCAACAACAACACTAGGTTGCAACACCCACAGTAAAACCCCAAAACATGCAAAAATCACAGAAGAGACACCCACAGAAAAAGACGCAAAAGGGACAAGGAGCACTAACTCACACCATAGAAACATTAAACATAAAAGACCACACTTAAACCAACGAGACCAATGGGCAACCGGTGCCGACTTAGGACAGCCATCTGCCACGTTAACAGCAGACGGTGTGGTTATCCTGGATTACGTGCGCACAACCCTCCCACTATTCCGATTTCCCAGAGATCTCGAAGAACGCACAATTTTGGTGTAAAACAGCCTCCTCACTGTTAGATGACCACACACAAACAAGACCGTAAAACAAGAGGTCCGATCAACACAGATGAATATGTAAATGGATATAAAATGAGGACGTGCGTAATACAGTCCTTGCTCTGCCGGCTGTAGCGAACTCATATATGTTATCACACGTCGCAACAGCTCCATAGAAACCTGTCAAATTCGGTGATTGTCTCAATGTACAATTTGATGTACATATCAGGTAAGTATGTCTTGTTTGGTGATGATGACAGCCATTCAATCACAATGTAGAATGTCACTGATCATTCTGGAAAGGGGGATCTCGTATGTTTTTATTACATCCCGGTAGCGACCGAAGAACTTCCTCAATTATGATTTCAGTCGTTGTGTAATATAACCCTGAACAAGTAGCTTACTTGCAAGCCGTCTGGCTCTAATAATGAAATCGTCATATTTGGACAATGCCCTGGCGTACCGTATCAGTTGAGAAACAAAAACACCATAAGCAGGAGAAGACGGAATGTTGCTACTCATGAAAGGGAAGATAGTTATGTGGAAGCTGAAATCGTCGCGCTTGTCATACAGTGAGTTGTTCAAATGGCCGTCTGTGTCGAAAAATAGGATTATATCCAAGTACGAAGCGGATCTATCACTCTCTGTTCTTTCCTTGATCTCTAGTGCTTTCGCCAAGTCGAGATCAAGGTCTGGATGAAGTGAATTTCGTATGAATATAAAAATAAGTCGGCAAGCAGTGGGGCGCAATTGGTATCCATGGGGATACCGACTATCTGTTGGAATACGGTTCCTCCAAACACAACAAAAATGTTGTCAATCAAACACTCAAGCATCAGGATATCGTCTTCGGTATACGTTTTGTTTGAATCAAAGTGTTCCTTTACGAAATAAGTAGCATACAAAGAGACAAAAAAATGACCCGAACGAGGGTCAATCATCCTTGTCCTGAGGACAGAACAGATTATTTTATTTTGTCTATCTTATAACATAACATCATTTAGCTTTATATATGTTGCTTTATATATGTTGCTACTTGCGTGACAAATGACCGTCCAAAGTCGGCATCGGTTACCCATTGGTCTCGTCGGTTTATGTGTAGTCTTTTGTGTTTGATGTTTACATGTCGTATGTCTCTTTTCCGACTCATACTATACTCGTCTTTTGTGTTTTTGCATCGGGTGTTTTGGTGTTCTGCTGTTGGTGCTGCAACGGGATCTTGTTGGTGATCTCCTCCCTTCTTTTATTTGACAATGTACTTTTACTCTGTTTCAAAGCTATTGCCAAATTATTCCATTCCGTTATCATGAAAGAAGTGAAATAAAATGAAACATCAGACAGAAGACTCAGGGAGTGCAGAAGAAAGGAATTATCGGTTAATTTCACAAAGGACGGAAATTATCTATGTATTATGCGTGATTAAACTTATTTCAAGCAAATTGAAAGAGGAAGATTTAATACTCTCACTGCTCCTCTTAATCAATAATGCCTTGCTATTCTTGACAAGATATGAAATCTCTAATTCCTGTTTTGAATTACTTTGACTATTCAAGCTTTTGACTTATTTTGCTTTTCATTGTATTCTTTCCTAAATAGAATGAAATGTGACTGATTAAAAAGCATATGATGGCAATCGAGGACAATTTTCTCCAGATCAGGTTATCTTTACATATATTTCTTGTCTAAATGAATCACTTCTATCAAAAATAAATATTCTATTCAGTACTTAATATGAATAATGAAAAGCGTCTTCTTTTAAATTTTATCTATGGTTGACACATCCATCGTTAAACATGCATGGATGATAAGCTTTAATCAAATGAATTCAAAGAAATTCACAATTTTTTGCCTCTTATGCCGATAAAGACTGACTTGCTTTGATGTTGAGATGAGGGAAAATAGAGAGGTTTCTTTGAAGGATAACTTCAAAAGATGTACAAATTACTAAAACATGTTATCAACTTGCAGGTATCATTAGTTGCATGATGGAATGTGACATATTGAGCAGTAGATGTTTAGTTATTTTAGGCGGATTTTATTTTTATATCCACAATTCCTTGAAATAGGGATAAAATCTAAAAAGAATGCACTTTAAGTGTTCATTACGGCTGTTCGAAATTAAGGGCAAGATTCGATTAACTGGAAATTTGCCCTATTTTTCAAGTCGTTCAGGTTTCGATTATATTCAATATCAGGGATTGCATTGAAATATACGGCTACAAAAACACCCAAACTTCGTAAATTTAAATAAAAAAATTACAATTTAATGAAAATAAGTATAACGCGTAACCTTAACAAAAATAATTTCTACACTAAAAGATAGCAATGAAATTTATCTTTCTACCTATATAAAAAGAAGGGAGGAGATCTCCAACAAAACCCCGTTGCAGCATCAATAGTAAAACACCAAAACATAACACCAAACACCACAACCAAAATAAAGTTTATTTTGGTTGTGGGTTCGCGCACATGTCATTAATTGGGATTATTTCTGCATTTCCCGTTATCCAGAGTGTATGACGTCACAACTTGACGTCATATCTTACGCACGTGACTTTAAAATGGAAAATTGATTTGAATTTTTTTTTCAAGAATGCATAGAGTTGGAACACTTCCGTATCATTAATATAATAACACTTATTTCTTGTTGCAGTGTGGATGTGTTAAAATCGTTCCCCGTGACTTGATGTTATTTCGGAAATTTGCCATTTCATCGAAAAATATCATCGAAATTAAAGGAGGTTAACATCTAAGAACCATCCAGCCAATGCCATTTCGAACATAGATTTTATTTGAATATGCTACTTAGTTTAAACATATTTTATTTCAATAAAACGAAAAGGGATTGGGCAACAAGTTTTACCAACATTATGTAAAGCCCTCTCCCTATACATGATACATAGAAATGTATAGTCATAAAGATGGCGACAAGTGGTATCTTCACAATTTTTGAAATAACAATGATGATGATGATGATGATGATGATGATGATGATGATGATGATGATGATATTTAATAACAATATATATATAAATATGAATAAATTATTAAGAAAAAGTGGAAAAGTAAAGAAAGGAAGGAAAATGACCCTCAGTTAAATCTCTTGGTTGCTTTAATGTACTTTTGCACAGATAATAAAATTATTGAATTTGTTTCATCGTCAAAATTAACATCTCCAAATAACAATTGCTCTAGAGTTAGGGGTATATAATTTGAGAGTTCATCAATCAAGGAATCACGTTGATTTACATATCTAGGACATTCTAATAAAAAGTGAGACGCATCTTCAAAAGGATTACCACAAGAACATGATGGAGAAGAACTAATGTTAGATTTAAATAAGTCAGAGTTAAGAGAACTACACATATGTCTAATTCTTGACAGTTGGATATTTGTAAATCTATCACCCACGAGAAAATATTAAGGAATCTTGTAAACATCACTTTTAAGAAAACTTTTAAATTGATTATAAGAAGAACAATTTCGAAAATCACTATCCAAATTATTCCAAAGTTTCACAGATGAGGGTATAAACGATCTTAATGTACTTTCCAATCTATAAATAGGTAAAGAATAGTCATATGAATTTCTAAGATTTCTAGAATTTGTTCTTCTCATAGGTGTAGTAATGTCAGACAAATATTGAGGAACTAGATTGTTATGAATTTTGAAAAAAAGGCAGAGTTTACGTCGTTCTCGTCTGTCCTTCAAAGGTTCCCACCCAGTTTCCATGTAAATAGATTCTCTTTTGGCAAAAATTGGTAAACCTGTTATTATTCTACCTGCACTGATTTGAACTTTCTCTAATTTTTCAATATCACAAACACCCAGCCCATCCCAGACTTCACAAGCATATTCCAAAGATGGTAGAATGAATGTATTATAAATCTTTAAAAGTGTTTCCTTACTAAGAGTATATTTCAATTTACGTAAATAGTTAATTTGTTTGCTAGCAGATGTACAAATATTTTCAATGTGGGAAGTCCATTTACCATTTGACATGAAAGTGATACCAAGATGCTTATGTTCTTGCACATTATGTAATACGGTGTCGCCAAAACGTAATTCGATCGATTCGGATCCTGATGGAGTAATATAGAGAACTTCAGTTTTGGAAGGATTGAAATTTACTAGCCATGATTTAGACCAATCGTTTAAAGCCAAAAGATCAGTATTCATATCGTCGATAATTTCGTTTTTATTGCTGGAAGAAGAGGATAGAGAAGTATCATCTGCAAATAAACGTGCTATACTAATAAGATGGTCGGCTATATCATTTATAAATATTAAGAAAAGTAGGGGACCAAGTACTGAGCCTTGCGGAACTCCGGCATTAGTAGTTCGAAATGATGATGATGATGAATTAACGATGACACATTGCTTCCTATCAGATAAATAATTTTGCAAAAGAGAAAAAAGAGACCCAGAAATACCATATGCAAATAACTTGACTAACAGCCCCTTATGCCACACCCTGTCAAAAGCTTTAGACACGTCACAGAATACTAAACAAGTATTTTTCTTCGCTTCCCTATTTATACAAATATTATGATAAATTTCTATCAATTGGTATACTGTGCAATTATTTGGAAGGAAACCTGATTGTAATTTATAAAGTAGTTTATTTTCAAGCAAATAATTATGTAAATTTTTGTGAATTATTCTTTCGAAAACTTTCCCCACAGTACTTAATAAAGCAATCGGTCTGTAATTAGAAGGAATGTGTCGGTCGTCTTTTTTGAAAAGGGGCATAACTCTAGCAGACTTCCAAGATGACGGGAAAATACCTAACTCTAAACACTTTTTAAAAATCAAGAATAGCGGAAAACTTACAGTATGAGCAGTGTTATGTAGCATTTGGTGGCTAATGTTATCCAATCCTACTGCTTTATGAAGCTTCAGAGACAGAAGTATATCAGTAATTTCCTGCTGCTGAATATCAATATTGTTTATTGTTTTATCGGTACGCGAAGGAAAATCAGGAACACTTATATTACTATCATCCAAAGTTGAAATACTTGTAAAATATTCATTCAATATATCTGCTTTACTGTCATCAAGTGTTTCAATTACATTAGAGTTTGGATTTACTAATGGAGGGATGATATTTACGGAACCACTTGTTTTAGTCATAAATCGAATTAGTTTCCAAAATTCTCTATTATTATTTGATGAAAAACTATCAATAAGAAAATGAACGTCGGAATAAAAACTCTGTCTAGCAAATTTTTTCATATTATTTACATGATTCCTTTGTTTCTTATAATTACGAACTGTTACCTCTGAATTATTTCCTTGTTTTATCTTTTTACGAAGTCTATCTCTTTTTTTTTATTTCCCTACGAATAGAAGAATTAAACCATGGCTTATCATTAGATCTAATTGTTATAAATTTTGACGGAATATATTTCTTTGCCATTTCAATATATTTGTTAGTGAATGAATTACATAACAATTCGACATCAGAAATTTCGGAAAAAAGATCAACCCAGTCAGTGTTCAAAATATCATCATTAAAAGATTGAAAGTCAGCCTGGCCATATGACCAAACTTCTCTTTTGTAGGATTTCTTAATTTTACAATTAGTCAAAATTTCAACATATGTAGCATTGTGGTCAGACACATTACGGTCAATATCTATAACCTCACTCATTCCAATCGAACACTCACGTACTAAAACTGGGTCAAGTAGTGAATTACGTGTGGGACCATAGCGTGTTGGACTTTTAATGTGATTTATGAACTGATATGAATTTATTAAATCTATGAAGGGATGTACTGATTCAGTAAGTAAATCAACATTTATATCGCCTACAATTACTATATTAGGATTATGATTAGAAGCATCTTCGACAGAATTATTCAACAAGTTCCAGAACTCATTGTTACACGATGGAGGTCTATATATAGTACATAATAAGAAGGAGTACTGTGGAAATTTTATTTCTAACCATATGTTTTCTCCCGAATCAAATTCAAAATGCTGCATTCTAGTAACAAGTAATTGTTCCGATATATATATCAAAATACCCCCACCATGACAAGTACGATCTACACGAATGGGGTCAGGGTAAAAGCCTTCTATATAGATATCAGAATTAGATACATTTTCATCCAAGTGAGTTTCGGTTACACAGATTATGTCATAATCAGAAGCTATATCACTAAGGTAAGCAACTTTATTTCTTAAACTACGAATGTTGAGGTGAAAGATAGAGATGTGATCAAAAGAAGGTCCAGGGTTGGGATGGATATCCATAGATAATAATAGCAGTAGCATAAGATAGGCCTTGGGGTTTGTATTACATACTATTGAGATGACTGGTAGAAAAAAGGAAACTATTGAGACTTTAATATCAAGTATAAGACAATCTCCAAGTGAACTAAAACCAATATTTTTAAACATTTTGCGAAAAGAAAACAAAAACTTTTCAATGCGAAAAGAATTTAACTTCATATAATGCATCCCTATCGCCACTCTATATTGATTAATATCGTTACCCATTGTCAAAGACGATTATGTGACAATAGTAGCGTGGCGAGAGGGTGGCTAGAGGGACGCGTACGTTTAATGAAGGGTCATTTGGAAGTAGGTGAAGCATGATATGCAAATGAAATACAGTAGAATAGACACAAGAGTGAGTAAGTAGGACGGAGTAAGGTGAAATTGGACAACAATAATGTGGATGTTGCAGAACGTATCTATACAAAAGGGTCATAAAAGGGGTAGAACGAAACCAAGATGGATATGAATAATACATAAACATGAAAAAGAATGAACATTGATGAATATGAACATGAGTGAAAAGAATTGGAAATGAACAAATCAAACAAAAGAGTATGTACAAAACCATAACTGACATTAATGTGTCATTAAATGGAATGAAAAATAGGTAAACATGAAAACAGTCATTGACCATGTAATGGTCCGCATTGTATTTAACACTATAACAGAATGAATATAATACGATCATTGACTGACGTTGCAAATAAGATAAAGAAAGTAAATCTGATAAAGTTGAAAATGATGAAAAATTGACTATGAAATGAAAATGATACAAAATAAGTAGTAGACCAAAATAGGTAAACATTGGTTATGATCTTATATATAACTGTTTGAGAGCGGATAGGTGTATATAAAAGGAAAAAGAAAATCTGGTGCATGTAGATATAATACATTTATATACCTAAATGGGGCAAAATTAAATGGTATTGTATGTATAATATGTCACGTTTCTAGTGAAAATAGGAACAAACTTTTGTACAGTAACCAATGAAACAGATCATGTATTAAATTATGATATTTACTAATATATATAGTGAGAAATAAAAATTAAGAGTTGTGTATATCTATAAAGAAGACTCAATAGAAAAAACAAAAAGAGTCGTATTCAATTAATGTAATATTGTACAGAGCCATATCGCTGGTGAACTAAGTCACTCGTCGCTCAAGAAGCAGCATCAGCAGCCTCACGCGCTAACATAGGAACCAAACGCTCTAAGTCAGCAACGGATCGTACCAGGTGTTTTTCACCAGACTCGGATAACTTTAGGAAGATTCGTCCATCGTTAGTCCAGAAAGAGTGCACGTGGTTGGACTTCTTCGCACGAGAAATATTGGACACGATAGACTGTCTATATCGTGTGAGATCTTCGGTGATGAAGATGCGATCTGGATCGGTTTTTAAATGTTTCTTCTTCATGAAGATCTCGTTCTTCAACTTCCAATTACGGAAACGACATATCAACTGTCTTCGCCCGGACTGGTTAGGCTTGCCCACAGGATGAGATCGGTTTATATCATCATGTGTGATTTTGACACCGAGCTTTTTATTGACTAGATCAACGATGACATTGTCGGAATTGGAGTCGGAAGGAACTGCGACATTGTGGAAACGTAATGACGTGCGGCGTCCATATTGCTCAAGTTCTTCTACATCATTTTCAAGATCGGCAACACGTTCAACAAGTTCAGCATTTGTAGACTGCAAAACTGCTATTTGTTGTTCTTGTTGGGCAACTTTGGTAGAAAGTGGAGCAATAGCGGAATGCACAGCACTCTGTATAGTCTGATTAATCAGAGGAGTCAACGCAGCAGATAGAATAGGCACTATGGCGTTCACTATGAGGGGATTACTCAACTGACCGACTAACATTTGTGACATATCCGTATTTTGAGGATGGAGAGGCAGGCCCTCTGGTACAGGATTAAGTGCCGGAGAGGACATAGTAATAGAATGGTGACGACGCCTTAAAGATCGTGGATTTTCAAGAGGGCTGGTTGATTCAGGCTGTTTACGTTTATACGTTTTACTCGCTTGTTTACTCATGTAAAGTTCACTGGACAAAGGTCAATTCTAGAGTCTACTCATGCATGTACTCACTGTTTACTTCAGTAATATTTGTTACATATGTCCTTCTACGATCACAAAAAGAATACACACACAAAAAGTTCTTTTCTCTGGATTACATATCAATAATTCATCGTCTTTTTTGGCATCGTAACTCAGAAAAACTCAAGAAAACACCAAAATTCCGCCTCTCAAATTTTCAAATCATGTCTACAGCCGCCATCTTACATGTTTCTTTCTTTAGGGTGCTAGTGAAATTAATTTAGGTGGTTTATGAAAAGCACTTTGGCCCGAAGCATCACTGATGAGAATTTAATATTCGAAAATCGTGTCTGGTGCAGGAAAATTGGCTTGAAATTTTCTTCAAGAAGGTATAGAATTTGAACACTTCTGTATTTTTAATACCTACTTGAAATATGAACCAAATATAATAGTACATATTCTACTGAAATATTAGAAAAAGAACATAATAATTTCCATGATAGAAGTATTTTTCATGAAAAATACAGGGCCAATTTTATGGGAAAGATGACCTTCTCCTTTGATAACGAATTTTAAGAATGTTTCATATTCTAATATGACTTGAAATTTTCTCCCTATATGTACCATAGAACTCGTCTGGTGAACTTCCAGTGCGCTAAGCTCCGCCCATTCACGTGCTATATTAGAATAGAAATAACAACTAGCTAGCCGTGATTCATTGTCCAGTAATTCCACTCGTCACATGAACCAATCAAATTATCACCTCGCCACTTCGCGGCTCGATGATAATTTGATTGGTTCATGTGACAAGTGGAATTACTGGTCAATGAACCACGGCTAGCTAGTTGTTATTTCTTAAGTAGATTCAACAATATTTATACTAATAGTGAAAGCAAGTACCTATTTTCAGTAAGCGGGTACAATGTACATTCAGACTAGTGATGAACCAATTGTCGCCGACAATCGATTGTCGATCGCTAAAACTCTTTCGATTCCGATTATCGATTTCATTTTCTTGCAATCGATTGTCGCTTAAAGAAAGGTATTTTGTGTGAAGGTATTTATTTTTCTCTTTTCATATGCCACATGAACCGTTGCTTGTTGTCTTGAATGTAAACGGGCAGACACTATGAAATTGAATGCTTTATATTTTGTTTTCAGCAAAGTTTTCTGAATTTTATCTTTTATGTTCCATTTTTCATGGACTTTTGTTTTCCGATTTAAATCGATAATCGATCGGTTTACTCTTTCCGATTATTTTCCGATAATCGATTCTTAAAAGTCTTCCGATGTACAACACTAATTCAGACCAATGAAAATTAATGCTAACTAGCGGACCCTGGTTGAATACAAGGATTTTTTATAATATACTTGCGAAAACATATTAAAAATTTACAGAAAACACTTTGCATGATCTTTTCTTTTTATAATGCAGGAAAATGTGAACTGAAATATCAACAAATAAGAAGCATCAAAAGGAAGATTAATAAATATTATAACTTAAACAGTAATAAAAGAAGAAAGGAATGACCTGCTACGAAAAGAAGGGAGGAGATCTCCAACAAGACCCCGTTGCAGCATCAACAGTAAAACACCAAAACACCCGATGCAAAAACACAAAAGACGAGTACAGCACGAGACGGAAAAGAGACACACGACATGTAAACATCAAACACAAAAGACTACACATAAACCGACGAGTCCAATGGGTAACCGGTGCCGACTTTGGACGGCCATCTGTCACGCAAGTAGCAAATGGTGTGGTTATCCTGGATAACGTGCGCACAACCCTCTCACTTCTCCGATTACCCAGAGGTCTCAAAGAACGTACAATTATGGTGTAAAACAACCTCCTCACTGTAAGATGACATCACACAAACAAGACCGCGAAACGCAGAGGCCCCAGAGACACAGATGAATATGTATTATACTAAATGGATATAAAAAAGGGCATTTGTAATACAGCCCGTGATCTGCCGGCTGTAGCGAGCTCATGTATGTAATCACCCGAGGAGTCCGACTGACATTCAGAGAGCACAGGTGGTCGGGGCCCTGTCTTCTCGATATGATATATTCATCAAAATAGCTCACTTGGTACTGATGACAAATATGGCTAATGACCATATCCCTGTATACAGCACAAAATCGGTAATTCAGAAAATCAGAAACCGAAGGCATACAAAATCAGGACAAAACAGGAACCATAGCAAACAAACAAAAACCTTCACCACATCCATCTCTAATTTCTTCAGACTTAATAAATATTGGTCAACCATGACCGACATGACAACAGTTTTCATTTATACTTTATTTACCTTAAAACATTATCATATTAATTCAGATAAACGAAAAGCTTACATATTGATTCTTCAACCAAGAAAGGAGGGGATCTCCAAGAAACACATTTCCCTTATAGCTCCTGAAATCGCACCTCTATGTCTCTCATTGACACTGCTCCTATCTGTTTTGCATCATATCTAACCTCTCTGCGCTCCTTCAGAGCAACATACTGATACAGGTGCTGAAATGTGTTTACAAATATAGGAATGATCAATGAAAACATCATAACCCCTGTTAGCGCGCATAGTCCTCCTATTATTTTTCCAGTGACAGTTTTAGGAGTTATGTCCCCGAATCCGACGGTAGTCATGGTTACGATGCTGAACCACCACGCATCCGGAATACTCGGAACGTCTTTGCTGCTTTCCATGTAGTAAAGAAAATTCGAAAAGATCAAAATGCCCATTGTGAGGAATAAGCACATCATAAGTAAGTCACGAATGCCAAGTTTCAAACTAAAGCATAGAATCTGAAACGCTGTCACGTGCTTCAGAAACCTCACGATACGGAGAACTCTAAACATTTGTAGATAAAGAATGAAGTCGGCATCCACATTTGATCCATATTTATCAGCTATCATTACCACGTAACGCCCGTAGCTTGAAACCAATAGAACGAAGTCTAAGATATTGAAAGAGTCGCGAAAATATCGGGGTATGCTCGGGCAGGCAAACAAACGCACGATAAGTTCAACAGTGAAGAAAGCATTAGCTATATGCTCAAGGTATAAATGAACCATCGTCGAATTTTGCGCTTGGCTAGTCGTTAGAATCTTCTGGTGCGCATCATCAGGAAATATAAAGGAGGCAGTATCCTCAACAGTGCTATTGTTTAGACTTGTATCATTTTCCCAAGATATATTCGTATTAAAAGTTGATATGTAGACTGCATGGTTTTCCGAATGCTCTCGATGGTCCATGAAGCTGGTAGGGGTATCTTCTGTCATCAAAGAACCTTTGTCTCCTACATGTATGCCCATACTATCCATTTGAGAAAGCTGAACTGTACTGAGAGCGATATTCAGAATGGTTAAAACAACAAAGAACAGGGATACGGAACCACAAATCTGAAACAGAAAAGTCTGGTTTGTTTGCAGCGTCTACAAATAATAGTCAAATATAAATACAAGAGGTTGAAATAGTTTTCGTTGTGGAAGTTATTCGGTCTGACATTTCTTGTTATTCTGTGGTGAGGTCCACTGTTGTCGTCATATCGCCCCGACGACAAATCGCCTCACTAGTACGCCCCCACGATCGTTTCGTCCAAGTTTCATATCGCCCCAGGATGTTATTTGGGAGAAACAAGCCAAATTCATTACGCCCCAAGTAATAGAACGTACGCCCCAAGTGGTGCTCATAACGCCCAAATATATATTCATTACGCCCCAAATCCTTTTCAGTACGCCCCTTACCCTATTTAGTGCGCCCAAACTCTTTTCAGTACGCCCCAAATCCCTTTCATTAAACCCAATACCCTTTTCAGTACGCCCCATTTTTTCTTAATAAAAAATGTGTTTTCTGTATTGCATACCCATTTAGATACGCCCCATATCCATTTTTTGTACACCCCACACCCTGTTCAGTGCGCCCCACTGAACGTGACACCATTAATTGAGAAATTGTTTGTTTGCTTTTGTGCCTGTGCCTTTTTGATACGGAAAATTAGCCGTATTTTACACTAATTTGGGAAAGTTATTATAAACATTTTTTTTTTCAAAAGTACAATTACTATATCGGTAACATATATATATATATATATATATATATATATATATATATATATATATATATATATATATATATATATATATATATATATATATAAGCACAAAAAAGGTGTACTGTCCCTTCCGCTGGGTTTAAACACGTTTAGTGTCGTGGTCGCTTGTACCTTTTTTTTGTGCTTTTATATCTTTTTTTCCAAGCGACGTGCATTCGCCCTTTGTTGGGCTGATCCGACATTGTCTGAATAGTGAACGTGGTTGTTTTTTTTTTTATGTACTTGTGTCCGAACGGAATGAGGGACGTACTGTCCCTTGTTCCGTCTGGATACAAGTACATATTCGTGTATCCAGAGGGCTCAAGGGATGTACTGTCCCTTCCGCTGGGTTTAAACACGTTTAGTGTCGTGGTCGCTTGTACCTTTTTTTGTGCTTTTATATCTTTTTTTCCAAGCGACGTGCATTCGCCCTTTGTAGGGCTGATCCGACATTGTCTGAATAGTGAACGTGGTTGTTTTCACCTCTTTTGTGCTGTCTATATTTTTTGTGCTTTTATATATATATATATATATATATACGGTTACTCAATCATTTACACTAAATAAGCTTCAAAAGAACAAATGACGAAAAAAGGCTACATGTATGTATGACCAGGAGAAAAATCAATCTTCAGTGGGCCATAACTTTTCGGATTTTTCAATTCGTTGATAGACAATCAGGATAGTGGTATCTTCAAGAAAAATATAAAAGCACATAATAAGAGAATCTATCCATAGATGAATTACAATATGGAAATAGACAAATAGAAATTAATTGATGACGGTTTCGACATTTTGTAATGAAAATATATCATAATCTTGACAGTGGAAATAAGCTTAAAATACATCAAAGATGCAAAGTGCCGAGGTGCAAAACTTGAATGTAAGTATGAATATTCAGACTCAAAATATACATTAATTGTATAACTATCTATGATGCTCTCGATAGACGGAAACATTACTAGCACGTTTTAGGTTGATACATTTCTTTTCAGACACCATTTTCAATTACCTGAGTTCTATGAATTTTGACCCCAAAATCAATAGGGGTCATCCTTTATTCATTGGAAACATTTCCGGCAAGTTTCATAATAATGATGCAATACAGGCTCTTATATGGTCCGGAAACCATTTTCAATCATCAGAGTCCTATGACTTGACCTATGACCTTTTGACTCCAAAATAAATAGGGGTCGTCCTTGATTCTTATAAAACATTTCTGGCAAGTTTCATGATCATAGGTGCGATACATTCTCAAATATGGTCCGGAAACCATTTTCAATCATCAAATTGATTTGACATTGACATATGACCTTTCGACCCCATAATCAAGAGGGGTAATCCTTGATTTATAGGGAACATTTCTGGCAAGTTTCATGATTATACGTGCTTAAAGGCTGTAAAGGCTTTACAGGCTCTTTACATGCTCCATTTTCTTTGACCTTGTGACCTCAAAGACAATAGGATTCATCCTTGATACATGGGAAATATTTTTGGCAAGTTTCAGGATCATAGGTGCAATACAGGCTCTTATATGGTCTGGAAACCATTTTCAATCATCTGAGTCCTGTGACCTTGACCTTTTGACCCCAAAATCAATAGGGGTCATTCTTGACTCATTGTGAGCAAGTGTATTAAGTTTCATTGCACTAGCATGTCTCAAACTTGACTTATAGTCAGGAAACCGATTGTTGACACCCGACCAGACGCCCACCAACCCGTCTCATATCAAATTAAGAGCCGACTTTTGCAACTCGGCTAAAAATTATGGAGTTCCAAACGCAATAGCAAATTGTTTCTCAAAAATTATCTCTCAACTAGACATGGTCATTTAATAGCAAATATTCAATTAGTGTTTGTTACCTCTGTTGATTATTTACCTGTCGGGTGACCTTTATTCCTCCGCCTTTTTATTTAACAACAATACTTATTTGCAGTGAATTCGAAGAGATGTCATATCTGGTATAAAATCAATCAATTATTATTATTGCATTGTAACAAAAAGGGCTCCAGATTGCATAATTTTATTACATATTTTCAAAACTTTCCCGGGGAAGACCCCCGGACTCCCCTACAGGAATGGCGATCCCCCCTCGCTTCGGTGCCTCGGATCGGGCCGATACAAAGCACCCTGCTTCCTACTCTGGATCCGCCCCTGATCAACATCAGATCGAGTTCACCCTTGTGAGACCTGCCACAAAATAACTTTCGTCAGACTTTTTCTTCTGACTGACGGGCTTTCAAATGTGTACATGTATATGTAGAATCGCCACAGAATCGATTTTTGAATACTAACGTCAATGTAGATGGCGCCACCGAAATGAATTTATTGCTCGTCGTAAAATCATTAAGTTTTTTTTCGCTCTTTTTAAAACGAGATCGGCGCCTGTGAGTGCCGACTGCCGAACCCGAGAATAAAAGGCATGGATACAAAATAAAAGACACTTATTAGGCTGGGGACACAGGTACCACATTACATTTAAAAAAAATTAAAACCCCGTCTTAAATTCCTGTTTCTCCTCTCGTCACCCTTTTAAGGGTAAAGATAGGAGAAACGGGCGTTTAAGAAAGGGTTTTAATTCTTTTTATAAATCTGATGTCTCTGGCTGGGGCGTAATGATCATGGACTTGGGGTGTAATGAATAAATTTATGGATGGGCATATATGGACATTATTGGGGCATAATGATATGGACTATGGGCATAATGATATGGATATGGGCATAATGATATGGGCTTGGGCATAATAAAACGGACCTGGGGCGTATAATGAATAAGGCTTGGGACGTAATGAAACGGGATTGGGACGTAGTGATAAGGGTTTAGGGTATAAATAAGGGTTTTGTGCGTAATGAAATTGGTTTGGGCGATATGATTAGGGCATGGGTCGTAATGATAAGGGCTTGGGGCGTTATGATATTACGTTGGGGCGTTATGAATGTTGCTCAAAATGCCCCAAAAATAGATGGGGCGACCCGCGTCTTGGGCGTTATGAAACCAGGGCGTACGAGTTGGGGCGATTAGACTGTCACCCGATTTTCTCTGTATCATTTAGTTGTTTTATGTTAAATGTCTTCAAATTTAATAGCACCATTTAAGAAGAGATAAATTTGCAGCATCGACCAGAACTATATTATCTGACCAAAACGTGTGAAACTTATATTCTACATGACAAATATGGATAATGACCATAGCCTAAAACACAAAATCGATAACTCAGAAAATCATAAACCGAAGGTATACAAAATCAGGATAAAACAGGAACTAACGCAAACAAAGAAAATCCATCACAACTAAGAATTGAATATTTATTTTTGCCATTTTATTGGATGATGAAATGTCAGTTGTCGTATCACAAATTGTGTAAAACCGCGTAGCGTAGCGAAGCGGTTTTACGCAAACATTGTGATACGACAACTGACATTTCATCATCCAATTAAAATGGCAAAAAAAATAAACATTCAATACTTATAATTACCAAACATATGAATTTATTCTGAATTCGTATACAATTCTAAGGAAAATAAACGATTGAGTACGTAGCGTATGGAAATATTTAACTGGTACGAACTAGTTCCCTAACAACAAAAATGTCGGAGAGGAAAAAAAATGCAAATCGGCATTTAATCTGGAAAAAAACATTTCCCCCTTCAGAACCTCAGTATGTGTTACCTATTTGCACTTACTACTGTACTGTTGTGACGTAATTTGTGACGCGTTGATTATCGAAAGCAGCAGACATGACAGTTGAAAGTAGAACATGAAGCAATTTGTGTTGGGATTTATAACGGACTATCAGGCATCATTTCTTGTACCTGTAGATCTTATATGTGAAGAAGAAAACACGTTGTTAAGATCTACAGGTATCGGAACATCAGCTGTAAATTATTTCTTTGGAATCAGAACGAAATCGGCATGACAAATTTGGTAAGTCGCGATTGCGTAGCTTTTGCTCAGTACTTTCAAATTTATTTATCCTATGTCCATGTGTACTAGATTAATTTCGGTGATTTCGAAAAGAGGACAAGTTTTTTTTTTTTCATGTATTTCTAGTGGTCAATCATAATTTCCCTGGAAACACAAGATATCCGTCAACAAACTGCGTTCATTTGTTGCAGTTTTCAAATCATGCGCGTAGTAACCGATGTAATATCTGCAAACATTCGCAGTACTGTGCTGTGATCTTTATAAGTCGAGACACAGAACGGTCTCTAATTTTAATTGATTATTTGAGACCATTTGTATTGTTTATTTCATGCGTTACCACAGTAGACAATTCTTGATTTCTTTTGCGTTAGCGTGAAAGTAGTTCCGGTCAATTTTGACATTTCATCATCTCATAACGGAAGTCACAATAAATGCGATCGACCAATCAAAATGTTAAGAATCACATAAACAAACACATTTGGTAATTATTATAAAAAGAAGCGAATTTCCAACATGGGAGTGAAAAGAAAAGGATTTAGTTTTCTCCTTATCTTAAAATGAAGCTGAAATCTCCAGGTTATAATGTTTCGATAAAAGACAGATCGTAAGATCGTAATAAACATTACTTAGAGAACAATATAACATTGTCGTTATTTGTATCTTTTAAGCTACATATTAACATTATTCAATTACTATATATTGAATCGTTTTGCTACTGGCTTTGTAGATGGCCCTTTCGTCTCGTTGGTTTATGTGTTTCATGTTTCTATGTCATTAGTCTCTTTTATGTTTCCTGCTTTGCTTTTCTACTCTTTGGTTTCGCATCGGACGTTTCGTACTTAACTCTGGTTGCTGCAGTCGAGGTTGGTTGGAGATCCCCTTATTTCTTTAATTGCCAAAAGTAGTAAAAACCATAAGAATAACGTCTAAAACGACTTTGTTTAATGTGTCAATTACAATTAAGGCGTTATATGAATTATGAACCACTTTTGCTTTGAGTAAAAATGATTATTTCCAATGTTGGCCTATGTTGGACGAAGTTAGGAACACACATTTTTTATGTCGAATTGAAAGGGGCTAGATGGAAATGTCGAAAATCATGGAATAATTTATTTATGCTATTACTTGATCAATTTGCACGGTAATTCTTATTACACATCTAATCCCTCGACACCAATACCAACATCATGAACTCGATGATTACCATAGAAAGGGAATATAATGTCTTTAATTGAATGATTTATACGAATACAGTGGTCTATATGTAGAATCAGATTAAGACACCTTCTTGAAACAGAAAACATAAGATTTTGCCTTTATAATTCATAATAACCCGTTCTATATATCCTTTATTTAACCTCTTATTAAAGAATATTTCTGTTGCTTATCTTGATCATATTTCTGAACTCGGATTAAAGCATTTTATCTCTTTACTTGAATGAAGCGAGAAGAAGTACATTTTGATTATACCTTAGATCCAACAGTTTCTGCCCGTCCTTCTACGGCCCTCCACACCTTCTGTTTTAAACTCATGTTAGAAGACTTTTCTGATATTTCTTCTTCGTTCGGTTGCAATGATTGAAGGAAATAGTTAAGATTTTCCCTGTCCCGTATGTAGGTAGCATATCTATGAAAACAACATCTCTCCAAACACCGTGGGTCTATTTCCCAGAATTCCATTTCCTCTACAAAAGCTCCGGTACAAACATTTCGTGGTATATGGAGATGACCAGTGTTACAATAGTCTAATATTGCTTCAAAAACATGCCTCGGACGATCCACCCTGATCTCTTTATTTAATGGAAATTCACTTAACTGTTTGGTTAACTTGCTAGAATTCCCAAATGTCTGATACACCTTTTCTTTGCTGATTTCATACCTAAAACCGTTCAAATTGAAAGCTATACAACCAGATTCCATTCTTAATTTCAATTTAGATAAAGCAGTTCAATCTTCCATCTTCGTCCATTTCACTCGAGCTTCCAAATTTTAAAATGAATAACAAGGAAAGCGCCTGTTTGTTATCCAGGACGAAACAGATGGCCAATCAGAGGCTTATGAGATAATAATCGCATAATAGTCAATGTACCAATGACGCAGACATGAAAGCAAACACCCTTATCTTTGTGATGTTGTATTTTCCTTCATAAGTGAGCCATTAGGTGAAATAAAGTCTTTCTTTTGTCAATGAGCTTCCCTTTCCACCTTGTGATATATTTAATTTATGATATGTTAGAAGAGATCGAAAAACAATGCTTTACATTTATGGAGTACTAATTGGTGAAATAATGTTAATAAATGTTTGATACTCAATATATCACTATTGACTCCGCTACCTGTGACAAGGACGTGCTTCGAACATAACTTGTCTCATACAGTAGTAAAAGAAGGGAGGAGATCTCCAACAAGACCCTATCGTAGCACCAACAACAAAAGAGCAAGACACCCGATGCAAAAACACGAAGACGAGCATATTAAGAGACGAAAAAGAGACATAGGACTCTTTAAGTAAACAAAAGGCCAATATATGAAAAGTAACCAATCTACTATATGCATGCTTTGTACAAACGCATTCGTAAGAGTTTTAAAATGAATGTATAAAGGAGGGGATGTCCAACAATACCAGGTTGAATGTGACGATGGGACTTTTTATGACTGGTACTATCAAAACCTTTTCGGAAAAGGCTTGATCCGAACTGCCTGTCTTCTTTGAAAGCCTCGAATGACTGCATTCATAAGCTCACTCAAGTAGGAAGAGCACGACATGTTTTTCGTATACCTAATAATTTTATATCCAATCAAATTCTCATCAAGTTGAGACTTAGCCTGGGTCTCTGTGTAGTATTTCTATCATCTTCCTTTGGTATAACTTCAGGATCACTGACGAGGGTTAAGTACCCGAAACGTGCATATCTGGTCCATACTGTCAATTTACCTGTTCTTAAATGATGCTATCGAATTTGAAGACGTTTAACATTGTAATGACTTCGAACTCTGTGATTTTGTATTTATTTATTTTTTTGAGCTGTAACCGAGGACTGATGGAGATCCTCTCCTTTCTTTCATTTCACTTGAAAATGTCGACTACAGACAAATTGAAATGAGGATTAATATCGGAAGAGAACATGTTGCAGTCATGGCGTAAGTCTCAAAGATATTTCTACAAACGTAACACAAGCAACCCCGACGGATCGACGTAAGTAAAGCAATGAAATAAAAAATCATACATGAAGGAAAAAGAAAATAAATAAAAGAGAAAGACGAAAATATACGCAGAGCAGATATTGTAGTGTCGCTTGTGTATTCAGCAGAAGAACAAAGTCACCATACAGTGATATAGGATATTTGTTTTAAATGCTCAAAACAGGTTAACAGCAAATATATACGTATGAAAGATGAAATATTATATTTTATTCTACAAAGAAAACTGTGAATATTGATCAATAATAAGATCATCAGTAATTGAAAATTGCTTCTCATTACAAACTACAATAGGTTTGGTGCAATCCCAAATTGCTTGTACCATTTGTTTTTTTTTAAACAATAAATAGATCGACGAAGTTGACAACTTTATGTTGCGTAAAATTGGTTTGAAATTTTCTTCAAGAAGGTAAAGATGACAAATCCCAATACACAGTACAAAATCGATAATTAAGGAAATCACAAACCAAAGGGAAACAACCAAAAACATCCACAACATGAAAAGAAGCGAACTCCCACTTAGGAATGAGACCAGGTCCCAAGGAAGAGTCAGCATCTCCTGCTTGCATGCAGCACCCATCGCTTCAATTCGGCAGAAATATCACATCCGATTTCTTCAACAAGAAAAGTATGTGGTTCGATGGTTCCAATTGTCTTAGACAAAATATCATGGAGTTAGAAGAGTTAGAACATTTCCTTATTATTATTATAGACACTTATTTCATGTTCCCGTGACTTGATGTTTTGAAGACTATTAATTACTTCTTTCCAGCTCTGTCACATGAAAGAAGCTTTTTGTTGGCTCTTTATTAATATGACATCATATATATGAATTTTCTATTTCAGAAACTCCTTATTCCTTTCAAAAATATCATAAAAATTAAAGGAGGTTAACATCTTAGCACCATCCCTCCAATGCTATTTTGAACATAGATTTTATTTGGATAAGCTACTGAATCGATCCTACAGACAATTTGCAGCCGCGCTCTCTCTGCAAATTGCACAAATTTATCACTGATGAGGATTTAATATTCGAAACACGTGTCTGGTGCATAACATTGGTTGCAATTTTCTTCAAGAAGGTATAGAGCTTGAACACTTCCGTATTATTTTTATAATATTATGTATTTGTTAATTCCCTTTTCTTTATAACGCTTTAATATAACGTAACTTGTGATAAATTACACAATAAATTGAAAAAATGAAAACAAGAGAAATACGTTACAATAACCATCTACTCTTCCATAAAAATATAGCAATATAATCAAGATGTTATCAAGTCACCATGCAAATTTTCTTGTCATAAGTTTGAATACTCTTCGTATTTCATACAAGATATGCTGACACTTCGCGAAATTTCATTTACAAAGTTATACTTTAAAAATACATAAACCAGTTATTGACATGAGCGATTGCTTCTATGGTTTGATCTGGTTTTCCAAGCTGTGTTGCTGTTGATGCTGCAACCTAGTCCTGTTGGAGATTGCGTTCCTATCTATTATTTCATGAAAGTCGTTTTTTATATTAAGATTTAAATTTGGTGTCACTCCATGATTTCAATATTCGAAGAACTTAAAAGAAATATTTTAATCATATCTTATTTGATACATGTACAAGCTCGTCACAATTTTACATTATTTCTCACCAGTTCTCACTTCGGAATGTTATTCATTCCGAGGATCGCAACCGTTCCCATGGAAATTCTAATTATTTTGCCTTGCCCTCTCGACTTTGAGACCGAATAACTGATAGGTACTTCTTTAATGTTTAATCTTATAGTTCGGTAAACGATCATAGATCTTTCGTTGATTTATTTATCAAAATAATCAGTATATTTGAACTGCACGTTTTGCAATACTTTCAATTATTAAGAGGTATGATATGATATCCTCTATTGACATGTAGAAATAGCATCAATTAATGTAAAAGAAAATATGTTCTCTTGTAGTCAGAAAGTAAACAATATCTTTTGATGTAAAATATCATCATAAACGGCAATGATTTTATACGAAATTTCCCATTGTCATTGCGAAACGACAATGCATTAAATTTATGTACATGCGCAGTGAGATCTTGGACAGAATCCTCTGTGGCAATTTATTTTACACCACCACGTCATACCAGGAACAGCTCTGTAAGCCCCTGCTCCCCGACACAGATGCATTCTCTGCAGGTTATTTGACCCGTTCCCCATTGTTGTAGTCGCCTTTGTTGTTGTGGTCGTTGTTGGTCGCGTTGTAGTCGTTGTCGGCCTTATTGTAGTTGTCGTTGGTAGTGTAGTTGTAGTCGTAGGTTGTTGTGTAGTCGTTGTCGGTCGTACTGTAGTCGTTGTTGGTCGTACTGTTGTCGTTGTTTGTCTCGTTGTTGTCGTAGGTCGTTGTGTTGTAGTAGTTTGCTGAGTTGTTGTTGTGGTAGGTTTTGCTGTTGTTGTCGTGGTAGGCTTTGCTGTCGTCTTTGACGTTGTTTTCTCAGGGAAGCTATTTGCAGCTCGAATTGCGACATCAGAACAGCCATAGAACTGTTCTTGGGGCCCACATCCTGTACAGCCTTCACCTGTTTCTGGATCCCTTCCCCAGCTGTTACCTTTCAAATAGTAAGTTTTACTATGAATGTACTCAACGCTTTCAGGGGCTTTTTGTATTCTATAATTATGCATAAATGATCTGTTAAAGTCACACATTATTGACTCTATTTGTGATATTTCATTAGACATTGAACGAAAAAGGGGGAACCGTACTCGTAATTTTTCATAAAAATGCTTATGCTTGTCATGGGCAATAGCGATAAACGCGGCCAACTTAACCGGCAGTGACTAGCTAAAAGTTATTCATTTTTACTTAATGAATTTATGTATGGTTAAACTAGACTAGTGAAGTAGCCGCCTTTTGGGCTATTTCCATGTAAAATTTGAGAAGGTATATTCAGATATCTTTTATCGTTTCTCAAAAATGGGCAATTTTATAAAGTTTTGTAAAAACGTCTTTTCATGAGTTTATCTTTATATGAATTTTTTTTAAATCAACAATCAGCCCGTTCCTGAACAAATTTTATACTTTGATATATTATTAATTCTGTAAATTTGAAATGTATTCAAAAGATAAAAGTTGTTCAAGATACTGCTCTATGCTTCAAGTGTTTTGACGAATTATTGCAACTAATCCCTTTTTATCATTTCGGATCTAAAATTTCGCTTCCACTGGAAACCATCGTACATTTTCTATACATAGTCTAGCTTCCTCACAAAAATGATATCTAACCCTTGAGCAATAATACCAAACTTATATACCCTATGTTTGTGGTCTTTTGAGTTTAGTGTTTTGGTGTTCCTTGTACCTTCGGAGTCTCTTGCTGTTTTCGTCTACTCTGTGTTTTAAAAAAGGGGTGTTTTAAAAAAAGGGGTGTTTTAAAAAAGGGGTGTTTTAAAAAAAGGGGTGTTTTAAAAAAAGGGTGTTTAAAAAAAGGGGTGTTTTAAAAAAAGGGGTGTTTTAAAAAAAGGGGTGTTTTAAAAAAAGGGGTGTTTTTAAAAAAGGGGTGTTTTAAAAAAAGGGGTGTTTTAAAAAAAGGGGTGTTTTAAAAAAAGGGGTGTTTTTAAAAAAGGGGTGTTTTTAAAAAAGGGGTGTTTTAAAAAAAGGGGTGTTTTAAAAAAAGGGGTGTTTTAAAAAAAGGGATGTTTTAAAAAAAGGGGTGTTTCGGTGCTTTTCTATTGGTGCTGTAGCCGAGTCTTGCTTAAGATCATTTCCTTTCTGTAACTTACAGGAACGACGTTTCATATCTAATATTTATTTACTTCGTTTTATTGCGAATCATAAAATTGATTTCTTTTTTACGCCCCCGTAATCGAAGATTCGGGGCATATTGTTTTGATCTGTCTGTTTGTCTGTTTGTCTGCAAAAACTTTAACCTTGGCCATAACTTTTGAATGGTAAGCTACAGGGCTTTCATATTTCACATGTGTATTCCTTGTGACAAGACCTTTCCATGGGTACCAAATTTTATGACCTTGTGACCTTGACCTTGGACTTTGACCTACTTTTGAAAAACTTTAACCTTTGGCAGAACTTTTGAATGGTAAGTGATAGGGCTTTCATATTTCACATGTGCATTCCTTGTGACAAGACCTTTCCATGGGTACCAAATTTTATGACCTTGTGACCTTGACCTTGAACTTTGACCTACTTTTGAAAAACTTAAACCTTGGACATAACTTTTGGATGGTTAGTGATAGGGCTTTCATATTTCACATGTGCATTTCTTGTGACAAGACCTTTCTATGGGTACCAACATTTTTTACCTTGTGACCTCGACCTTGGAGTTTGACCTGTTTTTGAAAAACTTTAACCTTGGGCATAACTTTTGAATGGTAAGTGATAGGGCTTTCATATTTCACGTGTGTATTCATTGTGTCAAGACCTTTCAATGGATACCAAAACTTTTGACCTTGTGACATTGACCTTGGAGTTTGACCTAATTTTTCGAGAATTTAAACATTAGCCATAACTTTTGAATGATAAAAGAAGGGAGGAGATCTCCAACAAAACCCCATTGCAGCGTTGGTAAGTGATAGGGCGTTCATATTTCACATATGAATATGTGGCAATATTTTTCCATGAATACTAAATTTGACCTTGTGACCTTGACCTCAAATGTGAAACTATTTTTCATCTGTTTTACTGACAAAGATGCCAACGGGGGCATTCGTGTTTCACAAACACTGGTTTTATTTTTCCTACTACATTTACATTTGTGTCGTTTTACTATTTTCTCTTTGCATTCAATCATGACCTCATGACGAGAGCAGTTATATGTACTAACCTGTGTTATATTTCCACTGAACAATGCACTGTGTACAAGTAAGACCAGCTGGAAGGATCAGTGTGAATTCTTTAATGCCGACCTCAAAATCTATATGAAATCTGGAATTATTCAATGAGTATTAAATGTACGTGTTACAATGTTACTTGAATGCGTTTCATGAGCTTTTGCATCGCATCATCTTATTCGTTCTTTTTGAAATACAGAACTACATCCCATTTATGCAGATATCAATAGTAAAACCATTGTGATGTCATTGATTGTTGAAACGTCATGTATGTAGCCATTTCCCCTGATTTTTATGCTCCTTTTCATATAATTTGATGGCGTCACAATTACTTCACGTCATACCTGCATAAATTGAAAGCAACTATGTATTGAAAAAAAAAACGAATTCCTATTGATATCGCCGCTCAAATTGTTCTTGATTTTTGAAAATTCAAATACAAAAATTGAATTGAAGAAATCATACCTTGTTGTTCCATCGGAATCCTCCAGAAGATATTGATCAAAGCAACTCAGGTCCGGAGCTGTAGCAACGTCATTATTCGGACAAATTCGAAATTCGAACCAGCCTTTATGATTGGCTGTGACATCAACTCGCACTCTGATAGATTCTCCCATTGTATAGTTACGACTTATTGTTCCTGTGGCGTATTTCCCGCCAGCTTCATGTTCTCTTGGTCCACTATAGTTATCACCACAAATTCCGCACTTGCCGCCATTTTTGCCCCATTGGGTCTGCAATTATAATCATACGCATTTTATGTGTTCAGATATACATGTATGACAAATATGGGTTATGACCGTATCCCTGACTACAGCACAAAATCGATAATTCAGAAACTCAGAAACCGAAGGCATACAAAATCAGGATAAAACAAGAACCAAAGCAAACAAACAAAAATCTCCACCATATGAAAAGAAGCGAACTCCCGATATGAGAGTGAGTGTTGTGGTTGAATATTTGATTCCGTTTTATCAAGCTAAAACATAGGAATGACAAATATGGATAATGACCATATCCCTGTATATAGCACAAAATCGATAATTCAGAAAATCAGAAACCGAAGGCATACAAAATCAGGATAAAACAGAAACCAAAGCCTCCACAAGATGAAATGAAGCGAACTCCCGATATTGGAGTGAGACCAGGTGCCCAGGAAGAGTAAGCATCTCCTGCTTGCATGCAACACCCGACGCTTCAATTCGTTATAACTGTCACATCCGGATACTTCCATTTCGGAAGACATAAAGTACAATCTCTGGTTGGATGGTTCAAATGTTCTATGACAGAATATAATCCACCATTCTGGAGAGTAGGACTGACAAGTTCCCCATATTGACCGTAGAACTTCCTCAGTGACGATGTCAGTTGGTCACAAAGATATCCCTGACTGAGAAGCTTATCCGAGAGACGCCTAGAACAAAATCCGTATATTTGGTTCTTGCTCTGGCATAGCGTAACAACTGAGATATGAACACGCCATAAACATGCGATGAAGGGATGTTGCTACTCAGAAAAGGAAAGTTTGTAATGCTGAAATTGACGTCGTCACGTGTGTCATAGAGTGAGGTGTTCATGTGACCATCAGTGTTGTAGTCGTAAAAAGCTGTCGTAAAAAAAGAAGAAAACCACAGCATTCATCAATTATTTCTTGTAGATCAAATGTCTTTTAAAATATATATATATATATTTAGGGAAGGAATATCAGAAGGGGTTTTTTTCTGATACACAAATCTAAACAAATGAAATTAAAGTGACTGATGTGGCTAAGATGCCATGGAAACGTTTTCGACTTATAGTATAAATTCGTCGCCTTTCAAGAATCAAAATGAAATATTTTAGAAGATTTATATATCTAAGGAGTAAGTGATAAGTGACCAGAAAGATTACCTATAAAGAATAATCAGGAGTATTTGAAGTCGATTTATTTATTTTTACATATTGGCTTAGAAGATGTGACAAGTGGACATAATCATTAGAATATCGACATAATAATCTGACATGTGGATGACAGAGATATGTGAAAATGTTACCTTTATTACACCACACAAATATTTTTAATCACTTCCTTTTCAACAATTTCTTTTATGGAAATTTATAGATGAGGTAAAAGTAAATATCAAAGTTCTATAGGACTGTCACAATTTCTGTATTCGCTTTCGTGTCTAAGATGCATTTGAATACATATCTCATTTCATGCAATATTACTGTGTAACTAAGGCACATAATGAAAAGGAAAGGACTACAACTTAACAACCATGAAATGGGAAAGGAAAATAGGTGCTTGAATAAAGGTATGATTAATATAAGTGTATAGGTAAATACATCCATTTGCTGCAGCCTAGAAGTGGTTTTGTATTAACTTTGAATCTCCTCAAAACACTTGAATAAACTGAAATACAAACACATAAGCATGATTGGTAAATTTACATGTAAAGCTTATAACAGAGTAGGAAACCATAATTCCTGCGCGAAGATGTGTAAGATAACGTCAGTGAGTTAAAGAAGATCCTGACGATAATCTCAATAGCACTCACAATAGAGTACAAAATTAAACATCGACGGACCCCTAGCAAGCTAGAGGTGGGACCAGGTGCCAGGTTTAGATACAGTATCGTCTGTCTCTATTCAACGCATTCGAAAATTCTGTTGTCAATAAAATCTTGAAATTTCTGAAACGTGGGTCCTGTAGCATAATATCCCACCCTCTCTGCTACGTTTTCGGTACAGTTTTAGAAATAATATTTTTCACACTCTTTGGCCATATTACATTGTTTAGATTGAGGATCACTGACGAGGGTTAAGTACCCGAAATGTGCATGTCTAGTCCATGCTGCAAATTTATCAGTTCTTAAATAATGACGACGACTTCTGAGATACTTAATTCGACTTGTTAAATATCTGAGTCGACTTGTCAGTTATTTCAGTAGACTTGTCAAATATTACAGATTTATCAGATATTTAAGATGACTTGTCAGATAGATAAAACGATTTGTCAGATATTTAATGTTATAGAAATGTACGTCATAAGTTGGTCTGTACTAACATGACTTACAACTAGATACCAATCCGTGAATGAAAGCTAGACACAACAAATGAGGGGATCTCTAACAACACCAGGCAGCAGCATCCACAGCAAAACGCCAAAACGCCAAATGCAAATACACAGAACAGACAAGCACAGAAAGAGACACAAAAGGGACAAGGAACACAGAAACATCAAACACAATAGACTACGCATAAACCAACGAGACAAATGAGCAACCGTTGCCGATTTAGGACGGCCATATGCCACGGAAATAACAGAAGTTGTAGTTACAAGAGCCTAATTCAGATTGCAGAAATCATAATCAAAAGACTTTGAAAAAGTAAAACAGACGTTGCTCACGACAAAATAAATCGGACAAACAGGTGAAATCAGTAAAAAAGCTAAAAATAACATTGAAAGACGATTTCAAAATTGGTTTGAAATCTTCTTAAAGAAAGTGAAAAGGTAGGAAACTGTCAAATTATTATTATGAACACTTATCTTCTTTTGCAGTGTGGAGTATTTTAACTCGGCTCCCGTGATTGAATGTTTAAAGTGTGATAATTAGTTCTGTCTAGGTCTGTCTCTTTATAGAAGCTTTGTTTTGGCCTTTTATGAATTTGACATCATGTTTTATTCCAAAACTTGTCATTCCATTCAAAATCATCGAAATTACAGGACATAAACATCCTACATGTAGCACCTCTATTCACCCCTATCAACCCTCAGCGAAATTGTGATTAAAGCTAAATGACCTTATAAAAATCCATGCATTAGTAGTCCATTATCAATTATAATTATTTTATTTAGATTTTATATCGTTCTTTTTGCAACCGCGGTTAAAACATGTTTTTAAAAACATGAGAGTGTAATAAACAGGTTGACGCGGCCAAGAAGTAAAGATAAATTAGAATTTAGAGAGATCATACATCAGTCCCGTTTACACATGAAGATTAAATGAATACCATTTTCACACTTGCAATGAACGAAACAAAAATATCCTAGGGATTGGTTTTGTTTAAAGTCATTAATGTTTTTTTTTAATAATTATTACCAATTAAGTCAAGTATAAAACTTCAATGGATCGAATTCAATCAAAGAAGCATGTTTGTATGTTAATTCCTTTAGAATTGAAAAAAAGGGATTAGATTGTAGACAGAAGTCGTTAGTATAGGATAGGATAGGATTGAGGTTGATAAAATAGAATAGGATAGATGTGGATAGGATAGGATAGGATAGAATTTACTAGAGGAGGATAGATTTGGATGAAATAGGATATGATTGGACTAAATAGGATAGGATGCCTTCGGTTTCTGATTTTCTGAATTATCAATTTCGTGCTGTATACAAGGATATGGTCATTATCCATATTTGTCATGAATGAGGATTTTATTCTATCCGCTTTCTATCCTACATCCTACATCCAATCCTATGCACTTTTTGTCAAACAAGTAGGTTGCAGAACTGTTGGAATCTTAAAGTCTTCCGGGTCTGTTTTTTATTTCGCAGCCTTTGTGGCTATTGAATTGAATATTGATATATAATCTTCATAATAATTAATTACAGATGAAGTTCTAGTTTCTGTAAAATTGACCTTATTTAGCAGAGCTTTTGTTCTTGAACATAGAAATTTTCAACAACTTTACAGTTTTCCGGACTTTTTTTCGCAGACTTTGCAGCTATTGAATTGAAACTTGGTAATAAATATTTACAGATACAAGTCAAGTGTGAAAGCAATTGACCTATCTTTAGCAGAATTATGGCCCCTAAACGAAGAAAATTTCAACAATTGAATCGAATAACAAATATGAACAATGACTATATCTCCATACATTATTATTTAATGTTAATTAGTTTACATTGTTTTACGGAAATTTTTGGGTCAGTTTTATAAGATCTAATTGAGTAAATTTTAAGTCGAATTAAGCCATTCATAAAATGAATGAATGATCCAATTCAAACGTTATAAAATGACAAATATGTTCAATCCCAATACACAGTACAAAATTGATAATTCAGAAAATCAGAAAATCAAAGGCATACAAATGACTGATATGGATAATGACCACATCCCTATACATTGTACAAAATCGATAGCTCATATATTCATAACCCGAAGGCATACAAAATCAGGATAAAACAGGATCCAAAGCAAACAAACCAAAGCATCCACCACAAGAAAAGAAGCTAATTCCTAATATGAGTGAGACCATGTGCCCCGGAAGAGTCAGCATCTCCTGCAACACCTGACGCTTCAATTCGGTAGAATTGTCACAGCCGGTACTTCTATTTCGGAAGATATAAGCATATTTTGTGGTTGGATGGTTCAAATGGTCTAAGATGGAATATCATCCACCATTCTGGACAATAGGACATTATAGTGTATGTCGAGTTCCCCGTATCGACTGTAGAACTTCCTTAGTGACAATGTCAGTTGTTCACAAACGTATCCCTGATTGAGAAGCTTATCTAAAAAACGCCTAGCTCTCAACACAAAATCTTTGTATTTGATACTTGCTCTGGCATTACGTATCAATTGAGATATGAACGTTAACACGCCATAAGCAGGCGATGAAGGGGCGTTGCTACTCAGAAAGGTAAAGTTTGTATTGCTGAAATTAAAGTCGTCATGTTTGTCATAGAGTGAGGTGTTCATGTGACCATCAGAATCGTAGGACATTGTTAACATTATGTATAAATAGGATGCTGAATTTTACGTCAATCTCCGAAATATAGATTCTGCGAAATAGGTAATCCGCGAGTTATTTATGGATTATTGAATGACAGCACATCGTATATTTATCTGTAGGTGAAGTTAAAGTCAGAAGCTTGGTATCTTTTCAAAGACCATAGATTGAATGAATTCAGCTTCATACGCGTAAAGAAAAATGTCGGCAAGGATTGGGGCACAATTGGTTCCCATTGGAATTCCGACAATTTGTTGGAAGGTTTTCCTCCGAACACCTCCGAAACCGGAAGTTTAACATCTGAAAAATATCTGTTTCAGTGTACTAATTTTTTTAATCGGAATTTATATTTTCCATTGCCGTTCTTGCTTGTAAAAGAAAGGAGGGGATCTCCAACAACACTAGGTTGCAGCAATTCATTCAAACGCATTGCTTAGAAAATTTTGACTCTTTCTTTTAATTGTCTCAAAATTTAGAATTATTTATTTATTTCTTTATTAATTTTTGGTCGGTTTTTTTTTCTTTCTTTTGGTTGCATGATTGAGAAATCATGTATAAAGGCCAAGTAATTTTAGGTCTGACATAATACTTGCATTCACAAAATTATTTACGAGAGAATCAAATTAAATAAAATCATACAGCCTTGGTGTTTCTATTTTTTCAATCTAGAGGAAGGGCTTTGTTTGTGTTTGTTGAATATGCCTTTCTTACCAAAATGCGGAAGTCTTTATATCTAATTTCTATTTGTTTATTAATCCAAAGTATTCATAACGGATTTGTTGACATTATGCTTAGTAGACGTAGTATTATTTTGAGTATTAATACATAGATTACTCATAGATTACTTCCAGATAGCGATTGGCAGGCATGTGTCGAGTAAATATTCAAAATACTGATATCAGCTCGAAATCACAATTATGATATCCAGAAATATAAGGAGCGTAGGGTCATGGAGTACGTCAGATAATAATCAAAACAACCATAATATTACAAGCATCTCGTGGGTTTTTTTATATTAATTGAATGATTTGATAAAGCTAAAAGTTCGATTTGGAAATTACCGTATAATAGATACATGTATTCAAAGATTAAGATAGTAAAAATATCCAGATCTTTTTTCATGAAAATATTTAAAACATTAAAACAATTAGTAAAAATATCTCTTTAACTGGATTTCCCGTATCTTTACCGATAGAAATAATAGAAATGGTCATTCATTCGAAAGGAGCTCAAACGAATTGATAGCGCACAATTTATAAATCTCATTTGTGGCCGAATTCTTTTTCTTTTTTTATAAACTTTCGACTATAGTTCTTTTCATTTCAGAGTGAACACTTCCGACAAAAAAACACTGTTTACGTTTTATATTTTTCCTTTATTTATTAAGCACCTTCATATCTCTTAATAAGCTATGTCTATCTTAAAATTGATTAAGTAGCCCTGAGGGAGATATTTTACTTATTGGGCTGATTATACTTGGGCAGACATGTACTCAGATTTTGTTCTTAGAGGAAGACGGCTTTCAGTAAAGCTTCTCGGGCACGGATACATTTGTGACCGACGAACATCGTCACTGAAGAAGTTCTATGGTCGATTTGGGGAAATGGTAGCATACTTTGAGGTCCCCTTGTCCAGAGTCATAAATGATATTATACACCTCACTCTATGACAAACGTGACGACTTCAATTTCAGCATTACAAACTTTCCTTTTCTGAGTAGCAACATTCCTTCATCGCCTGCTTATGGCGTGTTCATATCTCAGTTGATACGCTATGCCAGAGCAAGTACGAAATATACGGATTTTGTTCTGAGAGCTAGGCGTCTTTCAGATAAGCTTCTCAGTCAGGGATATGCTTGTGACCGACTAACATCGTCACTGAGGAAGTTCTACGGTCGATATGGGGAACTCGTCATACACTATGATGTCCCACTCTCCAGAATGAAGGGTTATATTCTGTCGTAGACCATTTGAACCATCCATCCCAAGATTGTACTCTATGTCTTCCGAAATGGAAGTTACCGAATATGACAATTCTACCGAATTGAAGCGGCGGGTGTTGCATGCAAGCAGGAGATGCTTACTCTTCCTGGGCACCTGGTCTCACTCTCATATCGGGAGTTCGCTTCTTTTCATATGGTGGAGGTTTTTGTTTGTTTGTTTTTGTTCCTGTTTTATCCTGATTTCGTATGCCTCGGTTTCTGATTTTCTGAATTATCGATTTTGTGCTGTAAACAGGGATATGGTCATTATCCATATTTGTCATAGACCTTTTGTGCCATGGCATACCAATTTCTACGTTTGTATTCCTTTCTGGGAGTTACATGTACCAATTGTTACATTTATACCGAGTTGAAGGGGCAGGAGTTGCATGCAATCAGAAGATGTTCACTCTTCCTGGGCAATTTTTATTCAAATAATGTTACACGTCTTAAAATTCATAGCATCATTTAAGAACAGATAAAGGAGCTCGAATGATAAGTATGGAATTCCGCCCAGTTGGGATCGAAAAAAAAATTGTCATTAAAAGAGATTAAAACTCAGAATTCGGTCAGAGTTTTGCTGAATTTTATGAAAATAGTTATATTTCAAACATGCGACCTATATTTTGTATATAATTTGGGTTAAAACAATCAATTTTACCACTAAAGTCTATGGGAACTGGAAAAGCTTTTTAGAGTATTGTTCCCCACCTTACTACGATCGAAATATAAAATGGGGGGTGAGAAGGCTCAAAATCTTGAGTTATTATATATAAATCTATCACGTTTTCTTTCGATGGGTTTAGAGTGATGATACTTTGCAATTATACCTAATATTTTAATTAATTAATTAATTTTATGATATCATTTTATGGTTTGGGTGAGTAGTAAACATTTTGCGACTACATTTTTTCTTTTGAGATAATCATTCAAACACTTCCAACAAAGAAAACTGTTCTCGATTATATTTTATTTTCCTCTATTTATCAAACACTCTATTATTTGTTTTTACCAATAACCACAAAACAATCTCTTTTTTCGATAGTTTTTCACTTACATGTATCTTTTCGTAACGTAAACACACAAAGCGCATTCATCCATTGTGAACTATTGGGAGTATAGTGATGAACCAAAAATGTAGTTCTGAATACGGAAAAGAAATACTAGTTTTTGAAGGAGGACAATAATTCTACCGTTTATTAAATCAATAAATGTATGATAACTTAATATAACTCAGAGTAAAACGATTTTCTCAATTTCATCTCATCTTATTGAATTTTATAACGTAATACCACGGACTCTAAATGGTGGACCCCGCGTTGCTTCGATTTCGAATAAATGCCAAGTAGATGATGTAAATGATAAACATTTGAGTAAATATTATAGATTATAAGTTTTTCTATCCATAAATATATATTTTATACCTTAAAATAGTTTTAGTAACCCTGGAGGAGATTTTATTATCTGGGCGGATTTTCCGTAAATTCGTGCGAGGTCCTTTGCATCATGGATCAGACGAACTTAACCCTTGATCCTCAATCTAAACGATGAAATATGGACAAATTCTATGAAAGTTATGTAAATAAATACCGAAAGACGTAGTAAGGTCGGTTGGATATGATGCTACAGAACCCATTTTTCAGACTTTTTTGTGAAGAGCAATTTTTGAATGAGTTTGAAGCTGAACTGAAGGACTCCTGGTCAATCAGCAGTGACACTCACCAAGTTGTACAAATGTTAAACGTCTTCAAACTCATAGCATCATTTAAGAAAGATAAATTTGCAGCTTGGACCAAAAATGCACGTTTTGGGTACTTAAGACAATTTCGAGCTAGTAATTATTGAAACTAAACATTGAAATGAGTTACACAATGATATACAAAAGAGTTTTTAAATAAAAAATCATCATTGAATGCTCAAATAACAGAACACCCTTTGGATTGTTTATAAAGTATTTTCAGTAACGAGGCCTTCTAGTGTTCAAAATTTAAAAAATCAAAATTTCTACCTGATGTGAAATATTTCGAAAATTAAATATCCTTACCGAAAACCCGCCACAATAAAGTTGATTATCGTTGTAATTCTGGGGAGTATTAAAACCGTATCTCCACATAGTGCTTCTGGCGGGAGGTTCGATTAGTCTTCCATGCCCCTGAGCACCTTTAATCAGCAACGCAATGAGAAAAAATACGGTGCCTAAAAATCTCATACTCAAACTTTTACTTGAAAAAAATAAGCTATTTAAAAATGCAAGTGCACCTCTGTAGATTAGGTTTCAAATTTTCGTAATCTTGGAATCGTTTTGTTTATAAATTCAGATGTTGGCTCTAAACCCCGCCTATCGAGGTTTTAAATAAATCAATAAGGAATTTGGTGTATTGTAAATGTGTGTACATTTGCTGTTTAACCCCTTTTAAACAGACCCTGCAATCCCATACATAAAACTTGCTGCGCACTAACTCGCATTGACACTATCTCGCCAACGAGGATATTCCGCTGTAAATCAGTCGTTTCGCCTTGTCATACTTTCAATCACCCTATACGAATTTGATAAATTTTATCTTAGTCAACATTCCCCGAGATATTTTTATGACTAATATTTTGACCATATTAAGAGGATTTTAACCATTGGTATTGAGAACTGATTATTTAAAGAAATATTATAATTAAAGAGAAAGAACGATTTTCCGAAGAAATTTCAAGACTGCACAAGACATTGCATACACACACCTTTTTAAACTTGAGGTACTACTAGTATATGTGTAACAGATGATAATAAGTTCGCCCTGTTATTTAGTCGGAAATCTGAACTTATGGCATGGTAAAATTTAAGTTTTATCAATTGGTTTTGAAAAGTTGAATAATTTAAATGGACTTCTGAGTTTATTCTGTACCTTTATGAAACAAAAACTATTTTTCATATAAGGGGAGATAACGTCTGAAATGTTCCTATCCAAAATCATTCGAATTTCAACATCTACTGGCCATGTTTCAACGTATGTACCATATAAAAGGATATAGACAGATATAAAATAATACATTCACTTCAATAATTTTAATATTTTTGTATAATGTATGCACTGAATTCCATTAATAAGAATTTCAATAAGACCATGTTGCGACAATCAAAGCTCGATACACTAGTAAAACACGCTAAGAACAGCATTCTAACAAACAGTCAGGTAATGAGAGAAAGAGAACCTTCTCACCAAGAGGAAAAACAAACACTTAAACCAAACCAAAGGAATCATAGAAATGAGGTTAAAATTTGAAGATAAAAATAGGGAGACAAACACAACAAAAATGTTTTTATCCGGAATACACATGCCAAAGCCTCATTTCTTTCGGTACGCTTTTTCGACATAGTAACTTTCATACTTTTTTGGCACATTACATTGTTTAGATTTGAGGATCACTGACGAGGGTTAAGTACCCGAAACGTGCATGTCTGGTCCATGCTACCAAATTATCTGTTTCAAAATGATGCTATTCAATTTGGAGACGTTTAACATGTAGAAGTATCCGGATATTACAAGTTGTAACAGTCACAGAGACAAATCACCCTCCCATCAGAAGCAGCATAAGAAGGAAGTTGAACGTCTTCAAATTCAATAGCATCATTTAAGAACAGATAAATTTACAGCATGGACCAGACATGGCCGTTTTGGGTACTGAACCCTCGTCGGTGATCCTCAATCTTAACAATATAATATGATCATATAGTGTGAAAGTTATGTCCAAAATGTATCGAAAGACGTAGCAGAATGGGTGGGATATGATGCCACAGGACCACCATGACTAAGTGCACAAAAACTGTGTAAATAGATAAAAAAAAACATTTGCCGTACAGATATTTGTTTCCACTTAAACTAATCATCGTTTTGTGACGACCTCTCCCAGATTGACCAAATCGATACCTTTATCAATCTTATATTGATATTAACGGTACATAGAAGAACAACATTTTAATGAAAATTTTGTTTGGAAGTGACATCTAAAGATCGGTATGCAAAATTTCTATTATCCAAACCGTAACAGAACATTTTACTTACGTCTTTATTGAAATGAAAGAAAAGATGGGATCGAAATCTAATCGCAACGTCAAGGAAAACATCTTAAACAAGATTACGAACGAATGACAAAGGAAAATAGCGAGATAAAACTACACTCAAGGAGTGTTGATGGATATCCCCTCCTTTCTTCAATGTAAGAAAGCAGGTAAATGAAAAAAATAAAACTGATAAAAATTATAGGTTTGTGGCATCGCTGAAAAATTAAGTATTTGCTAGGTATTGAAAACATTGACATTTGAATGGTGAGTAATATGAATAAGATTTAGAAAAACACTTATGAAAATTTGTGCAACTTAAAGAGCTCAGTAAATATCATTATCTATTAGGCAAACACATCAACCATTTTGACTCTTGGTATTAATTTCATTTGCTAAAGAAATACTCAATTTTCATTTCAAAACTTTGGCAATTAGTAATAATCAAGAAATAATAAATGACAAATATGGATAATGACCATATCCCTATATACAGCACAAAATCGATAATTCAGAAAATCATAAACCGAAGGCATACAAAATCAGGATAAAACAGGAACCAAAGCAAACAATCAAAAACCTCCACTACATGAAAAGAAGCGAACTCCTGATATGTGAGTGAGAGCAGGTGCCCAGGAAGAAAAAGCAGCATTATTATAATATGTTATACGTTTACAAATTAAAAACATTTACATGCAGAAACACACAGTGTTAACATGATCTATTCTAATCTTGTGTTTCCAACATAAACTTACGAATATTTTGGTTTCTGATGATCAACCTACGTGATGACACATAGTTAAATGATCCAATAGAAATCTAGATTCACATAGAATGAATGCGGATAAATATTTCAAATGAAAAAAAAAACACTTGAGAACTAAAGGAGAGACTCCCAGAAATTCCATCACAAGCAGATGAGACCAGGAAGTTATGTAATATGATGAATCACTTAATTTTGTAATCAATAAAAGGGAGAAACAATTATCTCGGACTGATGTTACTTTTGACAAATATAGAAATATCAAAGTTGATAGGGGAAAGATATTATCTGTCCAAAAAAAAAGAGATTTTTGTGCAAATTCTATCTGCAGGAGATAGGAATGCCAAACTCCGCAACGGATACCTTGACGGTAAAAGAATGTATATAACAATTATATAGATGTAGTGTTTCCTCCTGATGATATCAATAATTTACATGTGCGGTTCTAGCCAAGCGAGAGCCAGGGTGTCAGAATTCCCCTTCCGAAACTTCTCACAATTATTTCGCTTCTAATTGAACGGAATTTTCGGTAAAAAAAATTAAATATATTCAACAGAACTCCTTTGGTGCACCCACAACAAAGTAACAAGCACTAAATACAACTTCAAAACATCAAACACAGGGCTTACTTTCAGTACATGTTCGGAACATTTACCTCGTCTTTGTGTTTTCATGTCGGGTGTTTTGGTGTTTTGCTGTTGGTGCTGATACAGGGTCTGGTTGAAGATCTTCTCCCTTCTTCTCCTGGATACGCTCACGATAAACTTGACGACAGCTGCACCTCGTTGGGATTTAGTTGATTGGCCTAGAATTCCTCCGTATTTACTCTCATCATAGTGAATTACCTGGTCAGATCACGACTCATGTCTTTGTACACGAGAAAGTGTCATGTTAGTAAACATTCACTGATAAAAGTAAATTATCCCATCGTCAACCTAGTTCTGAATAATTTATTGATGTATTAGACAATATGAAATTGTTAATAACTTGTCAGTTGGTTCTAGCGCTATCTTTATAGGACTGCAGTTATATTCCATGTTTGTTTACATAGCTCTTTACCATAGTGAAGTACCAATATTACGTGTATTTAGGTCAAATAACACTCCATTAATCCCACGGTAGGTACCGTGTTAATCCGCAATTGGTCATTTTCCACATAACAAAACAATATCCTAATAATGATAGATCATGAAGATAAGTCAGGTCATTGTACGAATTCTTTCTTTAGCGATTATCACTTGAATATTAGATAAGTAAAGGGTGAGCGATGAAGGTTGACAAATAATGGTAGCATTTAAGTAAAGGCAAAGGTTTTTTTTTAACATTTAATCATTTTCTCCATATTTCAATTCATGTTCTTCCTAGGACGCATAAACTACAGTCCGATCATCTGAACGCCCTGGGTAGATCGTACCTCACATAACCCAGTAGGACCCTTCGGATTCCCGAATTATCTATATATATTCTTGAGTATAGTCATGTTGTTGAAATTAAGATGAGGTAATTACACTCAAGCACTCGGTGACGAATATTCAAGTCTTTGAACTGCCAACAACCCGAACTTAAAATTTCCAGATCTTTATAACAAAACCCTATTGCATTTTGTGTTAATATTCATTTTCAGCACTTAATTCTGAATCAGTTGACAGCGACGCGCATATGATACATAAATTTAAAGCTAAGAAATAAAATAATGAACAATTTCATCGAAGTTCTTTCAACAAGACACGCCTACCAAAGGTTTCTGTTTCTTTCTGACCACCTGACCTCTCTTAATGTCTGTCGGACTCCTCGTGTGATAACATAAATAGCTCGTTACAGCCGGCAGAGCACGGATTGTATTACGTACGCCCTATTTTCATATCCATAAACATAATTATTCATCTGTGTTGCTTGGGCCCTGTGTTTTGCGGTCTTGTTTGTGTGTGGTCATCTAACAGTGAGGAGGTAGTTTTACAACACAATTGTAGGTTCTTCGAGACCTCTGGGTAATCGGGACAGTGGGAGGGTTGTGCGCATATACTCCAGGATAACCACACCGTCTGCTACGGACGTGGCAGATGGCACTTATTGCCAATTGGTCTCGTTGGTTTAGGTGTAGTCATTTATGTTTGATGTTTCTGTGTGATTTGGCGTTAATTGTACCATTTCCGTCTCATTCTGTGCGTGTCTACTTTGTGTTTTTGCAGTGGGTGTTTCAGGGTTTTCCTGTGGGTGGAGCTGGAGATCCCCTCCTTTCTTACGTCCCACATGGTATGCGAGGTACGAGCTTCCCCGAGGGTTCCACACGATGCTACTGTCCTAGAGAAGGAAGATAGCTTTTATGTTTAAAATTATGTTTATTCATCATATTCAAAAGAAATCGATTAGCCCCCAATAGACATTAAATTATATACTATGTGAGCAAGATGAGGAAGGTATCTACACAAATACCACACTGCCGGATAAATACTCGAAAGATTCAACAAACAAACAGCCGTATGGCACAAACGAATACTCTACCATCAAATAATAAACAAATAAACGACGTCACCAATCATGACAATAAAACATGAGCTACAACACATATTATAGAAAGCTACAACACATAAAGAAAGTAGATCGATGTCTTTGGAGCCGATGTTTATATAGGTATATGCGAAACTCAATAAAATATCGAATTTAAAGGAGGTTAACATCCTAGCACCATCCCCTAATGCTATTTTGGACAGATTTTATTTAACTATCCTATTGAATCTACCCTACAGGATATTTGGAGACTCGCACTTTTGCAAAATGTATAAATTGGAATTTTAAAACAAATTAACCAAGAGGCGCTACAGAAATATATTTAGGTTGTGTCTGAATATCACTATGACAAAAAATAAACATCCACAACCAAAGAACCACAAAAAAACAAGAAGCAAAGGAAACAAAAAATGAAAGAATAACTCAAGATGGCCTTGATCAATTAACATTTCAGACATAATAGATCAAACGCCATTTTCTTTATAAAACATTCAGAAATTCAACAACCCTGTAAATCCGAACAGCAAATTAAAAGAATATCATTCATTTACATTTAATGCACGAATCTGAACCAAAACCATGTCCCCTGCTTTAATTGACATTATGTAATGAATGATAAATATGTGTAGGTTATTTTTTTTGCGCTTACCAGCATTCTAACCTTGCATACCGATGGCACTTGCATGTCGTTACATTACGGTATAACTAGATAAAAAACAATCCATTAGCATGGTAGAAGATTCTGGTGATGCAGTTTTCTATGTATATACTAAACACATTACACACACCATATCCAAAGGGTGGTCACAAATGACAGAAGTTTTATCCCATCTTTGTAGAGCTAAAAAGAAGGGAGGAGATCTCCAACAAGACCCCGTTGCAGCATCAACAGTAAAACACCAAAACACCCGATGCAAAAAAACAAAAGACGAGTACAGCACGAGACGGAAAAGAGACACACGACATGCAAACATCAAACACAAAAGACTACACATAAACCGACGAGACCAATGGGTAACCGGCGCCGACTTTGGACGGCCATCTGTCACGCAAGTAGCAAATGGTGTGGTTATCCTGGATTACGTGCGCACAACCCTCTCACTTCTCCAATTACCCAGAGGTCTCGAAGAACGTACAATTGTGGTGTAAAACAACCTCCTCACTGTAAGATGACATCACACAAACAAGACCGCAAAACGCAGAGGCCCCAGAGACACAGATGAAAATGTAAATTGATATAAAAAGAGGGCATGCGTAATACAGTCCGTGCTCTGCCGGCTGTAGCGAGCTCATGTATGTAATCACCCGAGGAGTCCGACTGACATTCTGACTTTAACTTCTGACTTTAGCTTCTGACTTTAGCTTCTGACTTTAACTTCACTTACAGATACATAGACGATGTGTTGTCCATCAATAATCCAAAATTCGCGGATTACCTGAGCAGTATCTAACCTTCGGAGCTTGAAGTCAAAGAAACCACAGAGACAAATAATTCAGCATCCTATTTGGACATAATGTTGTCCTACGACACTGATGGTCACATGAACACATCACTCTATGACAAACGTGACGACTTCAATTTCAGCATTACAAACTTTCCTTTTCTGAGTAGCAACATCCCTTCATCGCCTGCTTATGGCGTGTTCATATCTCAGTTGATACGCTATGCCAGAGCAAGTACCAAATATACGGATTTTGTTCTGAGAGCTAGGCGTCTTTCAGATAAGCTTCTCAGTCAGGGATATGTTTGTGACCGACTAACATCGTCACTGAGGAAGTTCTACGGTCGATATGGGGAACTCGTCATACACTATGATGTTCCACTCTCAAGAATGGTGGATGATATTCTGTCATAGACCATTTGAACCACCCAAACAAAGATTGTACTCTATATCTTCCAAAATGGAAGTAACCGGATGTGACAGTTCTACCGAATTGAAGCGACGGGTGTTGCATGCAAGCAGGAGATGCTCACTCTTCCTGGGCACCTGGTCTCACTCCCATATCGGGAGTTCGCTTCTTTTCATATGGTGGAAGTTTTTGTTTGTTTGCTTTGGTTCCTGTTTTGTCCTGATTTTGTATGCTTTCGGTTTCTGATTTTTGAATTATCGATTTTGTGCTGTATACAGGGATATGGTCATTATCCATATTTGTCATTCAGAGAGGACAGGTGGTCGGGGCCCTGTCTTCTCTAAAGAGGTTTGGACAGGGCCCGTCATGGAGTCCCGTCGTCACAGTCAGTCAGAGTGCAAGTCTCAAGGATGCGCTTGTACAAGACTGTAGATTGGTCAAGTACCAAGCCTAGTGTCCGTCTGGTGACATTAGGATCATATCCACGGTATAAAAGGCGTTTGATGATTCTGACACATTTTCGATGGTTATGCTGCCTACCTTTGATCCTTTTTATTTTGTTTATCATATCGCCATAAAAGACAGGTTGTGTAATACCCATAGTAATGTACTCTGTTGCATGTATAGATCCGAATTTTAAAAGAAGTTGACTGTAATTTTTGTAAAATTTCCAGAAAGTCTTAACTAGTTTATGAAAGCGGAAACCTTGACCTAAAAGTTTTTTGGTAATTTGTAAATTTCTACTGTGAAAATCCAAAATATCAGTACATGCTCTAGCGTACCGGATGAGCTGTGCTATGTAAATGCCGTATGACGGTAGTCTTGGAACATCACCGTCAAGCCAAGGGAAATTTACTATGTTGAATCCAAAATCATCCCTTTTGTCATATACACTTGTATGAATCTTTCCGTTTACAATTTTGATATTAAGGTCCAAAAAGGGTGTTTCTGTATTTGAAAGGTTTGCCTTGTTAAGGGTTAATTCTTGTGGATAAATTTCATTCTTATATAATTCAAAAGCAGGATTGTCAATGGTTAGAATATCATCCAGATACCTAGAAGTATTATTGAAACATTTCAGCTCATCAAATTTTCTTTGCTTTTGAAGATTTTGGATAAATTCTTTTTCATAAGTGTATAAAAATAAATCTGCAACAAGAGGCGCACAGTTAGTACCCATAGGAATTCCTACAACCTGCTTGTATAGATCCTCACCAAATCTAACATAAATATTGTCCAAGAGGAAGGACAAGGCATTACACAGGTCACTACATGTCCATGAATTGTATGATTTGTAGTCTTTCGAGGAAAAGAAACCCTTCGATTCAGATGTACAAATGTAAGTTTTTCGCTCTCGATCAAAACACCATTTAATGAGATTAGATAATCGATCATTAATTTTGTCATGAGGAAGTGTGGTGTACATATTAGAGAAGTCGTATGAAGAAATCGTATTGGCTTGGAAATTTCCAGATTTCATTTTTTCAATCACATCCCCTGAATTCTTAATAGACCAAATAAATTTCCATCGTTCCTGTTTAGAACCGTTTCACAATATCTAGTTATGTGTTCTTTAATAGCAGTAAGTGCTGACGTCAGATTTCTAGACAAAATTGTAGTGGAGCAGTTACTAGAATTAGCAATAAATCGAAATTTGTAAGGAGACTTGTGCAGTTTCGGTATGCAATATAGTGTTGGGAGATCCAATTTAGAAATAGAGATATTGAATGAAGACAGTTCACTGTTATGCTTGCCTAAAATGTTAGATGCACTTTCATTGCTTTTGATATATGTATTAGTAGACGAAAGTTCCGAAATCAAAGTTGATATGTAGTAACGTTTTCAAATAATAATGGTGTTGTTGGCTGCTTTATCAGCTGGTGCAAAGACATATTTTTCATGTAATTTACTTAATTTGGATTTGAAATATCTTTCTGATTTGGAACGTGGATTTTGAAAAAGATGAGGGTTTTTATGGAAGTTATCTATTCGAATATCCGTTATATCTATAATGAGGTTTTTCCAGTCATTCAGAGCATGCGGTTCGACTCCTTCTGATTTACACCATCTTTTCGTATAATTATCTAAGGCTTCCGTAAGCACTTCACGGCATTTGACAAAATCTATCTTGGATGGGATTCTATACTTAGGTCCTTTTTTAAGAAGACCACGGAGCTGTCTGTCTTGGATAATTGAAAAGTCACCTGTAACAACATGGCCAGCTGGTTTGTAGAGATATTTAGAAGTTGCACATTCTCAAGAAGCCGGACACGATTCAAGTATGTAAGGATCCGTTGTAACTTTATTCTAGTTAAAAACAAAGTTTCGAATAGGTTTCTTGCACTTATAACAAATAAGAGGTGGCTCTAGATTTTCAAAATATTGAGGAATGGTACTTTGTACGCGATGATCCCGAAAAATATTAGAGATGTTTAGAAGATCAAAACCTTTGTTAATAAACGGGATTTTTATGAGTCGTCTTTTTGGTGAGGTGTTTTTCACAATAGGATAAAGTTTATACTGTGCAAATGAGACAATGATATTAAGTCCGAATCAGTCAGTGTTTCTTAAGAATGCAACCTCTGCTTCATCCAAGATAGATTTCAAGTGCATAACTGGTATTGACGACAGAGCATGTAACAGCTCATGTCTTCCGCCATTGCGTGCTATAGTAAGTAAATCGTTGAGAGAGCGGTATATTCTGGATCGTTTTCTTTTTTGTCTGTTTCGTCTTTTCCCGTGTGACCTGTATTTCCTTTTAGTGTTTGGGCGAATTGAAAAGATGTTGATATTGGTAGAAGCTGAGGAAATGTTTCCTTGTCCATAAATTTGATCGTTTAAACCAAGAGGGTACGCAGTCTGAAGTTTGGTGATCCAGGCAAGTTCAGCTTGTAGTCGGCGTTTTTTAATTTCGGTCTTACTTTCATTTTTACGTTTTGGAAAAGTCTGAACTGGGGTAATGGTGATATCCGAAATAGAATGATTATATTTAACAAAGTGATTATAAAGAAAGTTTCTGTGTTTTTGTTGACGTGAGGTTCTGATCTTATAAGAATGGTTCCTAAAACGAGATTTTAAAGGTTGGCCTGTCTCACCTACATATTGTGCGCCACATCCCCTGGCATTTCAAGTCATTACGTAAATAAGATCTTGAGACGATCAATCGATGTCTTGGTCTACCTCGATTTTGAATTTCTGCCTATTTACACTAGATGTTATTATGGAGTCGCAGTTGATGAGGTGACACAACGAGCATCTTTTACTTTTGCACTTAGAAATAATTGAGAACCCTCTGTGTCTGTTGTTGAATGTAGAGCCTGAAGATGGAGAAGTGCGTAAAATACGACTGTGGGGTCTAAATTTGAGAGGTGATAAGATTACTCTTGGTGAGGAAAAAAGTTTTTTACTGTTGAATGTCGATGATGGTAAAGTGACTGTAGTGACAGAGGGTAATCTCAAGGGGGTTAGTTTGATACGAGGCGACCTTAAAAATGCCATAATGCGATAATGGAAGAAAAGTGAATTAGAGTCTTACGTAGAAGACACTACAACAAAGCTAAGTTAGAGAACACAATGAAATTAAAACACTTCAAACATCGGGTCGCGGGGAATTGCTTTACCAACTCCACACTGCAACACGAAATAAGTGTAGATATAAAAAGAAGGGAGGAGATCTCCAACAAGACCCCGTTGTAGCATCAACAGTAAAACACCAAAACACCCGATGCAAAAACACAAAAGACGAGTACAGCACGAGACGGAAAAGAGACACACGACATGCAAACATCAAACACAAAAGACTACACATAAACCGACGAGACCAATGGGTAACCGGTGCCGACTTAAAATGGTTCAGATTTTCCTCCTGACCCACATATAAATTTGAACTGAATTCATCTCTTTGAAGGGATGATATGTAACGCCTTTACGACTACATAAATGTTTCAGAATCCTTGCAATTGCATCCCAAATAATCTGAATCAATCCCAAATACTCTTATTATTAGATTGATACTATCTCTATTGTACACAGAACTATGATTTTCTCCCACTTGAGACTGAGAACTCTCAAATTTCCCCAAGGTGAGAAAATCGATCTCACCCTCTGACGTCATCGATCTCACCCTCTGACGTCATCGCTACTAAAGCGACATTATGGAAGTAAGGCAAACTGGTGATAATAACAGACACTCTAGATAGTCGATAACGTGGGAGAAAAACAATCAAACACCACCATGAGGTAGGGATTTCTAATTCTCAACCCTCGTGTAAAAATTTTGCTTGTCCATGACTCGGCAAGCCTCGTCATGGACTTGCAAAATTTGTCATCGCCATCCCCCCTCCCTCATGGTGGTGTAAGATTATATTAGTCTCTTTTGATGATGAGAAGGAAATCCTGAGAGTGACGACGGATGGTGCAGTAGACTACACATACATACAACGATAAATAAGGATACAGCCAATAATAAAATGCAATGTTCACGAAGACACAAAATCATAGAGAACATTAATATGAAGGACAAACTACATTATAGTATGGAATCCTGTTTGGACCCCTTCTTGTCATCGTTTCATCGCCGTCATGTCATCACCATCGTTACATCGTGTCATCGCAATTTTAAAATCGTGTCAACGCCATCGTGCCATCGCCATCGTTACATCGTGTAATCGCCATTGTAACATCGCGTCATTGCCATTGTAACATCGAGTAATCGCCTTCGTAACACCTTGTCATCGCGATCGTTTCATTTTGTCATCGCCATCGTAACATCGTATTATTTTGCGCATGCGCGATGGGTTATTGCAGATGCCCGTTAGCGCATCTCATTCTCAGAGTATTTTCTTAAAGATCCAGAGAGTGTGTAGTTAAGGCCCAGATATTTATGACAAATATGGATAATGACCATATCCAAATACACAGTACAAAATCAATCGATAATTCAGAAAATCATAAACCGAAGGCTTACAAAATCAGGATAAAACAAGAACCAAAACAAACAAAGAAAATCTTCCACCATATGAAAAGAAGCGGACTCCCAAATGGGAGTGAGACCAGGTGCACAGGAAGAGTAAGCATCTCCTGCTTGTATGCAATACCCGTCACTTCAATTCGGTAGAATTGTCACACCCGGTTACTTCCATTTCGGAAGATAAAAGTATATTCGGTGGTTGGATGGTTCAAATGTTCTAAGACAGAATAATATCGACCGTTGTTCTGAGGCATTATGTACCATTTCATTTTTTTTTTTTTTTTTTTTTTTTTTTTTGTATTTGTAGATTTATCATTAATAAGCTTTCCACCTTTATCAAGATATCGATATATTAATTTTTACAACTTTTCTAGATTGTTTTCTCATGTAAAGCATGGAAAGAAGAAGTGATAGTAGTCAAAATGAACCCCAATATTAGATCATTATCCGTCTCCAGACTCTATCCGAAAAAAATAAAATAAAAGAATAAACGCAGACCTTTCAATATCTGAAGACTAAAATTGTTCAGAATCCAGCTGTTCGGATATAATATTTTGGTAGCCCCATCCTCTACTTTCTGAGATAATCTTTCCCTCTTCTACAGATGGAAATCAGTCGAACCCCGCATAATTTAACTGTAAAGTATACTCTGAACGTGCTTTTCAAGTTCTATCAATGAAAGATACATTTGATGAAGCTTAGGCCAATAGCAGATCTTAAGGAGGCAAGGTTGGATTTTGTTAGAATCTAGAATTTGCAAAAAATGCTAAAGTTTCCGATTTCTATGCATGCATAATGCCTTAGTTATTAACATCAGGCTTCGCTTTCCGGAGTGGACCCCCACCTCCATATCGTTGAAAAGACATACCAAGTATTATTTTTTCCCGACATCTTGGAAAGTTGCATTAGGTTATCAGGGGCGTTTACAGAATTTGAGTTGAGGGTCTGGTTGGCGCTTCCAGGGCGACGGAATAATATTTTTATAGTGAAGGAGCCGGTATTTGTAAGTTAAGGAAATACTGAAATATAGTATTAGAAATAAGAAATCTTATTTCGAAAGGAATCCTCTATTGTTTTGAAATAGATAAAAAGAATAAATCTGGCGACAGTGGTATAGCGAGGGATACGTTTGTACTTAAAATCGTCTTCATCGTTTTTGCAAAAAGATGACGTGTCCTCCGCGGCAGTGTCAAAAGAAGTTGGCCATTATGACATGTTTTAAAGCAAATTACAGCTTGCCTTGATAATAACTTGTGATTTTTATTAGTAGCTAGAAGGTCTACAGTTGTATGATCTTTTTCTATGCATGAAGCTATGGTTTTCCTTTGTCCTAAAGCAGTCAAATCAATATACACCCGAATTAGTTTTTGAGAAAAATGTTTCCTTAGAAAAACTCAATGATTTAACAAAACTTCAATGCTCTGTACCCAAAAACATAGAGATCGACTCAAATATCGAATTGTCTCTTTTTTAAAGAGTATAATAAATAGTATATATTCAGATGAATGGATCATTAATAGCAAAACGAAAATGAAATATTATTCTCTATTTTGTGCTAATTTTCGTTGAAAACATGTATTATCCTCCAAAATACCTATTCATCAATAACACTTTCAAGGAGTATGATTTTTTTTTCTGAAATTGATATTACTTGAAAAATATGTCACATATCATTTATGTTGGTTTCAAATATTATGCAGTTTGAAAATAAAATAGTCGCAATCCAAACCTTAAGAGCGCAGGATAATATTGATGGTTTTTCCGATAAATGTTAGTGCACATTTGAAATAAAAATCTTTTACTCGGAAATGGATTTAATTTTATACTTGAAAATAGAAATTTTAATGATTTTGCGTTACCTCCTCTTTTTGACTGAATAACTGATTGGTACTTCTTCGATGTTTATTTCTCTCTCTCTCTCTCTCTCTCTCTCTCTCTCCTCTTGATGCTTTGATTATTCTTTCCGTCAAGGGATCCTCCCCCATAGGTTTTCCTTAGAAAAATATATTTGACCATGTTGCAGGACCAACAGCAAAACATCTAAACACCCCAATGAAAACACAGAGAAGACATAAACAACAAGGGACACAAGGGGACAATGAACAGAAAACACAGAGAAGACATAAACAGCAAGGGACACAAGGGGACAATGAACAGAAAACACAGAGAAGACATAAACAGCAAGGGACACAAGGGGACAATGAACAGAAAACACAGAGAAGACATAAACAGCAAGGGACACAAGGGGACAATGAACAGAAAACACAGAGAAGACATAAACAGCAAGGGACACAAGGGGACAAAGAACAGAAAACACAGAGAAGACATAAACAGCAAGGGACACAAGGGGACAATGAACAGAAAACACAGAGAAGACATAAACAGCAAGGGACACAAGGGGACAATGAACAGAAAACACAGAGAAGACATAAACAGCAAGGGACACAAGGGGACAAAGAACAGAAAACACAGAGAAGACATAAACAGCAAGGGACACAAGGGGACAAAGAACAGAAAACACAGAGAAGACATAAACAGCAAGGGACACAAGGGGACAATGAACAGAAAACACGGTTTCAAAACACCAAACACAACAGATCCAACATAAACCTATGGGTGATTGGTGACAACTTCGTACAGCAACCTGCTACGTTTTAGCAAATGGTGCGGTTATTAATCCTCCACAATCCTCCCATTTCTAACGGTTTCCCAAAGGTCTCGCAGAACGCAAAATTGTAGTGTATAATAAACACCTCACTGTGAGATGATCACACAAACGCAGGTACCCAAGCAACACAGAGATAAATATTGAATGGATTTCAAAACAAAGGGCCTAAAAATACAGTCCGTGTTCTGCCGGCTATAGCGAATACATGCAGGTAATCACCCGCGGAGTCTAACCGACATTCATAGAGGGCAAACAAAGACAACACAAGCCGTTGCAATTGCATGTTCTTCGGCCATTGACCTTGAAAATCAATAGGGGTCATCCTCTCCCGATGGAGAACATTTGCGGAAGGTTTGATATTTCTATGATGATTGCTTTGGCTTCTATGCTCTTCAAAATGATTTTCAGGCTTAGTTCATTGTGACCTTGACCTTTGATCCTTGACCTTGAAACTCCATAGGGTTCATCCTCTCTCCATGGAGAACATTTGTGGAAGGTTTTATGTTTCTACAATGATTGATTTGGCTTCTATGATCATCACTAGAAAATCCAGACACACAATCACACCTTCACACACGGCAGCGGTGATATATCTGCTTTGCTACAGAGTTGCGAGGGGATAATAAAGCACTTCTCTTGATAAAACACAGAATTTACACATTGTATGAACATCACTTGTAAGAAAAAAGTCTTGTTCGAACTTTGCAAGCAAAAAAATTAGTTTGCCCCGGTCCGGGGAGAAAAAACTTTTACAAATAAACCAAGCCCCCCCCCCCCCCCGCATATCAAATAGACCATGCCAAAAGAAAACTCCAATTCACTTTATCAAATTGGGAATCAATTATCATTTCCCGTCCAAATTATCGTTTCCAGTCGAAATTCCCTATGCCCACAAACTTCTACTTTATTTCCTTCATTTTCATCGCATAAATGTATCTTATACTATTTCTGTTTTAGTTTTGATTGTTCTTTAAGGGTGTTCGATATCTTGATGAGAAAATCTCGTAGTTTCGATGAGAGTACACTTACACACACAGGAAAAGGAAGCTCCTTTAAATGATATTGTATGCACGTGCCTCTAAAAGTACTGTATTACATGGTCACATCCTGAAGTTAAGGCAGACATGTCGTTGAAATGAGTGGTTTCTATACGTGTAATATTCTTTTGTTGTCTCTGCCTGATTTTCCAATTTTGTTTTCTCCTAAGTAAATTTTATTCACTAATATACGATAGGGTACAAAATTCATGACTTTGACGTACGAATTAAAGGCAATTAAAATAAATCTTTCGAATCCCAGATTCGGCGAAGGGTCTTATGTAGGAGGGTAGGTGGTCCCCCACTCAGGCCTCTGCAGGGTTTTTTTCTCCGGATACTCCTTTTTCCTCCTGCTCCTTGGACCCCCTCACGCCAACATCTGAGCCAACGTGAAACATTTATATAAGCTGTGTTGTTTGTCAAACGTTGTAAAATAAATACAGTTTTAAAACAAATCATATACACATAATATCATATAACTTTTAGTACAGGACAGCGTAAAACTCAGGCAGGTGAAATACCTTCAAATCTTTGCAAAACCTTTCTCTTTCGAAATTTTCCTGTCATTGTACCTCTTCATAATTCTTTATAAATTATAAAATGAATATTTCGCTTCACCATCGCAACCTTGAGACATTAATTCCATATGTTGATTTGTACATGTGTACTTAAGATATAGTATATCTCAGAACAAAAATAGCAATAATGTCGAAGGGTTCCAACTCTCTACCTTCTTGATGAAAATTCCAAACCAATTTACATGCACCAGACACGTGTTTCAAATATTAAATTCTCATCAGTGATGCTTTCAGCGGAGCCACCAAAAATAATTTCAGTAGCGCCCTCTTTAATTTTTGGTAGTAAGATTTTTACATTTACATTTCAGAGAGCGCGCGGCTCCAAATTTCCTGTAGGGTCGATTCAGTAGCATATCCAAATAAAATCTATGTTCAAAATAGCATTGGAGGGATGGTGCTAAGATGTTAAACTCCTTTAATTTCGATGATATTCATCGGTGAAATGGCTAGTTTCAGAAATAGCAAAAAATATATATGATGTCACATTGATAAAAGGCCAAAACAAAGCTTCTTTCAGGTGACAGAGCTGGAAAGAAGTAATTAATACATTTGACAAACATCAAGGTTTGAGAAAAAAAAAACTATGTATCACCTCTGCTTGATTCTTACGTGGACATATACTTTTAAAATCATTGATATAATGGCTTCCCATTCCTTGCTAATACTTTGCAATGTATGTTCATGTTTGAAATATCTGGCCATTACTCCGTTAGTCTACTAGTGTCTGAAAAAAGTTTATAATTGAGGTATTCATCAGTTCATATAACTGGTTTTGCTATAATAACGCCGGTCTAAAATCAACATGAAATCAGATTTCATAAGTTCTCGATCAATAGGCGTATGAATTCTACAATAAATATAGAATACATCTCTTATTGGTTGTTAAATATCTTTAATTTTTGTGACCATGCTTCTGATTTAGTTCCAACGTATCTAAACATTCACAACGACAGAATGTTCAACAAATGCTTTTCTTTGTTAAGCGGCAGCGGGCGGGTAGCTTATTGTCCGTTATAGGTTAGAAATTCCTTGTATCATGAACGATCCCTTAAACGTTTGGGTTTTACATCTACGGTGAATCAGTTAGAAAACAACTTTTAATTTGTTAAGTATCCGAAACGTGCATGTCTGGTCCATACTGTAAATTCATCTGTTCTTTAAAAATGATGCCGTTGAACTAGAAGATGTTTAACATTTGACACTGACGACCAAAAAGAAAACGAGGCATATTTCTAAAACGAATTAGGGATTTGCCTTACATGGCATTATTATAAATTACACACACACTACTAATTCTTATTTCATTAATGTAAATGTTTCTGTTGTTGTTAAATGAAAGTCAAACACAAAAGTCAAATACAAGAGTCAATCACAAAAGTCAAACATAAAAGTCAACTACAAAAGTAAAAATCACAAAAGTAAAAATCACAAAAGTAAAAATCACAATAAAAGTCACAATCAGAAGGCTTACAAATTCTTGAAACGAAAAGAAAACAATGTCACCCGAAAACAAAAAATGACACAATTCCGTCAAAACACGGAAGGACGATACACAAAACACAAAAGTCAATCACAAAAGTCAATCGCAAAAGTCAATCACAAAATCAAAATCACTTAATTTCATAAACAATGTGCAGGGTGCGGAATGCGCTGTATTAGACCATTTTCCGATTTTAAATATAATCTCAAAATGTCCGAGTCAACATCTTTTGACGTTGTTTTTAAATATGTCTTCACTGTTAAAAGACGCAATTCTATTGAGACGTAACAATGAAAAAGTGCCTGCCTCGGACATTTTTTTTGTGATTTTGTAGGCTATTGTGGACTATTGGCGCTGTCAAAATGCGTCGCGCTAAAGTGTAAAGTTTAGACATAGACATATATCACATGAATCATTTTACTTCTCTAATATTTCTGCTATTGATGTTGAAGACGTTTAATATTTGAACCACTTGGTGAGTGTCACTCCTTGGTCCTGTAGCATCATATCCCAAGTATCCCGAAATGTGCATGTCTGGTCCATGCTGAAATCGTATCTGTTCTTAAATGGTGCTATTGAATTTGAAGACGTTTAATATTTGAACCAATTGGTGAGTGTCACTGCTGGTGGACCAGGAGTCCCCGAGAGCACATGTAGCCAAGTTCGATCAACTTCGGTTGATCGTCTGTTCTCTTCAACGCATTCGAAAATTTCTGTTATCAACATTTCATGAAATTTCTAAAACGTGGGTCCTCTAGCATCATATCCCACCCATTCTGATACGTCTTTCGGTACATTTTTAGACATACTAAATTTCACACTCTTTGGTCATATTACATTGTTTAGATTGAGGATCACTGACGAGGGTTAAGTACCCGAAACGTGCATCCCTTGTCCATGCTGAAATCGTATCTGTTCTTAAACAATGCTATTGAATTTGAAGACGTTATATATCTAAGTAAGTTGGAGCAAGAATGAAGCTTAAAGCTTAGTCAAATTTCTCTCGTCGTATTATTACGAGACAAGGAAGGAGTCTCGCTCCTCGGTCATAATTTGATACCATAGAACTAGTACATTACATGTACCGATATCAATAGTAATTATATGTAGCGCTACCATGAATAGATTGTAAACCAATCAATTAAATACATTAGTCTGAACGTCTAATTTGAGAGCAGGGATGACCATTGAAGACAATGACAAGTCATTATACCATAAATGTTCAATCATATCTCTTTAAACTTCCTTTGAATGTTTCATAAAGGTTTTTGAAAAGAAATTTCACAAAGCTGTGGAAATTTTCGATTCCCTTGGCGTATATATCTTAATATCTAGTGCATTTAATTGTCTATTTCCTCACAATATTTTACTATCAAAAATGAAATACTGATAGCTAAATTTAGCTATTTATCATGTTTCTGTTATACTATATATATATTACGAGTTATATAAGTCTGAGCATGAGATGTACGTTAATTGTATGTCGTATTGTTACTATTTAAATTTCATTTTATTTCAGTTAAACTGTAATTATTTGTTATTGCAAGTGTATGTTTTATGTTATTCACTATACCGATTTTTAATTAATTCTAATTCTTGATAGCGAAAGCGATTCGATTAAACAAATAAAAAAATTGAACTTAAAGAATAAATATTTTCAAGTAAATCATGTATTTTCATTAGATCCAAAAACATCAAGTTTTATAATGTAAATTGTATTTCATAGGACATGGATCTTTCAACTCGGCTGAGTTATTTATTTGGGACAGAAGAATATGTTGATATGAGGAGACAACTCGTCTTACTGAGAGAGAAATTGAAGAACCATCCACATCCTGAAAGACAAACAATAATGATATGTAGTGGAAGTCTCGGTGAGGGCGTGGCCTATCCTACGTCTGATGACGACATAATGGCTTACGGTACTAATACACGTGTAGTGACGGCATTACGAGATGCTATACAGATGGGTGATCTACTGATGGTTCCTTCTGAGTTCTGCCCTGGATACTGTCTCCTACTGGACGTGAAGGGATCATATCCTGGTCATCTTATATCTATTACGAATGGAATGCCAGTTCTATCCTCATCATTATGGAGACATAGGTTTCTCATGAAATGGACAGACAATACATGGACCGTGTCAATCGAGAACAATTGGTTATCAGGATTATGATCTTGCCCGTTGCATTCCATGTTACAAGTGGCCTGATGTGGCGAATGAATGGATACTACGAAACCGTTTTCACACTTGGCCCTCCTATGAAATGATAGAGAACATCGTATATAACCAATGTCATGTGGTACCTGTTGGATATCCAGACTCTCCTTATTGTCAACACGAATGGCGAATTTCATTTTCCGTAGCAGAGAGGACACTGATGCATTCGTTTAACCACGTACAGTTTCTAGTATATAACTTACTCAGATTGACATTAAAAAGAATAATAGGGAAACTCGCTCCGGATGTCCTTTGCTCGTACTTTATGAAGACCACCTTATTTTACACATCCGAAAATACTTCCATTGAGTTTTGGCGGGTAGATTGTTTGGAAAAATGTTTCAAAACATGTCTTTCGGTTCTTTATGATTATGTTTATCACATGTATTGTCCAAATTATTTCATACCAGAATACAATATGATTAGGCGTAAGGTCAACCAATCAAATAGCCATCAAATGTTGGAAATTATACGTTATGTCCATAGGATTGGCATTGTAGGAGTCCTATGTTTAAGTAGAGAATCATATTGTCTGAATCACCGTTTGTCGACACGGAGGATTGAACGTAAACTTGATAGAGAATTCATGTTCTCGGTTCATCTTTGCCACTGTTTTAGTGGCTATGGATGATTTATTGGATACTTCCTGTCGTGATGATAATGAACGTTATTTAGACCTTTTATATAAGCTTTCTCGTTTGTTTGGAGGTACTTCAGCCGTGACAGATAATGGACTAACGAACTACATGATAACCAGAGGACTTATAATCATTTGTCAGAATATGTTTCATCATCTCTGTAATTCTGTAGAAGGGAACAAACGAGATTACGGTCGTACAAACGTTTACAGAATCTACAAAGACAAGGGTATGATGTAGATGTGACAACAGGAAAACTGGCAATGGCTACATACATGTATATGATTAGGTAAAACAGAGGATAGCCTTGACCATTCTCAAGCAACTGTTATCAGAGTATCCACCATATGTCATGGATGTCTCTAGCAATGACATTAAAAAGACAACATATACAGATGTCATGTGTGGTAGGGCATACAGCATTGACTACAAAGTAAAAGATCCTACGCACCTCCTTATCTTGTATATGATCAATGTTTCAATGCATTTCCTTATCCGCTGAGGATTTGGATATCCATCATGCGTTGTGCATTATTTCGATCCCCTTTTATACACATACTTCCTACAATGTCTTTTGTATGTTCAACAACGGAATCAGCGCTTACTTAGAAAATCTACAAGATGTCTTGTTAATCATATAAATGAAACGAAAGCTATCGATGACATCGCTGATGTCAGTATGTATGTAGGTATCATTAAATATCTACAAGATGACAACCAATCAGCATGTCGATGGCTGGGGTCAGTTTATATTACGAAGGATTCATTGCCTCCACCTTTCAACGAGAGGAATGCGCTGTCAGCATTGTCTTATATGTCTTGTTTGATAAATAAACATTTTCGTGATAAAAGAGGAATTGACAATGTAGAATAAAAGTTTTGATATTTAATCATGCTGAACATTCAATATGTTATAAGTTGTGGTTTCTGTTCAAGAATAAATTAATATTCCAGCAACTTTAATCTTATTCAAATGTTTTTTGCGTTTTATGCGTTTGTGTTTTCTATTTGCCTTACGAAGAAAGCGTCCCGCTAAAACCACATTACATTGTCTACAGCGGAAATCACACACACGATTATAACAAACAATCTTTGGAGTCATGTGCAGACCGGAATTTACTGCACGTATAGCTGTTAAAAATGTGTTATATAAATCACTTATATGATAAGTTAAAATACATATATTAATTAATAACAGAAACATCTCAATGACTCGATACGGCATTTTGAATAATGTGCGAATAAAGTTTGCAATTCTGATGTCATATGGAAGCCGCCTTGTCATAATTTTATGATTGCGATTCACCCGACATGCTTCTTCAATTGTTCAGTGGACGAAGCCAATGACATAATTGTCCGTCTGAATGCCTAAATCAAGTGAAAGAAATATAAGTCAAAGAAGTACTGATCAGTTATGCAGTCTCAAAGGCGAGATGGCAAGGCAGAATCATTAGAATTTTAATTAGAACGGTTGCGAATATCGGAAAGAACAGCATTCCGAAGTGAGTCCAGGTACCCGTGGTGGATCAGAGTCTCCTGATTGCATGCAACACAAAAAGCCAAAGACAAAACCAAAAACTCGTACACAAATGGCTAAATGACTCATATCTCCTGAAAAATGATAAAAACAGACCTTTCTGACGAAGGAAGAAATTGAACAAACTTTCGGGACAGAGTGCGATGTAGGGCTGTAAAAATGCATCGTTCTAATTTCTACCTCGTACTACTTCGCAGGGAGTTTACTTCTCTTCACATGGTAGTTTTTTTTATTTCTGTTCCTTTGCCTTAGCTCTGATTTTATCTTGGTTAGATGATTTTCTGTTTAATGATTTTGTACTTCTTAATAGGGATATGGTTTCGTCCATACTTGTCTTTCAGATAAGCTTCTCAGTCAGGGATATGTTTGTGACCGACTAACATCGTCACTGAGGAAGTTCTACGGTCGATATGTTGAACTCGTCATACACTATGATGGCCCACTCTCCAGAATGGTGGATGATATTCTCTCATAGACCAGTTGAACCATCCAACCAAAGATTGTACTCTATGTCTTCCGAAATGGAAGTTACCGGATGTGAGCGAAGGAAGTTTTTTAAGTACTAAGAACTATTATTACATTGCCGTAACTCGTGATTGCAATATTATGAGATTTAAATATGTTAACACTTTGCAAATGACAAATATGGATAATGACCATATCCCTGTTTACAGCACAAAATAGATAATTCAGAAAATCAGAAACCGAAGGCATACACAATCAGGATAAAATAGAAACCAAAGCAAACAAACAAAAACCTCCACCACATGAAAAGAAGCGCACTCCCGATATGAGAGTGAGACAAGATGCCCAGGAAGAGTAAGCATCTCCTGCTTGCATGCAACACCCGCCGCTTCAATTCGGTAGAACTGTCACATCCTGTTACTTCCATTTCGTAATTTTGGGAATCCATTAGATATAAGGTATTTAGCAGTATGGATACCGAAGGACTCAAGAAGATTTGTGTTGGTAAAGTAATCAGATAGTCATAATATTGTGTGTATGCTGGTTTTCCAGGTGCCCATTGGTCTCGTTGGTTTATGTGTAGTCTTTTGTGTTTCATGTTTCTATATTGTAAGTTGGTGTTCCTTGTCCCTTTTGCGTCTCTTTCTGTGGGTATCTGTTCTGTGTTTTTTTTGCATGGGTGTTTTGGGATTTTGCTGTGGGTGCTGCAACCTAGTGTTGTTGGAGATCTCCTCCTTTCTTCTGAATAAAATCTCAGTACCTATTTATTTTTATACAATTATGAGAAAGAAGTTATCCAGAATCTTAAAAAGAACAGAAAATTTGATTATCCGAAATGCTTTATTAATACGTCTAGGTACCTGTATGATATTCTCACTATTGATAATCCTGTTTTTGATACATATTATCCACAGGAATTGACACTCAACAAGGCAACGTTTAAAATACGGAAACACCATTTTGGACCTAAATATCAAATTACAACCGAAGAAATTCATACAAGCATTTATGAAAAAAGACATGATTTTGGATTTAACATACTAAATTTCCCCTGGCTTGACGGTGACGTTCCCAGACTTCCGCCATACGACACCTACATATCACAGCTCATCCCGTACGCTAGAGCGTGCACTAATGTTTTGGACTTTCACAGTAGAAATTTACATATAACCAAGAAACTTTTAGTTTAAGGTGTCTATTTTAATAAACTAGTAAAGACTTTTTGGAAATTTTACATAAATTAGAGTCAGTTTCTTTTAAAGTTCGGACCTATGCAAGCAACAGAGTATATTACTTTGATCCCCTCCTTTGTTTCACAGCCTGCATTTTATGGTGTCATAATACACAAAATTAGAAGGATCAAAGGCAGACAGCATAATCGTCGAAAATGCGTCAGAATAATCAAACGCCTTTTATACCGTGGATAAGATCCTAATATCACCGGACGGACACTGGGCATGGCACTGGACCAATCTACAGCCTTTGAAGACGTTAAACACTTGTACCAGCGCATCCCTAAGACTTGCACTCTGACCGACTGTGACGGCGGGACTCCATGACGGATCCTGTCATCTAAAAGTGATAGGGTTGTGCGCATGTGATCAATGATAACCATACCTTCTGCTATTTTTGTGGCCCATTGGTCTCGTTAATTTAAGAATAGTCCTTTGTGTTTGATGTTCCTGCGTTGTGCCTTAATGTTCCTATCCCTTTTATGTCGCTATCTGTGCTTGTCTGCTGTGTGTTTTTGCATTGGGTGTTTTGGAGTTTTGCTGTGGGTGTTGCAACTTGGTGTTCTGGAAGATCCCCTCCTTTGCTCTGAATGTCGGTCGGACTCCTCGGGTGATACATGCATGAGCTCGCTACAACCGGCAGAGCAAGGACTGCATTTCGTATGTCCCTTCCATATTTTTATATAATTTTACATATTCACCAAAAAAGGGTCTTGACTTTCTCTTTATTCGGCAGTCATCCATTCAAACATAAAGCCAACGAAAACAGAATATTTAAAGAGTTGTACACAGTGAGTGAAGCAAGTCGAAACATTTTATTTTCAAAACACCGAAAGCTAAAACATTACAAAGAGTTTTCTTGGGTGAAAGGGATGGGGGATTTGTTCCAGTGAAAATAATATGTCAATTTGATGAGTTATTTCCTAGCAGGACAACAAATAATCATGATACAAAATACATGTAGGAAAGATGTGTCCATACTTATGGATATATCGATTTAGAAATTAGCAGTGAGACTGATAAGGAACTATAAACAAGACCACCAAGGGGGCCACTCGCTCACCTGAGTTGCAAACAAAAGAATGATAGTGGAAAATTTCGTTGAGGACCTTGATTACTTGCTTCCAGTAAGGTTTCGTTAAATTCTGTGTAGCAGGTTCAGAGGAGATGTCGAATATTAATCAGCCAATCACAGCCCTTGGCGGCCATATTTGTTAACGGATCGGCACGAAAAACACACATTTGATAGAGGACCTTGAGTACTTGCTTCCTGTAAGGTTTTATGAAATTCCGTGCAGCGGTTGCAGGGGAGATCTCGAAAATGTGTCAGCCAATCAGAGACCTCGGCGGCCATATTTGTAAACCGATCGGCACGAAAAACAAAAACTTGGTAGAGGATCTTGAATACTTTCTTCTCGTCAGGATTTATGAAATCCTGTGCAGCGGTTGCAGAGGAGAAGTCAAAAATGTATCAGCCAATCAGAGCACTTGGCGGCCATATTTGTTTAACGATAGACAAAAAAAAAACACAAACTTTGTTGAGGATCTTGAGTACTTGCTTCCTGTAAGGTTTAATGAAATTCTGTGCAGCAGTTGAGGAGGAGATGTCAAAAGTGTGTCAGCCAATCAGAGCCCTTGGCAACCATATTTGTGAAACAATCGGCACGAAAAACACAAACTTGGTAGAGGACCTTGAGTACTTGCTTCCTGTAAGGTTTCATGAAATTCTGCAGCGGTTGAAGAGGAGACGTCGAACATTTGTCAGCCAATAACAGAACTTTGTGGCCATATTTGTTAACGGATCGGCACAAAAAAACTTGAGTACTTGCTTCCTGTAAGGTTTTATGAAATTCCGTGCAGCGGTTACAGGAGAGATCTCGAAAATGTGTCAGCCATTCAGAGGCCTCGGCGGCAATATTTGTCGACCGATCGACAAGAAAACCACAAACTTGGAAGAGGATCTTGAGTACTTGCTTCTTGTCAGGATTAATGAAATTCTGTGCAACGGTTGCAGAGAAGTCAAAAATGTATCAGCCAATCAGAGCCCTTGGTGACCATATTTATTTAACGATCGGCACGAAAAACACAAACTTTGTTGAGGATCTTGAGTATTTGCTTCCTGTAAGATTTCATGAAATTCTGTGCAGCAGTTACAGAGGAGATGTAAAAAATGTGTCAGTCAATCAGAGCCCTTGGCGGCCATATTTGTTGACCGATCGGCATGAAAAACACAAACTTAGCAGAGGACCTGGAGTACTTGCTTCCTGTATGGTTTTATGAAATTCCGTGCAACGGTTCCAGGGGAGATTTCGAAAATGTTAAAAGTTTACGCCGGACAGACGACGGACGGATGGACGGACGGACGGCGCGCTATTTTTGGGCAAAATGCCTGTTTTCTTTTTAAAAATAACAGATTTCTGGACAAATTCTATAAATTCATTATCTTAACTAGAATTAGAGATTCAAAGCTACTTTCATATAAAAAATAAATTATCTTATCAAATGAAAGTAGAAGAATGAAATAATTCATATAAATCAGTATTTGTGATAAAATATGTTATGTTTTGTTTGTTTGTTTTTTTTTTTTCATACAAAAACCACTTATTTTGAGAAAATAGTTACTATTTCTTTTAATCTGCCTTTATAATATACATCTTTTTTGCCCCAAAATATCAAACAAATGAACAAAGGATACCTAAAACTCATATATCTTATGGACAAATTATGATATACCCAAGGTTACACTTTTGAATACTGTACTGTAAACGAATTTTTATTCGCGAGGGCTTTATTTTTGCGAAATTTCGCGTGATTGATTAAACGCGAAAATAAAGTCCTCACTAATAAAAAGTCCGTCCAAAAGATAAGAAGTAATCAAATTTGACAAAATTAAAATGGTTTTTTCCCTTTCCATTAGAATTAATTGCCCTAATTAGACAACTGACAATCACACGCATGGATGTTAGGGATGTTTGAATTACAAACATAGCAATTAAAAAATTAGCCTTAATTACCCAGACAAACAATATACTGAAGAACTATTAAATATTTTTACGAGGAAATAAACATGGACCATTTCTTTATATTTCTATAAATTTCAATAAGAGACGAAAAAGTAAACAAATGACGTGTTGATCAGATTAACTAGTACGCAAAAATATTACGATACAAAACATCTCATTTCAGCTAATTTGAAGTAAGCATTTCAGCAATTAATGGAGGGTGATAAGGAAATTAAATATATATATATATATATATATAGATAGCACAAAAGAGGTGAAAACAACCACGTTCACTATTCAGACAATGTCGGATCAGCCCAACAAAGGGCGAATGCACGTCGCTTGGAAAAAAAAGATATAAAAGCACAAAAAAAGGTACAAGCGACCACGACACTTATCGTGTTTAAACCCAGCGGAAGGGACAGTACATCCCTTGAGCCCTCTGGATACACGAATATGTACTTGTATCCAGACGGAACAAGGGACAGTACGTCCCTCATTCCGTTCGGACACAAGTACATAAAAAAAAACATGCACACACTCTCATGCTAGCATGAGAGTGTGTGCATGTTTTTTTTTATGTACTTGTGTCCGAACGGAATGAGGGACGTACTGTCCCTTGTTCCGTCTGGATACAAGTACATATTCGTGTATCCAGAGGGCTCAAGGGATGTACTGTCCCTTCCGCTGGGTTTAAACACGATAAGTGTCGTGGTCGCTTGTACCTTTTTTTGTGCTTTTATATATATATATATATATATATATATATATATATATATATATATATATATATATATATATATATATATACAGAAAAAAGAAACATATTAGGAAAATTGAGATGACGAGCTCGCGAAATTAAAGTCACGCGAATTAATATGTCGTCGAGTTGTCGCGAAAATTAGGTCACGCGAATATAAAGTCGTTTACAGTATCATAAATAACGAAGCATCTTATAGTAATAAAGATTTTAAAATAAAAATTTCAAGCAATCCCATCAAAATAGCAAAATAATCAAACCAATCTCTTCTAGCTAATTTCACATGATTACTTAAATGTCATTACCTAATAGGAAACCTCTCCTGCTTTGATTTATTAAAGTATATATATTTTAAAAATCATTCAACGAAATAAGTGATTTTAGCACAAAAGTTAGGGGGTTGCCCCAAAATAGTATAGAAATTGAATTTCGAGTTCTCACATTAAATTCCTATACCTACTTTATTAGAAGCATCCTATCAAAGGTAAAATGTGTCAATTCAGGCAGATTAAAAGAAATTGTAACTATTTTCTCAAAATAAGTGGTTTTTGCATGAAAAAAATTTACCCCAAAATACTGCTTTAATGGAATAATAACATTCTATTTACTTTCATTTGAGAAGATGATATATTTTCTATATGAAAGTAGCATTGAATCTCTAATTCTAGTTAAGATAATGAATTTATAGAATTTGTCCAGAAATCTGTTATTTTTAAAAAGAAAACAGGCATTTTGCCCCAATATAAAGTAGAAAATATACCCTTTTTGTTTCAAACATTTAATTTATGAATTGATCTATGTAAACAATTACAGTTGAAAATACATTCCTGCTTTCATTTTAAAAGGCGACAACGCGACAATGCGACAACGTGACAATGCAACAACGTGATAACGCAACGATGTGACAAATCGCAGCGCGACAAAGCGCGGCGCGGCAACGCGACATGGCACAAATCAGCCACCATAGGGGAGAGTAAATTATTCTTTGTTTGTATCAAGAGCAATAACTCTTCTCGATTTTAGCTTCTGACAGATATCCATTGTAACAACAAGGAAAATCAACAAACAGACGGACGCAATCACACATGAAGGAAAATAACATTTTAAAGAGCCTTAGAAATGGAAAAATCACTTAATTGAACAATTAACCATTTGCATGCATAATTGGACTGAAGATGGTCGAGTAGATCCCAAATAATTTTTAATTTGTGAAAAGGGGTATTTTACAATTCGGTTGAGAAATATAACAATCTTTTAACTCATTTGTGTCACACTTATGCTCTTTTCCGTGTGGAGCTCATAAAGAAGTTACCCGCGAGGGGTTTGACAGTAAGTGTTTTGAATATTTTTCCCTGACATAACCAAAGATTGTACTCTATGTCTTCCAAAATGTAAGTAACCGGATGTGACAGTTCTACCGAATTGAAGCGGCGGGTGTTGCATGCAAGCAGGAGATGCTTACTCTTCCTGGGCACCTGGTCTCACTCAATAGGGGCCAATTGTGCCCCATTCCTTGCCGACATTTTCCTTTACTCGTACGAAGCTGAATTCATTCAATCTTTGGTCTTTGAAGGGAAAAGATACTTAGCTTCTGACTTCAACTTCACTCACAGATATATAGGCGATGTCCATCAAGAATCCAAAATTCGCGGATTACCTGAGCAGTATCTATCCTTCGGAGCTTGAAGACCCTCATCTTTTTCAAAACCCTCATCTTTTTCAAAATCCACATTTTTGAAAACCCTCATCTTTTTCAAATTTTTGAAAACCCTCATCTTTTTCAAAATCCACGTTCCAAATCAGAAAGATATTTCAAATCCAAACTAAGTAAATTACATGAAAAATATGTCTTTGCACCAGCTGATAAAGCAGCCAACAACACCATTACCATTTGAAAACGTTACTACATATCAACTTTGGTTTCGGAACTTTCGTCTACTAATACATATATCAAAGTAATGAAAGTGCATCTAACATTTTAAGCAAGCATAACAGTGAACTGTCTTCATTCAATATCTCTATTTCTAAATTGGATCTCCCAACACTATATTGCATACCGAAACTGCACAAGTCTCCTTACAAATTTCGATTTATTGCTAATTCTAGTAACTGCTCCACTACAATTTTGTCCAGAAATCTGACGTCAGCACTTACTGCTATTAAAGAACACATAACTAGATATTGTGAAACGATGTAAATTTTTAATTTGGTCTATTAAGAATTCACGGGATGTGATTGACAAAATGAAATCTGGAAATTTCCTAGTCAATACGATTTCTTCATACGACTTCTCTAATATGTACACCACACTTCCTCATGTCAAAATTAATGATCGATTATCTAATCTCATTAAATGGTGTTTTGATCGAGAGCAAAAAACTTACATTTGTACATCTGAATCGAAGGGTTTCTTTTCCTCGACAGACTACAAATCATACAAATCATGGACATGTAGTGACCTGTGTAATGCCTTGTCCTTCCTCTTGGACAATATTTATGTTAGATTTGGTGAGGATCTATACAAGCAGGTTGTAGGAATTCCTATGGGTACTAACTGTGCGCCTCTTGTTGCAGATTTATTTTTATACACTTATGAAAAAGAATTTATCCAAAATCTTCAAAAGCAAAGAAAATTTGATGAGCTGAAATGTTTCAATAATACTTCTAGGTATCTGGATGATATTCTAACCATTGACAATCCTGCTTTTGAATTATATAAGAATGAAATTTATCCACATGAATTAACACTTAACAAGGCAAACCTTTCAAATACAGAAACACCCTTTTTGGACCTAAATATCAAAATTGTAAACAGAAAGATTCATACAAGTGTATATGACAAAAGGGATGATTTTGGATTCAACATAGTGAATATCCCTTGGCTTGACGGTGATGTTCCAAGATTACCGTCATACGGCATTTACAAATCACAGCTCATCCGGTACGCTAGAGCATGTACTGATATTTTGGATTTTCACAGTAGAAATTTACAAATTACCAAAAAACTTTTAGGTCAAGGTTTCCGCTTTCATAAACTAGTAAAGACTTTCTGGAAATTTTACAAAAATTACAGTCAACTTCTTTTAAAATTCGGATCTATACATGCAACAGAGTACATTAATATGGGTATTACACAACCTGTCTTTTACGGTGATATGATAAACAAAATAAAAAGGATCAAAGGTAGGCAGCATAACCATCGAAAATGCGTCAGAATCATCAAACGCCTTTTATACCGTGGGTATGATCCTAATGTCACCAGACGGACACTAGGCCTGGAACTTGACCAATCTACGGTAAACTTTTTCGACATAGTAACTTTCATACTTTTTTGGCATATTTCATTGTATAGATTTAGGATCACTGGTGGGGGTTATGTAACCGAAACGTGCATGTCTGGTCGACGTTGCCAATTTGTCTGTTCTTGGGTGATGCTATTCAATTTGAAGACGTTTACATTTATACCACTTGGTGAGTGTCACTGCTGGTGGACCAGGAGTCCCCGAGGGCACATGTAGCCAAGTTCGATCAATTTCGGTTGATCGTTTCTTCAACGCATTCTAAATTTCTGTTACCAAAATTTCATGAAATTTCTAAAAAGTGGGTCCTGTAGCATCATATCCCACCCATCCTGCTACGTCTTTCGGTAAACTTTGTCGATATAGTAACTTTCATACTTTTTTGGCATATTTCATTGTTTAGATTTAGGATCACTGGTGGGGGTTATGTACCCGAAACGTGCATGTTGGTCCACGTTGCCAATTTGTCTGTTCTTGGGTGATGCTATTCAATTTGAAGACGTTTACATTTATACCACTTGGTGAGTGTCACTGCTGGTGGACCAGGAGTCCCCGAGGGCACATGTAGCCAAGTTCGATCAATTTCGGTTGATCGTTTCTTCAACGCATTCTAAATTTCTGTTACCAAAATTTCATGAAATTTCTAAAAAGTGGGTCCTGTAGCATCATATCCCACCCATCCTGCTACGTCTTTCGGTAAACTTTTTCGACATAGTAACTTTCATGCTTTTTTGGCATATTTCATTGTTTAGATTTAGGATCACTGGTGGGGGTTATGTACCCGAAACGTGCATGTCTGTTCCACGTTGCCAATTTGTCTGTTCTTGGGTGATGCTATTCAATTTGAAGACGTTTACAATTGTACAAGCGCATCCTTGAGACTTGCACTCTGACTGACTGTGACGACGGGACTCCATGACGGGCCCTGTCCAAACCTCTTTAGAGAAGACAGGGCCCCGACCACCTGTCCTCTCTGAATGTCAGTCGGACTCCTCGGGTGATTACATACACGAGCTCGCTACAGCCGGCAGAGCACGGACTGTATTACGCATGCCCTCTTTTTATATCCATTTACATATTCATCTGTGTCTATGGGTCCTCTGCGTTTCGCGGTCTTGTTTGTATGATGTCATCTTACAGTGAGGAGGTTGTTTTACACCACAATTGTACGTTCTTCGAGACCTCTGGGTAATTGGAGAAGTGAGAGGGTTGTGCGCACGTAATCCAGGATAACCACACCATTTGCTACTTGCGTGACAGATGGCCGTCCAAAGTCGGCACCGGTTACCCATTGGTTTCGTCGGTTTATGTGTAGTCTTTTGTGTTTGATGTTTACATGTCGTTTGTCTCTTTTCCGTCTCGTGCTGTACTCGTCTTTTGTGTTTTTGCATCGGGTGTTTTGGTGTTTTACTATTGATGCTGCAACGGGGTATTGTTGGAGATCTCCTCCCTTCTTTTTTTTTTTTTTTGATCGAGAGCGAAAAACTTACATTTGTACATATGAATCAATGGGTGTCTTTTCCTCGACAGACTACAAATCATACAAATCATGGACATGTAGTGACCTGTGTAATGCCTTGTCCTTCCTCTTGGACAATATTTATGTTAGATTTGGTGAGGATCTATACAAGCAGGTTGTAGGAATTCCTATGGGTACTAACTGTGCGCCTCTTGTTGCAGATTTATTTTTATACACTTATGAAAAAGAATTTATCCAAAATCTTCAAAAGCAAAAAAAATTTGATGACCTAAAATGTTTCAATAATATTTCTAGGTATCTGGATGATATTCTAACCATTGACGATCCTGCTTTTGAATTATATAAGAATGAAATTTATCCACAATAATTAACACTTAACAAGGCAAACCTTTCAAATACAGAAACACCGTTTTTGGACCTAAATATCAAAATTGTAAACGGAAAGATTCATACAAGTGTATATGACAAAAGGGATGATTTTGGATTCAACATAGTAAATTTCCCCTGGCTTGACGGTGATGTTCCAAGATTACCGTCCTATGGTATCTATATTTCACAGCTCATCCGGTATGCTAGAGCATGTACTGATGTTTTGGATTTTCACAGTAGAAATTTACAAATTACCAAGAAACTTTTAGGACAATGTTTTCGCTTTCACAAACTAGTAAAGACTTTCTGGAAATTTTACAAAAATTATTGTCATCTTCTTCTGAAATTCTGCATTCTATGGTGACATTATTAACAAGATAAGTAGGATCATAGATATACGACATCACTATCGAAAATGCGACAGAATCATCAAACGCCTTTTATACCGTGGATATGTTCCTAATGTCACCAGACGGACACTAGGCTTGGTACTTGACCAATCTACAGTCTTGTACAAGCTCATTCTTCAACTTCCACTCTGACTGACTGTGACGACGGGACTCCATGACGGGCCCTGTCCAAACCTCTTTAGAGTAGACAGGGCCCCGACCACCTGTCCTCTCTGAATGTCGGTCGGACTCCTCGGGTGATAACATACATGAGCTCGCGGCGACAGAGCACGGATTGTATTACGTACTCCCTCTTTTTATATCCATTTACATATTCATCTGTGTTGCTAGGGCCCCTGCGTTCTGCGGTCTTGTTTTTGTGTGGTCATCTGACAGTGAGGAGGTTGTTTTACACCACAATTGTACGTTCTTCGAGACCTCTTGGTAATCGGAAAAGTGGGAGGGTTGTGCGCACGTAATCCAGGATAACCACACCTTCTGCTATTTCCGTGGCAGATGACCGTCCTAAGTCGGCACCGGTTGCCCATTGGTCTCGTTGGTTTATGTGTAGTCCTTTGTGTTTGATGTTTCTGTGTTGTGCGTATACGTTCCTTTTCCCTTATGCGTCTCTTTCTGTGCTTGTCTGCTTTGTGTTTTTGCATTGAGTGTTTTGGGATTTTGCTGTGGGTGCTGCAGCCTGGTGTTGTTGGAGATCCCCTCCTTTGTTTTGTATGAAATCATTGAGTTTGTCCGATGATTTTTTATCTTATTTTAATCTTGATTTTGGTTCTGTGTTTGTCATCAACTTCGATCAAATACACGATACTCAAAAAGGAAAATCGGGAGAAGGTTTCAATCATTTACTTAAATTTTATAAACCCCCCTTTCCCAATGCATTCGTCCTCTGTAGTGCCACATATTCTAATAATTATGTCGATTCCAGAAGGTAAGCTTCTGAATATGATTAGAAGACAAGGTTTTCGTTGTCCTGTTCTATCTGATAGCAACCCATATTTGTTGAAAATTTAACTTTTCGATAAACTGAATCTTATCAAAATCATTAAAAGTTAAAATTTATAAATGAAAGAAGTATATTCTCAAGCTCAGTGTATCGATATCGATATTGACATTCTTAGTCCTCCTTTTATATAATCTTCGAGTATTACATTGTTCAAATGATACAAAGTACACTATCAACATATCAATGTGGTAAAAATGTGCACTGAATACGAAGCGTAAATTTCAAGCAATACTAAAGACTACAGAAGAGTTAACTTTCTTATAACATGTATAACATAAAGTCTGACAATGCAAAACCTTCAGCGTCACTAATACCAGACAAAACAATACGGGTCAATAAGACACACATCAACACACACGAACGGTACGTCAAACAACGAGATCATACACATAACATCAACAATACGGGTCAATAAGACACACATCAACACACACGAACGGTACGACAAACAACGAAATCATACACATAACATCAACAATACGGGTCAATATGACACACATCAACACTCTTAACGTACGGTACGACAAACAGTGAAATCATACACATAACATCAACAATACGGGTCAATAAGACACACATCAACACTCTTAACGAACGGTACGAGAAACAGTCAAATCATACACATAATATCAACATTACATGTCAATAAGACACACATCAACACTCTTAACGTACGGTACGACAAACAGTCAAATCATACACATAATATCAACAATACGGGTCAATAAGACACACATCAACACTCTTAACGTACGGTACGACAAACAGTCAAATCATACACATAACATCAACTATACGGGTCAATAAGACACACATCAACACTCTTAACGTACGGTACGACAAACAGTCAAATCATACACATAACATCAACAATACGGGTCAATAAGACACACATCAACACTCTAAACGAACGGCACGACAAACAGTCAAATCATACACATAACATCAACAATACGGGTCAATAATACACACATCAACACTGTTAACGTACGTTACGACAAACAGTCAAATCATACACATAACATCAACAATACGGGTCAATAAGACACACATCAACACTCTAAACGAACGGCACGACAAACAGTCAAATCATACACATAACATCAACAATACGGGTCAATAATACACACATCAACACTGTTAACGTACGTTACGACAAACAGTCAAATCATACACATAACATCAACAAAACGGGTCAATAAGACATACATCAACACTCTTAACGTACGGTACGACAAACAACGAAATCATACACATAGCATCAACAATACGGGTCAATAAGACACACATCAACACTCTTAACGTACGGTACGACAAACAACGAAATCATACACATAACATCAACAATACGAGTCAATAAGACACACATCAACACACACGAACGGTACGACAAACAACGAAATCATACACATAACATCAACAATACGGGTCAATAAGACACACATCAACACTCTTAACGTAAGGTACGACAAACAGTCAAATCATACACATAACATCAACAATACGAGTCAATAAGACACACATCAACACTCTTAACGTACGGTACGACAAACAGTCAAATCATACACATAACATCAACAATACGGGTCAATAAGACACATATCAACACACACGTACGGTACGACAAACAGTCAAATCATACGCATAACATCAACAATACGGGTCAATAAGACACATATCAACACACACGTACGGTACGACAAACAGTCAAATCATACACATAACATCAACAATACGGGTCAATAAGACACACATCAACACTCTTAACGTACGGTACGACAAACAGTCAAATCATACACATAACATCAACAATACGGGTCAATAAGACACATATCAACACACACGTACGGTACGACAAACAGTCAAATCATACACATAACATCAACAATACGGGTCAATAAGACACACATCAACACTCTTAACGTACGGTACGACAAACAGTCAAATCATACACATAACATCAACAATACGGGTCAATAAGACACATATCAACACTCTTAACGTACGGTACGACAAACAGTCAAATCATACACATAACATCAACAATACGGGTCAATAAGACACACATCAACACTCACAACGACCAGCACGACAAACAGCGAAATCATACACATAACATCCAATCCTTTTCAGCAAATACCAGCTAGGTCTGCTCTATTTTTAATGTTAAAGAGGATCCTAGCAATAATCCCAATTTGAATATTTTCCCTGTTATTGTCGCCACTGCACTTTCTATACAGACATAACATCAGACAGTGCATGTATTTTATATATTGTTTCATTTTCGTGCGTGAACATCGGGTGCGTCTAGCCAACAGGGGATGCTTACTCCTCCCGGGCACCTGGTCCCACCTCTAGCTTGCTATAGCTAGGGATCCGTCGATGCTCAATTTTGTGCTCTATTGTGAGTGCTGTTGAGATTATCGTCAGGATCTTCTTTAACTCATCGATATTTCACGTCCCACCAAGGTCTTTGTTTTAGCTGTTCAAAGAAGTCACGAACACCTTCTTCTTGTCTTTTTATCGCAATATATAAATTTGTATTATGGTAGGAATTGTCAGTTAAATCACTCACCAAATATATAGGTGGGGTACCTATAAGGATTTATATACATGACATATATGATTAAGAAATTAAGAAATATTTTCAACTCTGTTTGAAACCAATATATTTTTTAAACTATGTACATTTACATTTCAGTAAATAAAAAAATCTCCGCTCCTTCGTTTTGTCAGAAATATCGATATAATGCATCACGGGTATTTCAAATCAACTGATCTTCTGTAGACATTTGAGTTTTCAAATTGTAGGGTAGTGGATTTTCTTAAGCTGAATAACAAACTTTATACATATAATTGCAAAGTATGATTTAAATCTATCAACATTTTGTAAGCCTTCTAAGCTTAATCTAATAATTCAGTGAGTACAAAATATATTCGATTTACATATCTTTCTCCGCGCAATATTTTCACATTCCGTTAATTTCGAAAAAATCAATGCTTTTAATATACAAAAAACAGTTATCATTTTAGCAACAAGTATAAACTACCAATTTGAAAGAACTTGCCGTTAATCAGCTGACCTTTTAAATGATATGCATTCGAAGTACATAAATAATTGATTACGCGATGCTTATTGCATTCTTACTTTTGTAAGACCGAACTGTGAGTCGCTTATTTCCGGGCTTTCCGTTTTAATCCAAACTCAAGCAACGGAGTATGCCATTAACGGAAGGCGTATCGGTACGCAGACGTTTCGATGCCCCTTTAGGAAGCGAATGCATTGATACGATTTAACTTGCAATTTACATTTATTCCACTTGGTGAGTGTCACTGCTGGTGGACCAGGAGTCCCCGAGGGCACAGGTAGCCAAGTTCGATTAATTTCGGTTGATTGTTTCTTCAACGCATTCTAAAATTTCTGTTATCAAAATTTCTTGAAATTTCTAAAACGTGGGTCCTGTAGCATCAAATCCCACCCATCCTGCTACATCTTTCGGTACGCTTTTTCGACATAGTAACTTTCATAATTTTTTTTTTGCATATTACATTGTTTAGATTTGAGGATCACTGTCGAAGGTAAAGTACCCGAAACGTGCATGTCTGGTCCATGTTGCCAATTTATCTATTCTTAAATGATGCTATTCAATATGAAGACTTTTACATTACAAGTGTTTGGTCATCTATACTTTAAGTCGACCTCAGGAGAGAAACTTATGTACAGATTCTGAATAAACTAGATGAGTATTTTTTTCTGTAATATTGCCAAGAGATATTCTATACGTCAAGTAGGTCACGTATGCATACAGTATACCGAGAGTCATGAATAATATGGAAGACCGATATCTGATGAAATATTTAAAACAAAGAATTTAGCGTAGGAAGACATAATCAGAGAAACCTTAGAGAAACAGGAATTTCAGATTTTGAATAATTCTATTGCAAATATAACCCACACATTATTGAAAATAAAGCCATGAGTAACCAAAGTATGACGATTTGAATAAGACAAATGACTAAGGTGTCGTAAAGGAAGATCGATTAGGGTTAATATACCACAGTCAAACTTTATCTGTATTAAACTAAGATGTATTCACATACCAAATATCATCATCTGCAATAGAAGTGACGAAAAATTACATTTATTACGTCTAATGCCAATTACTCTTGTAAATTTTGGTCAGGTGACTCCAATCTTGGATTTGAATTCTATCACACTGAGATACGTATATTCAAATACCAAACAAAGAGTTCAATATATGCAACTACAGTGATAAAATCAGGAAAATTAAAGTTTGACAGACAGATAAACGGACGGACAGAAAAACAAGATGCTTTTCTGCAGCTTCCGGCGAGCCGTTAGGGAACTGATAAAATTTGGGCGCCGCACTGAATTTTTCCCGACATTTTAATCATTTAAGTATCATGGCTAAAACGGCCAATAATGAGAATTTCATGACATAGTCACCAAGCAAGAAATGTTTACTTGATATGTACATCAATATGCACATCCACCGAGACAATCCCCGAATTTCCATGGAGCTGTTGTAACGGGTGTTGCATGCAATCAGGATAGGCTTACTCTCCCCGGGCAACTGGTCTCTAGGATTGTTTTGTTTTCTCCCATATCCTTTGATATTATACTCTATTTTCTATCTTCATTTTCATCTTTAATTACTTCGGAATGTAATTCATTCCGAGGTTCGCAACCTTTTCAATGGTAATTCTGATGATTTAGCATTGCCTTCTCGACTTCGAGGATTAATAAGTGATAGGTACTTCCTTGGTGTTTATTTGAAAACGGTAATATCAAATAAAAGTGATATTTAGATAATTATATTTTTATCCACGGATATCATTATATTTCTTATATTTATCTCAAATATCTTTTGGAGGCACAGAATCGATCGTAAAAGTTGTATACTTCTATATTTCACGTCTTATCACGGTCATTGTTTTGGTTGTTCAGAGAAGTCACGAACACCACCTCGCACAAATGTAAGATAAATTTGTCTTTTAGTAGGAGTGGTCAGTTAAATCACTAAATATATAGATGGGGAACCTATAAAGGTTTACACACGTGTCGTTAATAATAAACAAATATTTTCAACTCTGTTAGTAGCTAAGGTAGTACATTAATAATTCAGTAAATAGATATCTCTGCTCCTCTATTTTGTAAGAAAAATCCTATACATGGTCGATATTGATATAATGCAGCACGACCATTTCAAATAATTGATCTTCTGTAGATCTTGTTGGAGTTTTAAAATTGTAGTTTATTTTAATAAGCTGAATGACAAACTATGGTTTAAAATCTATCAACATTTTTACCCTTAATTCGACTTGATGAAAGAAACTAATGTACAAGTTCTGAATAACGTAGATATTTTTTGTAATATTGCCAAGAGATATTCTGTACGTCCAAGTAGGTCACGTATGGATACACTATACCGACAGTTATGAGTAATATGGAAGACCGATATCTGATGAAATATTAAGAACAAAAGATGTAACTTAGAATATTCTTAATATATAAGTGGACGCAACCGGATGTTACAATTCTACCGAATTGAAGCGGCGGGTGTTGCATGCAAGCAGGAGTTGCTGACTCTTCCTGAGCACCTGTTCTCACTCCCAAATTGGGAGTTCGCTTCTTTTCATGTGGTGGAGGTTTTTATTTGCTTAACTCGTCATACACTATGATGTCCCACTCTCTAGAATGGTGGATGATATTCTGTCATAGACCATTTGAACTATCCAACCAAAGATTGTACTCTATGTCTTCCGAAACGGACGTAACCGGAAGGGACAGTTCTACCGAATTGGAGCGGCGGGTGTTGCATGCAAGCAGGAGATGCTTACTCTTCCTGGGCACCTGATCTCACTCCCATATCGGGAGTTCGCTTCTTTTCATATGGTGAAGGTTTTTGTTTGTTGGCTTTGGTTCCTGTTTTATTCGATTTTGTATGCCTTCGGTTTCTGATTTTCTGAATTATCGATTTTGAGCTGTATACAGGGATATGGTCAATATCCATATTTGTCATTGGTTCCTGTTTATCTCGATTTTGTGTGTCTTCGGTTTATGATTTTCTGAATTATCGATTTTGTACTGTGTATGGAGATTTGGTCATTATCCAAATTTGTCACTAGGAAGCCATCATCAGAAAGAACTAAGAGAAAAAGGAATTTCAGATTTAATGAATAATTCAGTTGCAAATATAACCCATAAATTATTGAAAATAAAGCCATGAGTAAACAAAGCACGACGATTTGATAAGGACATATGGCAAAGGTGTCGTAAAGGAGGATCGATTAGGGTTGATATGTACGAGGGTTGATTGATATGTTGTGAGCCTCGGTTTTCTGGGATGCAGAATGTATTCTGCTGATAGATTATCTCCAAAAAGGACAAACAATCAATGACACATACTATGCTTCACTTCTGACACAGTTACGGGAAAACGATAAACGTAAGCTCCGGAAACCTCATTAGTTAAAGGTCTGTTGTTCCATCAGGCCAATCAGAACAGGACGTTCACAAGGCTGTCACTGCCATGGCTGCCCTTCATGATTGTGGCTTTATTTACTTTAAAGATAAATTTGATTTGATTGAGCATCCGCCTTATTCGCCTGATCTTGCACCATCAGACTTATCAATTTATTCCCAAAACTGAAAGCAGCTATTTCTGGCAGCAACTTTCAGTCCGATGATAACTTCATACTTGCAGTTGATGGCTTTCCGACCAGTCATGATAAGGAGGTCTTTAAAAGTGGTATCGAGGCCCTTAGTCACCGTTGGCCAAAATGTATAGATACTGAAGGGAATGATGTAGAAAATATATATAATGTAGAAATTTAAAATGTCTGATAAAATTCAAATTCTTTAATACGAGGCTCACAACATATCAATCAGCCCTCGTATCGAAAAAGTGAGTTATATTCCACCCTAACATTGTTTTAATACCGACTTTGTGTTGACAACACAGACAGAGGGCAATGATAGAATATGTTTTTTGTTTTAGATTTATCTCTCATTTTCTACATTTTCAGCCTTATTTCAATGTTTTTGATTGAGGATCACTGACGAGGGTTAAATACCCGAAACGTGCATGTCTGGTCCATGCTGTAAATAAATCTGCTTTCAAATGATGCTAACGGATTTGGAGACGTTTTACATTATATATATATCATTTATATTACATCAAATAAGTTCACGTAACGTTTGGAACACGTAACGTTTGGAACATACACTGGGCAAAGAAAAAGGATATTCCAAATGCCACTCTTTCTAAATGGATAAAATGCATCAGGGGATTGCTTTTCTCCAAAATCAAACATTTAAACCGAACTGTGAACACCATTTGAGTCTGTCTTCAAAGGCCCTGATGTAGTCACAGAACTGACCTACCTCCAGGAACAAAATACTATCACACTAGCAGATAAAGCCTCTAATAATTACACATTCACTTGTAAAAATGATTATTTAGAAAGCCATGTCGAAGAATTGGGACTAAATTTGACTTCTGGAAATCCCACCTATGCTTCAAGAAATTTTTCGACTTCAGAAGTAATTGAAAAACACAAATTAGCACTTGCTTCTTTCAGTCTTGACACCAACAAATTGAATCTAGATTTACTGTACCTGTATTGTATACCAAAAATACACAAAAACCCATATAAACAACGTGTCATTGCTGGCTCCTCAAAATCTTCGACCAAATCTGTATCGGTCTTACTTACCAAAATTTTATCTGAAATTAAGTCAGGCCTTTAAAAGTATTGTTCATCCGTGTATTCGCGTAACTGTATAAACCAAATATGGATCTTTAAAAATTCGAAAGAGCTTTTAGAACACCTCAAATCAAATCAATGGTTTTGTTTTGTATCAAAGATTTGCAACGTTCACGACTCGGCAAGCCTCGTCGTGGACTGCAAATCTTTGATACTCGGATGGGATTCCCCTGTCCCGGTACAAAGGGGTGATAGATTCTATTATTCTTTAGTCAATTAGTTTATCTCCCTCACTCCATAACTACTTCCTCTTAACGAAATTCTCAGGTCATCTAAGTATCAAAATTGCGATATCAGTTGTTATTATCACACGCAGTCGACGCTTTATCCTTCACTTAATATTCTTATCGAACTAGATTGGTCTTTTAGAAAAGATTATGTCAAATGAATTGCTTACCAACAATGGAACGTCAATTTTACTTTAGTTTTTATCAGAATAGAGAGATTTCAATGTTTGACCAAGTAAGCCTTTTAAGATATATGTGTATTTCCATATCTCCACGACCAATTCATACCTACTCGAAAACCGATAAAGAATAGCAGTGCTAAATTACGGAAATCGATACAGTATCTTAAAATTTAGATATGTACTGATCCTAAAAAATACAAGAGGATCAGCCATGTATGTTTGCGAAAACGTTTATCTGGCTGTAATTGTTGGCATGCATCCACGAAGGAAAACAAGAGCCCTAGGGGCACAACGCTCATTCTGATACCCATGCACACTCTTAACCTACTGATATTGCATTAGGATAGTGTCAGCGCCAGAATTGGCACCAACAACCCTGGGACTATATACACAGAAACAATTTTTTTAATTAAAAACAAAAATTAAAAAGTACAAAATTAGACATGAAATAAATATCACAGCAATAAGAGACTTAAATATGTCAAATACACAGTGAAAGAGTGCAAAATGGAAAAAAAATGAAATGGAAGAACAAAATCTTGGTAAAAAAAGATATTAAAGATATTCAGATGATTTAAAAGTGCATAAAAAAGGTGACAAAATTGAAAACAAAATGAAAAAGGAAGAAGAACAATTTGGGGTGCCGGGACTTGAACCCACAAGTCATTGATCTATGTGCACAGTAAACATATCTATTCATATTTTTAAAAATTCATAAAAATTTAAAAAAGAAGATTATAGCATGTAACGTATATGTAAGCAAATAGTAACTTGAATATAACAAACATGCAGTAAATGAGGGCACAAAACCACACATTTACAGAGTAAGTGAGAGGAACTGTTTGAAAAATGAAAATTTCTGACAAATTCCAAAAAGACTTCAAAAACGCGTCAAAGATTTGACTTCGGATTGGACCCAAAAACAACAACACTTGTGAAGACATACTCTAGAGCATCCAAATGCTTTCGGTTTGCCGATACGTGCTTCCGTTTTGAAGAAGTTTGTCAAAGGAGGGTACCCCCGTGACCAACTTTTGCCTGTGGTGGCGCCACCTGTTGATATATCCAGGGGAAAACAACAACACCTATTGGGGACAATTAGTACTTAATTCCTACCAAGTTTCATGAAAATATGTTCAGCATTTCTGGAGAAGAAGTTGAATATGTATGAAAATCAGCCCCCCCCCCCCCTTCCTTTTTACATAGGAAGAAAAATCATAAAAAATCAAAAAATAAAATTTTAGTATAAAAACATATCACAGCATTTAGTCATTGAAATACGATAAATTTGCAGTAAATGAGTGTGTAAAATCACACACTTATTGAGCTATTTAAGGAAATAGTGCAGAAATGTGCATTTCTGACAAAGTCAAAAAAGACGCCCAAAACGCGTCAAAAATTTGACTTCTGACTGGAATAAAAAACCACAACACTTGTTAAGACATCCCTCTAGATCAACCAGATGCTTTCGGTTTGCATGTCGGTATGTGCGTCGGTTCTGAAGAAATTTGTCAAAGGAGGGTACCCCCGTGACCTACTTTTGCCTGTGGTGGCGCCACCTGATGACGGATCTGGACTAAAAACAACTACGCTTGTAGGGGAACATGAGTACTTCATTCCTACCAAAAAAAAAGGGAGGGCAAGTTTCATCAAAATCCCTTCAGTGGTTCTTGAACAGAGTTCGAAAATGTGAAAAGTTTACAACGGACGGATGCCACGCTATGACAATAGCTCACTTGAGCAAAACAAACCTTTTTGTTATAGTTAAGGTTGGTCCCTTCTCGATTCGTTATAGGATTTTCCTTCTACGTAGTATGTTTGGAGCGATATCTTGATCATTTATAAAACCGTTTTCCTGTATGTGATGTATTCTTTATCTATAGACATTTTTATAAGATTATGCAATATGAAGAACTTCCATCTGTTTTTTTTTGCGCAAAAAAGATGAATAGAGTATACCCGCATATTAAGCGATGTAATTATAAGGGGGTATCCTTATGTTTGGAGTGATATCTTAATCATTTATAAAACAGTGTACCTGTATGTGATTTTTCCATCATCTATAGGCATTATAGTATGGAAAAATGCAAAATGAGGATATTCCATCTAATATTTTATGCAAAAAGTGGATTATACTAGACATTCTTAGTTGAAAATGCGATGACATTAGAAGGGGATACCCTTATGTTTGGAACCATATCTTGATGATTTATAAAACTGTTAAAGAAATTTCTGACGTCAATCTCAACAGAACCCTCAATCGAACACCCAATTGAGCATCGACGGACCCCAAGCAAGCTAGAGGCGAGACCAGGTGCCCGGGAGGAGTAAGCATCCCCTGTTGGCTAGACCGGGAGGAGTAAGCATCACCCTTGGCTAGGAGTAAGCATCTCCTGTTGGCTGTCATGTACCTGCATGTGTTTTTTCTTCATCTACATGCATAATTTTATGACGTATTGCAAAACGAAAAAAATCATCTGTTTTTTTTCTGCAAAAAAATGGATTTGGTATATATCATTGGTCATAAATGTAATTAGATTATAAGGGAGTACCCTTACGTTTGGAGACTTATCGTACTCAAATTTATGTTAGAATATCATTTTATGTGTTCTACCATATGACTTTTTTTAAAATAAAACAAAACGTATAAACATCTTATTATTACTGAATTTGGAGGGCTCAAAGGCATATGCTGGATATTTGATACTCCTCAATCTTGATGTGCAAGGTACCTTTCTATAATGTACTGTATCTTTGATGAAAAAACAAAATTACATATCTATGTCTGTCTTTTATTTCTCATTTGGACCATTGTGTTTAGGAAAAACCCTAAAATAGAAATTTCATCTGGTAATCTATGAGTAGGGACCCACCTGAAGGGCAAAGATCAAAGGGGTATTTCTTCAGAAATCAATTTTGCTAAACCTGTATGACGCAAATGTAAAAAACATGTGGGCCATAAATCCAACATAAAACGAAAAGACCATTAAACTTGCAAACTTGTCACTTGAATATTGACAAATATAGATAAATAAGCATAACATTCCAATGATATCATCGAAAGATCGAACTCTCAACACCTAAGCAAGTGTTTTGTGTTTCAGGTAACAGTACCTTGCTATTATATTTTCTCTCACTTTAGACTGATCTGTCTGCGAAATAAGGTGTCAGGAAAATTGTCGTCTTACCCTGCGGGATGAGATGAACATAATCTTACACCACCATGAGGGAGGGATGTCGATTTCTCAACCCGAATGTACAAATTTTGGAAGTCCATGACGAGGCTTGCCGAGTCATGGACAAGCAAAATTTTTACACGAGGATTGAGAATTAGCCATCCCTCCCTCATGGTGGTGTTTGATTGTTTATCTCCCACGTTATCGACTATCTGGAGTCTCTGTTATTATCACCAGTTTGCCTTACTTCCATAACGTCGCTTGGTAGCGATGACGTCAGAGGGTGAGATCGATGACGTCAGAGGGTGAGATCGATTTAAATCACCCCAGGGAAATTTGAGAATTCTCAGTCTCAAGTGGGAGAAAAGCCCATTCCTGAAGTGCTATAACTTTAACGTCATTGTGACGTCATACATGATTGCAGTATCAGCCGGTCATAATATGAAAAACAATACATAAAAACCTAATTTTTTAGCTCTTTTAGATAGTGAGAGAAAATCCTACCCACGTAATCCAGGATTGTCTTTTGTCCACGCGAGCCTCGTCGTGGTACAAACAAATCCTGGACAGTCGGGTTGGATTTCCTTGTCCCTGATCACATCTGGGGAGAGATTCTATTATTCTTATGTCTGACTTCTTTCACGGCAATTCCGTTTGAGGAAAAATTAAAGATTATGTAAATCAGCTAATGTTTTAGTTTCGACACTGTTGAGGAATATATCAATTTAAAAAACTAATAAAAAGCACACAATTTTAAACATTATTCGGTTTTGACATTCTCTTCACGCCAACAGTGTCCTTTTCCGATAAGTACTTCAAAACAATGAAATGACGTCATCACATTGCAGTGCATGTCTAGTGTATAGCGGTATGTGGTAATACCATAGTTTTGCTCGAAAGTATAAAACATAAGATATTATAACATCTCGTTTCCTTAGTTCGGAACATATTTAGGTTAGAACCAACCAAAACACTGAATTAAAACATATTGTCGGGAGAAAACTTTCTTTTATACACGGCCTAAGTAAAAGGTGTTCCTCTTCTGTAATATCATATTCTCGAGAAGACGCCTTGTTTTATAAATACTATTCTAATTCATTCTGTTTGTCTTACTAATTTTGATTGGTTCACATGATTTCTCCAAGCGTTTATAACGATGATATACATGCCGCAAACCTTCTCACTTGACATACTTTAAAATGTATTCCTACGTAAATTGGCACGTTACAATCTTAAGCGCAAATTGTACGTATGACGCCATGATTCCTCATGCGCTTTGCTCGAATAACGATGTAATGTGACGTAAAGCTACAAGTTATGAGCTTGTACTTATAAACAACATAGCAAGTAAGTTGATTATTGATAACACTTTAATTCTTCGCCATTCCTATAAACACGAAGCAGTTGTATTTTATATTTTGCAGAGCAATAATTCCTGTTGGTTGTTGTTAGTTTTCCGTAGCAAGGTCACCTTTAAAACGATACGCGAGACCTTCTAAGGGGTATATGTCACATAAATTAGAATAGGGATAAACGTACTGTGTTTTATGGTTCCGACAGGTATATGTTGAATATTCTGTTGGAAACATACGTTATACCATCGGGGACAAAAACTAAATACAGTGAGAGAAAATGGATAGGCTATCAGCTTCCTCTTTGGAATTTGAATATGTTTAAAGCCGTATTAGTACATGACCCTACAGATAAGGTCAAACCAAATCATGACCTTACAGATGAGGTCAAACCACATTATGGCCTTACAGATGAGGTCAAACCATATCATGACCTAACAGATGAGGTCAAACCACATCATGACCTCACAGATGACATCAAACCAAATTATGACCTGACAGATGAAGACAAACCACATCATGACCTTACAGATGAAGACGAAACACATCATTACCTTACAGATGACATCAAACCACATCATGGCCTAACAGATGACATTAAACCACCAAGTTATTTCCTTTTCTCGTAAGAAAGTTCTTATTTCGATGTTTTTGATTTTTTAAAATCTGATTTCGAGTTTTATGTTTGTCTCTCATTCACTGATAATCGAACAACATCATGACCTTACAAATGAATTCATACCACATCATGGCCTTACAGATGACATCAAACCACATCTTGACCTTACAGATGAAGTCATACCACATCCTGACCTTACAGATGACATCAAACCACATCTTGACCTTACAGATGAAGTCAAACCACATCCTGACCTTACAGATGACATCAAACCACATCTTGACCTTACAGATGAAGTCAAACCACATCCTGACCTTACAGATGACATCAAACCACATCTTGACCTTACAGATGAAGTCAAACCACATCCTGACCTTACAGATGACACCAAACCACATCTTGACCTTACAGATGACATCAAACCACATCATGACCTTACAGATGAAGTAAAACGACATCATGACCTTACAGACGAGGTCAAACCACATAATGACCTTACCGATGAAGTCAAACCACATCATGACATCAATTTACAAAACACCAAAAAACTTTTAGGTCAAGGTTTCCACTTTCATAAACTAGTTAAGACTTTCTGGAATTTTTACAAAAATTACAGTCAACTTCTTTTAACATTCGGATCTTTACACGCAACAGAGTACATTACTTTGGGTATTACACAACCTGTCTTTTATGGTGATATGATAAACAGAATTAGAAGGATCAAAGATAGGCAGCATAACCATCGAAAATGCGTCAGAATCATCAAACGCCTTTTATACCGTGGATATGATCCTAATGTCACCAGACGGACACTAGGCTTGGTACTTGACCAATCTACAGTCTTTTACAAGCGCATCCTTGTGACTTGCACTCTGATTGACTATGACGACGGGACTCCATGACGGGCCCTGTCCAAACGTCTTTAGAGAAGACAGGGCACCGACCACCTGTCCTCTCTGAATGTCATTCGGATTCCTCGGGTGATTACATACATGAGCTCGCCACAGCCGGCAGAGCACGGACTGCATTACGCATGCCCCCTTTTCATATCCATTTACATATTCATCTGTGTTTCTGGGGCCTCTACGTTTTGCGGTCTTGTTTGTGTGAGGTCATCTTACAGTGAGAAGGTTGTTTTACACCACAATTGTACATTATTCGAGACCTCTGGGTGATTGGAGAAGTGAGAGGGTTATGCGCACGTAATCAAGGATAACCACATCATTTGCTACTTGCGTGACAAATGGCCGTCCAAAGTCGGCAACTGTTGCCAATTGGTCTTGTCGGTTTATGTGTAGTCTTTTGTGTTTGATGTTTACATATCGTATGTCTCTTTTCCGTCTCATACTATACTCGTCTTTTGTGTTTTTGCATAGGATGTTTTGGTGTTCTGCTGTTGGTGCTGCAACGGGGTCTTGTTGGAGATCTCCTCCCTTCTTTTACAGATGAAGCCCATAGGTTTGTCATTCAGCAAAGCTACCTCGAAAGGCTTACAAACACTATTCTCGACCATTCACTGAATTGAGTAGATGGAATATCATGAAGAGACAAAAGTTTATCTATAGAAGTAATAATGTTTCCGTAACTTGTGCCCAATCCCATTTCAGCTTTTGAAATCAAAGGAGGGAATCTCCAACAACACCTGGTTGCAGCACCCACAGCAAAATCCCAAAACACCCAATGCAAAAACACAGAGCAGACAAGCACAGAAAGAGGCACAAAATCGGGTTTGTAGCTGTTGAATTGAAAATTGGTATACAACTTCATGATAATGAATTACAGATCCACTTATAGTTTGCGATCACTTGGGGGTTCTTTTGCAGAGTTATAGACCTTGAACTTAGAATGGCTCTCAGCCCTAAGACCTTCACATTTACCATGTGGGTTGACTTTAGTAAGTCAAAGAACTTTTTTTAAGGTTTGGGGTCAAATGTAAATGTCATTTTGTGGCTGAAAATAACAGGTTTTTACACCTGAAGTAAAGAACAACACATGTTCTTTCATATTTTTCACAAGTTTTCTTTTTAGGGGGGTCGCATAATTGAGAAATAATGTGTAACGGTCAAGTCATTTTGAGACTAAAACTTACATAATTGCATTCACAAAATTGTTTATGAGAAAAGAAATTAATACCCCGAAGGGAGTATCTTGCAGCTTTGGCGTTGCTATCTTTACTCTATAAATTGATTTGATGGAAGGCGTTGGTGACACGAACCCTTCAATACTGATTGAGATTTATTGTGGTTAACCTAACAGAGATTACAGTATTTGCATAGTTTATCAGAAGATACTTGCTGTCTATCTTTACAGGATGAATCACAAATCTTTTGATTGTAAATATAATGTACCACATGAATATTACTACCAGATTACTCTTCATTAATAATGTTGTATCAAGGAATAATATTTAGATTTTGATAAGCTGAGTGATGAGACGGAATACTTATGATAAAATTTAGTTTATGACAAAATGGTTTTTTCAAAAGCACTACACTCATTGAGATGATATACAAAGACATGCGAATCAGACTTAGGGTATAAGGCTTGGTCAAAAAAAGAAAATGTGTTCTTTCTCAACTGCCGAAACATATCAAAAATGGAATTAATGACGTGCTTCGAAATATGTTAAAACATTAATATCAATAACTTGTCAGTGATATTCAATCAAAACAATGAAATATAGGCACTGTCCATTTGATATTCGGGGGGGGGGGGGGGGGCTTAGGGTTTTTTGTCGGAGCAAGATAATTTTTTTTCGCCCCGGACTGGAGAAATATTTTTTTCTGGCAAAGTTGGAGCAAAACCTTTTTTTTCTTAACAAGTGATTTGCAATATATTAAGAATATCTGTCTTTTTATCAATAGAATTTTTTTATTTTTACTCAAAACTCTAAAATATTACTTTTTATGCAAAAATTTAATTCACTTCTGAACAGAGAGATAAAATAATTTTACAATATAATAAGTAAATATCAGTAAACAGCTTTTATCAGAACAAGTACGAGTACATGTACGAGGGTTTGAGGAGAGGGTCTTCTAGACAAATTGTAAATTGATGAAAACTGAAGTCCTCCCTCAAAGCTTGTATATAAAATTAGACTCTAGGGTGAGTTACATGCATCTAATAATAGTGATATTGAAGCCCTTTTTTCACTAACACCCATTCTTTTGATATTTTTAAATATGAACTTTGCCATTAAAAAAATAATGTTTTGAGAGAAAACTATATGGCGAGCAAAGCAAGCCCAAAATCTTTTTTATATGAATTGAAAACTGCGGCGAGCGAAGAGCGAGCCGGAAAAATTTCAGGAATTTTAAGCGAAATTTTCTAGTAGTTCTTCGAAATTCAGATTACTTGTAAGAACAAGATTATTTTTTCTGACACACCATAAGAAAATTTATTCTTCAATCAAAATTCCGAGCAAAATTATTTTTTTCCGAAAAAGAAGTACCCATCAGTTACTTACTTAAAGAATATAAAAAACAGTGAAAGACGTAGCAGGATGGGTGGGATATGATGATACAGGAGTTAAAGAAGATCCTGACGATAATCTCTACAGCACTCAAAATAGAGCACAAGATTGAGCATCGACGGACCCCTAGCAAGCCAGAGGTGGGACCAGGTGCCTGGGAGGAGTAAGCATCCCCTGTTGGCCAGCTGCACCCGTCGTCGATGCCCATGCACAAAATAATGAAAACAATATCTAAAATGCATGCATTGTCTGAGGTTATGTCTATGTAGGAAGTGCTATGGCGACCATGTCAGGGAAAATATTCAAAACACTTACTGTCAAACCCCTCGCGGGGAACTTTTTTAAGAGCTTCACACGGCAAAGGGCATAAGTGTGACACAAATGAGTTTAAGAAGATCCTGACGATAATCTCAACAGCACTCACAATAGAGCACAAAATTGAGCACCCACTTTTCAGATATTTTTAGAAATGTTTGTGAACGGAAATTTTCGAATGCGTTTGAGGAAACGATCAAACGAATTTGATAAGTAAAAGTCCAGGAATTATCAGGTTCTTAATGAAAAGTATATTTTTCCAAAAACATCGGGTTACTTTCGGAAGATATAAAGTATAACCTTTGGTTGTATGGTGCAAATGGTCTATGACAGAATATCATCCACCATTCTGGAAAGTGGGATATCATGACGAGTTTCCCATATCGACTGTAGAGCATCCTTAGTGACGATGTTAGTCGGTCACAAACGTCACAATCCCTGACTGAGAAGCTTATCTGAAAGACGCCTAGCTCTCGGAATAAAATCTGTATATTTGGGACATGCTCTGGCTTAGCGTATCAACGGAGATATGTACACGCCATAAGCAGGCGATGAAGGGATGTTGCTATTCAGAAAAGGAAAATTGTGATGCTGAAATTGAAGTTGTCGTTTTTGTCATGGAGTGAGGTGTTCATGTGACCATCAGTGTCGTAGGACGACATTATGTCCAGATAGGATGCTGAGTATTTGTCTCTGTAGTTTCTTTGACTTCAAGCTCCGAATGATGGATTCTGCTTAGGTAATCCGCGAATTTTGGCTTATTGATGGACAACACATCGTTCATGTATTGTAAGTGAAGTTGAAGTCAGAAGCTAAGTATCTTTTTCCTTCAGGAGGAGTGGGGCACAATTGTTCCCAATTGGAATTCCGACAATTTGCTGGAAGACCTTTCCTCCGAACACCACAAAAATTTTGTCGATCAGGAAGTTTAACATCTGAATAATATATATACTGTAAACGGGTTTAATTTCGCGGTGTTGAAAGTTCGCGGTTTTCTGAATTTAGCCAATTGCGGTGGTTTTAATTTCGCGGTATCGAAAGTTGCAGAAGAAAAAACTTTAACACTTTTGATACATGTATGAAAATTTTGTCGCACTAACACACGTGTAATTTGATTGTTGTTTGTAATAACAAGTATTTCGTAGTAATTAATGACAAACACGAAGTAATTAGTGATAATTACACAAAAACGATTAAATTTGAATTGAAGTGGAGTACCAATAAGTAGATTGAAACTAATTAACTGCGTTCATTTCACTATGCGTGTCATCTTCCTTTTTATGTAAAAAAAAATATTGGTATGATGATAGATGCATAGTAAGTAATATTGTTGATACCTTTTAATGTACAAACTATTTTAGCAACTTACAGGAAAAGCATGAACGATTCAGCTGTACATGTACAATAGCTTTCATACATCTAAAGCATATGAACATATTTTCCTCTTTGATTTGTTTTGTTTGTTATACACAATTATTGCGGGGGTTTAATATTCGCGGAAAATTAGAAAACCGCGAACATAGCGAAATTAAAACCACCGCAATCATTTCCCCGTTTACAGTATCTGTTTCAGTGTACTTATTTTCAGAATCGGACTTTTCTTTTACAAAGTAGGTTTTGTCATAGTTAACAACAATAAATTTGTATTTGCAATTGCCGTTTTTGCTCGAAACGCATTACTTACAATTTTTGCGAGTCTTTCTTTCAATTTAAAATGTGAGATTGCAGTGTAAAGTGTCGTTAAATGAAAGGCTTTGATCGAATGGACTCTACTTAAATGCGTGGATTTCAGATGTTCTAAAAGTTCCTTCGAATTCTTTAAAATCCACATCTGGTTGATACCACTTCAGAAATATAGTGTCGAACAATATTTTTGAGGTCCAGATTTGATTTCAGATCAAACTTTGGTGAGTAAGATCGATACAGATTTGTTAAAACATTTTGAGGGACTAGCGATGAAACGTTGTTTGTGCAGATTCTTGTGCATTTTAGGTATGTAGTATAAGTATGGAAAATCTATATCTAGAATTTTTGTGTCGAAGCCAATGCAAGCGAGAGCTGATTTGTTGATTTGAGTTTTATCTGTAATCAAATCTGGGCTTCATAAATATTGTTCGACAGTATATTTTCGCAGTGGCATCAACCAGATGTGGATTTTAAGGAATTCGAAGGAATTTTTAGAGCATTTGAAATCCACTCAATTTAGTTAAGTCCATCCGATCAACGCCTTTGATTTTTCGACACTTTACACTACAATTCCACATTCTAAATTGAAAGAAAGACTCGCAAATATGATAAGTAATGCGTTTACAAGTAAGAACGGTAATCGCAAATACAAATATATGGCTGTTAACTATGACAAAATCTACCTTGTAAAAGAAAAGTCCGATTCACCTTGTCTCACTCCCATATCGGGAGTTCGCTTCTTTTCATATGGTGGAGGCTTTTGTTTGCTTGCTTTGGTTCCTGCTTTATCCTGATTTTGTATGCCTTCTGTTTCTGATTTTCTGAATTATCGATTTTGTGATTTATACAGGGATATGGTCATTATCCATATTTGTCATTTTTAACAAGACTGTCGAAATAGTACTTTTTGTAAGGAAATATATAATTCTTTGCGGCTTTGACTGCTGGCGTGATTACATAATGTTCTTGAAGGTAGGTAAGCTCTGTGATAACCTCAGGGTCTTAAAAGATAGACTCGAATCTGGTGTTCACAGTTGATTTTAATCGGTAAATTTTAGATAAAAGTAACCCTCTGATGAAAAAAGTCGTTAAGTGATCCTTCGTCAATGAGTAATGAGGGAGATAATTTTGTCAATGTATGTCAATGCGTCATCAATATCATTTATTCCTCGTACATGTACTTTATCGCTTTATCGATTTATCTACTCATATTATCCGCGTTAAGATAGTGACACTATCGGAGAGATAGCGCTCTGCAAAATCAAGATGTAAATTATTAATGTACAAATATGGACTTGGTCTAGGTCATTATGTCATTATTTGTTATATTAAATAACGACTCTTAGGACTTCATATAATTAGAATAATGACCAATTTTCATTTTTATCATTAAGACAGGAATCAGGACGAAGACCACACCCGAGTCATTATCTTCCGTCGGCGGTCATTATCTGAAAATATTATATAACCAGAAGGTAACGTTGATTCTGATTGTCTGGAGCGCGAATTCGTTATATGAAAAAACAAATAAGGACTTTTTTTTCAAGTGCTAACAAATAAGGACTTGGCCTCGGTCATTATGTCATTATAATCACCCGATGAGATACAAATCTCATCGGGTCATTACATGTATAATGACATAATGACATCGACCAAGTCGATATATGTCTAATAACTACTCTTGGCCAAGCCAATCAGAATTTGCGTTACATCCTACATTCAGATAAGTCACTTTAGACAGCCCAGATGACTTTTGAGTTTTTATTTTTGAATTCTAAGTTTCCTTCTCATAACTTTCCTTTAGGCATTGTTACTAGAAATGTTAATATAAAGATTTTAAACCTATATCCAAATATTCATCATTCAAATTATCAAACAATTACATACATTACATTTTGAAATTGTTGATAAGATTGTATTTGCCTTTTTTGCACACTGTGCTTCTGTCATTCGTTTAGCGTTTCTCTTAAAATATATATTATTAAACGAGGTGTTTAACCTGAATATTTCTTTAGCTTATAAAAGCTGTGCTCTTTTCTCTCTTGATATTTGTTGGGCTCTTTCACTTAGCGTTTCTAGCTACGTTCATAGAAAATTCCTTCACAAAAGTAAAGGTCAAAGGCTGAATTCAGTACTAACCTCGAAATTCTAACGCGTATAACGTCAAGGGTAACTAATATTATCTATTTACAAAGTAATTATAATAAAGAGTTAAAGAAGATCTTGACGATAATCTCAACAACACAAACGCCGAAAAATATAATTAATCAGTTTTTAACGTTGTAATACTGCTCATTAAGTTCTGATTATTTTACATAGAAATGGCATTTAAATTGTTTATTATTGTATAATACTCAGAAAAAAAAACAGTCCTTTTACCTTTAACTTATTCCTCATATTTCTGAATCCTTTCTAATATTTTTCTTCTCTTTGTATCATAATCATGATCCAAAGGTCAAAAGAGCAGAGATTTCAGTATAGCATTTGATAATGTTCCACATGGTTCGCAAAGGATATGTAATGTATAAATAACTTGTTATGTTTAATTTGTTAGACATCTATTACATCTCCTATATAACTTATGATGGTGTACGAGTGAAGAGAAAAAGAAAGGAGGGGATCTCCAACCAGCTTCGGTAGCAGGACCCACCGCAAAGCACAAAAAGACCCTATGCGAATACACAGAGAAGACAAGCAGAACGAGAGGCACAAAAGAGACGCACGATATAGAAGCATGAAAAAGACTACACATAAACCAACGGTAACAATGGGCCATGCCTACTCAAAACAGCCATCTGCCACGCCAGTAGCAAATGGTGTGGTTATCCGGAAACCCACGCATTAAGACCAACACATTACATATTCTCGGAATCAAAATTCATTATCAATGGGAAGACAAGATTATGACAAATCCCACTCCCCCTCCATACAATAGACCAAAAGTTAATCCAGATTTTCAAAACCAGTCAATGTGTGATTTTTTGTAAGAGACCTTCATCTAAAAAAATATTAACGACAGTCATAGACTTAAGTGAAAATTCCAGTAAAATGATTTTGTTTCATCGAAACGTAAGAAGCATTTTCAGATGGTTTAACGGTTTCGCAAACTTAATGGGCAATAGAACTCATTTGTACTTCTTCGATGTATGTAGCGTGGTAGATCAAAACCTCGCTAAAACAAAATCATAATTCTTATTTCAACGTGTGGTATTCTCGTAATCCACGCCGGGCCCTAATATTGATTTACGACTGTTATCTTGGAGGAAGAAAACTAAGAGGGTATCTAAGAGGGATTGTTGAACAGGATTGTAAACTTTGGTTCATGACGCATGGATTGAGTCAAACTTGATTTGTCCCTGAATAATATAGATTATTAGTTTTCTTACGATTCAAGTATTTTGTGCTTAGAGCTCTATAAAACAAAAAGTGGCATTTTATATTGTACCATCTTTGTCAAACACTACTGTAAAACACGCATGTTTCCGTCTGTATTTTGCACGCAACGTATTGTGCATGTAGTTTGAAAAAGTTTAGTTGGTTTAAAACTGTTAACAAATACTGCATGGTGGTATGGTGCGTCCCGGGAACAAGGATATCATCGAGTTCTTTACTTGGTTATTGGCCCGTAATTGTTTCACCTGTTGTAATAAAAACAAAGTGTTGCTCTTTGTCGATGTGAATTGAGAGAGATAATACTGTCAATTTTTGTCGATGTGTCATACATCATTTCTTGATTTATACTTTATCAAGATATATCCTACTTATTCAAGATAATACAAATTATCGGGATGTGATGACCCCTTGGGGTCGTTTTACTATATAGCAGATATTCTCCCATCCAGACCATGGTAGATCTTTTCCCTTAGTACCGTTACGGGTCTAGAAATTAGACAGATAGGGGGATATTCAGAACGTCCCCAATTATAATGATTGAATGCCTTTTGGGTTTTAAATCAATTTCAGTTGAGAGGATTTTTTTGTGTTTGATGTTTTTGATTTACGAATTGTCATCTTGTGGCATAATTGTGGTTTAAGAAATTGTTGAAATTCGGAAATTACGAGGGTTGATCAATAAATTCGTAGACAATCGCATTAAAAAATCTTAACAATATATTTTATCATAAGGTCATTTTGAACGTAGGTAATTCAAAAGAAGCAATGATTTGTACAAGAAATTAATTAAGAGAAAGGAGGGGATCTCCAACAACACTAGGTAGCAGCACCTACAGCCAAATCCCAAAACACCCATACAAAAAAACACAGAACAGACACCCACAGAAAGAGACGTAAAAGGGATAAGGAACAGGAACTGACACCATAGAAACATGAAAAAACACACATAAACCAAAGATACCAATGGGCAATCGGTGCCGACATAGGACGGCCATCTGCCACGCAAGTAGAAGACGGTGTGGTTGTCCCACATTACGTGCGAACAACGCTCCCACTCCATATTTTTTTTAAACTTTCCAGAAAGTCTTTACTAGTTTGTGAAAGCGAAAACCTTGACATTAAATTTTGTTCTGAATTTGTAAACTTCTACAATGAAAATACAAACATCAGTACATGCTCTAGCATACCGGATGAAATGTGAAATGTACAAGTGTAGTTTCATATGTATCAAAAGAAATCAAATTATAACTTGAGATATAAACCTAGAAGTCGCGCAGTTGCTTTAATTAAACTGTTTGACATGAAGTACTACTGACGAGGATTCAATATCCGAAACACGTGTCTAGTACAACAAAATTGGTACTATAGAACATATATTTCAATATTGACAATTCCATCTGCAATGCCCTGATATGGGATACAAGAGTGGACGCTCTGCAGGGGAGCATCTTAAGGAGGTATTGAACTCTTGGACGCCAAATTCAATTTTCTCTCAAAATTTCTGAAATCATTTATTTCTTGTTTGTCTTTGAACATTCAAACTTAAATTTGGTTCTATTCACAGGAAACAATTTATCAGACTTTGACATATGCATTTTCAACGTATCCGTGAATTTCTTAATGACCTCATATTATTAAACATGTCATTCCGGGTCTCGTAAAGCTTCATACATGTATTGCACTTACATATGGACAAGATGAGATGAATTGTGTTTCAAACAAAAACTGAATACTGGAATGAAAGATTACACTGTCGCTCAAAAAGGGTCAATTTTGAGTTCAGTGACAGAAGTTGATAGTTAATCATTAGGAATCCTGCGGATTAATCTTTGTCAAAAACTTACACAATTATCAACAATCTTCAGAGACTATTTTATGATTTAATGAGAAAATTTAATTCAGGATGGAAATATAACCAGGCTTGATATTTTCCAATTGTATCCTCATAAATTCAACGAAGGTGACATCCGTTTTTGATTGTAATTGAAATTTGTAAATGCACCAAGATAAAGTTAGAATATTCTATTTTAAACATGAAAAGTTTCAATACGATAATTTTGATATTGATTCTTTTATTGCATTTTGAATGAGAACGTTTGTGACTCCATTTTCCCAATAACGTCGAAATGATGTCGTGGGTACAACTCCTAAAGTCCATAATTGCGAAATAAACGCCGTCTTTTCTTCAAATAACGTCGAAAATTTTTCAAACTTAATCCCTCCTTAACGGTGTTCTGACAAGCAAATGAAGAACAAAGATTCAGTCAGAATTCGTTTTTTTTTTTTAATTCACAAAGAAATGAAAATTCTTTAGCCTATGAGCTACATCAGCTTTTGATATTCCTGAATTCGTTTGCACATCATCTTCTGAACTTTTAATAAATAATCAGTAAATAAAAAGATATCATTTGTTCACGAAAATGACTTGCCTATGTAAATTTGATTCAAAAATTGAGAAATGAAACTAGACATTTTGTTTCTCATTCTCTTCATACCAGGGATGAGAAAAATAATAGTATGTAGGTTAAATTGGAAACGTTTCACACTAAGAAAAAAATGAACTAGAAAGTAGAATACGGAACAAGTTGGAATGGCAATCAAGAAAATCCGGAAAAACAACAAAGGAGGGGATGATCTAGTATACAGTAAAACATCCCCGGTGAAGTTTTGCTTTAAAATAGGGACAATCTACTACATAGTGAAATATCCGGGGGATGATCTGCTATAAAGTAAATCGTTCGGGGGAAGATCTGCTAGGGGGAGGGTCGACTTTATTACACCGGACTTATGTTTCCTCGTCATATATTTTATTTCTATATGTTGTTACTAGTTATATACAAATATTGATGCAAACTCTTGACATCTATATACAGATATTTATGGTCCAAGCATGTTTACATGTAAATCAATGTAATGACAAAAATGGATAATGATCATATCCCTGTATACAGCACAAAATCGATAAATCAGAAACCGAAGGCATACAAAATGAGGATAAAACAGGAACCAAAGAAAACAAACAAAAAACTCCACCAAATGAAAAGAAGCGAACTCCTGATAACCTACGATAACGTTTTATTGTTTTTTTTTTTTTTCTAGAGGACTATGCTTATTTTATATTGTTAACGTTTCTAAGATTAATGTGAAAGTATGTCCTAAATGTTGTTTCTTATTATATGATTTTTTTTTCATTTCATTATGCTTTAGCTATATCTTTCTTATAGATTTGTAGGAGATGACATGTCGTCAAAATATCTAGGTTCTATACCTGTTGTACAATTTAAGCGCATACAACCATTAAATAAAAACACGTCACAAAAATTGATATTTTGAAATATTTTTCAATAATATTTTGGTCCAAAAGAATTTTGGATGAAATGCTCTGTTTTTAAATGAGACCTTGATAATTCATTATGAAGTAAACTGTATAATATGAACGCTTTCCTTAGCAAAAGCAAATAGAAAAAATTAAAGTAATGTCATTTAAGCAAAAGAGCAGGGGAGGTGCATAATCGGCCTAGTGGCAGAATTTCCTCTTGCTTTGTCATAATAAATTGGAATGTTTGTGTATTTGAAAAATCGCATTGATTTCTACTTGACAACTGTTTTCATCTAAAAATAAAGCCGAGAAAAGTGTATACAATAATACGGAAGTGGTCCAACTCTATACCTCCAAACCAATTTTCATGCACCAGACACGTGTTTCGGATATTAAATTCTCATCAGTGATACTTCCAGCCAGTGAAAGTGCTTTTCATAAGCCGCCCAAATTCATTTCACTAGCCTAGCACCCTGTGGTTTTATTGTTAGAATTTAAAATTGTGCATTTACTTTACAGAGAGTGCGCGGCTCCAAATTTCTGATAGCAAGGATTACGTCGATTTCGTTCAGAAATCGCAGATTTAACGTGCAGCGTTTTGAAAACTTTCTGAATTACATTTTACATGCATTTCGTTTTCAAAATGAGAAACGCACTTTATAGCATTCTTTTAGACAATGAGTAATGTAATTTCTAATTCTGTATCACTTAAAAATTCTACAATCTTCACTCGCTGCCGCAAGATTGACACCTACCCTTCTCTATTTCACATATCCAGAGAGTATTCTCAGTTTTTACCTCGATCAATAATTTATACTATTAAAGAAATTAATCTTATATTTTTTTTTCTGTTAATGCAGATGTTACAAGATAAAATGGAAAGAAAACTGGATCAATGCGGAATGAAGTATGTCTGTCGTAAGGGCATGTCTTACACAACATATTAATCTTATAACAAGACTTTAAACATAAAACATATAAAAAGAAAAAATAAAACTTTTTATGTAAGAGATAGTCAAGTAAAGACTAGATAATCGAACTTCGCAGTTAATTTTGTCATTCTTTCTGTGAACTTGTCAAAAAATATCAATATCAAACATGTGTATGTTCAAGATGAAAGTGGCTCTGAAGAAGATGATAATGATAATAATGACAAAGACACGAGATATTCTGGATATAGAGTTCATATACCAAGCAAGACAGAAAGGCATATAGATAAATGTCATTGCTATTATTGTTAACGGTCAAGAGATCCGTTTAAGATAGAAAACAAACAAATCATAGCCAAACATTTACTTTTCAATCTTGCTGATAGTATCAAGGTAAAGTCATGCAGATAAATCAATGATGATGGCTAAAATATTCTCCAATAAGACGCAGTGATTACAGCAAAATACACACACAAGGGGACAAAAAGGGGAAGGGAAAGAATAACGTACGGCTTTGATGAATTTATAGTTAATCTTTTCATGACAAATATGGATAATGACCATATCCCCATACAAATTTTAAACTTCTTCAAATTCAACATCATCATTTAAAAACACATAAATTTCAGCATGGATAAGACATGCACCTTTTATGTACTTAACCCTCGTCAGTGATCCCCAATCAAAACAATGTAATATGACCAAAGAGTTTGAAAGTTATTATGTCCAAAAATGTACCGAAAGACGTAGCAGATGGGTGGGATATGATGCTACAGGACCCACGTTTCAGAAATTACAAGAAATTGTAATAACAGAAATTTTCAAATGCGTTGAAGACCTCTGGTCCACCAGCAGTGACACTCACCAAGTTTAACGTCTTCAAATTCAACATAGTCATTTAAACACAGATGAATTTTCAGCATTGACCAGACATGAACAAAATCGATAAAGCAGAAAATCATTAACCGTGGACATAAAAACTCGGATTAAATTTCAACCAAAGCAAACGAACAAAAACCTCCTCCGCATGAAGCGAACTCCCAATATTGGATTGAGGCCAGGTACACAGGAAGAGTCCACATCTCCTGCTTATCATAACACAACTTCAATATGATTATCGCTTTAAAAATAATTGTCACATAACTTAGGTACCAAGCACTGCGAAGCATGACGTATGGCATCAAGGACAAGTTATGTTATCCATAAACTAAGTCAGTATCAAAATACAGTCAAACAATGGAATTGTCTCCCACAACATATATCTTCTGCAGACACTGTTGAACTATTCAGAGAACAGGTAACAATACCTTTTCTCCGATCTCTCTATTTTTGATCTTATCATAATAGTTGTAAATAGTTTTAATTTTGTTCTGTATTGTAAATTCTTAACCTCAGTAACATCATTGTCAAATGTTGACAGTGTACTTAATCCAGAAAGAAGAAGAAGACGCTACAATGACTGAATGAAGGTCTAACAAAACAGCCGAAACCAAAAACAATCGAAAGGCTTACAAACTTTGGGTGAAATACAACACAGAACTTTCTCACATGGAATAAAAATAGACAATGACAATATACTGCTCATTTTGTTCTTCTTATTTATATACGAATGGGATAATAGGCTCTTCTTATAAAGAATAAAGCTTCATTTTAAGTATCCAAAATCAAATATATAATGTTTTATCAATGGAGTCCAATGTTTACAAATAGAAGGAGGGATGGATCTTCAGCAGGACTCAGTTTCCTTTTACGTTTCTAGACACTAAAACATCATTTAGAAAAATATATTTTATTTGCACTTGAAAAATTACAAAAGTATAAAAATTAGAAAAAAAAAAACAAAAAGAATAAAGTGAATAAAGTAAATTATTTATGCGGTCGTAATTACGCAAGTCCTATGTGCATATTTTTCATATATTTCCTGGTATATATCTCCCGTTATATTGACACCTTGATGACTTGAAATCATACAGGTGAAATTTTCAATTCTTGTTCCGTCAAAATCAAACCTGTGATTATACTTTTCTGTGAGCTGAATTCCAAGCTTCTGAGCCACCATACCAAGGTAAACATCCTCAAACACAAAGCGTTTAACATAGGGTATAGCAGCGTCAAACATCTGTATAACTTTACTCGTGGTTAGAATAAGTGGACCTGACACGTAGTCAGGGTAACACGTAAAAGGGTATTCTTCGTAAGAAACATCAAATTTATTATTTTTATTCTCCCTTGAAGGTTTCGACTTTGTTGCTACATAGCCAGCGAATAACTGTTTTCGTTCGAATGGTTTGACATCAGAAAAGAATTTAACAACATTTTTCATATTCAAAATCACATCGTCGTCCAGCATCACCACGTGTTTTGCTGTTGAGCAAAATTCCGAAATCCAGCGTATATTATGCATTGTCTTGAGCGTCAAATTTCGGTACGTATCCAGAAAACTTGACTGAAGAATGTCTTTATATATTCCCGCTTCCTCCTCAATTTCACTTTGCTGTTCAAAATTTTCTGTCTGACCAAGTGAAAATATAATTTTTGATCCGCCATAATTCAATGCCTCTCTTCCCCAGGTTTTTCGAATGGCTTCCCGTCGATTCGTATTTCCAGACGACGATTTTATAACAAACAAAATTTCGATCCAATTTGATTGACAGGCTTCTTTTGGGTTATGTATATACTCAAATTCCCATGTATTTATATGATCTACATAATTGTACATCGAAACTAACGGTAGTCCGAATCGCAATATTTCTAGATCTATATTGAGTGGATATTCATACCTCAAATTGTCACACCATGATTGTAAAGTATTGATCTGTAATTTCTGCGTTTTCTGTAAGCTAGATATCATAATAAACAAGTACACGATGGCAGGTAGTAAAAGAACTCTTCTGAGCACAAGGCTTTTCAATTTTGCTAAACGCATAGTATCCGATATCAATTATAGTTCACTATCATTTTGTGCATATGAACTCCTCATGTCTTCCTTTTCGTTATCTTACTTTCCCGATTACACTCCATGTAATTTAAAGGCGTTCTTTATCTTGAAGATTTGACATTTATTGCTGCTATTTAGCATGTTTATTTTGTAAAGTCCTCGTTAAGACGATGTAGACATTGTTTTTATTCACTAGAGCAATATTCACGAATTTTTATTGCACTCATATTTTATTTCTATAAATCAACACAAAATCACTTGAATCGAAATCATTAAAATCTCAGACAAATGGATTTAAAAACGGGAATCAAATATGCAAGTTCCTGATCGATTTCTGATACCACAATTTTCTGTTATATCGCAACACTTTGAGACTAGAAATCCGAAAAGTATATTGCAAATTCAGGAAACTTTTCCCTGGGAATGCTCAATTCGTAAGTAAGCGCATTTTAGAATCGTGTTGTCTCTTCTTGAATTTCAAACAAACAATATCAATTTCTATCCCTAAAGCAGTTAAATAAAAATATTTGATGTACGTGTGCGGTGAAATACCAAAGAAGGCATGACGATGTAAACAGATAAGATAACAACGCACCACCTGACGTATTAACTAGCCTCATTCTGAAGGCAAATAGGTTTTTCCGGAAGGACATTATTAGTTTGACAAATTCAGATAGGGAATGACTTCGCTGTTATAGACACTAAACCTGTATTAGGCTTACATGTATAAAGTCGTCACAAAATGGACTCATGTGTCATATATCATAATTTTTTCTTGTCGTAATTAATGCAGGAATCATCTACCGAATTGAAGCGGCGGGTGTTTCATGCAAGCAGGAGATGCTTACTCTTCCTGGGCACCTGGTCTCACTCCCATATCGGGAGTTCGCTTCTTTTCATGTGGTGGAGGTTTTTGTTTGTTTACTTTGGTTCCTGTTTTATCCTGATTTTGTATGCCTTCGGTTTCTGATTTTCTGAATTATCGATTTTGTGCTGTATACAGGGATATGGTCATTATCCATATTTGTTAATCATCTGTATTGTTTAATTTAAACATCGAAAAAGTATCTATCAGTTATTTAGTCTCCATGAGGTAAGGAAAATCATAAGAATGTCTAATGGAGCACTTGCGAATCCCGAAAAAACACTATTCCATAGTGGGACCAAGTGCCTGGGGAGAGTCAGCGTCGCCTGTTTACATGCAACACCCTTCGCTACATTTCCATGACGTTTTGTGACTTTGGTGATGTTGACAGCCATTCTTTCAGATCTTTCAGATAAGCTTCTCCGTCAGAGATATATTTGTGGCCGACTAACGCCGTCATTGAGAAAGTTCTACGGTCGATATGGGGAACTCGTCATACACTATGATATCCCATTGTCCAGAATGGTACATGATATTCTGTCATAGACCATTTGAACCATCCAACCAAAGATTGTGCTCTATGTCTTCCGAAATGGAAGTAACCGGATGTGACAGTTTTACCGGATTGAAGCGGCGGGTGTTGCATGCAAGCAGGAGATGCTTACTCTTTCTGGGTATCTGGTCTCACTCCAATATCGGGAGTTCGCTTCTTTTCATATGGTGGAGGTTTTTATTTGTTTGCTTTTGTTCCTGTTTTATCCAGATTTTGCATGCCTTCGGTTTCTGATTTTCTGAATTATCGATTTTGTGCTGTATACAAGGATATGGTCATTATCCATATTTATCATTCAATCGCCATCCAGTATAGTCTGGGATGGATCTCTGGGTTGGGTGCACTCCTTCCTTGATCCTCCAAAACTGGCTAAACTTTGTAGCATTTTTTGCGCTTTTTCAGATAAAAAATTGTCCCGTGGAATTTTCCATTGCAAAAGTGGTGTTTAGGGAATTTCATGTTTTTAAGTAAAAAAAAATCACTGAAAATAGGAAAAAATTCATAAACTTTTATATGGTTGGTTATTTTTAAAAATTGAAAAGTGGAAACATATAGCATTTTTTATGCTCTTTCTGATGTAAAAAGTTGCAAGTTCCAATTTCGTTTTTGACTATGCGTTTGGGGTACTAAAAAAGTCGAATTTTTGCAAACATTCACAGAAATTTGAGGAAATTTTGATTTATTCCTGCTTCTCAGTTCCTCAATATTGCATATCATCGTTCAATTATGATTTGAAAAACATCTTTAAACTCTTTCAAATGACATATATTCTATATTTTATTTTTTCCTTGCAAAATCCTCGAATCTGATATTTTTATACAGAAAACTGTATTTCCAATTAGAAATCTCAGATTTCTGTATATTAGTTTAAATAATCCTTATTAAAATCATGCAAATGTAAAACTAACATTTTATTCAAAATCAAAGTGTTTAGGGGGAAAACGTATTTTTTTCATTTAAAAATCACTGATTTCTTTAGAATGTTTCTTGAATCTTTTTGTTTTTCTTGAAATGATAGCAGGAATGTACGGAAGCCCGTAGGTGACAGGAATGAATTATAATTTATCTGGCGGCGGCCGGATAATTTATCTGGCGGCCGCCACTTAATCTATCTGGCGGCCGCCACTTAATTATGTGGCGGCCGCCATATAACGAAGTGGCGGCCGCCAGATAATTATGTGGTGGCCGCCAAATAAATAAAGTGGCGGCCGCCTGATAGATTAAGTGGCGGCCGCCAAATAAATTAAGTGGCGGCCGCCAGATAGATTAAGTGGCGGCCGCCAGATAAATATGTGGCGGCCGCCACTTTAATATCTGGCGGCCGCCACTTAATTATCTGGCGGCCGCCAGATAAATCTTTTGTTACATTTCATCTGGTTATTTTTCATCTTTCATACCAAATAGATTAAAAGAGAAGATGAATTTAGCACCCTAAAACAGAAAGAACATGTTATTCATGGATTTTGTTTTGACTTATTGTAAATTATGAGGTGACCGCCACTTAAATCATCTGGCGGCGACATCTAATTTATCTGGCGGCCGCCATCTAATTTATCTTGCGGCCTGTCACCTACGGTCTTCCGTAGGAATGTATTTTCCACTGTAATTATTTAGGTTCAAACATAAAAGGTATATTTTCTACTTAGATTTGGGGCCAAATGCCTGGGGGGGGTTGTCTAAAAAACAGATTTCTGGGAAAATTCTATTAATTCATTATCTTTGCTAAAACTATAGATTTAAAGCTATTACCTTATAGAAAGTAATCATCGTGTGAGATGATTGTGAAACTAAATGTAATGATTCATTAAAACAAACACTTTTGGGTAAAATATGTATTTCTTATGCAAAAACCACTTATTTCGAGAAAATAGGTACCAGCTCTCTTAATCTGCGAAAATTGATATATTTCAGCTTTGAAATTACGTTGTTTCTTATTTTAAATGGATAGGAATGTCATTTGATAATCTTAAAATCTTATTTTAATTGGATCAAAAAACCTTATTCATGTGCAAAAATTACCTATTTCTGTGAATATTTTTTGAATTTACGTTTTTAGTCAATCAAGCTATAATTTGATGGCATAAAAGTGATCAAGTTTAATAAGTCAGAAGAGATTTCGTTGATTATCTCGCTATTTTTTGGGGGGGGGATCTCAATTTTTATTTAAATATTGCTGAATTCTGGAAAATCTTTTTTACTAATTTTTTTTACCTAAATAATAACAGTTAAAACACACAGTAAAAATAGGAACTGGAACTTGCAATTTATTTCATCTGAAAGAACATAAAAAATACTATATATTCACTCTTTTCAATTTTTAAAATCATCAACCATACACTGCCATCCATAAATTAGTATACACCATTTCTATTGGTGTTACTATTAGAAAATAAACAGGTTTGAATCAATTGCTGTATTACTCTCAAAATAAACCTTACAGAAATTATTTGTAATAAATTTCAACTAAATATTTGCATTTTTTTCAATTTTTGTTCTTTTTTCATAGAAAATGATTATTTTTGGAAAAAAATTGTGCAGACGAAAAAAGTTTCTTTTTACATTTTCCTGATCAGATTTCGTAATTTAGAATTATGTTATTCCAATTATTATGATTCTTTCAAATTCAGGATTGAAAAATAGGATAAATTTATAAAGAATTTAGAATGATTTCCTTGTTTGTAAAATAATTTATGGATGGCAGTGTATAATAGTTATGAAACTTTTCCTATTTTTCAAAGATTTTTTACAATGCCCCCCCCCCCCCGAAAAAAACACCACATTTGCAATGGAAAATTCCATGAGACAATTTTTGTCTGGAAGAGCGCAACAAATGCTACAAAGTTAGTTCAGTTTTGGAGGATCAAGGGGGTTGCACCCAACCCATTGATCCATCTGAAAAGAGGGATATCATATGATTTTATCAGTTCCGCGTAGCGACCGTAGAACTTCTTCATTGCTGATTTGTAAAATATAACCCAGAGCAAGTAGCTTATTATTTGCAAGCTGTCGACTTCAACGGTGAAATAGTCATATTTGGAACACGCTCTGACGTACTGAATTAGCTGTGAAACAAAAACGCCATATGCAGATGAAGACGGGATGTTGCTACTCATGAAAGGAATATTACATATGTGGAAGGTGGAAAAATCACGCTTGTCATAAAGTTAGGTTAATATTAATCAAAATAATACGGAAGTGTTCAAACTCTATATCTTCCCGCCGAAATTTCAAGCCAACTTATTATGCACCAAACACGTGTTTCGGATACGAAATCCTCATCAGTATTGATTCCCTCCAAAGTGATTTTTAGACACAGCCAAAATTCATTTTAAAAGCGCCCTCTGGTTATATTTTTTGTAATTAAATTTGTGCATTTCACAGAGAGTGAACGGCTCCAGTAGCATATTCAAATAAAATATGTGTTCAAAATAGCATTGGAGGGGTGGTGCCAAGATGTTTGCCTCCTCTAAGAGTCGTATGTTATGGTCTAAAAGGTCGATCTTTACAAAACTGCACCCTCTTCCGTATTTGGTTTTTCGTCTCTGGGGTAGTGTTACCCCCGGAGATACAGAACCAAAGAAAATTTGTATCATGGATATACACCTCCAGTAAAAGTGGCATTCTGTATATTCGGGGGGGAAACAATGTTCAAACAAACTTTTCCGTTTTCTTTTGATTTCTATAGGAAAAATACAAGTTATGACCCAAAGATCAGCAAAATTATACAAAATAGATAAAAAAATTACTTCAGGAAATTTGAAGCCGCGCATTCTCTGTAATGTAAAAGGACAAATCTAAATTCAAAAAATTAAAGAGGGCGCTACTGAAATGTTTTTGGGTGGCTCCGCAAGAAGCATCACTAATGAGAATTTAATATTCATATGGTGCATGGAAATTTGTTTGGAATTTTCTTCAAGAAGGTTTAGACTTGGAACCCTTCGACATTATTCAGATTCTGATTAGATGCCATAAAGGTATACATTTTACGAAGAATGTTTTTTTTTATTTCCATTTTCAAAATCCAACTTTTCAGGGCTGATTTTACGTCTCATCTTAACAGCTCCTTTCTCTAGGTCAAAATTGATTGTTATGGAATCGTGTCTATGTAGATTTCTTTAGGTAAAAATAAATTGCTATGAAAACGCGTCCGTGTAAATGCAATAGTCACTTACATCGTCCTGTTAAAATAACATATGATCTGCACGTCCGTTCCCCAAAACTACCGTCCAGATCCGTAACGTGAATTTTCTTATCGGATCATTTTTTGCATAATGCACTTTTGTCCCCTGAGAAATCGTCCGGAGTAACGAATTCTGGACGAACGAATCATCACTGTAACTATCCATCTATGTGTTTCTTGGGCCCCTGCGCCATGCTTTCTGTCTGTATGTTCATCTGACAGTGAGGAGGTTATTAAACACCACAATTGTGCGTTCTTCGAGACCTTTGGGTAATCCGAAAAGTGCACTTGCGCACGTCATCCTGATAACCACTCCGTCTTCTACTTGTACGGCAGATTACCATTCGAAGTCGGCACCTGTTGCCCATTGGTCTTGTTGGTTTATGTGCGGTCTTTTGTGTTTCATGTTTCTTTGGTGTGAGTTGGTGGTCCTTGTCCCTTTTTTTGTCTGTGGACCGTGTCTGCACTGTGTTTTTGCGTTAGATGTGTATGGGTGTATAGAAGATTTGCTTTAAGGTCTGCAACCAGTGTTGTTGGAGATACCCTCGTTTCTGTGACACCCCTTTCTTTGTGCTGAGGGGGGGGGGGGGGGCGGTAGGTGCTGCCACTATTGGATTCGAGTTGGAAACTCTCCCCTCGTTTGCAAGTTTCATTAGATATTTTCGTAGAAATAATTGACTCCATATTATATGTGGGGCGTTATAATTGTTGTTCATTGTTGTGTTGTGCATTCTGTTTTCGAGATTTTTGCTTGACTTTTGATTATTCATATTTAGAATACGGCTTTTTAAACAAAAAGAGGAAATATCTAACTAGACGATACTCCAGTACACTAAAATACACCCCTAAGGAGATATAATATGATATCTCCCTTTCCTGAAAAATGGCATTCTGGATTGTGATTGGATGGATGTCATCATCACAATAATACGGAAGTACTTGCCTGATATGTAAATCAATATACACAAATGAGTCAAAGAAGATCCTGACGAAAATCTCAACAGCACTCACAATAGAGCACAAAATTAAGCATCGACGGATCCCTAGCAAGCTAAAGGTGGGACCAGGTGCCCGGGAGGAGTAAGCATCCCCTGTTGGCTAGCCGCACCCGCCGTCGATGTTTACGCACGAAACTGAAAACAATTTATGAAACTCATGCACTGTCTGACGTTGTCTATATAGAAAGTGTTATGGCGACAATGTCAGGGAAATATATTCAGAACACTTACTGTCAAACCCTTCGCGGGGAACTTTTTTACGAGCTCCACACGGCAAAGGACATAAGTGTGACACAAATGAGTCAAAGAAGATCCTGACGAAAATCTCAACAGCACTCACAATAGAGCACAAAATAAAATATCGACGGACCCCTAGCAAGCTAGAGGTGGGACCAGGTGCCCAAAATCCAACTTTTCAAGGCTGATTTTACGTCTTATCGTTACAGCTCCTTTCTCTAGGTCAACATTGATTGTTATGAAAACGTGTCAATGTAGATTTCTTTAGGTAAAAATGCTTGACTTTTGATTATTCATATTTAGAATACGGCTTTTTAAACAAAAATAGGAAATATCTAACCAGACGATACTCCAGTCTAAAATACATCCCTAAAGAGATATAATATGACATCTCCCTTTCCTGAACGATGGCATTCTGGATTGTGATTGGATGGATGTCATCATCACAATAATACGGAAGTACTTGCCTGATATGTAAATCAATATACACAAATGAGTCAAAGAAGATCCTGACGAAAATCTCAACAACACTCACAATAGAGCACAAAATTAAGCATCGACGGATCCCTAGCAAGCTAAAGGTGGGACCAGGTGCCCGGGAGGAGTAAGCATCCCCTGTTGGCTAGCCGCACCCGCCGTCAATGTTTACGCACGAAACTGAAAACAATTTATGAAATTCATGCACTGTCTGACGTTGTCTTTATAGAAAGTGTTATGGCGACAATGTCAGGGAAATATATTCAAAACACTTACTGTCAAACCCTTCGCGGGGAACTTTTTTACGAGCTCCACACGGCAAAGGACATAAGTGTGACACAAATGAGTCAAAGAAGATCCTGACGAAAATCTCAACAGCACTCACAATAGAGCACAAAATAAAGCATCGACGGACCCTAGCAAGCTAGAGGTGGGACCAGGTGCCCGGGAGGAGTAAGCATTCCCTGTTGGCTAGCCGCACCCGCCTTCGATGTTTACGCACGAAAATTAAAACAATTTATGAAACCCATACACTGTCTGACGTTGTCTATATAAAACACGAAATACTTACCTGGTATGTAAAGCAATATGTACATTAAGACAATCACCGTATTTGACAAGTTTTAGTGAGGCTGTTGCTATGGGTGTTGCATGCAATCAGGAGACACTGACTCTCCCCAGTCACCTGGTATCGCTTTGGAATGTTATTCATTCCGAGGTTCGAAACTGTTCCAATGGGAATTATAATGAGACTAAATAACAGATTGGCATTACTTTGATGTTTATTATTACAAATACCCCTTTGCCATTGTGCTGATAACCAAACATATTTCACCATGGCAACCAATGTTGGCAGGTAAGTAGTTGACTAAGTACTCAGGTCTGGTTAGCGCAGTGGACCCGGGTTCGAATCAAATTCGGCGAAGGGTCTAATGTGGGAGGGTAGGTGGTCCCCTACCCAGGCCTCTGCTTGGGCTTTTTTCTTCCGGGTTCTCCGGTTTCCTCCTGCTCCATGGACCCCCCACACCAACATCTGAGCCAACGTGAGACATTAATATAATATAAGTTTTGCAACTTGTATGTTAAACGTTGTAAAACAAATAAGGTTTAGTTTTTTAAACACAAATGCGGGGAATAGTGTTATTTGTCTTTCCAAATTACAACAAAGAATAAGAATAAATGATTATGAAAAACGAAGTTGTCAACCTCTGCTACCAGGTGTGGTTATCCTGGATTACGTGTGCACAACATGTTCTTGTGAAGCCAAAAGCCAAACTTCCTTGTCGCAAATACGGAGTATTATCACAATGGAAAGATTTGAAATCAAGATAGCTTTATTAACCATTTGAAAAAAATCTTTCTTACATTCAGCAATACCAATTTCAAGAGCATGTTGCTATTTTGATAAATCGTTTAGCAAAATTAATATGCAAAATTGGAAATTAAGATTAAGGTTAAGTTACTATAAAACAACAGAAGTTTCAAAGAAAGTCATACACGCAAAATGAAAGCAAGCATAATGCATTATGAAACTCAAAAAGTAATTTGTGCTTTCATTTCAATAAGACAGATTTTCATCCAAAGAAATAAGCGAAATAATTTCCATTTTCTGCCAAGTGATAAATAAAAAGCCTCTCAAATCCCTTTGGTGAACAATCATAATTGTTCTTACAATGACGTTCAGGGCAAATTCCGGATCGCGCTTTGAAGGCCACATTCCTGTTACCGTAGATGACGCCAACTGCATTATAATTGGTACAACTTTCACGTACAGATGGGTTGATCCAGCTATATACCGCATCCGCATTTCCATCTTTAACACTTAATGTTTTTTTTCAGCGACGCTGCCATACCTACAACTGCATACTCATCAATGGTAGAGTTACCGGTGGGTACACTTGCGACTGTGACATCTTTACCATAAATGGTTTGAGTATAGCCGCCACAGACACGATTCCTGTCATACTGATCGTACACGTGGTCTGCTACTATAACCATCCAATCTCGCCAATAATACTTCTCTGATATATCTTCATATAAAAGTTCTGAAATATGTGAAGTTTCATAATTGCTATACTGACGCATTGATTCATCGATATCTAGTTTGTACTGGGTCTCCCATTTTGATTCTACTTTTGCGTCAACAGTTGACATTATTTTGACAAGTTGCTTGAATCGATCCTCCCATTCTTTCTTTTTGATTGTTGTAGAGCTTTCATTCCGTCCGATCGCTACAAGGTATCCCAATTCTAGCTGTGAAGCTGCGAAAAGAAGTTTTGCCATTGCCGCCATAAATGATCTTACTTTTGGTCTATCATTATCGTAAAAAAGCAATGCAGAATTGAGTAGGTTTGCGCCAAAAGGACCATGGTCATCAACAAGTCCATAATATAGCTTTCTTCCGCTTTCCTGATAGGTACTTTCGTAAGACTTTATGAAATATTCCTTCTGTGATGTTACTCCATTTGCTGGTACTGTATATAATCCTTCGTAGCCTTCTGAGACTGCACGAATGTTAAGGACGATGTGCAAATATGGTGATAGATTTGCTGTCTGGTGAGATAATTTTTGTATATAACGCAATGTTGCAGATATCTCGTCAAACTTCATGAATATTTGTTTTGAAAGATCTCGAAGACATTCAACATCAGGCGACGATTGTGATCCGCCTATGATCATGTTGATGACCGATGCGACCCCCTTCAGTAAATCACCAGCTTTTTCTGCTAAGTTGGTAATTGCTGAAATAAATTCGTTGATTTTATCGAGGTTCTCCACAATGGTTTTTCCTGTTTCTAGGGCTGTAACAACGGTAGCAGGATCCACTGAATCAACACATCTGTTCTGCACAAACAGAACTATCAATGACAAATATGGATAATGACCATATCCCTGTATACAGCACAAAATCGATAATTCAAAAATCAGAAACCGAAGGCATACAAAATCAGGACAAAACAGGAACCAAAGCAAACAAACAAAAACCTCCACCATATGAAAAGAAGCGAACTCCCGATAGGGGAGTGAGACCAGGTGCCCAGGAAGAGTAAGCAGTATATTCTCGCAGTGGTATCAACCAGATGTGGATTTAAAAGAATTCGAAGGAACTTTTAGAACATCTGAAATCCACTCATTTTAGAAAGTTCATTCGATCAAAGCCTTTGATTTTTCGACACTTTACACTACAATTCCACATTCTAAATTGAAAGAAAGACTCGCAAAAATTATAAGTAATGCGTTTACAAGTAAGAACTGTAATCGCAAATACAAATTTATTGTTGTGAACTATGACAAAACCTACTTTGTAAAAGAAAAGTCCGATTCTGAAAATAAGTACACTGAAACAGATATTATTCAGATGTTAAACTTTTTGATCGACAACATTTTTGTGGTGTTTGGAGGAAAGGTCTTCCAGCAAATTGTCGGAATTCCAATGGGGACCAATTGTGCCCATCTCCTTGTCGACATTTTTCTTTACTCGTACGAAGCTGAATTCATTCAATCTCTTGTCTCTGAAGGGAAAAGATACTTAGCTTCTGACTTCAACTTCACTTACAGATACATAGACGACGTGTTGTCCATCAATAATCCAAAATTCGCGGATTTCCTGAGCAGTATCTATCCTTCAGAGCTTGAAGTCAAAGAAACTACAGAGACAAATAATTCAGCATCCTATTTGGACATAATGTTGTCCTACGACACTGATGGTCACATGAACACCTCACTCTATGACAAACGTGACGACTTCAATTTCAGCATTACAAACTTTCCTTTTCTGAGTAGCAACATTCCTTCATCGCCTGCTTATGGCGTGTTCATATCTCAGTTGATACGCTATGCCAGAGCAAGTACCAAATATACGGATTTTGTTCTGAGAGCTAGGCGTCTTTCAGATAAGCTTCTCAGTCAGGGATATGCTTGTGACCGACTAACATCGTCACTGAGGAAGTTCTACGGTCGATATTGGGAACTCGTCATACACTTTGATGTCCCACTCTCCAGAATGATGGGTGATATTCTGTCGTAGACCATTTGAACCATCCAACCCAAGATTGTACTCTATGTCTTCCGAAATGGAAGTTACCGAATGTGACAGTTCTACCGAATTGAAGCGGCGGGTGTTGCATGCAAGCAGGAGATGCTTACTCTTCCTGGGCACCTGGTCTCACTCTCATATCGGGAGTTCGCTTCTTTTCATATGGTGGAGGTTTTTGTTTGTTTGCTTTTGTTCCTGTTTTATCCTGATTTCGTATGCCTCGGTTTCTGATTTTCTGAATTATCGATTTTGTGCTGTAAACAGGGATATGATCATTATCCATATTTGTCATCTCCTGCTTGCATGCAACACCCGTATCAAGATTATCCATGGACAAAGACTCTTCATTTTGTGCCTTTAGTATCTGATCAACGAATTCATGCGAGTAGAAAATCCCATGTAACAACTTACCGAATAGATTCAGTTCTTATACAAAATGGTGTAGTGACCTTTGATCTTTTTCCATGAATAACTGATGAAAATTTTTAAATGTTATCGACGTTCTGAAACCCAGTCATTTTTAGAAAACTGGGAAGTTCTTAGTAAGGTAGCCTAATAGATTAGATAAAGGCCCACTGAAGTTGGTAGCTCACCAACTTTGGAGTTTTTCACATCAGGACTAGAAACAGATCTAAAGAAATCATATTACGCAAATCAAAATAGTGAAAGGACGAACAGCATTTCTGAATAATACTTATATTTGATTTATGTGAAGAATTGAAGAAAACTGTTAAAGCAGCTTTCGATACTGAGCTGAGGAAATAATGTTCCCCTTATTCGCATTTGCTTAACAAAGTCCCAATCCCGAACAACCTGGTTTTTGTTCTTTATGTTTCCATGTTTGCCAGAACCTTACGCAAGGATGAGATCTTCCCCTACGTGCTTGTAAATTCATAGGCGAAACACGTCTAGATATTTTTGTGCATTGTATTTGACATTTTGCTCTAGGTACTGCAACATAGTCCGCATTAGTGTCATACCAATTAAACTGTCAAGTGGTGTCAATATCAGCCGCTAATAAAATAATGAAATGATGTTGATTTTTTCCATAATATGCATAGTAGAGGATAACTAGATAATTGAACTCAATTTTGGATATCAACAAAACGAAAAATTGGAACATGCCTATATGACATATAAAGAGATTTCCACGAATTCCCTATGTCTTCACAAGGACGTCCTAAGATAAAAGTTTTTTCGTCGAACTTTAAAACAAATAACATTAGTTTTCGAAAGCTATGTATACAAAACATGTAAAACAATGCAATGACTGTGATGGCTTATTTTCAGAAAAGAATAAGATAATACCATTTATCAATAGCAAAGGCGAAAAACATGTGCATATTTTTGTGGCTAAGTAATAGGAATAGTTGTTACGGCGTCAAAACATGATAACTCATTTTGTCTCTCACCACAACTTGTCAGGCGGAGAAAGGAGGTTAATATCTTAACAATATCCCTCCAATGCGTTATTGAACATAGATTTCATTTGGATATCCTGCTGAATCGATCCTACAGGAAATTTAAAGCTGCGCACTCTTTGCAAGAAGGGAGGGGATATCTAACTAGACCCTGTTGCATCACCAACAGCAAACACCCAAACACCCGATGCGAAAACACAAAAGACGAGCACACGAAGAGACGAAAAAGAGACATACGACATACGACATATAACATCAAACACAAAAGACTACACATAAACCAACGAGACCAATGGGCAACCGGTGCCGACTTTGGACGGCCATTTGCCACACAAGTAGCAAATGGTGTGGTTATCCTGGATTACGTGTGCACAAAGCTCTCACTTAATCAATTACCCAGTGGTCTCGAAAAACGTAATAAAGGAGGGGATCTCCAACCACATCAGGTTGCAGTACCCACAGCAAAACCCCAAAACACTCAATGCAAAAACACAAAGCAGACAAGCACAGAAAAAGACGCACAAGAGACAAGGAACGTCAACGCACAACATAGAAACATCAAACACAAAGGACTACACATAAACAAACGAGACCAATGGGCAAACGGTGACGACTTAGGACGGCCATCTGTCACGGAAATAGCAGAAGGTGTGGTTATCATGGATTATGTGCGCACAACCCTCCCACTTTTCCGATTACCCAGCGGTCTCGAAGAACGTATAATTGTGGTGTAAAACAACCTCCTCACTGTCAGATGACCACACACAAACAAGACCGCAAAACGCAGGGGCCCTGATTAAATACAAAGGGTATATTCGCATATATACATCCTAACAGAAACTCTTTGATTTCTTTAGTAAATTAAAAATTTATGTGACTCAGTCAAACTATACAGATTTATAAAGAATTCTATATTTTCCAGTTTAAAGAAAAGGGAAGGATATCCAGCATAACCACCCTTCACTTGCCCAGTGCAACAAACCCACGTCAAACGTCTGCATGATGATAAAACGTTCCATTTGTGATAAACAAATTTATATAAGTTGAAAGTAATCTTATTGCTGAAGCAACAAGATGGTCTTGCACCAAGATATTGGCAAGTTCCCTATCAGAATGTAGGTACTGCCACTCCATCTATAACTTCAATCAAAACTGAATTCGTTCATCTCAAACTGTCAATATTAAAATATAAGTTCTATAGTACCAATGTTGTTGTACTAGACACGTGTTTCGGATATTTTAATCCTCGTCAGTAGTACTTCATGCCAAACAGTTTAAATAAAGCCAAAGTGAATTTTCCTGGCGCCATCAATACAGAGCTTTAATTCCCTCCAAAGTTTGTGTAGGGTTTATTCAGAAGCGTATTTAAGTGAAAAATATGGCCAAAAAATCGTTGGAGTTTAATTCTAAAAAATGACCGAAACCCAGCTTAGGACAGAGCTATGCAATGAGGGAGATATCCCTTAGTTATAGAAATTTAGGCAATGAGGGAGATACCCCTTAGTTTTAGAAATTTTACCAATCAAGATCGCTTCGACCTCGACCTCGATCTTTGTTCAGAGTCATGAGATTCCCTTGGCCCCGAGGCAAATAAATGTTAGTTATTTTGTTCATCTTGACATATATTTAGCATTTGAAATACATATAGTGGATTATCATAAGGACTTTTCCTTTGGTCTTGACAGTCGCGATAACCGTAGAAAATAGTATATATTCAAAATTGTGTTTGTGAAACATGAATGTCCCTTTCGGCATTTTTGTCCGTATAAACATAATTTTCTGTTAAATAGGTCAAACATGACGAGTAAGATTTTTATGTTTAAATATTTCAAAAGAAGGTCAAGGGTCCAAATTCCGTTGTCAATGGAAAGGTCTCAGGTCTCGAAATTAAGAGAATGAGTTTAAGAATATCCTGACGGTAATTTCAACAACACTCACAATAGAGTACAAAGTTGAGCATCGACGGACCCCTAGCAAGCTAGAGGTGGGACCAGGTGCCCGGGAGGAGTAAGCATCCCCTATTGGCTAGCCGCACCCGCCGTCGAGGTTAAGGCACGAAAATGAAAAAAAAGGATTATGAAATAATGCACCGTCTGAGGTTATGTCTATATAGAAAGTGTTATCAAAATTTCTTGAAATTTCTAAAACGTGGGTCCTGTAGCATCATATCCCACCCATCCTGCTACGTTTTATTGTCATAGTAACTTGTATACTTTTTTGGCATATTATATTATTTAGATTTGAGGATATGTACCCGAAACGTGCATGTCTGGTCCATGTTGCCAATTTATCTGTTCTTAAATGATGCTATTCAATTTGAAGACGTTTACATTTATACCACTTGGTGAGTGTCACTGCTGGTGGACCAGGAGTCCCCGAGGGCACATGTAGCCAAGTTCGATCAATTTCGGTTGATCGTTTCTTAAATGCATTCTAAAATTTCTCTTATCCAAATTTCTTGAAATTTCTAAAACGTGGGTCCTGTAGCATCATATCCCGCCCATCCTGCTACGTTTTTCGGTACGCTTTTTCGACATAGTAATTCTTATACTTTTTTGGCATAGTAACTTGTATACTTTTTTGGCATATTATATTATTTAGATTTGAGGATATGTACCCGAAATGTGCATGTCTGGTCCATGTTGCCAATTCATCTTTTCTTAAATGATGCTATTCAATTTGAAGACGTTTACATACGACGATAATCTCAACAGCACTCACACTAGAGTACAAATTGGAGCATCGACGGACCCCTAGCAAGCGATATGGGACCAGGTGCCCGGAAGGAGTAAACATCACCTGTTGGCTAGCCGCACCCGCCGTCGATATTCACGCAAATGAAAACAATATATGACATACATGCACTGTCTGAGAAGTAATTGCGAAATGCAAATGGATTTTTCGATATTGCGGGGCAAAATATAAACCATAGGAAAAGCAAGAGGCCCAAGGGACCATATAGCTCATCTGAGTTATGGGCGCAGGGCTTTAAGTGACCAATTTGTTACAGGATCTTGACGGATTGAGTATTAGCTTCCTGAATCGTGAAATTCTATGCAGCAGCTACAAAGAAGTCGATAATAGTTAAGTCAACCAGAATCCTCACCAGGACAGCTTTATTATTGACCAATTGGTACGAAAAACACTAATTGTGTAAAGGACCTTGAGTACATTTTTTAACATGCCTTTTCACTCAGTTCTTGTTGACGAGACCATGTAAGGTAAATGTTGTCAGCTCGCCAACTTTGGAACATTTTTCATTAGAACTAGATGAACAGCTTTCCAAACAGAGCTAACGAACATGATTGATTTTGAAGACTTTTAACATTATGTTCTACTTTTTCGAACTCTTTAAACAAGGCCTCAGTTCCAAACAACCTCCTTTTTTTATCAGCGATAAACTCTTTCTTCTTTTAGTTTCCGTTCTTGTCTAATACCTGATTAACTGACGAAAAGATGATGTCTTCATTGAATCTACACATCTTCGATTTGCTTCTAGTCTGAATATCGCTTAATCTCTTTTTTTGTGTTTTATTGTTTTTTGGCAGTATTGAAACCTAGTCTGTGTCAGTGTCATACCAAATCGTAAAGCCGTGTCGATAAGTAAAGCTGTCGTGTTTGAAATAATGAAATACACTTAAAGTTTTCTATGATATTGACTGTGGAGGATTAACAATTTAATTCCATTGAGACGTATGAATAAAAAAGTGCACAAGCATGTCCCACTCTCCAGAATGGTGCATGATATTCTGTCATAGACCATTTGAATCATCCAACCAAAGATTGTACTCTATGTCTTCCGAAATGGAAGTTACCGGATGTAACAGCGAATTGAAGCGGCGGGTGTTGCATGCAAGCAGGAGATGCTTACTCTTCTTGGGCACCTGGTCTCACTCCCATATCGGGAGTTCGCTTCATTTCATATGGTGGGGGTTTTGTTTGTTTGCTGTGGTTCCTGTTTTATCCTGATTTTGTATGCCTTCGGTTTCTGATTTTCTGAATTATCGATTTTGTGCTGTATACAGGGTATATATGGTCATTATCCATATTTGCCATTGATTACCTCGGACATTTTTTCGTTGTGTTGGCTTATTTTCAGAAAAATATGTATCCATGCTATTTACCAATACCAAGGACGATAAACATTTGCATATCTTTGTGGGTTAGTGATAAGAAGAATGTTTAGGGCCTTAAAAGTTGATGATTTTTTTTCCTCAAACCGAAACTTATACAGAATCATAACTTCATAAACATGACCAAATTAGGAAAACTTGTTTTTATTACGTTTTAATTTACTGTTTAGTCCTTTAACAAACATACAGATGGATCCAACTCTATACCTTCTTGAAGAAAATATCAATTCAATTTATTATGCAGCAGACACGTGTTACCGCATAAGTGATGCTGAAATTAAATCCGCATAAGTGATGTTGCTTTTTATAAGCCATCAAAATTCATTTCAGTAGCGCCCCCTAGTTTTATCTTTAAAATTTAAATTTTAGAATTTTAATTTTGCATTTACTTTACAGAGAGTGTGCGGCTCCAAATATCATGTAGGGTTGATTCAGTAGAATATCCGAATCAAATCTATGTTCTATGTTCAAAATAGCATTAGGGGGATAATGCCAAGATGTTAACCTCCCTTTATTTCGATAATATTTTCGAATGAAATGACAAGTTTCCGATACAGGCAAATAATATTTATGGTGTCAAATTGATAAAGGTGACAGAGCTGGAAAGAAGTAATTAATACACTTGAAAATGTCATGGGGAATAACTTTAACTGATCCACACTGCAACAAGAAATTAGTATTAATATTAATAATACGGAAGGGTTCCAACTCTATACCTTCTTGAAATAATACGGAAGTGTTCCAACTCTACACCTTCTTGAAAAGATTTCAAACCAATTTCTCTGCACCTGACACGTGTTTCGAATATTGAATTTACCTCAGTGATACTTCCAGTGGAGCCGCCATATTTCATTTTAGTAGCGCCCTCTTGTTTCATGTTTTGAATTTTAAATTTGTACATTTGCTTAACAGAAAGTGTGCGTCTCCGAATTTCCTGTAAGGTCGACACAGTAGCATATTCAAATAAAATCTATGTTCAAAATAGCGTTGGAGGTATGGTGCTAAGATGTTAACCTCCCTTAATTTCGATGATATTTTTGAATGGAATGACAAGTTTCCGAAATAGCTAAATAATAAATAATGTGAATCAAGGCAAAGCCTTTTTGTGCGAGCGGAGAGAAAATAGATATGATTATATAAAATAAAAAAATATTTCTTTTTTATTTTGACTATGCTGGTTTATCTTATCTTACAACACTTTCTGTTTGATGATTGCCAAAAAAAAGGTAGTATAAGGCGAGTGGAAACACGGAAGCATTTATAAAATTGATCTAGACCAGCAGATGAACATCTTAAGGGGGGAGGCTTAAAATATGGTTCTTTAAAAATATGGTTCTTTATAATTCATTTTTATTTTGTAAGAATAATGTTGAGGCTAGATAAAAATAAATTACTTAAGAACAAAAGAAAAAACAAACAAATTTCGACTTCTGACAGTACGAAACCACCCAAGAGATATTCTGTACGTCCAAGTAGGTCACGTATTGATACACTATACCGACAGTTATGAGTAATATGGAAGACCGATATCTGATGAAATAATAAGAACAAAAGATGTAACTTAGAATATTCTTAATATATAAATGGAAGCAACCGGATGTTACAATTCTAGCGGCGGGTGTTGCATGCAAGCAGGAGATGCTTACTCTTCCTGGGCACCTGGTTTACTCCCATATCGGGAGTTCGCTTCTTTTCATATGGTGGAGGTTTTTCTTTGTTTGCTTTGGTTCCTGTTTTATCCTGATTGTGTATGCCTTCGGTTTCTGATTTTCTGAATTATCGATTTTGTGCTGTAAACAGGGATACGGTCATTATCCATATTTGTCATAAAACACTTTAAATTTATGTACAAAATGCATTTTTTGTATATCTTCATTCGCTATTTGACGTTTTCAGACAATGTTACCCCTTCCCTATTCAAACCGTTATTATCAAATCTTACATCATTTTTTCAAGATAAAATACTAATGAGAAATCTTCTAATACATAATATTTTTCTCCTGAACAACCTTTTCCTTCAAAGGAAGGAAAGCGCATGAGAAATTATCGAATGAATTAAGGAATAAATCAAGCCCTTATCGTTACAGCTCCTTCAAACATTGGAAATATGAAGAGTTAAATTCCAAATATCCCACATGACAAAATTAGAAGGATCAAAGATAACATGACAATCATAATTGCGTAAGAAACCTTTTATACCGTAGATATTATCCTTATGTCACCAGAAGGACACACGACATGGTATTGGGCCAATCTACAGTCTTGTACAATCGCATTCTTAAGACTTGCAATTTAACTGACTGTCATGATGGGATTCAACGACGGGCCTTGTCTTAAACCTCTTTAGGGAAGACAGGACCCAACCACCTGTCCTTTGTTAATGTCGGTTGGACTCCTTTGGCGATAACATGCATGCGCTTGAGCACGGAGAGTATTTCTAAACCCCTTTTTATGTCCACTTAAACATCCATCTGTATTGTTTGATTCCCTGCGTTTTGCTGTCGTGTTTTTTGTGGTCACAGTAAGGAATGTAAAACGTCTTCAAATTCAAGAGCATCATTTAAGAGCAGATAAATTTTGCAGCATGGACCAGACATGCACGTTTCGGGTACTCAACCCTCGTCAGTGATCCTTAGTCTAAACAATGTAATATGACCAAAAAGTGTAAAAATTATAAAGTCCAAAAATGTACCGAAAGACGAAGCAGAATGGTTGGGATATGATGATACAGGACCCACGTTTTAGAAATTTCAAGAAATTTTGTAACAGAAAATTTCAAATGCGTTAAAGAAACAGACGATCAACCGAAGTTGATCGAACTTTGCTACATGTGCCCTCGGGGACTCTTGGTCCACCAGCAGTGACACTCAACAAGTGGTTCAAATGTAAAACGTCTTCAAATTCAAGAGCATCAGTTAAGAGCAGATGAGTTTTCAGCATGGACCAGTTATTTTACACTGCAATAATGCGTTCTTTTATACCTTTAGGTAATTGACGATACGTGGTACCGATTGCCCATTGTATTCGTTGATTTATGTGTAGTTCTAGATGTTTCTATGGCGTATGTCTCATTTACGTTCTTTTGCTGTGCTTTTCTACCCCCTGTTTTCGCATAAGGTGTTTTGGTGCTTTGCTCTGGATACTGCAACGGTGATTTGAGATATCCTCCGCCTTAAAATATATACTAAAAAGCCAGCTAAGGAAATGCTATGACCTGAGTGTGATACTTTTAAGATAATTCATCACATATATCAACAGAACATGTTCAGATATATTTCAAGTAAGTGCATACAGCAAAGTGAAACTTTACCATATATACTGAGCAAAAAAGTTAGTATCCACTTTTTATATGTTTTGCATGGTACATTCTATCAAATCTTCTGCAGCCTAGGTATTCACGAAAAAATCATTTTGAAATTATGATCTTTCAGTTTTCGATTTTGTCAAGTTCCGTATAAACTGACGTACGCTTGACGTCATCAGCAATGGTTTAGATAAAAGGGATTATGTCTATTCTATCCCTTCTTATTCCAATATATTTTTGTTTCAATCGTCAATTCATCGTCTTAGGTATCCTTACAACGTGTTATGAATTATCAGTAGAAAAGCATGATTTTTCAGGACTTCCGGTGTATTCTAAGTTTGTTTTTCTTGATTATCGCGTCTTCCTATTGATTTTTACGTTGTTTCTGATACCGTTGTTGTTGTTGTTGTTGTTGTTGTTGTTGTTGTTGTTGTTGTTGTTGTTGTTGTTGTTGTTGTTGTTGTTGTTGTTGATTTTAGTGTTAGGATGTCTCTCTAGATTTTTCTTTATTGACACTGTTCCATCGGGAGCAGCCAAATTGATGAAAGAAGCATAGCATTTTCCGTTACAATGCAAACACTCTCTTCTTGGACACGAATAAATGCATTCAATATCCAAGTGATGAAAAGAAAGTGCCTTAGTCTTTATTGAATAAAATTCACTTATTTGAGGAATTTGACGTTTCATCTGTATACTATGTAGCCTGTCAAAATACGAGAACTTCCTTTTTTATTCAGAATATATATAAATGCTTTCATATTTCATATTTGTAATGTGAATTAATACAAAAACACAACAAAAGGATATGGATTTCAAAGATACGAATTGAATAATGTAATTACAGAGATCGGTCAAAGAATTTTGAAATACTTATAAAATGTATGAACAAGAATTAGAACATAACAAGGCAAACGCTATAAACACAGAAACACCGTTTTTTGAACCTTAATATCAAAATCATAAACGGAAAGAATCATACGAGTGTATCTGAAAAGTGATGATATTTTAATAAATTTCCCCTGGGTTGACAGTGATGTTCCAAGACTACCGTCATACGGCATTTACATATCACAACTCATCTGGTTCGCTAGAGCATGTACTAATATTTTGGATTTTCACAGTAGAAATGACAAGTATATAATAATGACCATATCCCTGTATATAGCACAAAATCGATAATTCAGAAAATCAGAAACCGAAGGCATACAAAATCAGGACAAAACAGGAACAAAAGCAAACAAACAGAAACCTCCACCACATGAAAAGAAGCGGACTCCCAATATGGGAGTGATACCAGGTGCCCAGGAAGAGTAAGCATCTCCTGCTTGCATGCAACCCCCGCCGCCTCAATTTGGTAGAACTGTCACATCCGGTAACTTCCATTTACACATTACCAAGAAACTTCCGCTTTCATAAATTAGTTAAAAGAACGTTCTGGAAATTTTACAAAAATTACAGTCAACATCTTTTAAAATTCGGATCTATACAAGCAACAGAATACATTACTTTGGGTATTACACAACCTGCATTTTATGGTGACATAATAAACGAAATTGTACGAAACAGAGGCAGACAGCAAAACCAACGAAAATGCGTCAGAATCATCAAACGCCTTTTATACCGTGGTTATGATCCTAATGTCGCCAGACTGACACAAGGTTTGGTGACAAATATGGATAATGACCATATCCCTGAATATAGCACAAAATCAATCATTCAGATAATCAGAAACCGAAGGCATACAAAATCAGGATAAAACAATCCGTATATTTCGTACTTGCTCTGGCATAGCGTATCAACTGAGATATGAACATGCCATAAGCAGGCGATGAAGGGATGTTGCTACTCAGGAAAGGAAAGTTTGTAATGCTGAAATTGAAGTCGTCACGTTTGGTACTTGACCAATTTACAGTCTTGTACGTACCAACGCATTCTTTAGACTTGCACTCTGTCTGACTTTGACGACGGGACTCCATGACGGGCCCTGTCCAAGCCTCTTTAGGGAAGACAGGGTCCTGAAGTTAAGGAAAAATATGGATAAAGACCATATCCCTGTATACAGCACAAAATCGATAATTCATAAAATCAGAAACCGAGGGCATACAAAATCATGCATACAAAATCAGTATAAAAGAGGAACAAAAGCAAACAAACAAAAGCCTCCACCACATGAAAAGAAGCGAACACCCAATATGGGAGTGAGACCAGGTGTCCTGGAAGAGTAAGCATCTCCTGTTTGCATGTAACACCCGCCGCTTCAATTCGGTAGAACTGTCACATGCGGTTACTTCCATTTCGGAAGTTATAGAATACAATCTTTGGTTGGATGATTCAAATGGTCTATGACAGAATATCATCCACCATTCCGGAGAGTGGGACACCATAGTGTATGAAGAGTTCCCCATATCGACCGTAGAACTTCCTCAGTGACGATGACAAATATGGATAATGACCATATCACTGTATACAGCACAAAATCGATAACCCAGAAAATCAGAAACCGAAGGCATAATAAATCAGGATAAAACAGGAACCAAAGCAAACAAACAAAAACCTCCACCACATGAAAAGAAGCGAACTCCCGATATGAGAATGAGACCAGGTGCCCAGGAAGAGTAAGCATCTCCTGCTTGCATGCAACACCCGTTGCTTCAATTCGGTAGAACTCACCTCCGGTTACTTCCATTTTGGAAGATATAGAGTAAAATCTTTGGTTGGATGGTTCAAATGGTCTATGACAGAATATCATCCACCATTCTGGAAAGAAGTACATCATAGTGTATGTCGAGTTCCCCATATCGAACGTAGAACTTCCTTAGTGACGATGGTAGTCGGTCACAAACATATCCCTGACTGAGAAGCTTATCTGAAAGACGCCTTGCTCTCAGAACAAAATATGTATATTTGGTACTTGCTCTGGCATAGCGTATCAACTGAGATATGAACACGCCATAAGCAGGCGATGAAGGGATGTTGCTTCTCAGAAAAGGAAAGTTTGTAATGCTGAAATTGAAGTCGTCATGTGTGTCATAGAGTGAGGTGTTCATGTGACCATCAGTGTCGTAGGACAACATTATGTCCAAATAGGATGCTGAATTATTTGTCTCTGTAGTTTCATTGACTTCAAGCTCCGAAGGATAGATACTGCTCAGGTAATCCGCGAATTTTGGATTATTGATGGACAACACATCGTCTATGTATCTGTAAGTGAAGTTGAAGTCAGATGCTAAGTATTTCTTCCCTTCAGAGACCAAAGATTGAATGAATTCAGCATCGTACGAGTAAAGGAAAATGTCGGCAAGGAGTGGGGCACAATTGGTCCCCGTTGGAATTCCGACAATTTGCTGGAAGACCTTTCCTCCAAACACCACAAAAATGTTGTCGATCAGAAAGTTTAACATCTGAATAATATCTGTTTCAGTGTACTTATTTTCAGAATCGGACTTTTCTTTTACAAAGTAGGTTTTGTCATAGTGAACAACAATGAATTTGTATTTGCGATTACCGTTCTTACTTGTAAACGCATTACTTACCATTTTTGCGAGTCTTTCTTTCAATTTAGAATGTGGAATTGTAGTGTAAAGTGTCGAAAAATCAAAGGCTTTGATCGTATGGACTCTACTAAAATGAGAGGATTTCAGATGTTCTAAAAGTTCCTTCGAATTTTTTAAAATCCCGATCTGGTTGATACCACTGCGAGAATATACTGTTGAACTATATTTTTGAAGCCCAGATATGATTTCAGGTAAAACTTTGGCGAGTAAGATCGATACAGGTTTTGTAGAACATTTTGAGGAACCAGTGATGAAACGTTGTTTGTACGGATTCTTATGCATTTTAGGTATGCAGTATAAGTATTGCAAATCTAAATCTAAATTGTTAGTGTCAAAGCCAAAGGAAGCAAGAGCTGATTTGTGGTTATCTATTATTTCAGAAGAAGAAAGGTTTGTTGTGGTGTAAGTGGGATTTCGAGGTGTCGAATTTAAACCCAACTCTTTAACTAGACTGTCGAAATAGTACTTTTTGCGAGTAAATGTGTAATTATTGAGGCTTTGTCCGCTGGTGTGATGACATAATGTTCTTGGAGGTAGGTAAGCTCTGTGATAACATCAGGGTCTTTAAATATAGACTCGAATATGGTGTTCACAGTTGGTTTTAATCTGTACATTCTAGATAAAATAGTTAAACAAGATCCTGACGATAATCTCAACGGTACTTACAATAGAGCACAAAATTAAGCATCGACGGACCCCTAGCAAGCTAGAGGTGGGACCAGGTGCCCGGAAGGAGTAAGCATCCCCTGTTGGCTAGTCGCACCCGCCGTCGATGTTAAAGCACGAAGATGAAAACAATATATAAAATCCATGCACTGTCTGGCGCTATGTCTATGTAGAAAGTGCTATGGCGACAATGTCAGGGAGATAATATTCAAAACACTTACTGTCAAACCCCCCGCGGGGAACTTTTTACGAGCTCCACACGGCAAAGGGCATAAGTGTGACACAATGTAGTTAAACAAGATCCTGACGATAATCTCAACAGCACTTACAATAGAGCACAAAATTAAGCATCGACGGACCCCTAGCAAGCTAGAGGTGGGACCAGGTGCCCGGGAGGAGTAAGCATCCCCTGTTGGCTAGCAACACCCGCCGTCGATGTTAAAGCACGAAGATGAAAACAATATATAAAATTCATGCACTGTCTGGCGTTATGTCTATCTAGAAAGTGCTATGGCGACAATGTCAGGGAAATATATTCAAAACACTTACTGTCAAACCCCCCGCGGGGAACTTTTTACGAGCTCCACACGGCAAAGGGCATAAGTGTGACACAAAGTAGTTAAACAAGATCCTGACGATAATCTCAACAGCACTTACAATAGAGCACAAAATTAAGCATCGACGGACCCCTAGCAAGCTAGAGGTGGGACCAGGTGCCCGGGAGGAAGTAACCCTCTGATTGATTTCATCCATTCGGAAAGGGTGTCGAGCTGTACATCCTCTTTCTTTGCCCAACGTCTTGCATATTCCTCACAAGGGTCCATGATAATTTTGACATTTTGGTTCCATGTAAAGGATATACTTTCTCTGTATTTGGACCCTTTTTTAACAATTCTCTCAACTCGTCGTTCTTTACTATACTAAGGTCACCAGTAATAATGTGTCCACAAGGAGAGTAGTTGAAATCCGATGAAGAACATTCGCAAGAAAGTGGATGTAGTGAGGGATTACTTAAATCAATACACTGCAAGAATCGTTTGTAATTGTAAATTTTAGATGCAACTGTTGGTGTGTAGCTATAGGAAATACAAGGAGATTCTTTTCCTTTGAAATATGGTGGGTTTTTTTCTGTGACAGTTTTGTGATTCAAAGTTTGACCAAGATTCAAGTTATCAATACCTTTGTTTGCAAATCTTACTTTAATGAAAGGACGGTTTTCCCCTCTGATTTATCCGATCTAACTGCTTGAAATAAACGAAAAGTAGAATGTCCAAGATGACTCCTTGTAGTCTGTATTCTGGGGGATCGTGTATCGGTATATGTGAGGTCCTTCGTATATTCGTAGATTTCGTGTAACTTCCGTAGAGGAAAGGAGTATAATTTGTGAGTGTCACTGCTGGTGGACCAGGAGTCCCCGAGGGCACATGTAGCCAAGTTCGATCAATTTCGGTTGATCGTTTCTTCAACGCATTCTAAATTTCTGTTATCAAAATTTCTTGAAATTTCCAAAAAGTGGGTCCTGTAGCATCATATCCCTCCCATCCTGCTATCTTTCGGTACACTTTTTCGACATACTTAGTAGTAACTTTCATACTTTTTTGGCATATTACATTGTTTAGATTTAGGATCACTGATGAGGGTTAAGTGCCCGAAACGTGCATGTCTGGTCCACGTTGCCAATTTATCTGTTCTTAAATGATGCTATTCAATTTGAAGACGTTTACATTGGTACGAATAAAATGCAGGCCTAGAGGCTCATTCAAAAATGGAACCAAGTCATCGAAGGAGAAACTATGTATCTCAGGCCTATTATATTTACGAATGCCATGACTTCGAGGTCTTCTTTGTGGTCTGTTGAATAAGCTAGTCACATTAACCGATTGACAACCGGGACTTGTTAAGTTTCCTAAGCTGCTGATATTATCGTTGCACCCACAGGGCGCTGAAGTGTTAAGATATTTTTAACCAGAACTCTTCTCTGTTGCGACGGAAAGGTGTGCTCAAATTGGAATTGTTTGTGGGGTGATATATTTTCTCCAGGATTCTGACTCTCATAGATAAAAACGAAATGATCGGCCTGGTCAAAATGCCGATACAGAAGTTGACTTTATTATTTATTTTTGACCGATGTCCTGACATTCTGGTTCGGAGCCCACAAAAATCAATCCACAAAATGAGCACTCTATTCCGTACACAACATTAGATGTCATACAGTTTAGGTTTTCAAAACTATGCATGTCAAATGTTTGTTTTGTGAGATTACTTGAGAATGAAGTGTCTGTTATTAGGATGTTACAAGTTTTGCAGTTCTTCGTGCCGCACTTAGAAACTGAGCAATCGCTTGGTGAAAATTGGTGCTCTTTTAGTATATCGACCACTTCAATCTTACAGGGCTTGATTTTAATATACCCATCTGCATGTTTATACCAATATTCATGGTTTCTACTTACTACAAATGTTTCGTCTCTAATGTAATGTAGACTAATTCTAGGGACACCTAAATTACCTGTTGCGTATGTGTCCGTAGACGCAACAGGTTGGGGCCTTTTTATAGTGGACGACACCAAAGCTACTTTGTAGGTCTCCTGTGTACTATCCATTGAAGCAAAAGACTGCCCGACAAGTGCCCTTGGGGACAATTTAACCACAGCAGTGACACATGGACAGTGGTAAAAATGACAAATATTGATAATGACCATATCCCTGTATACAGCACAAAATCGATTATTCAGAAAATCAGAAACCGAAGGCATACAAAATCAGGATAAAACAGGAACCAAAGCAAACAAACAAAAACCTCCACCACATGAAAAGAAGAAACTTGTTTATTTACTATACAGAGAGTACCGATTCCAAATTTTCGTAGGGACGACTCAGTAGCATATCAAAATAAAATCTATGTTCAAGATAGCATTGGAGGGATGGTGCTAAGATGCTAACCTCCTTTAATTTCGACAAATTTGTAGAAACGTTTTTAGATAATTATGGTGTTGTTGGCTGCTTTATCAGCTGGTGCTAAGACATAATTTAATTGGATTTGTAATATCTTTCAGATTTTGAACATGGATTTCGAAAGAAATGAGAATTTTTATGGAGTCATCTATTCGAATATCCGTTATATCTTAAATGAGGTTTTTCTGAATGTCAGTCGGACTCCTCGGGTGATAACATACATGAGCTCGCGGCGGCAGAGCAAGGATTGTATTACGTACGCCTTCATTTTATATCCATTTACATATTCATCTGTGTTGCTTGAGCCCCTGCGTTTTGCGGTCTTGTTTGTGTGTGCTTATCTGAAAATGAGGAGGTTGTTTTATACCACAATTGTACGTTCTTCGAGACCTCTAGGTAATGGGAAAAGTGGAAGGGTTGTGCGCACGTAGACTAGGATAAGCACACCTTCTGCTATTTGCGTGGCAGATGGCCGTCCTAAGTCGGCACCGGTTGCCCATTGGTCTCGTTGAGTTATGAGTAGCCCTTTGTGTTTGATGTTTCTGTGTTGTTCTTTGACGTTCCTTGTCCCTTTTGCGTCTCTTTCTGTGCTTGTCTGCTCTGTGTTTTTGTATTGGGTGTTTTGGGGTTTTGCTGTGGGTGCTGCAACCTGGTGTTGTTGGAGATCCCCTCCTTTGTTCTTACAACATAGATTTAATAAAATTCCGGAATTCATTCGTGGGGGGGGGTAAAATGGCTATAAAGCAGTTTTTCCCCGAGGGAAAAGCTACTATAACATGGGGGAAAGTCTACTTTATAGCAGAATTTCCCCCGGGGGCAAACCTACTATATAGTAGATTTTCCGGAGGATAACCATTTTCTGGGGGGAAAGATGGCTAGGGGGAAAGACTACTATATAACATCGGTATTGAATGAAATCTTGGATGGAATTCTATACTTTTTTTTTCTTTTTTTCTTGAATTATCGACAGGTCTCCAGTAATTATATGACAAGCTGGTTCGTTAAGATATGCAGAGCTAGCGCATTCGCATGAAGTAGGACACGATTAATTTACATTGACGTCAGAGGTGACTTTATTGTAATTAAAAATAAAACTTCGTACTGGTTTTTTATATTTATAACAGATAGTAGGGGGTTCAACATTTTCAAAATACTGGGGTATCTTGTGGTGGAGGTTTTTGTTTGTTTGCTTTGGTTCCTGTTTTGTCCTGGTTTTGTATGCCTTCGGTTTCTGATTTTCTGTCGATTTTGTGGTGTATACAGGAATATAGTCATTATCCATATTTGTCATTGCTTTGAACCCGGAGATGTCGGAAAATATTCGAGGTGTTTAAAAGATCAAATTCTTTGTTTATAATCTCAATTTTGATAAATCTTCTTTTCGGTTGAATACTTTTGATAAGTGGATAAAGCTAACGATGATGTTAAGTCTAATTGTTAATTGTCTTCAAATTGAATAGCATCATTTAAGAACAGATAAATTGGCAGCATGGACCAGACATGCACGTTTCGGGTACTTAGCCCTCGTCAGTGATTCTCAAATCTAAACAATGTAATATGCCAAAAAAATATGAAAGTTACTATGTCAAAAAAGCGTACCGAAAGACGTAGCAGGATGGGTGGGATATGATGCTGCAGGACCCGTTTTTCAGAAGTTATGATAACAGAAATTTTAGAATGCGTTGAAGAAACGATCAACCGAAATTGATCGAACTTGGCTACATATGCCATCGGGGACTCCTGGTCCACCTGCAGTGACACTCACAAAGTAGTATAAATGTTAAACGTCTTCAAATTGAATTTCATCATTTGTGAACAGATACATTGGCAGCATGAACCAGACATGCACGTTTCGGGTACTTAATCCTCGTCAGTAAATCAATCCGTGCTTTTGTAATACGCTAGTAGAGCTTCATCTAAGACAGGTTTGAGTTTCACAGCCGGAATCGAAGACAGTGTGTGTAGTAGTTCATGTCCTCCGTTATTGCGAGCTATGACTATTAAATCGTCTAGCGAACGATGGATTCTGGATTGCTCTCTTAATTTTCTGTTGCGCCGTTTTCCGTGTGATCTTTGTTTCCTTTTCATTGTAGGGTGGATAGAAAATGCATTCATGTTTGTAGAGGATGAAGAAATATTTCGCTGTCCATAAATATGATCATTGAGTCCTAGGGGATAGGCAGTGAACCAGGTATATTCTGCTTGTAATCTGCGTTTTTGTTTTGGAAAAGACTTTACTGGGGTTATGGTAATATCAAAAAGAGAATGGTTATATTTAACGAAATGCTTCTACAGAAAATTTCTATATTTCTTGTTATGTGAATTTCTTATTTTACAGGAATGATTTCAAAAGCGAGATTTCAGGCTTTGTCTCGTCTTACCAACGTATTGCACCCCACAGTCCCTGGCTTTTCAAGTTAACACATACACTACATCCTGACTATATCAATCGATGTCATTTTCTATCTGAACATTGAACTGCAGCACATCGAATTTTTTAGATCACTTTTACATAGAATTTGTGTTACAAAAGGCCGCTGCGTTTAACTTTTATTTTCTTGTTTGTGACGTCACCTTACAGTGAGAAGTTTTATGTTTATTCAACTATTGTGCGTTTATCCGAATAAGTGGGAGGGTTGTGCGCACGTAATCCGGATAACTACACCATTTGCCTATAGCAGATGGCCGTCCAAAGTGTTGTCATTGATGTTTCTGTACGTCTGTTTCGATTGTTTTCATATGGTGGAGGTTTTTGTTTGTTTGCTTTAGTTCCTGTTTTATCCTGATTTTGTATGCCTTCGGTTTCTGATTTTTTGAATTATCGATTTTGTGCTGTATACAGGGATATGGTCATTATCCATATTTGTCATTGTATGATGTTCTATTGATTCTAGTCGTGTATGTTTTGTGGTTTGTAGTTTTATGTGATGTCATTTACGTTTCACTTTCTTGTAGGTTTGTTTCGCTGGTTGGGTGCAGGGTGGTCATGCTGGAGATCATCCCCTTTTCCTTTTATACACACTTATTCCGTGATGCAGTTGCAGTCGGTACAACGATTCTCCGCGACTCGGTGTTTAAAGTGTTATAATATTACCACGTTGTCTAGCTTGACTTCGTTGTATTCCTGTATATCTGGGCTGAAGCGAGCTCAAGATCCATCTCCCGAGAAGTCTGACCAGCTTACAGGTAGGACAGAGGCAGACATTCAAGTATGTCAGGATCCGATGTAACTTTATTGTAGTTTTAAACAAAGCTTCGAATATGTTTCTGGTATTTGTATCAAATAAGAGGTGGTTCCAAATTTTCAAAATATTGAGGAATGGTTCTATGTACGCCATGATCTCGAAAAATATTAGAGATGTTTAGAATATCAAAATGTTTGTTAATAAACGGTATTATATAAATCGTCTTTTAGGGGAGGTCTTTTTTATAACAGGATAAACGTTTTACAGTGCGAATGAGAGAATTATATCAAGTCTGAATTAGTCAGTGTTTCTTAAGAATGCAACCTCTGCTTCATCCAAGATAGATTTCAGTTGCAGTACTGGTATTGACGACAGTGCATGTAACAGTTTTTTTTCCAAAATCTTCAAAAGCAATGAAAACATAATGATGTGAAATGTTTCATTGGTACTTCTAGGTACCTGGATGATATTCTTACTATCGGTAATACTGTTTTTGAAAAGTATAAAAATGTTTTCCACAAGAATGAACTCTGAAGAAGGCAAACGTTACAAATACAGAAACACCATTTTTGGGCCTTAATAGACATTTTTCATCGTGACGAACTTCACACTTCGAACGTCGTACTTCGCACTTCGAACATTGAAGAAAAAGTGGCGTAGCTGCCGTTCGAGTATAAACTCACAAGCGGAGTCATCTACATTTTGATAAGTACACTCAATGGAATGGTATATTGGATTTCCTGTACAACTGCGGCGCTTTTTACGGCATCCCACTTATGAAATTAAAGTGCGAAGTTCGAAGTGCGAAGTGCGAAGTTCGTCACGGTGAAAAAAGTCTAATATTAAATTGTTAATGGAGAGATTCATACAAGTATGTATGACAAACGAGATGATTTTGGATTCAACATTGTAAAATTTCACTGGCTTGACGGTGATGTTCCTAGATTACCGTCAAACGGTATCTACATTTCACAGCTCATTCGTTATGGCATACAAGTAGTAATTACCAAAAGTTTGACAAGGAGTAAAAGATGGCGCGTCTGTGATTGGATAATATTCATTAATACAGATATGAAAGAAAAGTACTGCTTGTAGACTTTCATTGCATGTACAGCATTTTCATGAAATTTATGTTAGATAGGAATATTTAGGGGTGCCAAATGGGGTTATTCTTTAGTTTTAACTGTTCACTTCATCCCCCCCCCCCTTTTTTCAATCAAAATTTAAGGGGAGAAAAGCATCGTTAACCCCCAATTTTCTTTTGGTCAAAAGTAAGATAATTTATTAATCTCTGCCGTGATGATTGGCATATTTTTCAATCAACTTTTTTTACTGAGTTATGAAAGCCCAATGGGGATAACCCCTTCCCATGGAACTCGATGTTAAATGGACCGAATGAATAATTACTACCTTTATACCTTATGCTAGAGCATGTACTGATGTTTTTGATTCTCATTGTAGAAATTTACAAATTACCAAGAAACTTTAAGGTCAAAGCTTTCGCTTCTACAAACTAGGAAAGACTTTCTGGAAATTTTACAAAAATTATTGTCACCTTCTTTTGAAATTCGGACCCATACAAGCAACAGAGTATATTGATTTGGGTATTTCACAACCTGCATTTTACTTGGCTTGGCACTGTACGAATCTAGTCGTATACCAGCGCATTGGCCCCGACCACCTGTCCTCTCTAAATGTCAGTAGGCTCATCGGGTGAAAACATGCATGAGCTCGTCTGTGGCTCAGGTGAGCAGCTAAAAATCAACGAAAAACAAACTTGACAGTGGACTATCATGATGCTGATTACTTTTTTCTAGAACTTCTCATAGTTGTAACTTTATTTACATCGAAGCTGCTCACACTCAAGGTACCAGACAAAACATATTTCCCAAAATAACTTTTCCAAGACGACGTCAACCGTTCCATACTATCATCATGAAACGTCAGCAATGTAACGCATTTAAAAATTGTATGAACAGAGAAGGATATTAAAGAGTTAAAGAAGATCCTGACGATAATCTCAACAGCACTCACAATAGAGCACTATATTGAGCATCGACGGACCCCTAGCAAGCTAGAGGTGGGATAAGGTGCCCGGGAGGAGTAAGCATCCCCTGTTGGCTAGCCGCACCCGCAGTCGATGTTAATGCACGAGGTCATATTTCAATCCTTTATTCATATTAAATACGAGTACATCCAACAAATCGAGGATATTATTGTAGTATTAGCGATGTAACCCTGAAAACTTTCGATTTTTCCTCGCGCGCTACCTTTCGCTTATTGAATAGAAAAATTGGGATTAACAAGTAATGTAGAATTGGCTTCCTTACAGGTTTTTTTTTTTATTTTAAGAATACATGCAGAACAATTAGTTAAATGATATCAAAAGAAAGAATTGGTAAGTTTGTTCTTATCGCTCTAAAGACAGATTCTAAATTAAGTGTCCATCCCCCTCCTTTTTCTTTTTTCGCCCCCCCCCCCCCCTCCGTAGAAACATGATGACAATTGGTCCGAAATCAAAATTATTGATACAAAACAATTATATGTACTTCTGACACAAAAGGATTTTTTCCTCAGTAGAATACAAATCGCACAATTTCTTGAGTAGATCTGAGTTGTGCAAGGCCTTTTTCTTTCTTTTAAAGGAAGGAGCACTCTGATTCAAACAAAAAGTAAACCGAAGACGATATCATCCGGATTCTTGAGCTTTTGATTGACAACATTTCTGTGGTGTTTGGAGGAACTGTATTCCAGCAAATAGTTGGTATCCCCATGGGTACCAATTGCGCCCCACTGCTTGCGGACTTATTTTTTTTATTCATACGAAGCTGACTTCATCCAGATCTTGCTCTCGAATGGGCGAAAGCACCTCGCATCTCAGTTCAATATTACATTCAGATACATAGATGACGTGTTGTCCATCAATAATCCGAACTTTAAGGATCATCCACATAAAATCTATCCGAGAGAGACAGATCCGCTTCGTACTTTGATATACTTCTAACTTTCGACGCAAACGGCCATTTGGACACCTCACTGTATGACAAGCTTGACGATTTCAGCTTCCACATAACTAACTTCCCTTTCATGAGTAGCAACATTCCGTCTTCTCCTGCTTATGCAGTTTTTGTTTCCCAGCTCATACGGTACGCCACGGCATGTTCTAAATTATGAAGATTTCATCGTTAGAGCCAGACGACTTAGTAAGCTACTCGTTCAGGGTTATATTGCACAACGGCTGAAATCATCTTTGAGGAAGTTCTTCGGTCGCTACGGGGATATAATAAAAGTATATCAGATCCCCCTTTCCAGAATGATCAGTGATATTCTGGATTGTGATTGAATTGCTGTCATCATCACCTAACAAAACTTACCTGATGTGTACACTAATATGTACATCTAGACAATCACCGAATTTGACATGTTTCCATGGAGCTGTTGCGAAGTGTGTTGCATGCAATCAGGAGACGCTGACTCTCCCCGGGCACCTGGTCTCACTTCGGAATTTTATTAATTCCGAGGTTCGCAACCTTTCCTATGGAAAATCTAATGATTTTACCTTGCCTTCTCGAGTTTGAGACTGAATGACCGATCGGTACTTCTGTAATGTTTATTTTAGACAACATTTAGTAAGATTTTGTGACCACTATACAGGCAAGTTATTGGAATTCCTATGGGTACTAATTGTGCGCCTCTGGTTGCAGATTTGTTTTTTTTATACATATACGAAAAAGAATTCATGCAAAAACTAAAGAAATTTGACGACTTGATATTTTTCAACGGTACCTCAAGGTATCTTGATGATATTTTGAACATTGATAAACCACGTTTTGACCATTACAAAAATCAAATTTTCCTCCAAAGTTATTATTGAACAAAGCAAATACAAATTATAATCGGAGAAGTGAGAGGGTTGTGCGCACGTAATCCAGGATAACCACACCATTTGTTACTTGCGTGACAGATGGCCGTCCAAAGTCGGCACCGGTTACCCATTGGTCTCGTCGGTTTATGTGTAGTCTTTTGTGTTTGATGTTAACATGTCGTGTGTCTCTTTTCCGTCTCGTGCTGTACTTGTCTTTTGTGTTTTTGCATCGGGTGTTTTGGTGTTTTACTGTTGATGCTGCAACGGGGTCTTGTTGGAGATCTCCTCCCTTCTTTTTATATAGCTACTTTATTTTTGGATTTCGATATCAAAATCAATAACGGAGGAATTCAGACAAAGATATACGACAAAGGGGAAGACTTTGGCTTCAACATAGTTAACTTTCCTTGGCTTGACGGCGATGTTCAAAGATTGCCATCGTACGGCATTTACATCTCTCAGCTCATCAGATAGCCTAGAGCTTGCTCCCATGTTTCGGACTTTCATGAAAAAAATATACAAATTACAAAAAAACGTATCAGTCAAGGATTTAGATATCATAAACTTGTAAAATCTTTTTTGGAAATTTAACTATAACTATTCTTAACTTCTTCTAAAATTTGGGACGACTCAAGCATGAGAGTATGTATCAATGGGAATTTCATTACCTTCATTTTACGGTGTCCTAATAAACATAATCAGAAAGATCAAAAGCAGATCAAACTTCACCCACAAATGTAAGAAAATTGTCGGTCGCCTACTGTATCGAGGACATGATCCTAAGGTCATCACAAAAACACTGGGCATGGTACTGGAACAATCTACAGGGTTTTTTTTACCAGTATCTTTCCAAACGTTGCACACTGGCCAATCGTCACGACGGGAGTCCATGATGGGCCTCGTTCAAATCTCTCTCAGAAGACTGGGTCTTGATTCTCTGTCCTGCATGAAAGTTAGTCAGACTTCTCGGGTGATTCATCTCGAGCTCGCTTTAGCCAGCAGAGCACGGACTCTTATATGCTTGCCATAGATATTTTAGACCCATTTACATTGAATCTGTGTTACAAGAGGCCGCGGCGTTTAACTATCTTGTTTGTTATGTCATCTAACAGTGAGAAAGTTTATGTTTATACAACAATTGTGTGTCTATAGAGACCTCTGTGTATCCGGATAATTGGGAGGGTTGTGTGCAAGTAATCCGGATAACCACACCATTTGCTAATAGCAGGTGCCCGTCAAAAGTCGGCGTCGGGTGCACATTGGTCTCCTTCCTTTTATGTGTTGTCATCAATGGTTGGTGTTTCTGTACGTCTGTTACGTCTGGCATAGGCCGTCCTAAATTTGCACCGGTTGCCCATTGATCTCGTTGGTTTATGTGTAGTCCTTTGTGTTTGATGTTTCTTTGTTGTGCGTTGACGTTTCTTGTTCCTTATGCGTCTCTTTTTGTGCTTGTCTGCTTTGTGCTTTTGCATTTGGTGTTTTGGTGTGGGTGCTGCAACCTGGTGTTGTTGGAGATCCCCTCCTTTGTTTTGTATAATGTTCTAGTGAATGTTTAACGTCTTGTGCTTTTTGTGGTTTGTAGTTTTGTCTGATGTCATTTATGTGTCAGTTTCTTCTGGGTTTGTTTCGTTGGGTGAGTGCAGGATGGTCATGCCGGAGATCATTCCCTTTTCACAACATTGTTAAAGTGGCATAATTTATCTCAGTGGGATGCTAAAACAAAATTTCTGTTTTCCATTTACTATTATTCTGTTTTTGTTTGAGAGCTAGGCATCTTTCAGATAAGCTTCTCAGTCCAAATGAGTTAAAGAAGATCCTGGCGATAATCTCAACAGCGCTCACAATAGAACACCAAAATGAGTATCGACGGACCCCTTGCAAGCTATAGGTGGGACCAGGTGCCCGGGAGCTGCACCCGCCGTCGATGTTTGCGCACGAAAGTGAAAACAATATCTAAAATACATGCACTGTCTGAGGTTATGTCTATATACACAGTGCTATGGCAAACATGTCATGGAAAATAAGTTAAAATAAGTTTGTGATCGGCTTACATAGTCACTGAGGAGGTTTACGGTCGATCCAGGGAACTCGTCATACGCTATGATATCCCATTGTCCAGAATGGTTGATGGTTGATGATATTCTGAACCATCCAACCACAGAATATACTTTTATCTTCCGCAATGGAGATCATCGGAAGTGATACCTCTGCCTAAATGAAGTGACGGATGTTGCATGTTTAACGTCTTCAAATTCATTAGCATCATTTTATAGCCGATAAATTTACAGCATGGACCAGAAATGCAAGCAGAAGACGCTGACTATTCCTGGGCACCTGGTCTCACTCCCATATTGAGTCCGTTTCTTTTCATGTGGGGGAGGTTTCTGTTTGTTTGCTTTTGTTCGTGTTTATTCTGATTTTTAATGCCTTCGGTTTCTGATTTTCTGAATCATCGATTTTGTGCTGTATACAGGGATATTGTCATTATCCATATTTGTCATTTCTACTGTGAAAATCCAAAATATTAGTACATGCTCTAGCGAACCGGATGAGTTGTGATATGTAAATGCCGTATGACGGTAGTCTTGGAACATCATTGTCAACCCAGGGGAAATTTACTATGTTGAATCCAATATCATCTCTTTTGTCAGATACACTCGTATGAATCTTTCCGTTTATAATTTTGATATTAAGGTCCAAAAACGGTGTTTCTGTGTTTATAGCGTTTGCCTTGTTAAGTTCTAAATCTTTTCATGTTGTAGAGGTATTTGTTTTTTTGACTTGGTTCCTTTTTTATCCTGATTTTGTATGCATTCGGTTTATGATTTTCGGAGTTATAGATTTTGTTCTTTGGTTTGGGATGTGGCCATTGTCCATATTTTTCATTCTATACGTCTAATTATTAACAACTTATCCACTTTTTCGGTGTATTCTTTTCTACTAAAAAAAGAAATCTCGAAAGTTCGGCTTTTCATGACAGGATATTACTCAATTTTAATGATTTTGCCTTATCTTCTCGACCTTGTAACTGAATAACTGACGCATGGGTTCTTCTTCGATGTTTACTCTGATCGTATTCCCTCTCTGACTGAAAAGAAAATGTTTGAGAATAACAAAAAGTCCTACGCTATTTAAAGTTTGTATTTGACAAGTATAGAAAAGTTTTACAGCTTTTTTGTTCTTCTTTTTGAACTAAGGTTTTGAACGTATTCCAATCATTTTCAATACGTAGATTCAAAAGATTCCTATTATACCTATTATATATAATAGGTATAATAGGAATCTTTTGAATCTATGTATTGAAAATGATTGGAATACGTTCAAAACCTTATTTCAAAAAGAAGAACAAAAAAGCTGTAAAACTTTTCGATACTTGTCAAATACAAACTTTAAATAGCGTAGGACTTTTATTGCACGATATCTACAAGTAATTTTGTTTAAATATTCGCTATCACAGATGTAAAGGATAATAAGTTAAAACTAACTCCATATAAGGTTTGTGTTTTACGGATATAACTACATTTTCAAATTATTTTTGTCTTAGTCTGTTCTTTTCAATTTTACCTTTTTGCTCTACGACATATTAGGTCTTTATGCTATATTTTTTTGAACATTGGCATAAACTAAATTACGTTTGGCAATATTATATAATAACCGTCTTTTGGAATTATGCGTAATCGCATTATGAGAAACAAAATTCCTGGATCCAATGTAAGTTATCGCCGTATAGTCACAAATAGACAGTTATTGTATATGTATATATATAAACATTCATTTTTTTTTTTCACGCTTAAAAGACGTTTTGATGACAAATATGGATAATGACCATATCCCTGTTTCAGCACAAAATCGATAATTCAGAAAATCAGAAACCGAAGGCATACAAAATCAGGATAAAACAGGAACCAAAGCAAACAAACAAAAACCTCCATCATATGAAAAAAAGCAAACTCCCGATATGGGAGTGAGATAAGTTGCCCAGGAAGAGTAAGCATCTCCTGCTTGCATGCAACACCCACCGCTTCAATTCGGTAAAACTGTCACATCCGGTTACTTCCATTTCGGAAGACATAGAGTACAATCTTTGGTTGGATGGTTCAAATGGTCTATGACATAATGTCATCTACCATTCTGGAATGTGGGACATCATAGTGTATGACGAGTTCCCAATATCGACCGTAGAACTTCATCAGTGACGATGTTAGTCGGTCACAAACATATCCCTGACTGCGAAGCTTATCTTTGGTACTTGCTCTGGCATAGCGTATCAACTGAGATATGAACACGCCATAAGCAGGCGATGAAGGGATGTTGCTACTCAGAAAAGGAAAGTTTGTAATGCTGAAATTGAAGTCGTCACGTTTGTCATAGAGTGAGGTGTTCATGTGAACATCAGTGTCGTAGGACAACATTATGTCCAAATAGGAGGCTGAATTATTTGTCTCTGTAGTTTCTTTGACTTCAAGCTCCGAAGGATAGATACTGCTGAGGTAATCCGCGAATTTTGAATTATTGATGGACAATACATCGTCTATGTATCTGTAAGTGAAGTTAAAGTCAGATGCTAAGTATCTTTCCCCTCAGAGACCAAAGATTGAATGAATTCAGCTTCGTACGAGTAAAGGAAAATGTCGGCAAAGAGTGGGGCACAATTGTTCCCCATTGGAATTACAACAAATTGCTGGAAGACCTTTCCTGCATACATCACAAAAATGTTATCGATCAGAAAGTTTAACATCTGAATAATGTCTGTTTCAGTGTACTTATTTTCAGAATCGGACTTTTCTTTTACAAAGTAGGTTTTGTCATAGTTAACAGCAATAAATTTGTATTTGCGATTACCGTTCTTACTTGTAAACGCATTACTTATAATTTTTGCGAGTCTTTCTTTCAATTTAGAATGTGGAACTGTAGTGTAAAGTGTCGAAAAATCAAAGGCTTTGATCGAATGGACTCTACTAAAATGAGTGGATTTCAGATGTTCTAAAAGTTCCTTCGAATTCTTTAAAATCCACATCTGGTTGATACCACTGCGAGAATATACTGTCGAACAATATTTTTGAAAACCAGATCTGATTTTAGATAAAACTTTGGTGAGTAAGATCGATACAGATTTGGTAGAACATTTTGAGGAACCAGCGATGAAACGTTGTTTGTACGGATTCTTATGCATTTTAGGTATGCAGTATAAGTATGGTAAATCTAAATCTAAATTGTTAGTGTCGAAGCCAAAGGAATCAAGAGCTGATTTGTGGTTATCTATTATTTCAGAGGCAGAAAGGTTTGTTGGAGTGTTAGTGGGATTTCCAGGTGTCGAATTTAAACCCAACTCTTTAACTAGACTGTCGAAATAGTACTTTTTGCAAGTAAATGTGTAATTATTTGAGGCTTTGTCCGCTGGTGTGATGACGTAATGTTCTTGGAGGTAGGTAAGTTCTGTGATAACATCAGGGTCTTTAAATATAGACACGAATCTGGTGTTCACAGTTGATTTTAATCGATTAATTCTAGATAAAAGATATGTTTTAATATGTTTAATATTCCGTTGCTAAGGCTCAGTTACTACGTACCGGTATATGGCGTCATCATTGAGGTTATACTCCTATAATCAGTGTAAATTCTACACAAACGAATTGGTGTATGAGTTAAAGAAGATTCTGACGATAATCTCAACAGCACTCACAAAAGAGCACAAGATTGAGCATCGACGGACCCCTAGCAAGCTAGAACCAGGTGCCCGGGAGAAGTAAGCATCCCCTGTTTGGCTAGCCTCATCCACCGTAAATGTTCACGCACGAAAATGAAAACAATATCTAAAATAAATGCACTGTCTGAGGCCATGTCTATATAGGAAGTGCTATGGTGACCATGTCAGGGAAAAATATTCAAAACACTTACTGTCAAACCCCTTGTGGGGGACTTTTTTACGAGCTCCACACGGCAAAGGGCATAAGTGTGACACAATATGTAAATATTCTCAAACATATAAAGAATTGTTGTTTCTAGAATACAATTCTTTTTTCTTTTTGCATAATGATACTTGAATATGCAATTTTCCATTTAAAGAAACGGTAAAATAACTGGTAACCAAAGATTAAATAGTCATTTAGTTTTATAGATTTAATTTTTTTCATCCTAGTGAAAAGAAAAATTAAAGACAAAAGATGTAATTCTGTATTTTCCATGTTAAATACATTTGCTTATTCTTATAATCAAAATGAATTTCAGGAGAAATGGATCTTTCAGCTCGGTTGAGTTATCTTTTTGGATCAGAGGAATATATACGTAAGAGAAGACAACTTGTTTTGATAAGAGAGAATTTGACGAATCTTCAATATCGTGAAGCACAAACGCGTATTATATGTAGTGGAAGTTTCGGTGAGGGTGTGGCATATCCTGAGTCTGATGACGACATCATGTTTTACATGACAAACACACGTGTAGTGAAGACATACAGAGAGGCTACACTATGGAATGATCTTCTGATGATTCCTTCTGAGTTCTCCCCTGGATACTGTCTCCTACTGGACGTGATGGTATCATACCCTTATGATTTTATACATATTATGAATGGAAAGCCCTATCTTTCGTCATCATTGTGGAAACAACTTTCTGTGAGAGAAGGAGGTGTTATTCATGGACCATGTTATTCTGGATTTACTGGTAATATTGAGTTTGATTTTGCCATGTCTATTCCATGTTACAATTGGCCTAATATCGCTAATGACTGGATACTTAGAAACCGCTCTGATAATGATTTTCCTTCGTGTAATTTAATTCAGACTATAGTCCAAAACGGCTGTCATGTAGTACCTGTTGGTGATCCAGACTCTCCTTATGGCGATCATGAATGGAGGATATCATTTTCTGTAGCAGAGAGGAATCTGATGCATTCATTCAACCACGCACAGTTTCTAGTATATAATCTTCTTAGATTAACATTAAAAAGAATTATAGAGAGACAGTTTCCTGGAGTGTTGTGTTCTTACTTTATGAAAACAGCATTATTCTATACTGCTGAGAATACGTCTTTGGAACTTTGGCGAGTAGATAATTTAGAGTCATGCTTCAAATCGTGCCTATCAGTGCTGTTTGATTATGTTCATTACATCTTTTGTCCAAATTATTTTATACCAGATTACAATATGATCAAGCGGAAGATCAACCAAACAAATCGCCATCAAATATTAGATATTATACGTTATGTCCATGATATTGGTATTGTAGGGGTCATACAATTAAGTGGAGAATCATCATGTCTAGACGACAGTTTGTCTGCACGATTAATTGAGCATAAACTAGATAGTGAAGTTGTGTCCTCCATTCATCTTGACCATGTTCTTGCAAGTATTAACATGTTCTTTGATACCATACCTTATGGAGATAATGATCATTGCTTAATACATTTATGTAATTGTTGGCGTGTCCTGAGAGTTAATTCAACAGTGTTAACAAATGGGATGAATTCTTTCATATTATACAGAGGAATGGCATGCGGTATTCAGCAAATTTTACAATCTCTTTTCAATTGTAGGAAATTAAACAAACGCAGTTATTATCACTACAAACGTATACAATATCTTCTAAGGTTAATGTTAAATTGTGATGTGACAACAGGAAAACTGATAATGGCTACATATATGCATATGATTGGTAGAACAGAGCCAGCTTTAGTTACCATTAGGCAACTGCTGTCAGAGTATCCACCATATGTCATGGATCGCTCAATTGACGAACTTAAACAGACAACATATATGGATGTCATGTGTGATAGAGGATACAGCATAGAATACAAGTTAAAAAGTTCCTATGCGCCATTGTATCGTCTGTCCAGTCAATTTCTGAATGTATATCCTTACCCGTTAAGAATTTGGATAACAGTCATGGGTGATTGTTACATAGATCCTCTTACATACACATACTTCCTTCAAAGCCTTTGTAATGTTCAGCTCCTACAAAGAAAATCAACAAGATGTCTCGTCAATCATATAAATGACCTGATGGATATCAATGACAAAGCTGAGGCCAGGATGTGTGTGGGTATCATCAAGTATGTACAAGGTAACAATCATTCAGCATGCAGATGGGTGGGATCAGTGCATGTTATGAAAGATATATTTCCTCAACCTTTCAACGAAAGATATTCACTTTCAGCTTTGACTTATATTTCTTGTTTGTTAAATAAACAATTTCATCAAGACATGCCACAGACTGGAACCCCATAGACAATATTTACAAAAGATGTGGGGGAAATTTGAAAAGGACAGAGAATTAAAATTAAATGTATACTGAAATGTCAATAAACATATGGATACTTTACTTGAGAATCATTAAGGAATGATTCTAAAATTCTTTTTTGGTTATGGGAAAACGTGGTGCATCGGCTTTTCGAGGCTATTTCCCATAACCAAAAAGAATTTTAAAATCATTCCTTATAATTTAATTTAAAGTTATATAATACAATATGTGCATCTTATTAGATCTTTGAAAATCGTGAAAATTTCCAGTGCAAAATTCCTGCGTAGGGATTATCGCCCTCGTTGCTAATAACAACAGCCGACAGTACAAGAATGGAGGCTGGTAGTTGAACGGTGCCGGCGTTTGTTTTCATACATTTCAGCCCGAGTCATTTGATATATTTCAAACGATGACAATAGAATGACTCTGGATGGGATGGCAAAACATCTGACAATCAGGTACATGTTTGATTGTGGCAGATTTTGATAAAAATGCAATCTTTCATCAGTGTGACCTACTATTGCATCGACACGACATGTTTACCAACAAACAAAAATAAGTACTTCATTTAATCGTTTACCTGTTGCTACAATCGATTATGTTTGTATATCTTAAGGGGTAACGAGTGTCTGCTTGTATAAATGTCAGAAAAGATTAAAAATCTGAATAATTTTTTTCAGTTATTTGTTATTATTTACTGAAAATATGAGTGATTTTGAAGCATATGACAGTAGTTTTGATACACCTTTCCATCAATACTTCATCAGAAACTGATATTGAAGATGGTGACAGTCTCATGAGACAATGCACAAAATTTGTACACCTAATAGAAATCTAAAAAAATTATTGTTGCAGAATATTTTTTGGGGGGATGCAACTTATGTAATATTCATAAACTGGGACATAAAAAGTAGAAAAAATCATTAAACACTGAGGTATCCATCAATACTTTTATGTTACAGCTCGGCAAATTTGATCAGCTTCAAAGTTTCAAATACAAAAGTTGCTAGAGTTATCTTTCCTGTATAATATATTCTTGTGAAGTAAAGGCAATCACACGACATGTCATTTTCTTCTCATTTTCGAATAAAAACCTGATCCTCTTTAGAATTATTTAGACTTTCTAAATGAACGTTATTAGATTTTTTCCTAGGCGAGGGGAGGGGGGGGGGAGTTCCAAGCGAATGAGGGGGTGTTCTCTAACCTATTCAGTGTTGTTATAAAATTTATACGTATAAAGACGAGAAAAATCAGCCAAATGAAATGAAATTTAAGGTAATGGGAATACGATTTTGAGGAAATCATCGGAAAAAAGAATAAGTCCTGACGATTTCCACTGATCCAGAGCACCAGACCTGATAAAAACTATGCTATATCAAAAATAGATGCCCTAGTCTTTTCGTTTAACCGTAAAATTTTAAGTGAATATTCCCATTATTTAGCGATCAAGTCATTTGGATTTTATCCTCAATGTTTTAAAAAGTTGTGTGTTCATTCCCGCGTTGGACTAGTAAAGGGTTGTCAAATGCGAATATTTCCAGTGCGAAAACGTTTTGGTGCGAGTCAAACCGCAACCTTTTTATGTAACTCTTTGTTAAAGAGTTCCGATAATTTGTAAAATTTGACTCTGACTTTTACGGGAAAACAGTTCAACACGGATTGAAACGAAGTTATTGAATGTGCGAGTTAGCTCGCTTACCAGCCACTCGTTACCCCTTAAGATGAAAATAGTATAAATGACGTGTATCTTGTATTTAGTCTTCGTTCTCAAGGTAAAATTCAGTGTATCAAGTATACTGGATCCGCCATTTTCCTTTATTTTGGAAGTAGTTCCAGAAAAAGGGGGCGTGTCCTAATATTTTTCAGGTTATGGAAAATAACCTCAACTTTTAAGCCAATGAAAATCCTTGTTACATGCAAAATTAAATTATTTGATTATATTGATTTTAATGAACACATGAATTCAGTAAACAATTGATAATCAAGAAGTTATATTGATTGATATATTTCGTTCAATATTACGTTTCTGCTTATGAAAAACGACAGAAAGGCACATCTTACATCAGGAGATCCCCTCCTATCAAACAAAAGCATTTTAACGATGTAATTCAAGTTCACGGCACGCTTCGTTGTTCTGATACATTTTTGTTGGAATTTTGGAGTTATTTCTCTTGATATACTTAAGTATAACAATGTTGTTGGAAAGGTAAACGTCTTCAAATTCATTAGCATCATTTAAAAGCAGATAAATTTACAGCATGGACCAGACATGCACGTTTCGGGTATTTAACCCTCGTCAGTGATACTCAATCCAAACAATGAAATGTGACCAAAATCTGTGAAATTATGGCCAAAATATACCGAAAGACGTAGCAAGATGGCTGGGATATGATCTCACAGGACCCACGTTTCAGAAATTTACAAACATTTTGCAAACAGAAATTTCCAAATGCGTTTGAAGAAACGACCAACCGAAGTTGATCGAACTTGACTACATGTGCCCTAGGAGACTCCTGGTCCACCAGCAGTGACACTAACCAAATGGTAGAAATGGTGAACGTCTTCAAATTCATTAACATCATTTTAAAAGCAGATACATTTACAGCATGGACCAGAATTCTCTTATGCTCGGAGCTAAGTGTTTAAAGTTATGCAGATCAAGTACAAGTACAGAAACTCTCAGTTTGATAGTGATTCGTGGGATCTCAATGACTACAAATGAACTAAATGTTATAGCCTTATAGTATAATATAAACATCAAAGAAGTACCTAACCGTTAATCATTCTCAAAGTCGAGAAGACAAGCAAAATCGTGAGAATTTCCATCGAAACGGCTGCGAATCGTCGAATAATTACGAATGAACATAGTTTTAATGTTAAACGTCTTCAAATTCAATAGCATCATTTAAGAACTGATCAATTTGCAACATGGACCAGACATGCACGTTTCGGGTACTTAACCCTCGTCAGTGATCCCCAATCTAAACAATGTACTAGTAATATTGCCAAAGAGTGTGAAAATTATTATGACCAAACATTTACCGAAAGACGTAGCAGGATGGGTGGGATATGATGCTAGAGGACCCTTTTTTTTTAGAAATTTCAAGACATTTTGATAACAGAAATTTTCAATTGCGTTGAAGAGACGATCAACCGAAGTTGATCGAACTTGGCTACATGTGCCCTCGGGGACTCCTGGTCCACCAGCAGTGACACTCACCAAGTGGTATGAAGCATACTAAATAGACGCGACATCGGCTCTGCTATCAGAACCGAACTTGACAGCGTGTTCTATAACCCGAGGATGGAAATGGAAGTTACCGGATGTGACAGTTCTACCGAATTGAAGCGGCGGGTGTTGCATGCAAGCAGGAGATGCTTATTCTTCCTGGGCACCTAGTCTAACTCTCATATCGGGAGTCCGCTTCTTCTCATGTGGTGGAGGTTTTTGTTTGTTTGCTTTGGTTTCTGTTTTATCCTGATTTTGTATGCCTTCGGTTTCTGATTTTCTGAATTATCGATTTTGTGCTGTATACAGGGATATGGTCATTATCCATATTTGTCATGCTATTTCAATCCTACTCTTGTTGCCTCTTCTATCATTATCCTTGTCTCTTTTCACTTAAATCCTGGAATTTAGAGGATAGCAACACTATATCATCAGTAAAGTCGAGATATTCAAATGCTGTGAAGTCCAATCTAATGCCTCGTCTTACTCTGGCATATATGTAATCACACCATTTGCTGATAGCAGATGAGCGTCCAAAGTCTGCACCGGGTCTCTTGCCTTTTATTTGTTGTCATTAATGTTTGATGTTTCTGTACTTCTGTTTCGATTGTATTGTATAATGTTCTAGTGAATATTGTCTTTTTGTGGTTTATAGTTTCGTCTGATGTCATTTACGCATCACTTTCTTGTGGGTTTGTCTCGCTGAATGAGTGCAGGGTGTTCATGCTGGAGATCTTCCCCTTTTCTTCTTCACCCAGTTTATCGTAAGGAGAAAGAGAAACCCCCAACATCACAAATCGTTGTTTGATACCCGTCTTTATCATGAACTACTCGGATTCATTTTCCTCTTCGACGACACATTCAAACCCCTTATATTTTCCTCTAACTGCCCTGATAAGTTAGTTATTCGTTGGGACTCCCTGAGCACCAAATTGAATGGGTTTTTTTTTTTCAAAATGAGTGTAAACTTGTGTTCTGCATTAATTTGCCTGCTCTAGGATAATCCTCATGATAAATATTTATTCTGTAGTGCCTCTTCCCGGTCTACATCCTGTCTGTTCTTTCCTGAGTCCCATGTCTACTCCTTTCTTAATTCTGACAATGATCATTCTGTAGAAGACTTTGCTGATAATTGGTAACAAAGTCACTCCTCACTAAGATTGACAGGTAGCTTGACGACTTACTGCAGTCTCATGTATCATCTATGTACGACGCCCCTAATTAAGGAAACATAAACCATATGCACCCACGTTAGAGGGCTGAAAATCGCAAGGCAACACGACCCATACTCTACTTAGTCAGGAGTCTGATAGATGTAATATGGCTCTTCTTTAACTCCTAGTAGCATTACGCATAACGATTCATATGACGTCACACACAGAGGTTCCTCTAATACACGACAATTGACCGATACCTCATTACGGGCTACTACAAATACATTGATGCCCGAAATGGAGGATATCTCGGAACGTATATATCATAATGAATTCTATAGTGTCACATACAGTGCGTCCAATGATGCACGTCATTTGACTAAAGCCCCGACTCGAGTTCCTACAAACATGTCGGTGAATCCACGTGATGATATTCCTAGTCGCCAAGTAAACCGTCGGTCACATGCACAACAATTTATAGGACGACCAGTATACTATGATCAGCAGTCTTTTTAGGGAATCCCCGGCCTTAGAGACCGCACCACTAGCACCATCTGATGGGATCCCTAATTAGATTATTAGAGACCCCATAACACAGGACCATCAACATGGCGTAGGAATAACAACATATAATTGCAAAAACAGCATGACTAGTAAAATTGCTATTGTCGAAATTTCGGAAGATAACAAAATTATACTCCTACAGGAACATTGGCTTTTCAATTATCAATTATCAATTTCACTTACTTTCTTCACCGAGGGACGAGCTACAAGGGATCGGCAAGGCCGTGGATGATAATTACCCAATTTCACCGATTCAGAAACCTAGGGGATATGGGGGGTCGGAATCCTATTGGTAAACAGCATTGACCATCTATACCTGATGGATCTAATAGAATTCAGTGCATAATAGTGAAAAGTGTCAACTTATACTATTTGTATCGTTATACATGCCATGCAAAGGAAATCATGACAATTTCACCTAATTCTGTGATTGCATCGATCAGTTAGCTGAACTAGTCACCAAGTACATGATCATGAAATATTAATAGGTGGGAATAACAATGAGGATGTCCGCTGTTATCATAAGACAAGACGTATGATATATCTTGATCTTTTCATTAATGAATGTAAGAAGTTCTTCTCTGCATCAAAAACATTTATTCACTCTAATGGAAAAGACTGCTCTTCTATAGACTACTTCATTGTAAGAGAAACTCCAACAATCAAGGTAGGCAAGGTAGAAACATTGGACTTACTGAGAGGAAATACTTCTGAATATCATCCGGTTAACTGTACAACTGAGATGACGATTGACACTCCTACTAATTCTCTCGCGGACAGAGATTAGTACACCTTCTCGGGTGAATTGGTCAAATGTTTTATATTCATTTGTTGTAACTGAAGAGCTCAGTCAACTTACACTCGATTTATCCAGGAAATGCACCATAGACTATTCTATAGCTTTGTTACACGATGTGATGCTTAAGGCAGTACTCCGTATCGGTGGAGCACCTACCCAGCGTAGACGTAGGTCAGTGCGTTCGATTACGCCAGCTTTTAAGAAAGCCATGTGTGCAAACATGGAAGCACATTACATATATAAACTCAAATCTCATGACGGTACTTTATGTGCTGAGGATGTGGAGCGCCGAAAAGAATGCGAAAAAGAGTCCTGCGCACTCTTATGATGAGGGAGGATGCTAAACATCAAACAAAGTTAAGGTCTGACATCATGGCTGCTAGGAGAGACGACTATAAATAATTTCACAAATTGGTAAAACAACAGAGAGGCAACTCTAGTGCCGTGGTTCCACATCTTTAGGTCCATGGTACCATACACCAGGGGAGGACGACATACGTTTAGGATGGAAATTACACTTTGAAGCTCTGTTCACTTCTTCTTCACCACACTTTGACAATAGCTATCAGTGCATTATGGATTATGACACTGATGTGATAAAGGACATCTTTCAGGATGAACATGAGCCCATCATCGAAACATCGATAGAAAAAGTCACTGAGGCTAATGAGTCGCTCAACAAGGGGAAATCTCCAGATGACTTTGGTATCACTTCAGAAAATATTGTCTTTGGGGGAGATACGTTGATTGAATCTTTGTGTGATGTCTTCAACGCCATTCTCATCCATCAGTCTGTTCCAAACATCTTGAAGGCTGGTACCGTTACCCCCGTATATAAAAACAAGGGTAGTAAAATAGTTACCAAAAACTACAGGGGAATCACAGTCTTATTGGCCATTGCGAAAATTCTGGAACTTATACTGCGTGACAGGCTGCGCAATTTTATCAAACAGCATCAGAATCCTCAGCAGCGCGGATTTACTTGTGGGGCTTCTCCTTTATTCTGTGCACTGATCATCGAGGAATTTATCCGTGAAACGACAGGCAAAAAATGCACTGCCTATTTAGATGCAAAGACAGCCTTTGATGTGGTGTATCACAACAGCCTTCTTAGAAAGTTATATTACACGCAGTGTTGTCAAATGGATGGGTAACATCTCAGATGAATGAGTTAAAGAAGATCCTGACGATAATCTCAACAGCACTCACAATAGAGCACGAAATTAAACATCGACGGACCCCTAGCAAGCTAGAGGTGGGACCAGGTGCCCGGGAGGAGTAAGCATCCCCTGTTGGCTAGCCGCACCCGCCGTCGATGTTTATGAAGCATGGAAATGAAAATATATAAAATTCATGCACTGTCTGACGTAATGTCTATATAGAAAGTGCTATGGCGACAATGTCAGGGAAGTATATTCAAAACACTTACTGTCAAACCCCTCGCTGGGAACCTTTTTACGAGCTCCACTTGACAAAGGGCATAAGTGTGACACAAATGAGTTAAAGAAGATCCTGACGATAATCTCAACAGCACTCACAATAGAGCACGAAATTAAACATCGACGGACCCCTAGCAAGCTAGAGGTGGGATCAGGTGCCCGGGAGGAGCAAGCATCCCCTGTTGGCTAGCCGCACCCGCCGTCGATGTTTATGAAGCATGGAAATGAAAATATATAAAATTCATGCACTGTCTGACGTAATGTCTATATAGAAAGTGCTATGGCGACAATGTCAGGGAAGTATATTCAAAACACTTACTGTCAAACCCCTCGCGGGGAACCTTTTTACGAGCTCCACACGGCAAAGGGCATAAGTGTAACACAAATGAGTTAAAGAAGATCCTGACGATAATCTCAACAGCACTCACAATAGAGCACGAAATTCACTATAGAGCAGGGAGTCAGACAAGGTGGGATCCTCAGAGCTGTTTTATACTTGATAGACTATACTTCTGCGGATTCGGCGTAAAAGATAGGAGACATCATATGTAATGCTCCAACCTGCGCAGATGATCTCTCAAATCTCAGCGACTCTACACAGGAACTTCAAATGTTATGTAGCATCGCAAATGACTACAGTAAAATGGAGAGATATGAATTGCATACAAAGAATAGTGAAATACTCCCGCACTTGAAAAAAAAACGTTTTAAAACGATGGATATACAAGTTACCTTTCTTGGCGATCAGCAGATGCCAGATGTAGATAAAAGGACACACGTAGGAGTAGTCAGAACGCCTGATAATTCACCTGCTACTGCTATACAGGAAAACCTACAAAAAGCTCGTCGCACGCTATACAGCCTTATGTCTGCTGGTCTTCATGGGGGAAATGATACTCATCTCTTCCGGACATTTGTCATTCCGATTCTAACGTATGGACTGGAAATCTACCTACCCTCTCCTAATGACATTCGACCTCTTGAGATGTTTTTGAAAAAAGTGTAAAAGCAGATTCTCTCTTTCCCTGTAACCACTGCGGATCCTGCATCCTTCATCCTATCTGACCTTGTTCAAATTGAAGCGAGAATACATCTCCGTGCTTTGAGTCTTTTTGGAAATATTGCGCTTTTAGATGAGCCATCGATTGCAAAATGGTTAGCATATAGACAATTTTCTATTCATGGACATACAGGAAGCAGTTGGTTCTCAAATTTGGTTATCATCAAAACAAAATATGAACTCCCGAATCTGTTTGAAATTCTCAGGGATCCAGTGTCGAAATCTCAATGGAAAACTATTTCAATGAGAGCAGTCTATGCTTATTGAGGGAGGCGTATCAAGCAACAGGCGGAAACTTACTCCAGTCTGGAATATCTGAGTGATGATCACTACAACCCTGGGAAAATTCACCCACTTCTGCGTATCACTGATACCCAGACTCAGTCTAGAAAAGTAAGTCGACTAACGGTGAAATTAGTGACGGGTACCTTCTCCTTGCAATGAAGAGAGCTGCCTTCAATAATCTAAATAAGGATCCAACATGTTTGCTTTGCAAAACCTCATCAGAAATATTGGAGCATGTTATATTGCATTGTACAAAACTCCAACATGTGAGATTCCAGATCCTTCATGACATCGGGAGTGCCTGTGGTGACAATATTAATTTTTCTGAGTGAACAGCTACGGATTATACTGGATGTTAGCTCTACAGTGGATGTGGTTCACAGGATGAACATAGAATATCTTGCAGAAATAGATAGACATACACGACGTCTGTGTCATGCGTTACATTGTGAACGAAAAAAAATCGCACTCCTAACCACGAGAAAGAGATATGGGTTGTAGATTGCACACTTCACAATATACTTTTTATCGTTTCTTCAACGCATTCCAAAATTTCTGTTATCAAAATATCATGAAATTTCTAAAACGTGGGTCCTGGAGCATCATATACCAGCCATTCTGCTACGTCTTTCGGATTATTTTTGGACATAAGAACTTTCACACTCTTTGGCAATATTACATTGTTTAGATTGAGGATCACTGACGAGGGTTAAATACCCGAAACGTACATGTCTGGTCTATGCTGCAAATTAATCTGTCCTTAAATGACGTTATTGAAATTGAAGACGTTTAACATTTGAACCACTTGGTGAGTGTCACTGCTGGTGGACCAGGAGTCCCCGAGGGCACATTAGCCAGGTTCGATCAACTTCGGTTGATCATTTTACATGTGTATTCCTTGTGATAAGACCTGTCTACACATACCATAATTTTACCTATTGACCTTGACCAAGATATTGCCCTCTTTTTCAATACAAATATGTCACACCCCATTACTTTTTTATTAGTAAGTAGATAGGGCTTTGATATTTCACATGTGTATTCATTAACTGTGATAAGACCTTTCTACGCATACCATAATTTTTACCTAGTGACCTTGACCTAGATATTTGACTTTCTTTTTTAAAAAATTGTCGCACTTTGGGTGTCACATCCAATAACTTTTGATTGGTAAATGGTAGGGCTTTTTAGTTTCACATGTGTATTCCTTGTGATAAGACCTTTGTACATATAACATAATTTTCGACCTTGTGACCATGACCGATATATTTGACATACTTTTCAAATATGTTGCGTCATACTTTGGGTGTCACACCCAATACCTTTTGATTGGTAAGTGATAGGGCATTGACATTTCACATGTGTATCCTTGTGATAAGACCTGTCTACACATACCATAATTTTTACCTAGTGACCTTGACCTAGATATTTGACCTACTTTTAATAAAAATATATCACACTTTGGGTGTCACATCCAATTACTTTTTCATTGGTTAGTAGATAGGACTTTGATATTTCACATGTGTATTCATTAACTGTGATAAGACCTTTCTACGCATACCATGATATTTTACCTAGTGAACTTGACCTATATATATTTGACCTCCTTTTAACAAAAATGTCGCACTACGTATGTCACACCTAATAACTTTTGATTGGTAAATGATAGGGCTTTGATATTTTCACATGTGTATTCCTTGTGATAAGACCTTTCTACATACACCATAATTTTGTACCTAGTGACCTTGACCTACACATCTGACCTACTTTTTAAATATATTATGTCACTTTAGGTGTCACACCCCATAACTTTTGATAAGTAAGAGATAGGGCATTGACATTTCACATGTGTATTCCTTGTGACAAGACCTTTCTATAGATGTCATAAGTTTTCACTTACTGACCTTCACCTACGTTTCAAAAAGAGTAAGATTGGCTATATATTTTAGTTGGTATGTGATAGGGCTTTGATATTTCACATGCATATTGCTTGTACTAATGTCACAATCATTTTCTATTGATTTCTAATAGTAAAACAGATATTATTCAGATGTTAAACTTTCTGATCGACAACATTTTTGTGGTGTTTGGAGGAAAGGTCTTCCAGCAAATTGTCGGAATTCCAAAGGGGACCAATTGTGTCCCACTCCTTGCCGACATTTTCCTGTACTCGTACGAAGCTGAATTCATTCAATCTTTGGTCTCTGAAGGGAAAAGATACTTAGCTTCTGACTTCAACTTCACTTACAAATACATAGACGATGTGTTGTCCATCAATAATCCAAAATTTGCGGATTACCTGAGCAGTATCTATCCTTCGGAGCTTGAAATCAAAGAAATTACATAGACAAACAATTACAGCATCCTATTTGGATATAATGTTGTCCTACGACACTGATGGTCACATGAACACGTCACTCTATGACAAACGTGACGACTTCAATTTCAGCATTTCAAACTTCCCTTTTCTGAGTAGCAACATCCCTTCATCGCCTGCTTATGGCGTCTTCATATCTCAGTTGATACGCTATGCCAGAGCAAGTACCAAAGATTTTGTTCTGAGAGCTAGGCGTCTTTCAGATAAGCTTCTCAGTCAGGGATTTGTTTGTGACCGACTACCATCGTCACTGAGGAAATTCTATGTCGATATGGGGAACTCGTCATGCACTATGATGTCCCACTCTCCAGAATGGTGGATGATATTCTGTCATAGATCATTAGAACCATCCAACCAAAGATTGTACTCTATGTCTTCCGAAATAGAAGTAACCGGATGTGACAGTTCTACCGAATTGAAGCAACGGGTGTTGTATGCAAGCAGGAGATGCTTACTCTTCCTGTGCATCTGGTCTCACCTCCTATTTGGAGTTCGCTTCTTTTCATATGGTGGAGTTTTTTTGTTTGTTTGCTTTGGTTCCTGTTTTATCGTGATTTTGTATGCCTTCGGTTTCTGATTTTCTGAATTATCGATTTTGTGCTGTATACAGGGATAGTCATTATCCATATTTGTCAAATATTTGTACATAGTATACGAGTAACCTCTCTTTGCAACGTTTTTATACGTTTTACTTCGCTCACCTTATATTAATTCAATAAGTGATTCTAGATGACCTAACATGGAAGGTTATTTCATCAACCTAACGGGAACCTTATGACGAATCTCCTGTAATATCCACAAAAGCAAAGGAAAGAGTGCACTTCAGAAGCATTACATGGCTGTGTCCATTTTGCGACTACTTTGATCTTTTCTCGATCAGTGGAAATGCCTTCAGCGTCTATGAAATGATTCATCTTCATCAAGATAGCGCAACCCTCCATAGGCTAATAAAAGTTTTCTCTCTCCGAAATTTAATGGTAAAGAACGACCAATAGACGATTTTCACATTACCGCAGTTGACTTTACACATTCGAAGACCCGACATGACAACATTTGACGTAATTTTTAACTGTGACGTTGTATCTGATTTCTGCCGTTAGAAATAACGTCAAAAGTAGTGATGTCGGTTCTTGGAGTGTCTAAAATGCATAACGGTAATATGAAAAAGATCTATTGCTTACGCAAGCAGATGTTTAACATCTTCAAATTCATTAGCATCATTTTAGAGCAGATAAATTTACAGCATGGACCAGACATGCACGTTTCGGGTATTTAACCCTCGTAAGTGATCTTCAGTCTAAACAATGTAATATTGCCAAAATCTGCGAAGATTATGTCCTAAATATACCGAAAGACGTAGCAAGATGGCTCGGATATGATGCTACAGGACCCAGGTTTTAGAAATTTGAAACAATTTTGTAAACAGAAATTTTTAAATGCGTTTCAAGAAACGACCAACCGAAATTGATCAAACTTGGCTACATGTGCCCTCGGGGACTCCTGGTCCACCAGCAGTGACACTCACCAAGTGGTACAAATGTTTAATGTCTGACAAAACACTAACAAAATCTTAAAGAAAGTGCTGCGTAAACAGACGCCAACTGCTAGCAATTGCGTTTTTCACAAAATACTGTGACAAGACTTTAATATTTGACATGTGTATTTCTTATGATGAGACCTTTCTTTTATTAGCAAAATTTTGGACCTTGCTTCCTTGGCCTAGATGATTAACCTTCTTTTTTCTGAAATTTGAGATTGACCATGTCTTTTAATTACAAAGTAATATGTCTGATATTTCCCATGTGAATTTTATTTGACAAGACTTTCCTACTGATGCATATAATTTTACCTAGTGACCTTGGCCAACATATTTGATCCACTTTTGAAAAATAAGCAGCTTCGCAGGCGACACAAGCATTCCTTGGATTGCTATTTTTCGTATATATATATATTACCAGCTCTGCGGGCCCGCTTGCTCGCTTCGCTTCGCTATTACCGTCAGTTTCCGAAATAGCAAAATAATAAATATAAATGATGTCAAATTGATTACATTGTAAGATTGCAACAGGCAAAGGCTATAAGATAAAACAGCCATCTCAAACACAACACAACCGGTGACAATGAAACACGTGTTTACATTTAACAAAGAGAGATAGTCGATTTGAAAATTTCAGAACCTAGAAATGTCTTTTCCTATGAACTTTTTTTCATGATTCTAATCTATGGGATAGTACTGAACGATTCTAGCTTGGTTGCCACTCTGGCAACCTTGGGCAACTCTTCTTATCGGCGGAAATTCAAAATGGCTGCCAAATGCCTTCCACCAATAGATGAAATTAAATTCTTTTTTTAAATATTTAGTGTGGCACGTCAAATCTGGGGTTTTAGGGTCAACAATCCCATTTCCGATGTCATTTTTACAGTTTGAGTTCATTCTGGACTATAATTCAAGATGGCCGCCAAATTTCAACCTCATTATGGTACAATGTGAATATTTCAATAAAACGTTCGTGTAACACATTTTATTTGTAGTTGCAATGGTCCTAGAATACATTTATTTTGCTGTTTGGTTGTTTTCAGCTAACATATGCTTCTGGGTCAATTCTGCTTATCGGGGGAAATTCAAAATGGCCACCAAATAGTCTCCTACTACTATGTAAAATGTAATAATTACTTGATATATCAAGTGTAGCACATCTAAGCAGGACTTTTAAGGGCCAAGAAATTCATATCTGGTGTCGTTTGCTTATTAGTTCATTAAAGGCTAAACATAAAATGACTCCTCACTTCAATATTCACATTTCGTTACGAATAATTGTGGTGCATCTTATATGTGATCCCAAAGGTGGTATAATCCATGTGTAATTTCCTTTTGAGCTTACACATACATAAATTGTACATTCTCAAACCGTAAAAGTGCAGAATCTTTTATATTATAAAGATAAAAATAAATTGCAAATATTGTACATATTAAGAAAGGGTGGTAAAAGTCGACCTGAAGCAAGAATCTACATCATATTGCTATGAATTGTCCAAATATCATGTCAAATACCTAAGTGATTGTCTTATTTGAAAGTCTGCAAAAGGAATTCAGAGGAGCAAAGTTCTTCCAGGATTGCTGCATGATCTTTATTCTTGACATAGATCATTTTCACTGTCACTGTTCTTTTGACTTATGCTCTTGTTCTGTTCCAGATTCATTTCAAACTGATCACACTGACTACGTCTTACTCTTCAACCAAATACTCTCTGTGTTGTAAGAAAACATTTGGAATAAAAACCTGTTTAAGATATGATATAAAAACAACCTTCAAACTGTACGGAACACTGATACCCAAGACAACTGCTTTTAAGATAGATTTTACCCACTTGAGTTTTACATGCCAAACCATACGTATTACCATTTCATTTTACCACAGTAGAAGATTCCTCAGATTCAATTTTGAATCATTGTAGAGAAAAACGGAGGGAATCTCCAACCAGAAGAAAAAATTATCCTTAGATGTAATGATAGCAGATGAGATTTAACCGGCCTTATGAAGAGAGAGGTGAGTGCTAACCCTGTTACTAATGGGCAGTCTTCCTTACATCATGCAAGATTCGGACAATGAATGCCCATTAGTGGTACATGTACTTCCAGCCAAAATGATTCAAAGAGACATATATAATTAATGTTGCTTTGCCAAATTTGAAGACATTCTATTCTTACAAAGTTCCATTTTAAGTGTAAATAGCTAGGATAGAGATGCAAGGTTCAGAATTTCATTGCAAAATGGTACATGTTATCATTATATAGTAGATAGCTCAACTCAAAATAAATCACACCGAGGGACTGTTGTAGAGAAAACACCAACACTTTCCATTGCATTCTTGCCGATTGGAAAAAAGGCTATACAGGCCAAGCAAAGAAATTGTCGTGATGGTCAAAAGAGCCAAAATAGCCAAGTTACCTCGAATTTACTTGCTTACTCTAGAATCCACTGCGTCAAACAAACTGGTCTTATATCAACATGATCAATAGGGAAACTTTTATTTTTGTCTTTTGAGTACCAAATCAAACAAATGACATGTTTATCTTTGCAATACATTTTGACGAATCTTAGTCTGTTAAAGCTGATACCATCCATGAGTTTGTTGACCTTCAAAACCCCTGATTTGACGGCCACACTTAATATTTAAGGAAACAATTAATTTTCACCTATTGGTGGAAGGCATTTGGCGGCCATTTTGAATTTCCCCCGATATACAGAGTTGTCCAAGTAACATGTGTCAGCTGAAAACAACCAAAACAGCAAAATAAATGTATTTTAGGACCATTTCAACTACAAATAAGTTGTGTTAGACGAACGTTTTATTGAAATATTCTCATTGTACCATAATGAGGTTGAAATTTGGCGGCCATCTTGATTTTAGTCCTGAATGAACTCAAATTGTAAAAATGACATCGAAAATGGGTTTGTTGACCCTCAAAACCCCTGATTTGATGTTCCACACTTAATATTTAGAGAAAGAATTTAATTTCATCTATTGGTGGAAGGCATTTGGCGGCCACTTTTAATTTCTGCCGATAAAGAGAGTTGCCCAGGGTTGCCAGAGTGGCAACCAAGCTAGAATCGTTCAGTACTATCCCATAGATAAGAATCAACAAAAACAGTTCATAGGAAAGGAAATTTCTAGGTCGGCCACATGTTATATAAGGCTGTCAAATCGACTATGAGGAAGAAGTTAGAAAGCTTTGAGACCTATAATCTCTTATAATCCTTATTATTCATCTCAGCTAGTGTCGGTGTCAGTAATTATAAACATAATACGCTTTTGGTGCTTTTCATATGTTCTTTTGTACAAGTGACATGCATCAGTCATTTGATTGCATTGGGCTGATCCGTCGGACATGAAATTCGAACGTATGAACTTGAAATATATTATGAACTCAATATAATGTCATTTCATGATGTCCAACAATTTATCAAGGTGAAGGTCACAAAATCAATTTTGGTGTGTAAAAGCTATTTTATGTATCAAACATAGGTAATCACAGATTACAAAGCTCACCTCGTGACAGCAAAATTCAATTCAAACATATTTTTTTAGTACATGTATATTGGCTTGTAAAGGCAAAACCACTCAAGCAGAAAAAGTAGGTCAAGGTCATTTTATAAAAGTTTGATCAAAGATACATCCAATATGCAAGTTTGGTACATGTAGCAGTTATACTTTGCTCAATATTGGCTTTATAGAGCAAAATCACTCAAGCAGAAAAAGTAGGTCAAGGTCATTTTATGAAAGATTGATCAAAGATACATCCAATATGCAAGTTTGGTACATGTATCACTCATACTTTGCTCAATATTGGCTTTTAAAGGCAAAATCACTCAAGCGGAAAAAGTAGGTCGAGGTCATTTTATGAAAGTTTGATCAAAGATACATCCAATATGCAAGTTTGGTACATGTAGCACTTATACTTTGCTCAATATTGGCTTTATAGAGCAAAATCACTCAAGCAGAAAAAGTAGGTCAAGGTCATTTTATGAAAGATTGATCAAAGATACATCCAATATGCAAGTTTGGTACATGTATCACTTATACTTTGCTCAATATTGGCTTTTAAAGGCAAAATCACTCAAGCGGAAAAAGTAGGTCAAGGTCATTTTATGAAAGATTGATCAAAGATACATCTAATATGCAAGTTTGGAACATCTAGCACTTATACTTTGCTCAATATTGGCTTTTAAAGGCAAAATCACTCAAGCGGAAAAAGTAGGTCAAGGTCATTTTATGAAAGTTTGATCAAAGATACATCCAATATGCAAGTTTGGTACATGTAGCACTTATACTTTGCTCAATATTGGCTTTTAAAAGCGAAATCACTCAAGTGGAAAATGTAGGTCAGATGCTGCATCCGATGCATGGGTTCACCTCAGCATCCAAAGATGAATCACTTGTGCCAGTTTGGTTACTGTAGCATCAGTACTTTGTCAGATACTGAGCTACCCCAAACTTCTTAACCAAGTCACTCAAGCGGAAAATGTAGGTCAGATGCTGCATACGATGCATGGGTTCACCTCAGCATCCAAAGATGAATCACTTGTGCCAGTTTGGTTACTGTAGCATTAGTACTTTGTCAGATACTGAGCTACCCCAAACTTCTTAACCAAGTCACTCAAGCGGAAAATGTAGGTCAGATGCAGCATCCGATGCATGGGTTCACCTCAGCATCCAAAGATGAATCACTTGTGCAAGTTTGGTTACTGTAGCATTAGTACTTTGTCAGATACTGAGCTACCCCAAACTTCTTAACCGGACGCGGACACGGACGCGGACGCGGACGCGTGGGGTTATAGCATAAGCTCACTCAACTTCGTCGAGGTGAGCTAAAAATATACGTACATTTTTAAAAAAACAAAATTTCACAATGAAAGAGTAAAAAAATATTTAATTAAATCTGTAAAAAAAATTAACAATGTTGCATAGCAAAATCATTGTAGTAATTGGTGTAGGTATCAGCTGTAATTCCCCCACCCTGGTGACTAGAGATCATACATGGTAATTTGTACAGTCTGGATCCGTCATGATCGAACAAATAATTGTACGTGGGGGAGAGTGTAAGGCCAAGCTTCATCGCCACCAAGCCCAAGTACACGTCCTCAAACATAAAGTTCCTTACGTAGGGAATTGCCGCGTCAAACATTTTAACGACTTTGCCTGTCGTTAAAACGGCGGGACCGGAAACGTAATAAGGGAAACACGGAAATGGATAATAATCTCTAAAAATAGTAAATTTGCTCCCCCATCTGGTAGGTCCGGGATTTGTAACAACGTAACCGGTAAAAAGATTCTCTCTCTCCATGTGAGAAGTTTTATGTAAAGTACTGATTAAATTCTTAAAATTCACGATCACGTCATCATCTACAAAGAACACAAACGAGGCTTCTGCGCAATATTTTGAGATCCAGTGAAATCCGTGAATTGTTTTCTGTGTCAGATTCAGATATGAGTCCTCGAAATCTCCTTGAAGAATATCATGAAATGTTTCAACTTCCGCATCGATTTGCTCCTGGACATTTTTATCCTTCACCTTTCCCAATGAGAAGAGCAGCCTGTTTCGTCCCGTGCTCGTCGCTCTACCCCATGTCTGTCTGATTGCATTCCTTAGTTTTACATTCCCGGGTATTGACTTTACAACAGATAGTATTTCAATCCTATCGTTGGCACATGTTTTAATGGGGTTGTGTATATACTTAAAACTTTGTGTGTTTAAAGGTTTCACTTCGTTGTGGGTCTTTCCCTCACGCATGCGTGTGAAATCAATTTTCATGGGGTAGTTCTCCCTTAGTTCCTCGCACCACGGCAGCCGCAATCTTTGGTATCCTAGTAACGTAATATAAACAAACACAGGGAAAAGTACCACACATTTTCTCACTAACAGCGTCCATCTTCTAGACATTGTATTCTCCATAAATATGACTAAATCTGCCGCATTAATATGTGGTATTCACAAATGCAAACTCACGGGGCGCTGTACTCCTAATGGTTATATAATCCATTATTAATTAAATTCACTGTAAAATGTAATAATTAATGTCCAGCTATCGTCCGGTGTTTGTCTGCCCTTTGTTTAAAGAACATGACCAGGCGTGTACGAAGTCTGAAATGCGAGACACACATGCAGTTTAAATAATGGTTTATTTATCTTAATCCGTCTATTATAAACATTTCACATGTAGATCGGTCAATAAACCAAGTAGTGTTAAATTTCGAAATAATCGAAACAGCATGGTGCGCTTTACCTTTAATTTTAAAAACAGATTGATTTTAGTTATCATGCATCAGCGAAGGGAACGAGGACTATATATCTGAACGTGTTTGTTTATTTTATCTAAAGGTCTCAAAAGTTGTAAACGTCTGTACTAGGTCAGGTGCAGAGCAAATAAGGACAATACAAAATGTATGAATGAGTGAAAGAAAAGATTTCCCACGTCAAGATGTACCGTATTTATATCAATTGATTGTTTCATGCAAAAAAAAATATTGATCGAAGGATAATGATACCCCGCCCGGCTTTCATTTTAACATACAAGTAATCATGTCTTTTTATAAAGGAGCTATAAGAACAAGACGAAAAATCTGCCCTGAAACGTCGAAATTCCAACATGCAAAATTTTAGAAAATTTTGCATTAGAAATGTCAAGTGAACTACCTTTTTCCACATCATATTCTGATGTAATGTCATATATTATACTCTTCACAACAAGGCCGATATTTTGGTTTAAAATATATATAGACATATAGAAGAAAGGGTTTTTATAGAGAAAAGAGTATGATACCTCACCCTTGTGGGTTAATACTTAGGTAAGAGAAATCCGAAGTGCCCAAAGAATACAATACAGCTCAATTTTTATAGAACTGTTCAATAGAGTACTACAACTCGATTTTTATAGAAATCACCGCGAAGCATTTAATTACGGATACTTCATTCAATTTAGATCAAAATTTCAAACTTCTCCGCTTCTAGGTATGTAATGAATTAATGTCTATGATAGAGTCAGACATAATATATTGAAATATGTATATTATTCAAGCTCAAAGAGTGCTAAAGCAAGAGACGCGCAGGAATGGTCCCAAATTGTGGCCAAAGACGCGCCTTAACGTCCGAAAACAGCATATGGGACGGAAGGACGGACAAGTGCATCACTATTTGCCATATATCCGCCTACTATACATGTTTATTTTTTTAGGAATCGCTTATTTCCTCTAACTTTAAATATAAAAGAAATATGTCGCTTCGAATATCTTACCTTTAATTTTAAGTAAACATTTTTCTCCATGGACAAAAAGGAAAATACCTTCAAGTTTTACATAGCAAATGTTTAACCAAAAAAAAAAAGGCACTTGAGCGAAACGCCACATGCATAGGGCCTTTTATAACGTAGAACAGGTAGAAAATTCTTGCATTTTATATATGCGGCTAAAAATATCGGAATTTGAGCTCCTTTTTAACAATCTAACTGGGCTTCAAAAGACGTGTACCTTTTGTTCATCTGTTTTGGAAGTCTCCTGGAGAGCTATTCAACGATTTTGAGTATAAATTAAGACTTCATATAAGAATATTGTGTAATCTCATTATGTAGATAACAATACCTTAATTACGTGCAGTGGCTTTTTAACTAAAGGGAACAGGGATATCTGTAGGGTCCCTGTAAAGTGCGAAACGAAACAAAAACGAAACGAAACGAAACAAATCGAATTGAAACGAAACGAAACGAAACAGATCGAAACGAAACGAAACAAAACGAAACGAAACAGATCGAAACGAAACGAAACAAAACATAAATCTTAAAGAACTTAAGAAAAATTTATGTAAATGCAGAGAGCTAGCACGGATGTCAATACCTGCATATATTATTGTCTTCAACCATTAGTTCTTGTGGCTGGGGGTTTTCTTAAAGGGTCAAAGTTGACGATTAAAACATAATATATACGGTATATAGCACAATTGCATTTTAAAGGATTAAAGGAGAGTGAACGGGATCAATAACCTCATCATAGGCGGGAAAAAATCATTTAGCAGGGAGGAGTCTAGTACAGAGGGAACGGAACTGTTCCGTTATGTGTATTTGAAAACTTTATCAGTAAAATGAGAACAAATACTTGGGGGGGGGGGAGGGGCACATTTCCTGAAATGTGCCCCCACACCCCCACCCCCAGTTTTATGATCTCATTACGGTGTCTTAGCATGGTTTTCTATCCCCTCCCCTTTATTCCCCTTAAATACATGAATGGCATTTGATATTTACTTTTTTAATTGTCAACTTTGACTCTTTCAAGAAACCGTCTCGGCACTAGTTATGAATGTAGTTCAACTCTTGGATTAAGGCAATATTACATGCTGATCTTGTCTTTAAATATTCGTTCTCGGCGATTTTTCCTCTTTTTTCTCATATTCTTTAAGTTTTATGTTTTGTTTCGTTTCGTTTCGATCTGTTTCGTTTCGTTTCGATTTGTTTCGTTTCGATTTGTTTCGTTTCGTTTCGTTTTTGTTTCGTTTCGCACTTTACAGGGACCCATATCTGTATTGGTCGGTTAACTTACAAGGGTTAGAGTATAGTTTATTTGGTAGCTTCGAGCGTAGCGTAGTAGTCAAATCAAATGCCACCTGGATCTTTTTTTTTTTTTTGACTTTTAAAATTTTGTCTTTCAAAATTCTTTAGAATTAATTCAATGCTACGGAGCCAAGTCAAATAATATTCTGGACTTTAAAAATCCACTTTAATTAGGGTTTTGAAGGTGCTGTACGTACACAAAGGTAAACTATATACGTGGAGTGATTTAGTCAAATATTAGTCATAATAGCGTTTACACGGCATAATTTGTTGAGCAATTAAGTTATTGCCAAACAAATCGAAAACGAGGCATAGGACACAAACTTTTCAGTACTGATACCCCATGCCCTTCCACCCTTAATCGATTTCGTTTGTATCAAGAGTTAGCACCCTTTACATTGAAACACTGTTAAATATAGGTAAAAATAAATAAAAATTCCCAATATATTTAATCACTTGACTGCCTTAGTACACAGTGACCTTGACCTTTGACCCTTGGCCTAAAAAATCAATAGGGTTCATCCTATCCCCATGGAAAACATTTGTGGAAGGTTTAATGTTTCTATGGTGATCGCTTTGTCTTCTTGAGCCTAAGTCCACAGTGACCTTTGACCCTTGACCTTGAAAATTAATCAGTAGGGTTCATCCTCTCCCCATGGGGATTATTTGTGGAAGGTTTGATGTTTCTATGATGATTACTTTGTTTTCTATGCTTTTCTCAAAGATTTTAAGCCTAAGTACACAGTGATCTTGACCTTTTACCCTTGACCTTGAAAATGAAAAGGTTCATTCTCTCCCTATGACAATCATTTGTGGAAGATTTGATGTTTCCATGATGATAACTTTGTCTTCTTAACTCTTCACAAGAATCTGGACACACACACAAACAACCGCCCTAACAAACACACGGATGCATGGCAACCATATGCTATTTCCCCTCCACAAGAGATTTTCGAGGGGATAAATTCTTATTTTTCTTTTTCTTTTTGGGTGTCAAAATCAATTTTTATGGTTGTTTCCCTGATCAATTCTCCAGGGGATGTAAAACAAAATATTAAATGTTAGACCTTAGTAATACTAACTATGGCCTAATGTACAGCGGCGTAGCTACGTGTACCATGTATGCTGGTATGCTAAAGCATCCACACATTTTTCAAAAATCTTTAAATTAGGTTTAGGTAGAGGTTTTCTCTTTTAGGTTGTCTGAGCACATTTGATTGGCTATTTTTGAAGAGCTTCCCGGATCTTCAATTCCTGTACCCCAAGTCAGAGCATTGTTGAAGTCTCAAACCCAAAGTATTAAGAAAAGCATCCATTCTATTTTGCCACTGACGTATGTCGACTCCGTACATGTATAAGATCTACTTGTAAGCGCAGGATTGAATCCCACTGTTAAATCAAAAAAGATCAAGTGCACTAATCATGATAAACAATGCGTCTCCAGCAACTGTGAGTGCACAAACTTCAATTGGGGTACTTGACTGTGAAAATGTATATTTCCAATGATGGCTGAAGTTAGCAGATGTTGGACAGTGTTGGGGCCACCATTCTTTTCTGTAAAGTTAAAAGTCGACAAATTTGAAAACAGTAAACATCAAGGTAAATTACACTCACAAGTCATGTGGACATTGAAAACTTTATCACTTTAGTTCTTGTGACCAAGATTAAAATTTTTCAGAGAAGGTCACACTTCAAAGTCAAATTTTTGGTACCTATAGAAATATATTTTCACAAGGAATCCCTATTAATCTATATGAAACATGAAAGCCCAATCACTTCCTGGTTAACAGTAAAGGCCAAGAATACCGCTTTTTTTCAAAACAGGTTTATAGAATGTCTTTTACATTATGTAGTTGCAGATTAAAAGATAAAAGGAGTGCATAGAAAACACACTGTCTCTAAAGATGTATAAAACATTCTGCTTCTTCTATGCAAAATTCCTTTTAGTAAATCCAATCATTAGATTCTTAAAATGTTCTCTGCCCCAGAAATCCACAAGGATGTCACGGACAACATAAAATTCAAATTTAGGTGTCAAGATGTTAAGGTTATGGTCCTGATCTGTTGGTAACTTGGATTTGAGGTTCTCATGGTCATCTGGATTTGAAAATTCTGCTAGGACTAGTAATAAAGATTAAAGTGAAATTTCTGTTTGTCACCTGGTATGACTATTTGTAACTTATTAATTAAATTTGGAAAATTCCTTTGTTCCTTTGGATTGGGAAAATGCAGGAAGGTTTGATTCAGAAATTCTGTCAGTAACGTTATTTGGAGAAATTCTACTATTACTAAAATTGACTACAGGTGCCTTAAAATGGGAAAATTTTAATGGCTACTTCACTTTTTTTCTTTTTGTGAATTTAATTTGGAAATACTGTTGAAAACATTGGATTGAAAAAACGAATTTTCAAGTTGAAGTTACAAAGAGATTTTCAAATCTGTATTAATACCAACAGAATTTCCAATTTGAATACATTCTTTTTGTATGAGTTTTCAAAGAGAATTTTCCTAATTAAGTAACAAGTCAAATCAAAGATACCAACAATTTTTTTCAACTTCATGTTATAAACAGAATTAGAAATCATTTCGATGACTTGGATTGTGAAAACAAGTTTTCTTTCATTTTTAATAAAAAATTTAGTTGACCTTGAAATGGAAAATTCTTTTAGGGTACAAGCGTTAGATAAGAAATACTGCTAATATATACATTGTACTAGCTTCACTATGACCTTGACCTTACCAATAGTATATGACCTTGACCTTACCAATAGTATATTACCTTGATTAAGACAGGGTAATTCTTGCATATAAAAGTGCAAAATGTGTTTTTACGGGGGCATAACAATCATTTTGCATAATCATTTTCCAGTTGGTGAAATAATCATCACAAGATATTCCGTTGACTTTTTAATTTCAAAACATCACAAACGATCATAATCCTCCCGCGTTTATAACTTTCTGTAGTAATTGTCTGTTTTCTATATTTATCACTGGTTCACCATCCTTGTTCTTGTCCTCATAGCTTTGTATAGAGAGTTCCAGGTGAGGCATGGTGTCTTTATGAGAGTGGTTTGTAAGGTAATCCTAAAACAAACAAAAATATGTCTCATAAAATACACCGCTAAAGACGGTATGGCCGGATTGTAAAGTAAGTTTTTGTCACTACCTGGGTCAAGGTAACTAGGTCAAATATTACAAGATAAATTGAAAGGTAACTTACCTGTATATGTTTCTACTGTGTATGTAGATCCTTAGATTTTGCTTCAACCAGAAACTTTCACCAAACCTTTAACTAGGTCAAAGTCCAAGGTCAAGGTCACTAGGTCAAATGTCTCGACAGAAATTGAGAGGTCTTGTCATGGGCAACCTACACGTATAATATAAATTTTTTTAACTGCATACGGTTCCTTAGACTTTGCTTCAACCAGAAACTTTACCAAAAATCTTTAACTAGGTCAAAGTCCAAGGTCAAGGTCACTAGGTCAAATATTATGGCATGAATTGAAAGGTCTTGTCATGGGCAACCTACATGTATAATATAAAGTTTCTACTGCATACAGTTCCTTAGATTTTGCTTCAACCAGAATGTAATCTGGCCAAAAGTTAAAAATATCGATCGAAATAATCATTCCTAATTATTAACTTACTTCCATGAACATCTATCATTGAATAAATTATTGCTTGACTTATTTCCCTCAATTTTACTCTGGTTTTCACAAATTTGATGACATCACGGTTATTTCAAGCAAGATAAATCACATAAGGAATGAAAGTGGTAAAACAAAATTAAATTACCTTAATAAGATCTAATTTCTGTACATTAGGAACAGTTTTTCCATGGACTATGCAGTACAACTTCACAAGATCTTCAGCATCTAAAAGTCTGACAAATAAAGAGGAAACTCAAATACATGTAGTAAATACATGAGGAGAATATGTAAAGAATAAAGCCTGTGTTTGTGAAACATGAATGCCCCCGGTGGCATCTTGGTTAGTATGAACACTTTTTTCTGTTAAGTACATGTATGTGAGGTCACTGGGTTAAAAGGTCAAAGGTCAAGGTCATGAGGTCAAAAATTTTGGTATCAATGGAAAGGTCTTGTCACAAGGAATACACATGTGAAATATGAAAGCCCTATCACTTACCATTCAAAAGTTATGCCCAATGTTAAAGTTTTTGAAAAGTAGGTCAAAGGTCAAGGTCAAGATCACAAGGTCAAAAATTTTGGTATCAATGGAAAGGTCTTGTCACAAGGAATACACATGTGAAATATGAAAGCCCTATCACTTACCATTCAAAAGTTATGCCCAATGTTAAAGTTTTTGAAAAGTAGGTCAAAGGTCAAGGTCAAGGTCACGAGGTCAAAACTTTTTGGTATCAATGGAAAGGTCTTGTCACAAGGAATACACATGTGAAATATGAAAGCCCTATCACTTACCATTCAAAAGTTATGCCCAATGTTAAAGTTTTTGAAAAGTAGGTCAAAGGTCAAGGTCACGAGGTCAAAAATTTTGGTATCAATGGAAAGGTCTTGTCACAAGGAATACACATGTGAAATATGAAACCCTATCACTTACCATTCAAAAGTTATGTCCAATGTTAAAGTTTTTCGGACAAACAGACAGACAAACAGACGGACGGACAGGCCAAAAACTATATGCCCCCGAATCTTTGATTCCGGGGGCATAAAAATTGTTTGCAGCAAAAAGATCAAGGAACAGAACTCGGTGTACAGATGATCAACATAAATATACTGCCATCTATAAATTAGTATACACCATTTCTGTTCTTGTTGCTGTTAGAAAATGCACAGTTTTGAATCCATTGCTGTATAATTCTGAAGATGAACCTTATAGAAATCATTTGTAACAAATTTGACCAAAATATTTGCATCTTTTGAATTTTCATTCTTTTTCATATAAAAATGATAATTTTTGGAAAAAAAATTGTGCTGATGAAAAAAGTCGATATTTACGTTTTTGTTATCACAATTCATAATTTTGGATTATGTGAAGCCAATTATTATGGATCTTTCAAGTTCAGAATGGAAAAATTTTGATAAACTAATAAAGAAATTTAAGTGACTTCCTTGTTTGTATACATGTAAATAGCTTAAATTGCATATACAACCTCAAGTCACACCATTCTGTAAGCAGCCACAGAGTCTTTTGTGGCAATCATATTTATGTCAAATTAGGAGGCAGGTTTAGGCAAACTCAGACCGACAATTAATGTTACAGCATAACACGCCCACTGCTTAGAAGGAAAGTATGAAAATCATAATAAGTGTTTGAACTCACAAGTTTCTTTCGAGCATGTCTGCTAATAATAGATCAATCTTGTCATGCCACGTTAGGTAAAATGCCATTGGCCCAAAGTGTCGTGTAGATCTTAGTAAATCAAACTGCTGGGTTCTGTTCACATGCTCATATACTTTTGAGGTAAGCTGTCAAAAATGAGAGATACAGATACATGTATATTGTTCGATATAACGATATTTAATTAAAAATTGATACATTGTAAATTTCAAAATTTTTAAAGCTAAAAGGGTGCAAAGATATACAGTCTTTATTATGAGAAAAGTAGCATCCTTTTCAATAAGTTTAAAATCTTCCAATGATACAAAATTCTAATGCACTCTAATGCTCAAAAATGTGTCTTCGCGGAGAATTTGGACGTGGCCACATTCGTCGAGAAACATAAAACTTTTATGACAAGAAGATATAATGGTTATCTTTCATTTGTAAATTTTTCGTGTTTCTCGATGCATGTGGCCAATGCTAATTTTAAAGAAACATGTAGAATTTGCATCAATTTGACAGAAATTTGCCGATTTTGGTGTTTTCAAAGGGCTCATAGATGCTGATACATGCATTATTTACGAAAATCTAAACACATAATTTAGTAAAGAACTTAACAAAGTATCAAGTCACAAAAAATAATTAATTCAAATGTTACGAAACAGGGCCGATTTAAGGGTTCCGTGGCTCTAACCCTTAGTATGTGGTCCAAGTTCATCTACAGTTCCCTGACTAAGGGGACTAAGGGATGTAACTCTTTTGAGATATCCCTGAAGTCTGGCGTATTAGTCTTATGAGTACCTCTATATATCGTTCATCATCTGGTTCATATTGTACACAGGCTCTCTCCAAAACGTAGGCATGTTTCTGATTGTTTAACATAATCTGTAACAAATAATGTACAGTAGTTGTAATCATTTTAGTGCAACCAATTTTGAAATTTGTACAAAAAGATAAGAACGTTATATAATTCATGGACCTCAAGATCTATTTTAAACAATACAGACATCCACTGCATGAAAAACAGCACTGTTCAAGAACATGTATGGCACAGATTTTGGATGCTTGACAAATTGATTCCTTGCTTATCAGGCAACATAAAAAGCAATACTTTGATTGGTCATTTAATTGTTTACTGTCGATGCAACTCACTTTGAAAGCTGGATATTTAATAAATGCTATTTTACCTAGTAATTTAGGCCCCAAAAAATAATTATAAGTTTCTCAGGCACACTTTTTCAAATTATGATGAGGCAGGGAGGTTTTTTTTGTCAATCGGATTCAACACATGAATCCGAAACAAATTAAAGAAACAACATGAATTATAATCATGAGGCATTGATAAAGATCAAAACGGCCAGCGACGATGAATAAATAAATAAATAAGCTCTCATAAAGTTGGTGCAAGGTGCATCCTTTACTACATGTATATCCACCGATGATCGAGCAAGGGATTTGAGTGACGCAGGCCATGATTTGCACTGAGATGACATTCATGTTTCACTCGTTTATATGCTTTAATATGCCAGTCAGTTTAACACTTTACGCAAATGTTAAACGCAGAAAAACGGAACCGAATATTCTGGAAAAGTGCTAAAAAATCCAGATGCAGCACGTATTTTCGTAATGCAGCGGGGTCTGAGAAACTAATAATCCTTTTTTTTTTGGCCTTACCTTGATTCAATCTTGCTAAGTCTTTACTTTTGGTAAAAGTATTTGAATATTACCCTCTGTTTCTTTGAAATGTACATATTGAGTAAGAATAAAATATTTACATATATTTCATAGAACCTTGAGGAAATTCCGACTATTCAATGCCCCTTGGAAGTGGAAAAAGACCTTGACACTATAACCCTTGGCTTTGGTCTTGTGTAACAGTTTGCCAGGTCTCCTCCTCATGACACTGGTTTGACTGTTCCCAAAGCAGTTATGAGAATAAGCATTTAAATTACAAACATCACATACTCTCCGTTATAACTCGTTACAAATTCAAAGGGACTGTAACTTCACACAGAAAGCCTTAGGATGCATTGAGGGCAACATAAAAGTAGATAAAACACCGCTAAAGACGGTATGGCCGGATTGCAAAGTAAGTTTTTGTCACTAACTGGGTCAAGGTCACTAGGTCAAATATTACAGCATACATTGAGAGGTCTTGTCAGAGGCAACCTACATGTATAACATAAAGTTTCTACTGCATGCAGTTCCTTAGATTTTGCTTAAACCAGAAACTTTAACCAAAATCTTTAACTAGGTCAAAGTCCAAGGTCAAGGTCACTAGGTCCAATGTTACAGCATAAATTGAAAGGTCTGGTCATGGACAACCTACATGTATAATATAAAGTTTCTACTGCATACAGTTCAATAGATTTTGTTTATACCAGGAACTTTAACCAAAATCTTTAACTAGGTCAAAGTCCAAGGTCAAGGTCACTAGGTCCAATGTTACAGCATAAATTGAAAGGTCTCATCATGGCCAACCTAAATGTATAATATAAAGTTTCTACTGCAAACAGTTCCTTAGATTTTGCTTAAACCAGAAACTTTAACCAAAATCTTTAACTAGGTCAAAGTCCAAGGTCAAGGTCACTAGGTCCAATGTTACAAGCATAAATTGAAAGGTCTGGTCATGGGCAACCTACATGTATAATATAAAGTTTCTACTGCATACAGTTCCATAGATTTTGCTTATACCAGGAACTTTAACCAAAATCTTTAACTAGGTCAAAGTCCAAGGTCAAGGTCACTAGGTCAAATGTTACGGCATAAATTGAAAGGTCTTGTCATGGGCAACCTTCATGTATAATATAAAGTTTCTACTGCATATAGTTCCTTAGATTTTGCCTCAACCAGAAACTTTAACCAAAATGTTGACGGCAGACGGACGGACGGACGGACAGGACAGATGGACATCGTCAATCCATAGACCGGAATTGCTTTGCAATCCGGCCAATAAAATACCAAAACTAAGGTCACAGGGTCAAACTTTTGTTATAAAATTATCCTATCAAAAGGATTTGACATTCTCATACATGTATTACAAATTGACTGGCTGAGTTTGTATGTTTTTTGTACCTCTAGATCACTTCCCTGTAGCATGGATGGAACAACGAGTTTTCGACCTTCCTGTGGATAAAACATTTGTGACATTCTCTCCTGTTCATCATGGGAGGCCATCCTTAACGTCCCCTCTTTGTCACGTACCACTATCCATTTGTCCTGTGATTATTTTTTTTCTTAGTTAGTTTTTCAATAGAAATAATCAAAGAACTAAAGGTACCGTACTTAAGGCCAATAGCTAAACTTTCAAAATAGTGATTATCTTTAATGTACAAACATATGGTCTTTGTTGACAGGAAATTAGGCGAAACCAAACAAAGTTTAAACTAAACTACAAGAGTCTTTGTTTGGAGAACAAGACTAGTTTCCTGTGAATTATACCCACTTAGACACTTAAACCTTATATACGACTGATATTGAGCATCTCATGTAAACTTATTGTGAGTCCGCTACTCATTAAAAACTTTTTAATCAACCATGAAACTCTAATCTATTCATCAACATTTACAGCCTTATACAGCAGGTAGCGATTCAATATCAGTTCACATTTGCTGTCTTTTGACATTACATGTATTATATCTTACCTTATCATTAGTATTATCATCTTTGCTTATGTCAACAAACACGTATTTAGCGTCCATTATTGGAGCTAATTCAGGATTTTCCTGTAGCACTTTCTCCCTCATCTTTCTAGGTCTCATCACAGGAGGTCGATTCTTGATCACCTGGTGGCATATATTCCTTAGCATTCTATCTTCCAACTGCAAAAAATAAAATTCAAGATGACAATTTTCTAAAATGTTTAGAACTATTACTTTAAAACATGCTAAAGATACACAGAAAATATCAAACTTAGGATACCTTGTAAATAATATATCAATTATAAGTCTGATAAACACACAATTCAAGCACCTACATTTATATCCTGGACCTTTAATCCATTACTTTGACAATAATGATTTTCATCTTCTATTTTCATCAACATGTATTTGTTTCAATATTGATATAGGTGTATGATGTACCAGGATCAGGAAGGCAAACTTGTTCAATGGGACTATGGCCCCATCCACTTGGACTTCAATGGGCCATTCTCAAAATCAATGGGCCATCCTTCTTCATGAAAGGACCATTCAAAAAATGATCAATTTTCAAAAAGCTTTACATACAATGTATGTATATATAATACATCGGATGTTAGTACATTTTTTAGTCACGAAATTCCCAATTTTACCATTTCCAATGAATAATTTACAGTGCCGAGATCAAACTTTCAGCCACCTATCCTGTATTTTTCATGTCCAAGTATGGGCAGCTTCATTTTCAGCTTTGTTGAAATCAGGAAATTGGGGTGGGGGTTACTGCAATTGACATTTCTGTACAAATTTTATTATATGTACATGTACCAGCATGTACATGTACATAAATATACACAATTAAGTACTTACATTTAGTAAATGAAATATGAAATTTACTTGCTTGATCCCTGCATAAAGAATACCCTAGCAATGACATGGATAACACAAGGATGGCAGGAGAATATAGTGGATTAACTACGATGCAACATCTCAAAAATTTATCAAAGAGGGGGCTGATTGCAACATCACAGTAGATATGGAACTCCTGTGGCAAGGAATCAATTCAAGAAATACTGAGCAAAACCAACATTAAACTTGTTAGTTGTTTAACTTGTCCACAAAACAATTGTCTCTACCTGTGTTTTTTAATAGGGAGATTCCCTATTACATGTACATGTATGGTACTTGTTTTAACATTATGCAGTGATTGAGAATGACAGGGCCATGCACTATAGTCTCATCTATGTCTTCAAAGATGGCATTGAATTCTGTGTATACATCTATTCTTAAGAAAAGGCCCATTGAAATTGAAGAAAATCATGGAAATTGACACATACACCCTGCATGCAGGGATTAATCTACCTCTGTGTCCTGCGTCCCTGACGCATAAGAATAGCCCAGGATCCATTGATTTTTTATCGCTCGTCCCACTGTACGCATTGTTCACATTGTTTACATCAAACTGATCAAAGTCGAGTTGAAGTGAATCGCCCATATAAGGTAACATATATACATTTGTTGTATTTTGTACTTATAATCAATCAGACAGATTTTTGATTGCTCTTTTAAACCATTTTTTTTTCAGATTTTAGAAACAGTTGATCATGTAAGAAATCGTTGAGCAAAATAATAAGACAGAAGTTTTTTTTTTCAAGATGAAAAGCTATACAGTCCAATGAGAGTGTATGTATTAAAATTCTTACTCTGCAAACTTTGCAGACCACTAATGATAAATGAATTGAAAGCGTTTTACACCTAAATAGCACTAACGTAAAAAAAAACAACTAAATAAACAATCAATTACTTAATTAGGCAATCAAGGCTATTAATTTTGACTACTTCAGGCTGGGAGATGGACCCTTTTTTATATCATAGAATGCTGTCAATTTTGCGAAAATAAAATGTTGTAATCTTGTGAACATAAAAACCGTAAACTATTCATCTCACTTGTACTTGCGAACACTCTGAGGTCAGGCCGTGAAAAAAGACAGTTAATGGTACTTGGGACTCATTAATTCCTGCTGGGACCCATCGTTTTGGGTCAGGACCCATAGGCTTATTTTCATCAGGTCCAGAGGACCCATTTATATCAAAGTGTAGATTAATCCATGTGCACACAATTCCTTTCCAAATCACTGATCTGCAATCCATATACATGTAAATCAAATATACCTCCTGGAGTTCTGTTTTGCCCATCAGTTTAAACTGTGGAGTTTCTGTGGTATTGGCCATCCGTAGACGTGCTATCTTGGCGAGGTCGATTGTTGTGATCTGTGTAAGAAGGGACTGGACTTTCTCATTCAGATAAACAGGTAACGGGTCTGTAATGTCCTTATTAGTCTTTGATGAAAGAGCTGAAAAAACATACATTTTAATTTACACTTCCACAGACATCAGATTGTATGTTCAAAGCATTACTGAGTGAGCTATAAACCTGCTTATAAACATGCTAAAGGGTCAACCAGATAGCTCAGTCATTTAAAACACACTGCCCTTACCATGTCCACAGCCAGTGGCGGATCCAGCACCCCCTTTGCCGGGGGGTCAAGGGGCGAATTTTGCCGATTTTGACTGAACATGGGCCAAAATATACCTGTTTTTGGAAACTTTTGGGTCAGTGCCGGGGGCGGGCACCCCCTCCGCAGCCCCCTGAATCCGCCACTGACAGCAGCATAATAAAACGGCAAGTGCTCAAATCTCAAACGGGAATTATGAACATTTCTGTGAAACATATGATAAAATTAACCGACCATGCTTACAGTCCAACATTATGGCAGCTAAATACTTCGTAGAAATTTTGGAGAGCATAAAAATGGGCAAATTCATCACCTTCACATTGTCAAACACTGCTGCATTCCATGGTTCAGAATCTGAGATTGTGAGTTATAGCACGGCTCTCCATCAGCCTTATTTGGGGCCGATATTAGGCCCCATTCCCAATGCAAAATAGTATCGTTTTTTCCCAATAATAGGCCATTTTTTTTTACATTTTTACACCTCATGGAAAATTTGATAAAAAATGAAAATGCATAATTTTGACTGTGAAATCTAACAACAGAGCTGTAAAAAGAAGCACATCTTTGTAATTGAATCATCTATATGAGAACATTCTACTTCATTTTGTACTTATGTTTTTCTCTATGTCGGTGTGATGTCACACAAAGGTTCAATTAGAGATAAGCACAGAGAAGTTCCGAAAATAGTTGGGGGATAAACTTGGGGTTTATCATAGAGCATAGTGTACGGAAATTGCTTTATACATTGTTTTTGTATCTAGAATCTAACATTTATATCAAGGATATCACTATTAGAATTCATTGAAGGAACCATTGATGAATTAGCTCTTAGCTCCTTAAACCCCAATATAAAACGTAGGGATGTAACGATACACTAGATCACGATACGATACGTATCACGATACAAGGCTCACGATACGATACGTATCACGATACAATTTTCTACATGTATCCAATCGAACACTCACATATTCCTTGAATCCAAAGAAAAACTTATTATACTTCAATTACTTGCATCAATTTAGTCGTAAAAGCATAAAGAGGGTTCTCACAAGTTACATGGTGATGGGGATATACTATTGGCTATATTCAATGTGCATTATAAGTAAATGATACAGAAAAATTTTGTCTCTATTTGTTACACTGTGCTTGATTTTGTTTAAAAATACTGTATCATTTGAATTGACCCTTCCGAACGCGGGAAAAATTTGAGAAATTCCATGACGTCACAATGCAATTTCAATGTTTGACCGAGGTTCGGAGCTTGTTTGTCCGAGGTAAACACATGGTAAAAGCATTGTGACGTCACGAAATTTTGCATTTTTTTCCCGCAATCGGAAGGGTCAATTGAAGATGTATCGTGATACGTATCGTCAAGCTACTGTATCGCGATACGAGTACAAACGATATATCGTTACACCATGCACTAATAAAACGAGATATGAAGAAGAAGCAAACAAAATCACAGATTTTTCATAGGGCGCAGTGAAAAATCTAGAGGCATACTCCCCTGTAAACATGGCAGAAATTTGGTCATGTGACCAGTCCGACATGGACTTTGTTCAGTTTAGCTACATCAAGAATTGTTGAGAAACGCCGATATTTTTTTTCCGTTTCAAAGGCCCCAGGCCCCAGTCCCAAAAATGGGTGTGAGAGCCCTGTATACATGTGAAGTAGTTTGCAGGTGCCCGGTCTGGGAGTCGAACCCCAGCCGTCCGGGCTCAGTCTTAGAACTTGTACTGAACTAACTACCGGAAGCCCCTACACATGTAATAAGATAACAGAGGAAATTCAAGCCACATACAAACAAAAGTAAATAATTTTTCCGATACCTCGATGCAGTAAGCAGCATCTTGAGTTTATCTGTGGTAATCGTCTGACACTATTTGCTAAAATGTTGCAAATTTCAGGTAAATGGTTCATTATCTCCCTGTTAGTAGAAAATCTTTTAGACAACTCTTTTGGCAAGTAATTCGAGATGAATAATTTTGTTCATTCGTTCCTTCCTTCCTTCCTTCCTTATTTATCAACATTCTCACCATTCACTCACTCACTCACTCATGCACTCACTCACTCACTCACTTCAAATTAAAGAATAAGTCTTATTGTTGCTGTTTGCATTGTCAAACTTTTCGTAGGTGGTATGATCAAATGAAATGTTTAAATTATACAAGTTTTAACTTTTGTATTTGAAAAAAATTGTTGATCAGTTGATGCAGACAGACTAAATTTGAAAAAAAAAGAAATAATTCAAATACAAACAAATTTTTTTCATGTACAAGTCATACTCTATTTAACTCACTTGGTTTAAACAATATTTATTCAAAAAAGCTCGTCATGACATTAACAAATAAAACATATATCTTGAGATTGGAAAACTCACTTGCTCACTGACTCACTCACCCACTCACTCACCCACTCACCAAACCAAGCATCTATGCACTCACTGACTCACTCACCAAACCAAGCATCTATGCACTGACTGACTGACTGACTCATTTGACTCACTCTTTCACTCACTCACTCACTCACTCACTCACTCACTCACTCACTCACTCACTCACTCACTCACTCGCTCGCTCGCTCGCTCGCTCACTCACTCACTCATTCGCTCGCTCGCTCGCTCGCTCACTCACTCACTCACTCACTCACTCACTCACTCACTCACTCACCCACTCCTGCACTCAATACTCACTCACTCACTCGCTCCTGCACTCAATCAACCAACCAACCAACCAGCCATCTACCCACCAACTCACTCACTCCATCATTAATTCAGTTGCATACTTTCCTCATTCATTGTACATAGATTCTGCCTCAACCATCCGAAAGTGTATACAAGCTGTATGTTGGAATTTTGACCTATGCAACTGACTTTAAAGTGCCTACACCTATCTGAATCAAATGCCTCTGTTTATATATAGTCCCATCCAAAAGACTAAGCTGGGGTTATATATACAAGGTGTTAGCCCATAACTCATGCACCACATTTCTCACTCACTCACTCACTCACTCACTCACTCACTCACTCACTCACTCACTCACTCACTCACTCACTCACTCACCAACCCAATCACTCACTCACTCGTTCACTCACTCACACACTCTCTCACTCACTCACTCACTCACTCACTCACTCACTCCAGCACTCAATCAACCAACCAACTAACCAGTCATCTACCCACCAACTCACTCACTCCATCATTAATTCAGTTGCATACTTTCCTCATTCATTGTACTTAGATTCCGACTCAACCATCCGAAAGCGTATACAAGCTGTATGTTGGAATGTTGACCTATGCAATTGACTTTGAAGTACCTACACCTATCTGAATCACATGCCTCTGTTTATATATAGTCCCATCCAAAAGACTAAGCTGGGGTTATATATACAAGGTGTTAGCCCATAACTCACGCACCACATTTCTCACTCACTCACTCACTCACTCACTCACTCACTCACTCACTCACTCACTCACTCACTCACTCACTCACTCACTCACTCACTCACTCACCAACCCAATCACTTACTCACTCAGTTGCAAAATGCATAATGTGACGTGAATATGCAGATGATCGACGTAGATTGCATTCCGATATATCCTGTAGTTTTAATCGAGCACCGGGCTGCCTGGCAGAAATATGCCAAAACACAAACGATTCTTGACTGATGATTATGATTCAGTTTTATTTAAGGATGAGGGACAAACAGGTATTAATAAAGCTTATTTTCATGATAGTACAGTCCATTCCCGAAGTAGTTGTACGATAGTCAGAGGAAATTCGATATCTTCCCTTTTTTACAGATACTGTCAATATGGTGGTTCCAAGACAGATTGTTGAATATGGTGACCCCTAGGTATTTGGCTATGGATGTTATGACCAGTTCTTTCCCTTGGATATATTATGGGGTGATGAGCAGGTTCCGCTTAGTTGTTATACCTCACACTTGTCTGGGTTGAAGAGCATCAGCCTGTCTGATTCCCAATGCTGGAGATTGCTCAGGTCTTCCTGGAGCTGTTTGGTGCTGTGATTAGGAAGGCCAAACGCCCTGCGACATAGTCCCATTTTGATAAAAAAAATGGCCCATAAAATTGTCAATTGGCTGCGCCCTGGTGCGCATTATTCTACGATGTCCATGTTTGGTTTTCAAATATCTAAAAGTTCTTTACTCATAAATGTATTTACGTTGTAACGTAAATCTACATGTACACTAGTAGCAGTAGCGTGTGGATCACAGCTTACTGTACATGGCCAGTTAGAGGTACAAAAATCTTCTGCTCTGTTCACCCGAATTATGATACAATATTGATTTTTTTTTAAAAATTTTTTCTATTTTCGTTCTGCATCTGAGATTTAAAATCTCCAACCTCCACTTACGTATCTTAACGACGTTAAGGTACTTGTGTATGCGTTCGTAAAATTATCATGTCATTTTAAGTGGTCAGTCAATGGATTCAAACTGAAGTAATTAAATATATACAGCAATGTCAATTGACCCTTCCGATTGCAGATTGAAAATGCAAAATATTGTGACGTCACAATGCGTTTACCTTGGACAAACAAGCTTCAAACTTCGGTCAAACCTCAAAATTGCATGGTTACGTCATGGAATTTCTCAAAATTTTCCCGCGTTCATAAGGGTCAATTGCAGTAAATCCCATTCCCCTCCTCTCTAATATCAACAAATATTGAACAAAATATTGAACAAATGGAATTTCTCAAAAATTTTCCCGCGTTCATAAGGGTCAATTGCAGTGAATCCCCTTCCCCTCTTCTCTAATATCAACAAAGCTGAACATGAAGCTGCCCATATGTGGACACGAAAAATACAAGATAGGTGGCTGAAAGTTTAATCTTGGCTGTTCTGTGATATGTCTGTAAATTATTCATTGGAAATGGTAAAATTGGAAATTTCATGACTAAAAATGTGCTAACATCTTATGTATTATACAATCATTGTATACAAAGCTTTTCGAAAATTGATCATTTTTGGAATGTCCCTTTCGTGAAGAAAGATGGCCCATTGATTTTGAGAATGGCCCATTGAAGTCCAAGTGGATGGGGCCATAGTCCCATTGAGCAAGTTTGCCTTCCCGATCACTGTTGGCGTTGTCCTCTGTTTTTATTGTTCTGTACAATAAGCAATCATCAGCAAAAAGTCTGGCAGTTGACTCAACTTTACTGGGTAGGTCGTTAATGTATGCCAGAAATAACGGGGGACCAAGGACCGTTCCTTGTTGCACCCCAGAAGTGACTGGTGCGGTTGATGAAGAATGGCCCTCTATTAATATGCGTTGTGTGTGTCCAGATAAGAAGCTCTGGATCCAGTTTAGCAGGTTGCCGCGTATGCCAAAGTGGTGTAGTTTGGTAAGCAACCTCTCATGGGGGACCTTATCAAAAGTTTTTGAGAAGTCCAACAGCACTGCATCAATTTGGATGTTGTTCTTTACGCCAATAGCTAGGTCCTTGGTTGTTGTTATCAGTTGGGATTCACCGGCCAGGGCTCACACTGGCTCAAAATTTTGTGTCGCAAGTTTGCGCGATGACAAAGTTGCTGAGAAAACTTTGATTTTTCTCAATAGAGATAGTGTATGTGTTGATTTGTGAGTTTTATTTTCAAGAACATACAATGTCATATTGTATTAGATTCAACAAAGTCAGAGACTAATATCAACACTGTTTCTATGATCATTGATGATAACATAGTAAATGCAAAATATTCAGTAAGTTTGAAATCAATGGCAGTAATGAGTTAGTGATGAGTTCAACTAGACCAACTCAAAAAGTCATAGAATTCTTTATAGAAGCCCTCCCATCTAATTAAAAAATATCCATTGGAGTTTAGGGATTACTGTATTGACAAGGCAGTTGGTAGCTGCAAACATTGTGTGGGCTGAAAGAACTGCAGCTTAGCTTTTAGACCAAGCTATAGTTCTGACTCCCCCAACCCCCTCCCCCCTCCCCATGACTTGAACTCCTTGATAGCAAGGACAGTCTGGAATTGGCTATTGTAGCCAAAGAAAGATGGGCAGACCTTGAATGTTTTCTGGGCATTTTAGGGCATTTCCAAGGTGGCTCCTAACACTCTCTAGATATGCTCTTGATCATTTATTCAATGCAGCTTGAAAATGGTCCCCTTATATAATCTTTGCTCGTTGTGAAAAAAAAATGTTGACCTGATTAATTAAGGTCGGTGTAGCGGAACCCCCCCCCCCCCCCCAAAAAAAAATAAAAGGTCTCAACGTACATGTAACTTATCTAGATGAATATTTCTCATATAGATACATAAGCTATTTGTGGTTTGTTTTCGTAATCACAATGGCCTAGAAATAAAATAAGTATTTTTTTCTTGTTCAATTCTTCGTCGCCGACTCTTTGTTTCACACAAGGACTTATAAACATACTTATGTTTATAAGTCCTTGTTTCACAGGAGATCAACGCCTATGACACAAAATTAAAAGAAAGTAGAGGGGTGCTATTGTGGGTCCACGACGTCGAGCTCGTATGCTTTTATCCTGAATACAAAGATCTCAAAACCTCGATTTAGGTGCTATTAAAGGCGTCTTTTTAATAGTTTTATCGTCAGAACTTGCAGACGTTTTAAAAACGAACGGCGTCAATTTTGCTATTTTTGTTTTCCGATACGGAATCGGACATGCATTTTTAGCTCACCTCGACGAAATTGAGTGAGCTTATGCTATAACCCTACGCGTCCGCGTCCGCGTCCGTGTCCGCGTCCGCGTCCGGTTAAGAAGTTTGGGGTAGCTCAGTATCTGACAAAGTACTAATGCTACAGTAACCAAACTTGCACAAGTGATTCATCTTTGGATGCTGAGGTGAACCCATGCATCGGATGCAGCATCTGACCTACATTTTCCGCTTGAGTGACTTGGTTAAGAAGTTTGGGGTAGCTCAGTATCTGACAAAGTGCTAATGCTACAGTTACCAAACTGGCACAAGTGATTCATCTTTGGATGCTGAGGTGAACCCATGCATCGTATGCAGCATCTGACCTACATTTTCCGCTTGAGTGACTTGGTTAAGAAGTTTGGGGTAGCTCAGTATCTGACAAAGTACTAATGCTACAGTAACCAAACTTGCACAAGTGATTCATCTTTGGATGCCGAGATGGACCAATGCATCGGATGCAGCATCTGACCTACTTTTTCCACTTGAGTGATTTCGCTTTTAAAAGCCAATATTGAGCAAAGTATAAGTGCTACATGTACCAAACTTGCATATTGGATGTATCTTTGATCAAACTTTCATAAAATGACCTTGACCTACTTTTTCCGCTTGAGTGATTTTGCCTTTAAAAGCCAAGATTGAGCAAAGTATAAGTGCTAGATGTTCCAAACTTGCATATTAGATGTATCTTTGATCAAACTTTCATAAAATGACCTCGACCTACTTTTTCCGCTTGAGTGATTTTGCCTTTAAAAGCCAATATTGAGCAAAGTATAAGTGATACATGTACCAAACTTGCATATTGGATGTATCTTTGATCAATCTTTCATAAAATGACCTTGACCTACTTTTTCCGCTTGAGTGATTTTGCTCTATAAAGCCAATATTGAGCAAAGTATAACTGCTACATGTACCAAACTTGCATATTGGATGTATCTTTGATCAAACTTTCATAAAATGACCTTGACCTACTTTTTCTGCTTGAGTGGTTTTGCCTTTAAAAGCCAATATACATGTACTAAGAAATATGTTTGAATTGAATTTTGCTGTCACGAGGTGAGCTTCGTAATCTGTGATTACCTATGTTTAAGTTACGTTTCCCAATTTTAAAATCTAAATTATATAATACAGTGGTACTTCTTTTGGGGGAGAAACAAAGAATGGAAAAATAAAATAATTATGGCACACTCCTGATGATCTAAACTTTTCAGTGACATCGAAAGATACGAAGTTTGCCGTCCGCCGTAACAAAGTTAAAATACCTTTTCAAATTAGAAAAACTAACGTTGGACAGCTTATCTTCATAATCCAATTATCTAATTAGCAGTGGCTCTCGAGCCTCTCGTGCTGATGGGGCTACCTAATTACCAGTGCATTTCACACCTTTCACGGTCACCCGCTTAGCTACGTTACACCTGAACGCTTCATCTGCACTTTTGATTACTTAGAATCGATCTATCAATACCGAATTCGCGTGTTTGTCGGAACTTGAAAACTCATTTTTAGAAAATTCCCTTTGTCGCAAATCGCGATTTTCTGTCGCAAATTTCAAATTTTTGTCGCAAAATGCGACATTTGCGAAGCCCAGCGCGAGCCCTGCGTGGTCCGGATCTCTTTTTCCTAAACCCATGTTGGTAATCGGTTAGGATGTCATGTTTCTCAAAGAAGTTCATAAGGTGGCTGTGTATGACGTGTTCTACCACCTTACAGCATACAGAGGTCAAGGACACTGGTCTGTAGTTTGAAGGATTACTCTTGAATATTTAAGATGATATATTTTTCTTGTTGGTTTCCACAAAGCGACAGACTGTAAGCACTAGCTTCATTATTTCGCCCGTCTCACACATTGTTTTTATTTGGTTATTTTTGTGTGTGTGAGGGCTTCACTTCCTTCCCATATACTGTGTGGTGCAAGCTGATTGTGTATCTCAACCACAGTCGTCGTGTTCACAATAAAGAATTAAAGACCCTTGTCAGTGTTCTTATTAGGTCTTCCGACTTCGTCGGAAGACCTATTGTTTTCGTAACCGTGGAAAATTGGATCAGCGATTTCTCAAGAACCCTGTAAGCTAGGACAATGAAAGTTCTCCAACGTTACGTTTGGAGTAAAAGCTAGATTGGTCTTGGTCTTTTTTTATTTTTGGTCTCTGTTATTTTTTTTATCATGTTTTTTAGTAGATTCAAATATTTGACGGGAGCGTCGAATTACTCAAAAGGACCGAAAATGTCATGTTTTGCTATTTGTAAGCTTAAATATCTCGTATTTTGCTATCTACAATTTCCATTCTTTTTGAAAGTCGACAGCCATGCAAGATATGAAATGCTAGATGCACACTGTAACGATTTATTACGATGACGTCCTTCACCGTCCTTCATATTTCCAAATTCAGAAGTTCATAGGAGGAAGACACTTTTTTGCTTATAATAGTAAACAAAAATTAAGCTTATGAAGTTTCCTAAAAATTTCAATATTATTATTTTTTATCCATATATCTGTCTTATTTAGTCTTTCTGATTTTTCCTATCTCTTACTGTTGAAAAGATATGAGCATCGAAATTTTGAGTTGGGTATTTCGATACACCTTCACGCCAACAGATCGGGCGCACACTAAAATTGGTAGTCCGAGTCCGACTCGAGAAAAGCAGTGTTGAGATTTTCAAATTCCGATTTCACGGCAATGATGAATATGCATTTCATAAATACATTTCGATATACACAATTTGATTTTAAAACAGTTGATTAATTTAGAAGAGATCAGCTACAAACCAGAATTTACACACAAAAAGTGGTAGTTTGATTCCGATTTCTAACCTACAAACCTGTTTCTAAACTTCAATAACTATATTTTGAACATCAAGTTCAATTTCTAATTCTAGCAAACGTTCGAACATAATTTTCGGTTGGTTTATTTACAAATTGATGAACAATTTCTCCAACATTCTTCCCTCCCCTCGTTTTTCGAAAACAGTTCTGTTTATATTGAACGATGTCGCCATGATGGAAATTCAAAATAAACTTTGAAAATAGGGAAGGGGGGGTCCAAATTTGAACCTGCACAGCGAGAACCTCATGGTATTTATATATATATATTGAACGTAACTTGTTATTACCATTTCTCTTCTCAAGAAAATTGGTTATACAGCTACGAGCTCGCCTTTTTTATGGGGGAAGGGGGCAGGAAGAATTTGCAAAAAAAAAAATCCCGGCTCTGAAAAATGCTGAAAAAAATATTCCGGCCCAAAGGGCAGGCAATTTTTTTTTCCCGTACCATGCAAAAGTAAGGATAAATTGCATGATATGGAAATTTTTGCTGGCCCTTTGTGCCAGACATTTTAAAGTCAAAAAATTAATTAATATAAATACAAACTGTTCACATAGCTGTATCTACCAGAGACCTAATACGCATAGGCACAAAAATCTAGAAAAGGTTCTATTTAAACATCATACAATCTGTCTGAAATTCGCTAATTGCAAAGAGACATCTGAAGGAACGGTTATTAACTCGTACTCTGTAACAGCGGGGAGTTTAACTTACACAGACATTCACAACATTTGACAATTTGTTTAAATCCGGCCCGAAGAACCGTCGAAAATTTTTCTCCGACTCTGGTAATGGCTGAAAAAAGTGGCCTGCTCAGAAAATTGCTGAAAAAATTTTACCGGCTGGCAATAGAATTCCTGACCCCCCCCCCCCCCAAAATCAAATGGTTGCTCACCAACAATTATCGGTTTGAAAATTTAATGTTACTGCTATTTGAAAACTTAAATATATAATATAAATACATGTAATGTGACGTCCTTCATATTTCCAAACCAAAAATTGTATAGGAGGAAGACACTCTTGTTGCAACCGCAACAAGAAACCTTTCTAGTTCCTTTACCCCTTCACACATGGGTTAAAGGAAGAAAGCACCTCAATTTACTGAAAACACTTCTTACCAACCCTACCTACTGCTTTTCTTTTACTATGCTTTTAGCAATATGCATACTGCATTCTTATCGTACCGCATAATGCACTCAAATTTTAAGGTTTTAGACCTTTTAAGAAATTTTACCAATCTTTTATAAATCTTTAATCGATGGGAACGCGACGCAGCAAATCTTAAGTTTTACTATGAACAGTGTATATTGTATAATAGTGTAGATACGCTGTATTAGGGAAAAGGTCGTAGAAGTTTTAAATTTTTATTTCACATTTTAACTAATTTTAAGTCCGCTTAGCTAGCAGTATTAGCATGTTTTAACCACTTTTATACATGTAAATGCATTCCCTGCAACTCATGCTCTTCTTATAGCTCTGCTAGTAGTGCTCCTAATGCGAAGGAAGGAAGTCAAATGATACAATGCGATAGGAATGGCAAACAAATGATCATAAGAAAATGGAAGTTATTAGCATGTTTTAACCGCTTTTATAAATGCATGCCCTGCAACTCATGCTATTCTTATAGCTCTGTAATAACCCCTTAGGGTGTGCTCCTAATGTGAAGGAAGGAAGTCGAATGATACGATACGATGCTTGCTGTCTTTTCTGAAAATATCACTAATCATAGAGAAGGGTTATAAAGAAAATTATACATGTATATATTTGAAATTTATTTTATTGTGTCGCCTGCGAAGCCTAGCGACACTTAGGGATCACTTTGTCCGTTGTCCGTCTGTCCGTCCGTCTGTCTGTCACACTTTGGGTGTCACAGCCCATAACTTTTGATTGGTAAGTCATAATTTTTGACCTAGTGACCTTGACCTACATATTTGACCTACTTTTCAAAAAAATTAAGAATGGATATATCTTTTGATTGGTAGGTGATAGGGCTTTGATATTTCACATGTGCAATCCTTGTGGCAAGACCTTTCTACACATACCATAATTTTTGACCTTGTGACCTTGACCTAGATATTTGACCTACTTTTGAAAAAAAGATAAGATTCGCTATATCTTTTGATTGGTAAGTGATAGGACTTTGATATTTCACATCTGTATTCCTTGTGACATGACCTTTCTACACATACAATAATTTTTGACCTAGTGACCTTGACCTACATATTTGACCTACTTTTCAAAAAAATTAAGAATGGATATATCTTTTTATTGGTGAGTGTTAGGACTTTGATATTTCACATGTGCAATCCTTGTGGCAAGACCTTTCTACGCATACCATAGTTTTTGACCTTGTGACCTTGACCTAGATATTTGACCTACTTTTAAAAAAAATTAAGAATGGATATATCTTTTTATTGGTGAGTGTTAGGACTTTGATATTTCACATGTGCAATCCTTGTGGCAAGACCTTTCTACGCATACCATAGTTTTTGACCTTGTGACCTTGACCTAGGTATTTGACCTACTTTTGAAAAAAAGATAAGATTCGCTTTATCTTTTGATTGGTAAGTGATAGGGCTTCGATATTTCACATGTGTATTCCTTCTGACAAGACCTTTCTACACAGACCATTAAATTTGACCTTTTGACCTTGATCTAGATATTTGACCTACTTTTCAAGAAAAGTAATATTGGCTATATCTTTTGATTGGTAGGTGATAGGGCTTTGATATTTCACATGTATTTCCTTGTAACAATGCCATTCTACAAATACCATTATTTTTTTACCTTTTGACCTTGACCTACATATTTGACCTACTTTTCAAAAAAATTAAGAATGGATATATCTTTTGATTGGTAAGTGATAGGGCTTTGGTATTTCACATGTGTATTCGTTGTGACAAGACCTTTCTACACAGACCATAAAATTTGACCTTTTGACCTTGATCTAGATATTTGACCTAGACCTACTTTTCAAGAATTTTGATCCACTTTCTAGAATAATAATCAAACCGCTTCGCAGGCGACACAAGCATTCCTTGGATTGCTATTTTAATTATAGATGAAAAGAAAAAAATTATATATATTTGAAATTTATTTTATAATTATAGATGAAAAGAAAGATGATTCTGAAGATGACTACTTAGAGGATGACAGACTTGTGTTCAAGGACTATAGTGGAAGTGATGATGATGATGACGATATACCCGAGAGTGTGTCATTTAGAGATAGTCGTAATGATGCAATAAATAGAATTAAAACTGCTTTAAAGGAAATTGGTGCTCAAAAAGGCAGAGTTAAAGAAAAAAGGAGAAAACTTGACCAACAGTACAAAGAGCAAAAGGTGAGGTATTTCATACATGTACGCATCTGGCCAAGGTGTAGAGGGGTGAAGAGAATTTTAAAAATTCTTTATATTATCAACATTCATTTTTTCCTCCTGAAATTGTAGCATCTACCTTTTGTTGTATAATACTGGTATCTGTAGACCAAAGTTATGCTGAAAATGTAGATGAAAATACAATTTCAGGAAAAAAAAAATGCATTTTTACAAATCAAAGAACAAAAGTTGTATGAACATGATGAAGAAGAAGACATAATGAAAGAATAAGGAGAGAAACATTATCATTAGATAAAGATGTAAGAAAAATTCATGAAAGGAAGAAATTAAGTAGAATACACATGATACATACAAAAAGTTATGGCTAAAATTTAAATTTTCGAAATTAGGTCAAACTCCCAAGGCCAAGGTCAAAAATACATGTATCATTACTTTGCAACTTGGACAAAGTATTTTCATCCAAATGTCAAGAGATTTTATCTTTTGATCTTTGTTAATCTTGCTTTGTGAGTTGCTAATGATGAAAGAAAAAAAAAAGAGTTGATTTTGAATGTCAAAGTTCGCAGGTCAAGGTCACACACCTGTAATGATAGTAATTTCTTGTGGACATTCAACAGATCATGCAAGGTGAGGCTACCCTCTGTGTTGACCTCTTTCATATTTATTACTTGGCCAAAAACAAACTTTACACGTGACAGTTGAATGTTCTCTGTTACATATTTTACATGAGAAGCACAAACTCTGGCATTGTCTCATGATCATTTTTCTTCTTACTTTTCTATAGAAAAGGAAACTTGAGGATTTGGAGAAAGAGAAACTCTCAGAGGAATTTCTTGAAGATCTTCCAGATTTCGATACAAGGGAGAAATCTCAACATGACGGCAGGGAAGCTACAAACCACAGTGTTTCTCGTGGAAAGAAAGACACAGTAGATTCTCTGGAGGAGAGATTGTCGTTTGAGGGTAAGCTATAAATGGTGCAGACTTTATGGTATAGTGTATATGAACTGAATGGAATTAGTTATCAGCCTTGCAAAAAGATACATCTAAAGCATTAAAAGGATTGAAAATTGTACAAAAAGCACTTTTATCCCAGAAACTGTTATGTACATATAAGGAGCTGTTAAGATAAGGCGTAAAATCAGCCCTGAAAAGTGGAATTTTGAAAATTGAAATTTCAAGAACCTTTTTTGGTAAAATGTGTACTTATACGGCATCCCATCAGAATATGAAGTTATTTTTTATCTGTTTTGCATAATATTGCTAATTTTGAGGTCCAAACTTATCTTTTTCCCATAGAAATCAATAGAAAACGGAAAAGTTTTATTGAACATTGTTCCTCCCGGATATACAGAAAGCCACTTTTACTGGAGATGTGTATCCATGATACAAATTTTTTGGCAAAGTGGGGTTCTGTGTCTCCGGGGGGAACACTACCCCAGAGACGAAAAACTAAAAATGGAAAGGGGGGTGCATTTTATAAGAATCGATCTTTTTGACCATTTTAATATAGCACATTTGACTATTTTTCCTCTTTAATCAATAAAACATTGTGTACTCGATATAATTGAATGAAAGATACAAGAATTAAAAACGAAATAAGCAAGAGTCATGTTCATTTCTCTGTCAATGTGTATTTCGCGCTAAAAGGCTTACATTGTAGCCATTGAATGAAGAATAAGACCGTATTTTAAGTTCCGGATTTCATTATTTACCGATTAAAGGAGGTAGAACGTTCGAAATCTATTTCTGATACACAATGTAGACATATTTGATGTCTTTTAGCTTATATTTATCCATTTAAGATTATATTCAAAAATGTATACGTTTTTTGTCGATATAATCGGATTTTCTATCCGAGCACCCCTACCTCTTTCGACCTTAATTTTACAACCTTAAGAGTTCCTGAACATAATGTAAAACATGTAAAAGGTCTGCAAATACATTATATTTCAATAATTATTCATGTTTTTCTGTGTACGATTCGCCATACGGAAGAAATAAGTCACGGGATTCAGGGCTAAATATGGCCCTTATCTTAACAGCTCCTTTTGTATTTTGAAAAATAATGAATCATAATTCACCGAAAATATCAGAGGAATGGGTTGGTTTCATTTACATAGTCTGTGATAATTGTTCTTGTTTGATTACAGATTTCATGTCTGTGATAATTGTTCTTGTTTAATTACAGATTTCATATCTGTGATAATTGTTCTTGTTTAATTACAGATTTCATATCTGTGATAATTGTTCTTGTTTAATTACAGATTTCATGTCTGTGATAATTGTTCTTGTTTGATTTCAGATGACGAGGAAAGTTTTGCTGACACAGAAGATGATTTTGACGATTCTGGTCCGGCAGATTTCATACCTCTAGATCAAGATAGGTCAGTACATGACAAGCTCTCTACTGTAGGTTTACATGGTATATGTATATTTATTAAAGCTGAATCCATATTCTGTTAGCCTTAAAGCTGTTAAGAGTGTGCTAATTCAAGGCAAGTAAACCTAGTAAATTAATCAACTACACTGCTAAAAAAGAAATAAGAAAGCAAGGTTTCTACTTTCATATCAAACACGTTTGCAGCTGCTTATTCTATATGATGAACATAAATGTATTAAGACATATTTTTTATAGTCATTTCTTAATTACCAATGTCTGTATTGAACAGATTAACCATATACACATTATAAAACTTGATGATGTAGCCTTGCTTATCCCAAAAGATATTACCAGCTATGCACCATTATATTACAATGGGAAAATCGCTCCTTTAATTTTTTTGAGCAGTGTATCTATTAAATTATAATGAGAATGTGTCAAGTGATACATGTTTACTCTCTTACGTATACATGTATGTCAATTTGTCCAATTCGCCCTGTATAATCTTTGTGTTAAAATAAATACATGACAAAGTGCTTTTAAAAAATCAAGATATCATTTTAAGTCATCAAAGATATGACAGAATCAAACGACATCTTTCATGATATGTGTAGATGTAAACATGTTTAAGAAGAGAGTTTTGTTTTCTTAGATTACAAGGCGGGGTAGAAGCAGAAACATTGAAAAAGAACAAGAAGAAAACGCTGTCATCGTTAGAGAAAGCTCGGGAATTTAAACAGCAGGCCTTATATGGTAGCAGAATAAAACGGGAAACTAGTGGGTTTACTTAACTTCTCCTATATTTGTAACAAACACTTTTAAAATACCTATGGAAGTAGAGAAAGGAAACATTATTGATTTTTACTTTGCTGTTTTTGATCAATGTTGGATGCCATTTTCTTGAAAAGAATTTTTTTTATTTCTTATTTCATTTCTTTCGAAAAAACAGTAACAATCTTCAATAGATATTGATAACAAAATTTTGATGGATATGTAGTTGTATATGAATAATTTTAAAAGCACTAGATACATGTAAATGCTTCAATTTTTCTATTTACTTAAATGTTTCTCCGACTTGGCAGATTTATTCCAACAGAGAGATTTGCAGTGAAAGAATACTGCATCCAAATAAGATATTATGAGTTTAGCTGGAAAAACTGAAAAAATGCACTAATTGCTGTAATAAAACTTTATATAAGCATGACGATCGTCAAAATTTCACTGAACAAATTCAAATATAAGGTCCTGTGTTAAGTGCCTAAATTTGCTATAGTGAAGAGAAGTAAAAGTGAATCAGAACATTGGCTCTTAGAGATGCAGTATTAAATGATGCAGAAAAAAAAGTTAGTGTCTGAGCCAAAATTTAAGATCAGTCCATGGACTTGATAGTTGATACTGATATTTTGCAAAAAAACATTGTTACTTCATTACATCATATCTTATAAAATGATAATATGATCTTTGTAAATCTGTATTTTATTGACAGAACTTTAAATGTTATGCAGACCACAGGAACCTATTGCGCTTCCATGTTGCATGATGTACTATGGCTTATGTATAGGGTTCTAATTCGGTGTCCCTTTACATAACCCATAGTACATCAAACAACCAGGAAGCGCGATAAATCTCTGTGGCAGAGACAAGCTGTGATGACACTGTTTGATTTAACCTACTTTAATTTGCTCTTTTTGTAGCTAAAGTCATGCTGGGAAAGAAGGAGAAGAGGAAAGTTAGATTGACTTGATGTACAATTAATCTACATGTATATGGTCTCTTTATTATGCAATAGACATTAACTCTAGTTCATACATTTGTCAAGAAATTAAACTATTCATTTGATGCCAGGAGTTACATTCAACCAGCCACAATTGATGGATCTCGAATGATAGAAAATGAACTCTTGTCCGCGAATAGAGCAAGAGTTTAGGGAAATAAAACAATCATGTTTGGATAACCAGAATAGCAAACACCAAATTGGCACTAACATGTTTAAAGGCTAAGCATCTTTGTTTGGATTCTGTGATCCATATCATAAAAATTGTTTGGTTAATATGTTGTTATTGAATTCTAATTAATTCCTTGAAGTACAGATTTACAACTTGTATGAAGAACATTATATCGAAATGGAAATAATGTGCGATCATTTCATTAATTCATTCATCACATTTGTGCCGTGTCAAATTTATTTTGTGTTTACTGATGATAAATTTAGATAAAAGTTTTAATATACTTGACAAGTGTGCCTGTTAATTCTGAATGATAACATGTTCTTAGTCCTATATAGAGTGCAATCATTATAATTTTTACTAGAAAAATACCTTAGACATTTTGCAAGCCACAGATTACTTCCAACGACATGGGCAAACTTTGGACTTAATTGTCAAAGGTCAACATCACTAGTGTTTCTAGAAATATTTGTGCAATTTTAGTATTTTACTAATCATCAAGCTTACAAATTTTGAGAAGGTACCAATGGTGATAAATCAAAACAGTAATTACAGGAAAACATTATGAAAAAAAAGTTGATTGGATTGAATGTTGCTATGTAAAGTGATGTTCCACTTTGCTTTAACTTGCTTGTTATGAAGTAAAAACACAAATACACAAATTTTCGGCCCCTTGGCCTTTATCAAGTGTAAAAAACGACGATCTATAATTTTTTTTACACTTTTTTATGACGATTTTTACACTTGATAAAGGCCGAGGGGCCGAAAATTTGTGTATTTGAGTGTTTGTGTTTTTATTTGTTATCATCCCTTCCCTCTGGAAGAAATATTTCAATCTACTGTTATGAAGTATAAAAATATTTTCTCTTCAAGGAAAATGTTTTTCCCCAAGAGTCCTATGATACCATACTGGAGATTCAAACTTGAACTGTCTCTCAGCTCTGGATTGAGAAATTCTTGATTTGATATTCGATATACATGTGTATACATGTACCTGTAAATATGTGTACCAACCTCTTGGATATAGAGTTGGCGCAATGCGTGCCGACTTTGCCTTGCTTTAAAAGCAGGTCGGCTATACCATCATAACAACCATACATATATGCAGAGACAATTCGGGATTCCCCAGGATGAAACTGTTGAAAGGAACATGTTACACTTCATACGAAAACCTTCATTGCATTACAATGCAGAAGCTAGATAGAGAAACATGCTGCGACAGCTGTTCTAACCTGCAAACTGAACCCACGGTTACCTAAATTATACATGTACATGTATCTTTTACCTGGTAAAACAGGTTGGTACTTGCAATATGAGCAGAATTCTTCAGGGATATTTCTGGAACTGACGACACCAAATACAGTATATTAACAGAGTTAATCTGTTATCTTTACCACGATATATATCCTAGAAATAATTGAAGTACTTTGTTTCACACATGTTACATTTAAATGATAAAGTATGCATGAATGCACCGAGGAGAAAAGGTCATTATGGCATCACAATTTTTTCTCCAGATTTTTTTCATTTTATTTTTTTTGCATTCTTTGCACAAGTTCAAATAATGCAACCTTTACATACTTACTGAACAATTAAAATTTCTCTATTCAAAATGCTCACAACATCAAATTTGATTTTACTGAATTTTTACAAAAATGTTGACAAAGCCATGCAGACCTTTATTGTCATGGGTAGAATCATGTCCTAGAAGTCAAGTTAGAACAATTTGTTATACATGTATATGTAAATGATAAAGATAATCATATAGTTGTCGATCGGTTTTATTACTTCTATACTGTTACATATATAATGTATATAAATTCAGAATTTTTGTTTAGTTCAAAAATTCATTCAGTTTATAAATGTTTACTTTTACAAATGGAGATTAGGAGGATGGGGTTGCAATAATAACCTGAACATTTTACACGAGAATCATACTTTGACGAAACTCTACGTACATGCATTGTTTTTACCTTGAAGAAGTATTGCACTTGGTACATTGTCTAACAAGAGTAGGAGAATCAATTATTCCTAGACAATAACTCAAATCATAGCGCATGAATACATTTTTGCCTTTTCACTTTTTATTTGTAAAAAATATAAAGATAAACTATTTAACCAACAGATCTGCAAATTTTATTTCAATATTTTTCAACTCATCATTCAGAAATTTTATATGGAAGAAAATTTTCCCCTGTACATTATTAATCTTCATGTGAATTATCCCGAAAATTAGCTACCTTTAAGTTATAAATACACCTACAGTATAACACATGTGGTAAAAAGTTTCTAAAAATAGAACATGAGTAGTTTTTGTATAAAAATGTGAACACAATCAGGTAATGTTTCTATTAACGTCTACACGAGTCACACAGGTGAGTTCAGATCTTGTAACGTCTACACGTGTCAGACAGGTGAGTTCAGATCTTGTAACGGTGAAACTCGTTTCTTTGATGAGTTAAGGACTCGTCTTCCTGTACGTTTTGTGGGTATGGGTTCTGAGTCCGACGATTCCTCGTTCTTGTCCTCTGTATTACATGTACCTGTGATGTAAATAAAGATATATACTGTATGTATGATTACATGTACATGCTAGATCATATGTGATTCAATCATAGTAGAGTAGTAATATAAAAAAAATATTCTATAAATACATGTAATTGGCTTTTAGACTTCAAAACAATAAAATCCAGAGATTCCCCTTTTGAAAACTTGAGCCCAGCAAACTGCAAAATATTATCTTTCCAAATAAAAGAAATATGTGAATAATTTCAAAAATATTGTAGATCCAGTAATTTTTGTAAGAATTTACTTTTGATCAATTAAGACATTTTAAATGTCATGAGCCACAGTCTTGCATATAGAAACTGTATCTTTTTCATTACAAATTCCAAAATCTGTAATATAATCTGGGAACGTCATTCTATCAAGACAGTGAACATCGATACCTTGAGAAGATTTGTCCAGATCAAATAGTTCAATCTCGCTATCCTCGTCAGAATCAAATGATATTTTAGGTTTTTGTTTAGTTCCCCTTTTTCCCTGCTGTCGTTTGGGCGGAGTTTTATTTTCCCTGAAGTCTCCATCTACACTATCATCATCACTCTCCGCTATTCTCCTCCCTCTCCCTCTACGGCCTGCAGATATACATGTACAGTGTAAACATTTACATTGTGTGATTGTTAGCGTTTTACAGTTACAGTGTACATGTATTTATTAAGAGCCTAGAGCTTTTCCTATCTTGTCTGAGTTTTTACAGATTAATTGCTTTGTTACTTTTTGTTCATTTCACGTACCCGTACTAGAAGCTTTGGTACTTTACCTAGTGTGTTTTTACCAAATGTTTCTGCTGTCCCTCATGTGGATTAAGGGTGACAAATGATGCTTCAATGAAGGTGGGAAATATTTTTTAACAGACTTGCCAGGAAATTTCACTATCTTTAATCATGGTGTTTTTCCAGATTCACTGAACTTTTTTAACTGACTTACCTGGAGTTTTTCCAGACTTTGCTGGAGTTATTACTGACTTTACTGGGGTTGTTATTGACATACCTGGAGTTTTTCCAGACTTTGCTGGAGTTATTACTGACTTTACTGGGGTTGTTATTGACATACCTGGAGTTTTTCCTGACTTTGCTGGAGTTATTACTTACTTTACTGGGGTTGTTATTGACATACCTGGAGTTTTCCTGACTTTGCTGGAGTTATTACTGACTTTACTGGGGTTGTTATTGACTTACCTGGAGTTTTCCCTGACTTTGCTGGAGTTATTACTGACTTTACTGGGGTTGTTATTGACTTACCTGGAGTTTTCCCGGACTTTGCTGGAATTATTACTGACTTTATTGGGGTTGCTACTGACTTACCTGCAGTTTTTCCAGACTTTGCTGGTATTATTACTGACTTTACTGGGGTTGTTATTGACTTACCTGGAGTTTTCCTGGACTTTGCTGGAATTATTACTGACTTTATTGGGGTTGTTACTGACTTACCTGGAGTTTTCCCTGACTTTGCTGGAGTTTTTCCTGACTTTACTGGGGTTATTATTGACTTTACTGGGGTTGTTATTGACTTATCTGGAGTTTTCCGGACTTTGCTTTCACTGACTTTGCTGGAGTTTTTCCTGACTTTACTGGGGTTATTACTGACTTAACTGGAGTTATTCCTGACTTTGCTGGGGTTATTACTGACTTTACTGGTGTTATTCCTGACTTTGCTGGGGTTATTACTGACTTTACTGGGGTTGTTACTGACTTTCCCAGAGTTTTTCCTGACTTTACTGGGGTTATTACTGACTTAACTGGGGTTGTTACTGATTCCTGACTTTGCTGAAGTAATCACTGCCTTTACTGGGGTTGTTATCGACTTACCTGGAGTTTTCCCTGACTTTGCTGGTGTTTTGCCCTTCATGGGAGTTTTGCCCTTAGATTTGGCTTGTGCTGACACCTGGCTAGCCTTGACAGCGATATCTCCCTCCTCCAGGCCCTTTGTGTGACATGCTATAAGTCTCTGTTCTAACTCATCTATCAGGGTCTGTTTATAATGAAAAAAAAAATAGATTAATTTAAACACCAATATGGTTAGATATCCTTTGAAATCATCATTTGATATTACCCCCTGTAAATCTTTTAGAAAATTAAGGGTTTGTTATTTGTTCTTCTGACTTTTCTCCTGGCAAGATACAATAATAACGGAGCCGGGCCTAAAAAACTCTTGATTTTGTTTGAGAAAAATCATAGCGCTAGTTCAATGGTTTTAACCTACATGTACATGTATATACAAAACTGTACATATACTATATAAGGAACAAGCATAACAAACCTTGGCTGTGGGTTTGGCAAAACTCCGAGATTTACTGATGATCGTACAGAAACAGTTATACACCTCATCCTCCGCTAACTTATCACCATAACAAGCAAAGTTCTCCTGGAGCTTCCTGATAGACTTCTCACTGTATGACAGCATGGACAAACAGAAGGACAAGTCTCTCCACTGTCTGTCTGTCCTGTAAAGTATTATATTATAACATGTAATATCACTGTATGACCGCATGGACAAACAGAAGAACAAGTCTCTCCACTGTCTGTCTGTCCTGTAAAGTATTATATTATAACATGTAATATCACTGTATGACCGCATGGACAAACAGAAGGACAAGTCTCTCCACTGTCTGTCTGTCCTGTAAAGTATTATATTATAACATGTAATATCACTGTATGCCAGCATGGACAAACAGAAGGACAAGTCTCTCCACTGTCTGTCTGTCCTGTAAAGTATTATATTATAACATGTAATATCACTGTACGGCAGCATGGACAAACAGAAGGACAAGTCTCTCCACTGTCTGTCTGTCCTGTAAAGTATTATATTATAACATGTAATATCACTGTATGACAGCATGGACAAACAGAAGGACAAGTCTCTCCACTGTCTGTCTGTCCTGTAAAGTATTATATTATAACATGTAATATCACTGTATGACAGCATGGACAAACAGAAGGACAAGTTTCTCCACTGTCTGTCTGTCCTGTAAAGTATTATATCATACATGTTATTTCACTGTATGACAGCATGGACAAACAGAATGACAAGTTTCTCCACTGTCTGTCTGTCCTGTAAAGTATTATATTATAACATGCAATATCACTGTATGACAGCATGGACAAACAGAATGACAAGTTTCTCCACAGTCTGTCCTGTAAAGTATTATATTAGAACATGTAATATCACTGTACGACAGCATGGACAAACAGAAGGACAAGTCTCTCCACTGTCTGTCTGTCCTGTAAAGTATTATATTATAACATGTAATATCACTGTACGACAGCACGGACAAACAGAAGGACAAGTCTCTCCACTGTCTGTCTGTCCTGTATAGTATTATAACATGTAATATTACTGTACGACAGCATGGACAAACAGAAGGACAAGTCTCTCCACTGTCTGTCTGTCCTGTAAAGTTTTATATTATAACATGTAATACCACTGTACGACAACATGGACAAACAGAAGGACAAGTCTCTCCACTGTCTGTCTGTCCTGTAAAGTATTATATTATAACATGTAATATCACTGTACGACAGCATGGACAAACAGAAGGACAAGTCTCTCCACTGTCTGTCTGTCCTGTAAAGTATTATATTATAACATGTAATATCACTGTACGACAGCATGGACAAACAGAAGGACAAGTCTCTCCACTGTCTGTCTGTCCTGTAAAGTATTATATTATAACATGTAATACCACTGTACGACAGCATGGACAAACAGAAGGACAAGTCTCTCCACTGTCTGTCTGTCCTGTATAGTATTATATTATAACATGTAATATTACTGTACGACAGCATGGACAAACAGAAGGACAAGTCTCTCCACTGTCTGTCTGTCCTGTAAAGTTTTATATTATAACATGTAATACCACTGTACGACAGCATGGACAAACAGAAGGACAAGTCTCTCCACTGTCTGTCTGTCCTGTAAAGTATTATACTATAACATGTAATATCACTGTACGACAGCATGGACAAACAGAAGGACAAGTCTCTCCACTGTCTGTCTGTCCTGTATAGTATTATACTATAACATGTAATATCACTGTACGACAGCATGGACAAACAGAAGGACAAGTCTCTCCACTGTCTGTCTGTCCTGTAAAGTATTATATTATAACATGTAATATCACTGTATGACAGCATGGACAAACAGAAGGACAAGTCTCTCCACTGTCTGTCTGTCCTGTAAAGTATTATACTATAACATGTAATATCACTGTACGACAGCATGGACAAACAGAAGGACAAGTCTCTCCACTGTCTGTCTGTCCTGTAAAGTATTATATTATAACATGTAATATCACTGTATGACAGCATGGACAAACAGAAGGACAAGTCTCTCCACTGTCCGTCTGTCCTGTAAAGTATTATATTATAACATGTAATATCACTGTATGACAGCATGGACAAACAGAAGGACAAGTCTCTCCACTGTCTGTCTGTCCTGTAAAGTATTATATTATAACATGTAATATCACTGTATGACAGCATGGACAAACAGAAGGACAAGTCTCTCCACTGTCTGTCCTGTATAGTATTATATTATGTTATAACATTGTAATATCATATATAAAGACATCTTCAAATCACATTTTCAATCATACATGTATATCTTAATAAAGAGTTACGAGTAGTTTCAAATTTGACTTTCAAGGTTAAAATCTATGATGTTCAAGATCACTTTCAGTCTAAAAGCATCTTAAATGTCTGAAATAACATTTCGAAGGCATATCATAAGAAGAGTTAGTTACTTGTTTTAACACTTACTTTGTTGACCTGAATCTATGACAGAGTTTTTCTACCAAGCTCTCACACTGACGATCTTTCTGAATGAAAGAAAATAAGTACCTGCAAAAAAGAATAATGAAATGCACAAATACTAAAATAGAAAGCATTTAACCTGTATGCAAAGTACAGAGCTTTTAACGATACAATCAGGTGTAAGAACCCGGTGTAAGAAATAGCAAAAATCCAATAAATACCTGAGAAAATTCACCACTGAACCAAATAAGCTGATCAAATTCTAACAAATTTATTTTCACGAGAAAAACTGGCTCAAGATTAACTAATTTTTCATTTACTACAAGATACAATATACATTACTTGAGAATTGTGCGGAAGTTTTCCTCGTCTACACCGACATCAGGATCAGAGAGTCGACTAATGATGTCTGGCATTATGTTATATATGGCATTTCCCTGTAATATACAAAGAAAGGCATCAGTTTGCATTTACACATGTACTTTCATATATTAAGTGGAAAACATGTGGATGTAATTCTTAAGTATTAACATTGATATACATGTACTTATGAATCAAGAGAGCCAGGCATTAGTTTGTATGTAAAATGTGTAACAGGAGTGGAAGCATGACTCTAAGGCGAATAGCAAACAAGGAATTTAGCAAAAGAAAATGGAGATACTGCAATTCCTATAAATGATAGGAATTCCCTTTAGTTTATGTTGTCCTTATTCACAAAAATTTACTTGTCCAGTTTTCATATAATGAAGTAATCAGATTTTTAAGACCTACATGTAGTTGCTCACATATTTTTTGCCCTTCAGTATCAATTAAAATCTAGAGTGGTTATGAACAGGTAAGTGTTCTGTCACAGTTTGACCCTAAATATGTGACCTTGAGGTTGTTGAGCCTAGATAGATAGTAATTTTAAAGTTATGTTTTTACCTTTCTAGACAATTCCAGGAAGAACAGCTTGGCCATGCTAGAGATCCTTTCATCAGAATCCACGATGCATGTCGCCATCTCACTGATCTGACCTTTGACCTTCACCATATCATTCAGGATCAAGTGCGTTAGTACCTGGAGAGTATTTTTCTTCACCTTGGGAGATTCGTCACGTAACCTGCATGTGTAAAATTAAAAGTCAATGCATACAAAATTAAATGTCCATTTATTAATTCTGTACACATGGAATCAAAATTCATCTGAAAAAACTTCAAATATTCTGAAAACCAGGGAACTAATGTACATGTAATTACCTGGCATACATGTGTGGAGTCCATGGCTCTATGAGGTTAGGAAATCGTATGGTAAGGTCACCTAGAGCTATGATAGTGTTAGCTCGTATTGTAGGGTAAGAGGACTTCTCTAGTATGGTGAATAAGAGCTGCAGGTGGGTCTCACAGAATTCCGAGCTAGAAACATAATAAAAACATCATGTAAAGCACGAACAATATCAATTTATTATACCAATGATTGTTATCCTGTAAAATTTCAGAACAATGAAGAGATTTTTCTGAAGAGAAAACTATTTTTGTACTGTAACCTTGACATTTCTACCTTATCATAGTGATAACTTATATGAAGTTTGAAAAACCATGGACTACAGGCTCAAAACATCATCCTTCCTACAAGTTATAAACATGTGCACTTACTTTGACCTTGTACTTCCGATTTTGAAATTTTTAAATTTTGATAGACATCACACTCTAGTTTCACTTCAATGTTAAATTCCTCATGAATTTAGCCTGAGGGAGGAAAGCTTAAATTCTAAGACTTACATTGGCTAACAGTTCACACATTATACTGATCATATGCTATAGCCTTGACCTTAACTTCTAATTTTGAAAACCAAAAGTTACGCTATAAAGAATTTGTTTCATTACTAACATCCTTACCTAACAAGCATAAATTTAGCCAGAGCTAGAGAAGCTGCCGTTCTGAGGTCAGGGTCGGCGTATTTATTTTGATTTACACACACAGTCTCTAACAATGGACCAATACTGCTCAGTAATGTGTCACCTAAAATGATAATGTTATATGAAAAGAAATGACTTACATCTACAGGTATGTGAGTTTCGGTGTCTGCCAAAAAATCAGTTTGTTGAACTTAATTGACCCTTCTGATTGCGGAAAAAAAAATGCAAAATGTCGTGACGTCACAATGCTTTTACCTTGGACAAACAAGCTTCGAACTTCGGTCAAACATCGAAATTGCATTGTGACCTCAAGGAATTTCTTAAATTTTTCCTGCGTTCGGAAGGGTCAATTCTAGATGTATAGATGGTATCAAAATCAAATACTGTACTGATACATGTAACATCGATGTACATGTATATTGATAATATTATACAATAACAACAAAAATTATATCTTCCCATTCAATTTTCAACTTTCAATCAAAACAACTTGATTTTATCATGTATATAGGATTTTTATAAGATACATGTACATGTATATGAATACTAGACTAGAAAATAAATAATCAATAGAAATCTTAAACCAAGGAGAAGTCAATAACAGAAGATTACTAATCATTTCTCTGACCTGTGACGATTTCCATCTCGCAGACTTTCCTGATATACTCAGCGTCTGCGTCCTCGGCTGCCGCCCCTGCCAGGCCGAGCTCGTCTTCTATAGCTTCTGACGCCAGCCTGTCCTGATTGGTCATAATTAAAAAGGATCATGAGTATAAGAGCTTTTTGAAACCTTAGTCACTAAGTTTATACTGATCACAGCTTACCCCCTATATTTTGTATGTGCTATCAGTCAGAAATACATGTATAATCATAAAAAAATTATGGACAATTCATGACAGAGAGGGGCAAATTCCAAAATTATCACAAAAGTACCTTGCCGAGACTTTTCCGTGTAGATTTTGGTGTTTTTGTTTGTGACTTGTGTTCTTGTATAGCCCTCCGTCGTTTAAGTTCTCCAAATATGTGTGTGTCCAGATGAACCATCTGTCTGAACGCTACGTGACCAGCGAGCGAGATCAGTCTAGTCAGTACAGAGGAAGCACATGACTGGGGCTGACTGCTCGGCTGAGAATCATCAAGGGTCGGTGGGGAGTCTTCTGTAGGCATCTCTGTATTCTCTTGTTCTGAAAAAATAAAACAAATCAATTTTAAATATCCCTTGGATTATTCTATCTGCAAACATACCAAATACTAAGGACTCACCAAACAAGGCAGAGTTGTTCAACAATAAAGTTCTTTTAAACGTAAATATGTAAACACCTGGTGAAACAATAACTGACGAGATACTTAATTATCATGTTCTGACATGAATCAATTAAATGTAAGTCATGATTAATTCCATTAACGAGCACTGTATGTAGAAGATATTATTACCCCTGAATTTCACCCTATTTTCCATAAAGCTGATATTATTTTCCCTGAATTTCACCCTATTTTCCATAAAGTTAATATTATTTCCCCTGAATTTCACCTTATTTCCCATAAAATTGATACTATTTTCCCTGAATTTCACCCTATTTTCCATAAAGTTGATATTATTTCCCCTGGATTTCACCTTATTTCCCATAAAGTTGATACTATTTTCCCTGAATTTCACCCTATTTTCCATAAAGCTGATATTATTTTCCCTGAATTTCACCATTTTCCTTAAAGTTTGATGACTTCATAATTAATTTATGACAGATTCTGTCCCAAAAGGGAAGAAACTCTGTGTATCGAAAAAACATCGCAAACTACATTTCTTACCCTCTTGAGCTTTAGTTTGGTCAAGTTTCTCTGCCTTAATAACTTCCTTTGCCATCTGTTTGATGATATCCCCACAGATAACATCAGGGTGTTCTGCTAACTTATATATAACATTGACGGCTTGTTCTGAAAGCGGCACCCAGTAGGGGTTGTTTAACTGGCTGGATCCTATAATTTAAAATTTTCACATCTACAGATTGATTAATTCTAAAAGAATCAAAATGCATGTGGTAAAAACGTACAGTGTGGGTTATTCAGTCAATTTCTTCCTAAACATGCTAAAGTTAAGGTTATAGTAACTTATACGCATACAGCTAAATTACACTACACAGATATGTTGCTCGTTTGAAGTTGACATATTCTTTTAAGTTGATTATCACCTTATTTGACAATCCTGTAAATTCTATGAAAGCACATCTGAATGTGTTACCACCAGACATACACCGGACATGGTAGTCCTTACACACCAAATTATACTTACATTAATGCATAGATGTACATAAATGAATATATAATACATACCGTTTACCAATATGTCATGTAGGCGTGTGAACATTTCATGTCCCTGTGGTAGTCTATACGGCTCCGGGGGTAAGGCTCCTTGCGCCTATAAATAGAACAAACAACTTGCATAATCTTTATGAATCAATAAACAGTGAAAATTAAGGACAATGATGAACAAATACAAAATTTTGGGAAATGTTTTTCTTTAGCTTCTCAAATTTTACAATCTTGATCTTCACAGCACTAAAATCTGAACATTGCAAAAGAATAGTGTTTCTACATTTACATGTAAATCTATCCTAGTAGCTTTTCTAGTACTTGTTTTAGTACATGTGACAAGCGTTATCTCTTACAACTTATTGTACATTTACATGTAGGTATAGTTAGAGGTAAGATACTTTTCAAAGTTATAGATACTTTTTGAAATGGGGAGATGATTAACATGATTAACAAACATGACAAAGAATTAAAACCTTTTTCTTTGTGCCCAGTTTGAGTAAAGCCAGACATGTATCCCTAGCCAGTATAAAGTCGTTAACGGCCCTGTCCCCGAGTCCTTCCTTTACCAAGACGTCTATGTTACTCTTCACAACACCCATATCAGCTCTGTAATAAAAAATACATAGAATATACGTCATTATACAAAGTCATTAACTGCTCTGTCCCCAAGTCCTTCCTTTACCAAGACGTCTATGTTACTCTTCACTACATCCATATCAGCTCTGTAATAAAATACATAGAATATACACCATTATACAAAGTCGTTAACGGCTCTGTCACCGAGTCCTTCCTTTACTAACACGTCTATGTTACTCTTCACCACACCCATATCAGCTCTGTAATAAAATACATAGAATATACGCCATTATACAAATCAATACCTTGCTGAAGTATTCACATCAGTTACATTTTAAGATTAAACATATTTTAGGCCATGCAAAAAAAATTTTCTGGTTCTCAGATAATTGATCTAAAAAATATGGGTAGGTAGGTAGGGTTTTTATTTTTTGTTTTTATTTTCCGAAAACTACTTAAGCACAATTTTTTATTCAGATATTATAGAGACTGTGATCTATAGTGACTATATTTATTGTAAATGTTCACCATACTCAACTCTTCTCATTTTTACAGTGCCAAGAATGCTTCAGCCCAGTCTGCAATTTTAAAATTCACCTTCAAGCTGACAATCACTCGTTCCTCCCCCTCCAAACAAAGTACAGTACCGTAATCGTCCGAAAAAAAGTCCGCAAGAGTAGATATCACGCAGGCAAAAAATTGCGCTGAAAATCGTGGAAAAAATTCTAATCTAGTAAATAATACGCATTAAAAAAATCGAAATTTCGCCGATGTTTTCTCCCAAATTAAAAATATCAAAGAAACGGCCCGCTCGGTAATTTTTATTGTAATGACTTGAATTAGATACCGATTACAAAATAATCCATAGTACGATTGAAAGATTTAGGATTGACAGCCGTATTATGTATCAATTAACTGAACTGACCATTGAAATTTACCGTTAGAATAAACCTATTCGAGAAGATTTTACTTCCCCCTTCACCTGTCAAAAGTGACAGATCAATTTCATGCTTGACCGCAAAACGCTACCGGTGAAGGCTATTTGTCTCCGTTCAACACCCCTCGGGGTAGACAGGTGTTTACACATATACAGGTATTTAACGTACATGCGCTTGTACGATCTGACCTTAGATGACCAGGTACTGTAAATACTTGGACAAATGTTATTGTAACGCGATTGTTTACTTACGCACGGACTGGTAGCATGAATTAAAGTCAAATATACTTACAAAATTGATCTATTGACGAATTATCTGTTCAGAAAATTAATAGAAAATTATATTTATCAGCATGAGAAATCTGGCGGGCGGCGGCTATTTTTTTCCCTTCCTACGATAAAAACGTCTCGTCGGGAGGAATTTTGAGCGCGCGGCGGTGTCTGAGAACCAGGATTTTTTTTTTAAATGGCCTTATTGATAATAATATCAGAGAGATTGGAAACAAGTTATCCAACCTAGAACATGTAGAACTATTCCTGTCCCGCAATTACATGAAGCATTAAACTAATAAGAAACAAGGAAGGAAAAAAAATATACTGTGTGTCAAACTCAAGATGAATAAGTAGACAGATTTACATGTATAAACGAGATAAAAATGAGACAGATTTATGACAACATACATGTACATGTAGATATAGACAGCAGGTACATATACAATGTTGTTTTTATATTTCCACTATTTTCTATCTGTCGTGACTATCCAAACATTACATGACCTTCGAAATAAATTTCAATAAACCTATAAACATACCCTGCTACCATGGCGATGAGTTTAATGGCCGCCTTACTCTCGTCTTGGGTTGTATTGGGTACTTTCATGGCAAACCTCTCCCACAGCATCTGTATAACACTGTTATCTATTTCTCCTGCCTTCATCAGTTCTACCATCTGTTGATATACATGTATTGAAATTGCCATGTTAAGTAACTTTTACTTGCCTAGATCTATTATAATTTGCCCTTATCTATCTTAAATATCTTCGAAAATATTTCCTAAATTGGTATACATTTTCATCTTTTCATCTCGGGAGAGGACTTAAATTGGCTTTGCCAGTTGTCCAATCCTTTTTCAAATCTTTTGAATAAAATATTGCTTAAACTAAATCTTTTCATATGAAAGTGGCTTCTGATAAAAGTTGACAAAGATTATAGCATGAGAAAGTTAAGAACAATGAAATGTACGAGTATTTGATCATGATACCCACCAAGCCTTCCATGGAGGTTAAGTCCCCTAACGTTGCCCCTGACACGAGGGCTGACAGGTTCTTTACAACAGCATTGGCTTTGGCTCTATAACAGACAATAAACTCAAGTGAATGGCAAAATTATGGTCGCTTGTCACATAAGGCAAGGAGTCACTAAAACCAGCTTAATCATAAAAGGAAAAAGTCTTCAGAAGGAATTCATCATAATCATATGATCACATAATACAGGGAGTCATAAAATTCAGGGTAACACTAAGGCAGTTCATATGTATATGTATCACCTTGTCCTTGACCTTCGCCGGGACTGTAACTCTACATCTGGTAGTGCTGGTAGAGTAGTGGTTAGCGCGGTGGACTATGAATCCATAGGTCGTGGGTTCGAATCTCACCGTCGCCGGACATTGCAAACCATTGTAACCTTGTTCAAGTTACTTTACACTATGTTGCACTCTCTCCACCCAGGAGTAAACCGGGTACCTGGCACATGAGACGAGCTTGTAATGTGAATGAAAAGCATTAGCGCCTAAATGGCAGCTCTGCTTGTATACTCCCAAGAGAGTTGAGATTGCACTAGATTGTACAGGTCTCGCCAGGGAGGTGATTGTAGAAGTAGCGTGAGGCTCAGGTGAATGAGACTATAAACCCTACCTTTACAACCTTTACTTACCTTTGATTTCCACCTTGTGGGTTGAGGTACAGTCGTTTATATGCGGACACCACCGCGTCCTTGACCCCTGATTCTCGTGACCAGATCAGATGCAACATTCTACGTATACCCATCATGGTGGCGGTAACTCCAAACTCAAATCCCGTAACAAAGAAATCTATAGCTTCTAGGACGTCTGTCACGGTCTTAGATCCCAGAAGCTGACAGATGATGGGTACAGCAGCTTGTATCTGTGTGGCAAAGGCTAGGCAGTCCTGAAATATACAGTTCTCATTTATAATATGGAGAAAATAATAGAAAAATTATCATAAAAGACCTTCTTCAGGTAAGAAAATTGTAATCTAGATGTGCTCCATGTAACAATGAATTGGAAATTTGGCTTTTCGGTGTACAGAAACTCACAAAATTGCGTTAAATAAATTGTATTTTACAAATTCACACTTAAACTGCTTTGAAAATAGCTTTACCATCTAAAAATGTTCTTTTAAACATACATGTACAAGTAGTATAGTTTCATTGCATATAGACAGACCTTGAGGTATTGAACAAGTATTTGTTGTTTAGAGAATTCATTGATGACGGTGGTATCTTCTTGTTGTTTATCCTCCATTCCACCGGCAGAAATCACCAACGACTGCTTCTTATGACCTGTAATTATCATCAAAATAAGTGTTTAATTCTAATTCTAGTGCACTCTGTTTGCAACGCACATTTTGATTGGTTCAGCCATCAAAAAACTGCAAGGGGATTCACATTTCACTGCAGTTTCTGCTATGATGTCATGCGCTCCCATGGTGACGTTGTTAAAAGCAGATGTTTTCTAGCGCATTACTTACCATTTGCATTAGAACAGGGTTACCATACTGATGTTTTACAATAACTGACAGGATATCGGAGAATCCCCTGTCAGAAATATCCGTTTTTCTGACAGGGGATTCACCGATACCCTGTCAGTTTTTGTAAAACACACGCATGGTAACCCCTAAATCTACATGTATGTTAATGATTTACAAGACAATTTTCCTTTCAATGTAAAGTCATAGCAGATAGCATAAATTTACTCCTTGGTCAGTGTTCTAGGATTCCATTACCCGTTACCCAGGGTAAGTGAAAATTGAGGTGGGGTAACTTGAAAACAGAATTCTACTTACCTGTTGGTAAGTGAATTTTGAAGCACAATCCCCATTACACTCTCCGTGTATATGTAGCAAAAACAGAAGTGGTTTTTTATTAAAATCCTAGAACACTGTTGGTGTTCATCACACACATCACTACGTACATTTTTCAGTCTCTCGTTCGACAGAGAAGTTCAGTTCACATGACCATCCCGGATAATTCTGTCCAGGATTAGAGAAAACACAACAGCCATATGATTTTATATGTAAAAATAGCAATCCAAAGAATGCTTGTGTCGCCTGCGAAGCGGTTTGATTATTATTCTAGAAAGTGGATCAAAATTATTGGTATCAGTAGAAAAGTCTTGTCAAATGAAATTCATTTGAAACATCAGACCTCTTAATTACAAATTAAAAGATATGGTCATTCTCAAATTTTCAGAAAAGAGTGTCAATCATCTAGGTCAAGGTCACTACGAAAACAATGGTAACAAAAAGGTATCATCATTAGAAATATAAAAGACCTATCACTTACCAATTAAAAGATATATACAACCTTAGAAAAGAAGGTCAAATAGCTAGGTCAAGGTCAAAACGTTAACATTTATGGTATGTGTAGAATGGCATTGTTACGAGGAAAATACATGTGAAATATCAAAGCCCTATCACCTAGCAATCAAAAGATATAGCCAATATTACTTTTCTTGAAAAGTAGGTCAAATATCTAGGTCAAGGTCAAATATTATGGTCTGAGTAGAAAGGTCTTGTCACAAGGAATACACATGTGAATTACCAAAGCCCTATCACTTACCAATCAAAAGATATATCCATTCTTAATTTTTTTGAAAAGTAGGTCAAATATGTAGGTCAAGGTCAATAGGTCAAAAATTATGGTATGTGTAGGAAGGTCTTGTCACAAGGAATACACATGTGAAATATCAAAGCCCTATCACCTACCAATCAAAAGATATAAGGAATCTTATCTTTTTTTCAAAAGTAGGTCAAATATCTAGGTCAAGGTCACAAGGTCAAAAATTATGGTATGTGTAGAAAGGTCTTGCCACAAGGACTGCACATGTGAAATATCAAAGTCCTAACACTTACCAATCAAAAGATATATCCATTCTTAATTTTTTCGAAAAGTAGGTCAAATATGTAGGTCAAGGTCACTAGGTCAAAAATTATGGTATGTGTAGGAAGGTCTTGTCACAAGGAATACACATGTGAAATATCAAAGCCCTATCACTCACCAATCAAAAGTTATGGGCTGTGACACCCAAAGTGTAACAGACAGACTGACAGACGGACAACGGACAAAGTGATCCCTAAGTGTCGCTATGCTTTGCAGGCGACACAAAAATGTAGCCCTGAGATAGGTAAGCTTACCATAGGATAAAACCCTGAGATACATGTACTGTAGGTTAGCTTACCATAGAATACATGTATATCCCCCCGTAAAACACTGTATAACTAATAATACCCCTGAGATACATGTAGGTTAGATCTGGTGTGGACAAATGTAGCTTACCATAGAATATAGCCCTGAGGTAGGTTAGATCTGGTGTTGACTCCGTAGAACTCCTGGACTCCTCTCCATCAACCTCCATACTGTCAAAAGGTAATGTTTAATGTCACACAAAAATTAATACAGTCAAATATGAATGCATTAATACTCAAATAAAAATCTGAGGACACTAGATACAATAATAAGTTGTGGAATTCAGTGTCTACTTTACTGCCCTACACACAAAATAGTTTATCTGAAAATGCTTATACAACAGAAAATGCAAGAGTTTAGAAGTAAAGCAATGTTTCATCCAAGATTTTTTTCTATTTGTATATTTTAGAAGATAGCACACACATGTACCTTTAATGCATCAAACACAATGTAACGAAACTGTTGAAGAACAGGTATGACCTTGACCTACATGTATATGTATATCTGTGGAAGTGTAACGACCAGACAGACCTTGACCTATATGTATATCTGTGGAAGTGTAACGGCCAGACAGACCTTGTCCTATACATGTACATGTATGTATATCTGTGGAAGTGTAACGGCCAGACAGACATACATGTACAAACTGACGGACGGACAGACAGACACCAAACAATATGGTCCGTAACGGTCACTTTGCTTCTCAGGCCAACGGATAAATGTAAAGATACAGATATCAAACAGTACTACCTCTGAGATTCTGAATTCTCTGTAAGTAAAGGATTTCCAGGAAAGCTCTCCTTAAACGATGTCAATAAAGCCAGAGCTTCTGTAAACTTCTCCTCCGTTAGCATGTTGAATATCCTCTCTATGACACTGGAGTAGACAGAATATATGGTTCACATACTTTTAAGGAATTACTGGAAGTGTCCCTTTTTTTCAAAAATTAAAGTGCATCTGACAGTTGATGAACACATACAAGCAAACATTTCATTTTCTAAATCTGAAGTTAAAGAGTTTTTTTTTCATTCTATCAATATTGATAAATCTATTATAATTGTTGTCTTAATATAAACAAATAATACAAAATATATCGCTAGTTTAACATATTTTATCATTGTATGTTATACATGTATGACTGATTGATTATACTTTGTACATGTACATGTGAACCAAATATTACCATTTGTTCATTTCATGCATATCATGTGTTGTGTTGATATATGCCAATATGGTGAAAGTCAATAAAGAATTTGATTTCGAATTTGAATATCTTACATGAATACATACAGTCATGTGTATCTGTAGGTAACAGTAATAATTTGTACAATTACCTGTCAGCTGACTCAGATTCACCAATCAGATCGTCTGACACAGTAGATTCTGTCTCCATGTCAGCTTGATCCTGAATGGTGGATTTCAGTTTGTTTTCGAAGGGAAGCCATTCATCTTCTATTTTCTTCATCAAATTTTCTGTCAAAAAAGCAATCAATATTTGATGTTATCTTTTCTGTGGAATATAAAAATTGCAACAAAACAAGACTATGAAGAAGATTGAAAGAAAACTCTGAAATCATTTGAAACAGAGTTGAGGATTGGTTAAATACAAACCTTTATTTGACTGGTCAGTTTCTTGTGGTCCCATTTCCTCCAGCTTTTCTTTTTCTTTCTCATAGTTACTCTTCAAGTCTTCAAGTGGAAGCTGTTTGTGTAAATTAAAATAGATCAAATACCAAAGAATTTTTATAATCATGCTGTAGTTAAGTTGTTTTTACACTGCTACAAACTGAAAGATTTATAGACATGTGTGTGTGTCATAAACTATCTAGGAATGAGAGACTGTTTTTTTTTTCAAAATCTTATTCCATACACGATACTGTGTAATACATTGAAAACTCACAATATACCAGACAACTTTAAATTATTTTAAATGACAAGCACTCACCTTTGCAGCAAATGGATTACATTTGATGAAAGCCGTAACAAGTTGTATGGCCTGCTTACGGACCTGACTTGATTTATCATGAAGTCTGCCGATAATCAACTCCAGGAGATGCTCATGTCTGGGTAAGGGAATGCACTACAAGCATAAAATTTACATGTAACCATCTATTACCTACAGTAAGTACTATAACCAACCCTCCAATAAATACTTTTATCCGAAGAAAATAAATGTATGAATCTCAGAACTATTAATAGCATATTGTTACCTTCTCGTTAACGAGTGTCAGCCAGATCTGTAGAACTCGACTCCGTACAAAGGCATGGATGTCATGGACGTGCTCCTGTAAACGAGTATTAACAAATATAAACGACAAATATAATTTTATGAGAGCTGTTCAATTCTTATAAAATGTACAGGTTGGTATATATGCAAGCAGTCAGAAAGTTTTGTGACCCAAAAGCTTTACTCCCAAATCATTGCTTGCGTAAAATACATGGGTAATCAACATGCTAATTGTCTTACATATAGTTACAGTAAGACAACAGGTGGTTTAAAACAAAAGCCGACATGCATTATATAGGTTATGGGGTAATTAAATCAATCAATGTTACCTGTTAACATATAATTATCTTAATGGGACAATTACATATGACCGTACCTCTATGCGTTATTAAGGAACAATAACCAGATCGAGGTTTAAGATCTGTGTCTCTTTTTTGCTATGTCCATTTCTTTTTATAATGCTCGCGAACTTAGTGATAATCAGACACATACGAAAAATTCCTGATATACCATACATACATGTATATTAGTTATGATTGAAAAGGGAAGAATTTCACTAAAATAATTGTTAGCTATGGTAAGAGAAAATCAAGTCTCAAAAATACCTCCAGTTTCTCTAGGAATTGGTCCCGAGCGTCTTTCATCTTCTCCTCCAGATCCTCCTTACTGAGAACTTTAAGTAAGATTTCACTCAGTATACCCAATACTCCATTCCTCATAGTGTAAGACTGAAAAGTTATCACACAAAATTTTATTGTTTACGTATTTGTATGTACATGCAAAATATTTCCCATCTTTTTTACTTTTTTTAGTTTATGTTAGACCATGGTCAGTAACCTATTGTCATTTTGTACCTTATAAATGCATTTACCTACCGAAAGTCGTATTTGAATTTTTGCTGGAAAGCATTCAAAACGTCAATACAATCAATCAATGATACTAGCTGTAGCTGAATTTGTGAGGCAATCAGAATCAAAAGAATAAGACATTGTCTTTACCTCCCCCTCCAGGTGGCACATTAACACACTGATGTTGGTCAACATTACAGATGGCACTTTTTCTGCTACTTCCACCAAGAATGAAGAAAACGAGCGTGTACCAGAGTTGTCACGAGCAAGATCCTTAGGATCTTTCCTTCCTACTTCCCTGTAACAATGATAAATTACATTACTTTCCATTTAGGCAGATTTGTATGGGAGAGAAAAATGAAGTGTTCCAACTTTGATGCCAGAGAAATATAAATACATGTACATCGATAAAAACCTCTCTTTTAAGTTATTGGGGTTTATTATAAGTCTTTACCACTAACTGCTTTTCACTCTGTAACTGTAAAAAGTCTCTGTTGACTACTGAATATTTAACTTCTAAGAGTTTTCTATATGATAGCCATTTTTCGGCTTTATGTAGTAACACACCTCATAATCTCGCCTACGACACTGCGGTTACCATACTGGTTGGTGATAACTTCTACCATATCTGCCAGCGGATTCACAAGGTGCTCAAAATGCTGCAATAACTGTAGGATCTTCAAACTGGCACCTATACAGCAGACACGGAAACATTAGACAGGATATGGGGTTGGTTTCAAAGCTCAATCTTTTGAATTTTTAATTCCAAAGAAATGTAGGCAAAGGTCACAAGGTGAAAGGTCATGCTACAGAATGAAAGCTTTTGTTACAGAGTTTCTTCATGAAAAATATGGAAGCAATACATGTATCTCTTATCATGCTTTTGTATTCTTTTTAAAGATGTCAAAAGTTCAAGGTGACTTGGTCAAAAGAAAAAGAGCTGTAGAAAAGTGTGTCAAAGAAGTTTAAGGTCTGTAAGACTAAAGGACATGTTATACATGTAGGTAATCAAATACTTACTAAGAGCATGGTTATATCTCTTGACCATAATACCAATGATGTTATTAATAGCGTCCCTTGTTTCCTTGGACCTGACGTACGTTATGTTGGTGTTCTCCAATAACTTGTAAACACAGTTAGTCACCATACTGCAAGTAAATATATGTACGTAACCATGGTATGCTATGCTTCTACCAAATTCCTTTTCTTCACCAGTTTGTAAGCATGCAGATGGTGCCTTTAAGGCCATGTAAAATAAAATCTATGTTTCTCAGACACCGCCGCGCGCTATAATTTGCCGCCGACGAGACGTTTTTATTGCAACTTCAGAAAAAAATATACGCCGTGTCTCATCCTCGATCGTCGATTAAAAACGAAATCTCCATTTATTTCATTGAACATGTTTAATGTCCTTTATAATCATCAAAACTGTACCCGATGAATAAATACTTTTAAAAGCCCGTATAAATCACGGCGTGTTCCATATTTACATTACGGGTAAAGACTTAATCCACGCGTCGTTCAAAGGGAATTGTATAGGATACTAGTATACTAACAACGTGCCGCGGACACTTGGACGACTGGCTATTCGCGTGTTTAATACATCGAGTATTACATGTATAAAAACGTTCATACAGTTTTTTTTATTGATCTCCACAGCATATGTAAATACCTATGCCGAACAATAGCAAGTGTCCAATGTAATACTTCCGAATCTATTAATAATGACATTCACGTTGTAAAAAGTATAAGCACGGACCGCCGACGAACGCAAGAGAAACGTAGTTAAATCCTTAAATCTATGAATAAAAGAATGTATATTGTACCCGGGCCGTGTACATCATTTTATCAGACGGTGGTTAATGCTGAACACTTCAGTCGATTTCTAAAGATTCTGCTTCATCCAGACTCGACTTCCGAAGATATACGCTATCGGCCAAATTTTTATTTACCATACGGATCCATTCGAGGAAGTGACGGGTCGTATTTAATTTGAACTGGGTTTAAACAAGATGTGAGCAAATACTGTAACAGCCTTCGAGTCTCTTACGCGATTCTACTAAATACTCATGGCAATCAAAACATGTCATACTTCGTATATCAAATTTTGAATCGATTATCTGCTTCCATTCAGACAGATGAGCTATGACTCCCCGTTCTCAGAAGGAATAGGTTATTTTTACTTTAAAAAAACTCACCTTATTTACAGGAGAAAGCCATAGATTTTGATGTACATGTACCATTATTTTGACTGACGATTCTAAGACAGTTTTCTATGAAGAAAAACGGAGGGGGGGGGGGGGGGGGAAGGGGGCAGCATAAGATTTTTTGCCTTACATGAATAAGGGGGGGGGGACAGGACAGACAACTTTTTTGTCTTACATGAATAATAAGAGCACTCTTGATGAAAAAACAAAACAAAAAATAAAAACCCTACCTACCTTGCCACTTTTTTAGACCCAATTATCTGAGAAACATAGAATTTATTTTACATGGCCTAATCAGTTCTATATTTTGAATGAACTAGGACCTTGCACAATTTTGCATGTATCAGCCCAGTTAATAAAACTTTCCCATGAATTAGAAAAATCTACCAAATAAATTTGCAGCTTAAGTGGCTACTCAAGCAGTGGTTTCTATCAAAATTTTCAATGTATCTCTATGTACAGCTACAAAATTCTTACTTGACAAATTCGACCTCAGCGATTGGTGGATCCCAAAGGCGGAGAAGATCCTGTGTAACTATATGTAGGACACATTTAACACCGTTCTCTCTCTCCGTCTCCCAGTCAATGCTGTCAGCGGACGATGCTTTCTTGCTTCCTTTGCCTCGACCCTGAATAAGAACAAAGTATTCATTTATAAGCTGTATCAGAGTACTGAAGCATAGCTGTTTGAGAAATATTTAAAATGTACATGTTAGTATTTTTTTTTTTTTTTTGGTATAAAACTGATTTATTCAAAGCTTCTTACTATTCAAAATTTAAATTTTGCCTAGATTTAATATTATGTGAACAAAGATACAAACAAACAAATAACACAAATTAACATTTATTTTTAGTTTCCCCCCTCCCTCCCCATCTCCAATAAAGGGGCCATTGAAAAACATGGCACATGTACATGTAATTAAACTGCTAGAAATTTTCTTCTAAATTATTATAAGAATATTTTTTTTTTTATTTCATGAACTTTTCAAAAATAGATACAAAAGCCATGAAATATAGAACCGAACATGGGTAATAGAGAAATTCCATGACATTCAATGAAAATAGTATGTTTTGCAAAGTTAACAACCTTTCCTGTAGTGATGACCTGTCCAGCTTCCTGATGACTTTCCTCAAACATTTCCATATACTGACATATCAGGTAACATAACATCTTGACCATGTTAAGGTTGTCCTGTCGTATCTCCGTCTCCAGCGATGTATCCTCTAGCACCTTGGCTACGTCAGTGGCCAGCGACTTCCCAACTGAAAAAATTTAGTTTTTCACTCAAATAGCTTTAAAGTTTTAATATAAGTAAAACTGATCATGGAGATGTTAAACTTTTTTTTCAAACATCAAGAAAATGATTATGCTTTTATGTTACTGTATAAATTCTCATTGTAGGAACTTGAGTTTATGCTCGCCCCTCATGTGACAAGTTTTGAGACCTTAAAAAGGCAGACTTTTGGACTTTGATAAATTGTAATTCATTAATTTTTTTTTTGTAATTACATGGGAGAGAAAATCGTCCACTTTAGAATTCACCCTCCTATTGGAGAGGAAATTGGGGAAAATGAAACTACATGTAAATGGGTTGAAATATTTCATTGTGTACAGCAGTTCTTAGATACTAATTACTACAACATACATGTACAATAGTACATTGTATCTCTTGATTCAAGTGTTAGTCACAACAACAGAAGTTGGGAGTCAATAAATAAAAGATTAGACTCTTCATTATAAGAACAGTAAACAATCGATTCTTACCATTAAAATTCATAAACTCACCTTTAAGCAATAGCTGCCATGCATCATCTTTCAGATCGGCTTGTACGTCTTTCTTCAAACTAAAACAGAGATCAATAAATTTCAAAAAATCATTTAAAAGGACTGTCTATCAGTTAAAAATAGCTACCATCACTTTGCACAGGGACAAATAAATATCATCCATGTAAAAAAAAAACTTGTTGCGGACTGTAAAAGTTTGATATACAGTTGGGATTTCCTTGTCCCTGTGCAAAGTGGTGAAAAATTCAATAGGTTTAAGCTTTTTTATCAATCCATACTTTTCTTTTGCACTAGAGACATTTACCTCTTCATAGCAAATTTTCCACAAAAAAAATGTAACCTTTAGTTCTAAACATACATCACCGTAATTCTATGTCTGATATGAAGTTTAGTTCAGATCAAACTACACTGTATTTGATTCATGTAGAAATCGTATTTGAACAGTTAAGCTTAAGCTGTTGAAATTACTGGTACAGAGAGCTACATCTTATAAAGATTACACAAACAAACATTCCTTACCAAACAATGCTGAAGAAGACATCAAACTTATCTAAGACACATCGACATCCATTGCTTCTGAAGCTATTCTTGGCACCTACAAATGTAATGATACAGAAATGTATATAATAGTGCATAAATATTAGAAATGCATTCAACATGTTTAATATAATTATAAAATTACACCGCTTTACATGTGCTACCGGTATTTATCTTTAGAAATTAGAAATGCTCAAATATGTTTAAACAAATTAAAGGTATGATAGCCTTGCCCTCTGTAGAAGTTTTGATACCGACCTTGAAGAGCACTTGGAATTTCTCTCAGCGTCAGAACCTCGTCAACAACATAGTGGCTGATACCTGTTTTATTCAACAGATCATTCCGTGACGACGGGACAACAAATTCAAAACTCATTCTGAAAAAGGCATAAAAATTCAAAGTTGTTTTGGCATGCCAACTTTCTTTTGTTCATAAACATCATGTACAAAGCATAGACATACATGTACATATGTACTGTACTGCAGAGATGTCGAAATCTGTTTCACTCGTCTACGACATTTTAGTAGTTTTTTCGGTCCGAACAATGAAAAGTACTGCAAAGTTTTGTCAGTCTGAAAGAATATTTCCTTCAAACTGACACATTCTCTGGTGTAGGAGCAGAAAATGCAAAAGCAGATGTAAATTTTAATCAGAGTATTGGGAGGGAGAGAGAAATCTCTATCTGAGTTGACTGGAGTCCATTCTTTTCACAACAATATGATTCATCATCAATGTTCAACATTTTTCTACGTTTTGTTTTATTGATTTCCATGATTTCACTTACACATGTTACAGCTGACAAGATAAGATAACATTTAGTTAAAGTTGGTTGTACATATAAAAATGCAACACAAGCTCTTACCAGCTTTTGACGGAAATGACAAATTTAAAAAAAAAATTATCTATATTCAAAATAGGCCAAATCTTAATTATAATGTGTGACCATCTGACATGAATATCTTACAATCTTTGAGTTGAAGATGTTGAATTCTGACAAGTTTTGCAGATTAAAACTTGAAAATTGTAAACCAAAAATTATGCCAACTTCTTTTCGTGCCTTGTGGTCAGAGAAAATTCGATATGTGTACATTTGAAGAAACGCATCTGGTTAACCCTTTAACAGGACCTTTATGAGTGTAAAAATATTCAGTTATTCTTCCTATGAAATTCTGATTTATCAGTTAATCAAATACTTACTTTTATTCAAATATCTCGAAAAAAGGCGCCACGCATTCTTCTGTTTTGAAAATCAAAATAAACACAACAAGTAGTCGACTTGACAAAACGCTTACTCGGTCCAAGTCAAGTCGAGTCAAGTAATGTTCATTTTTGGTTCGCAAAGAAAAAACAAACAAACAAACCAAAAAACAACGAAAGAAAGAATCAATGTACTTCTTTTATCAAATATTGATTCTAGTGACATCCATTCCTTTCCTCTTCTTAATCTATGCTTTAAACGATATTGGTGATAATTTTGAAAGTGTCGCGCGTCTTTTTGCCGAAGGTACAGCTCTCCTTCATTCCTCTATAGAAGCGTATCAATGATATCGAGAACTTTAAATGCAGATCTTGACAAAATCGCGTTGTTACTGGATTACGGTACCTCTCTAGTATCGATTATCTTTATACAGAAATTTAAAGGAAAGGCAGGAAAAATGAAAACTATGTTCTATAAAATTCACAACAATCTATCAGCAATTTGATTCTCTTTGACGCTCACTTGATACTCATGCACATGTCTTTCACACCTTATAAATAATCTTAGACAAAATGATAATTACTATATATACCTACATACAAGCTCCAGTTTTCTCCTTTATTCCGTCCACTCTAAATATCTGGAACTCTTTAGAGTTATCCTTACGAAATAGACCCTCTTAAAATCAGTTCAAATATCACTTGAAGAGAGCCTATCAATCCTATAAAGTACCCCCTTATTTTTTATTGGTATAACCGCAAATATAACATTCTTCTCACAAGACACCGTAATTGTTGCAGTAGCCTAAATGCAGATCGTTTTCATGTAAACCTATAACTAACTCTCTAAAAATTGTATTTGTGGATACGAAATTGAGGATTCTTTATCATTATTTTTTCAGATGCCCCTTATAAATATCAAAACGACAAAAATTGAGGGAAAACGTATGTATCTTGCTCTACGCGCGCGATGCAATTTTCCCCTCAATTTTTGGTGATGATACCTCGATCAAATTGATCAACCGAAAAATATTACAATGATTTCTTAAATCGTCTCATTTGTCATAAAGAGATGAGTTCAAATGATCGTTATCTTGATCGATAGTAGTATGTCCAAGGGGGGGGGGGGGCAGGGGCCCCGGTGGTACCTCTCTCCCCCTCCCGCCCACTTACCTCCCCCTCCCGCCGCCACCTCCCTTCCCTCCTTTTATTTCACCCTTCCCTAGCCTCGATCCCCCTCCCGCTCCCCTTCCTCCCTCCCCCCTCCCTCCCATTTTCCCCCTTCCCTCCCTCATCCCTCCCCTTTCTCCCTCCTCCCGCCTCCCTTTCACCCTGTCCACCCCCTCATGTCAAGGTAGGGGGGTTGAAGTGCTGTTCACAGTTATATTCTCTTTGATTTCCCTGGGAAAAATTGCGCAGAGTACGACGTCGATGTATCTGTAACAGAGGGGAGGGGATCTCCGACACGACCCGGTTGCACTACCAACAGCAAAACACCAAAACACCCGATGCGAAAACACAAAGACGAGTACAGCAAGAGACGGAAAGGAGAAATACGACATAGAAACATAAAAACACAAAAGACCACATATAAATCAACGAGACCAATGGGTCGATGAGAAAAATAAATTTGCTTATGGTGTGTCAGAAAAAAATAATCTTGCTCTCACAAGTAATCTGTATTTGAAGAATTATCATAAAATTTCGCTAAAAGTTCCTGAAAATTTTCGGGCTCGCTTCACTTGTCGCAATTTTCAATTTATATAAAAAGAATTTTTGCCTCGCTTCGCTCGCTTTCTATTAAATATTGATTTTAAATGGCAAAGTCCATACTTGAAAATATCAAAAGAATGCATGGTAAAGGAAAAAGGGCTTCCTTAGAGGCTTTTAAAAATATCAGAATATCAAATGGACCGTGCCTAATATCGCCCAAGGTCAGAGAGGACAGGTAGTCGGGGCCCCGTCTTCTCTGAAGGGGTCTGGACAGGACTCGTCATGGAGTCCCGTCGTCACAGTGAGTCAGAGTGCAAGTAAGTCCAGTTGAACTGTGATGCTAACTTTTTTTTGAATAGGAATATGTCAGCTAGGAGAGGGGCACAGTTTGTGTCCAATTGAATTCCGATAGTTTGTTGAAATATTTCACCTCAACAAAAATATTGTCTATCAAAAATTCCAGCATCATGATGATGTCCACTTCAGTGTACTTGTGTTCTGAATCAGAGTGTTCCTTGACAAAATGAATTTCTAAACGTCCTACATGTAGTTATGTGTATCTGTGATTGCCAACTTTGTGGACGAGAATTTTTTTTAGTATGGAAGCCAACCTAGTTTAAAGCTTTTGATGAAGTATTGTGGTGTACAGAGCGGAAAATCGAAAGATTTAATACTTGTAATGTGGTTGAATGTAGGAGATTTGAGATGGTCCAACAGTTCTTTTGAGTTTTTTTTTCTAGGATCAACACATCTGATTGAAGATGAATAATTCGCCTATCGCCAATTCCCAGATAAGCTCCGCCCATATTACCAAATACGCTGGATCCCGCTAGCTCAGACAAAAACCAGCTAAGGCAGATGTAAATTAACAGTACATGTTCTATAGGAAAATCGGCAACAAAATATGCCATTTCAACTGATTTTCGTAATCATTTTTCCATGAAATATATTATGTGTAATGTACTTTATCTCTAAAATACGGAAGCGTATTAGTGCCAGATTGACACTCTTTTTTATTTATTTTCTACACTTTTTTCTGTAAATTTTACACATTAATGTGTAAATTTTACACATTAATTTGTAAATTTTACACTTTTTTCTGTAAATTTTACACTTTTCTCCTGTAAATTTTATACTTTTTTCTGTAAATTTTACACATTAATGTGTAAATTTTATACATTAATGTGTAAATTTTACACTTTTTTCTGTAAATTTTATACTTTTTTCTGTAAATTTGACAGTTTTTTCTGTAAATTTTACACATTAATCTGTAAATTTTACACATTAATGTGTAAATTTTACACTTTTTTCTGTAAATTTTATACTTTTTTTCTGTAAATTTTACACATTAATGTGTAAATTTTACACATTAATCTGTAAATTCTACACATTAATGTGTAAATTTTACACTTTTTATTGTAAAGTTTACACTTTTTTTTCTGTAAATTTTATACTTTTTTCTGTAAATTTTACACATTTATGTGTAAATTTTATACATTAATGTGTAAATTTTACACTTTTTTCTGTAAATTTTATACTTTTTTTCTGTAAATTTTACACATTAATGTGTAAGTTTTACACATTAATCTGTAAATTTTACACATTAATGTGTAAATTTTACACTTTTTATTGTAAAGTTTACACTTTTTTACTGTAAATTTTATACTTTTTTCTGTAAATTTTACACATTTATGTGTAAATTTTATACATTAATGTGTAAATTTTACACTTTTTTTCTGTAAATTTTATACTTTTTTCTGTAAATTTTACAGTTTTTTTCTGTAAATTTTACACATTAATGTGTAAATTTTACACATTAATGTGTAAGATTTATACATTAATGTGTAAAATTTACAGATTAATGTGTAAAATTTACAGAAAAAAACTGTAAAATTAATTTTACACTTTTTTCTGAAAATTTTATACTTTTTTCTGTAAATTTTACACTTTTTTCTTTAAATTTTACTCATTTTTCTGTTAATTTTACACTTTTTTCTGTAAATTTTACACTTTTTTCTGTAAATTTTACACTTTTTTCTGTAGTCTTTTATCACATGTTTGTGGCCTTCTCCCCACTTTTCGGGAAATACATACTATAACATATCAATATTGTTGTACTTTTGTTATTTTAACAACAATTTGTCAAGGAAATCTTCAATGAGATAAAGAAGATCAGACAGCACTCACAATAGAGCACGAAATTGAACAGCAAGCTAGAGGTGCATCCCCTGTCTAGCTAGCCGCAATTATTAGGGCAGTTTTCATAAAATGTTCTGGCTCGCTACTGCTCGCCAATTAATATTTTCTTTCAAATAGTATAACTAATCTGAGCTATTTCACATCCATATAAATGCGAATATACAAAGGCATTTAATAGAGTACGTATAAACTCCAAATATGTAACATGTGATAAAAGACTACAGAAAAAAGTGTAAAATTTACAGAAAAAAGTGTAAAATTTACAGAAAAAAAGTGTAAAATTTACAGAAAAATGTGTAAAATTTACAGAAAAAAGTGTAAAATTTACAGAAAAAAGTATAAAATTTACAGAAAAAAGTGTAAAATTTACACATTAATGTATAAAATTTACACATAAATGTGTAAAATTTACAGAAAAAAGTATAAAATTTACAGAAAAAAGTGTAAAATTTGCAGAAAAAAGTGTAAAATTTACACATTAATGTGTAAAATTTACAGAAAAAAGTGTAAAATTTACAGAAAAAAGTGTAAAATTTACACATTAATGTGTAAAATTTACAGAAAAAAGTGTAAAATTTACACATTAATGTGTAAAATTTACAGAAAAAAGTGTAAATTTTACAGAAAAAAGTGTAAATTTTACAGAAGAAAGTGTAGAAAATAAATAAAAAAGAGTGTCAATCTGGCACTAATACGCTTCCGTACTAAAATCATCATAACAAGAGTATAATATTTTTGTGAAAGTTATTTCGAGGGCGTCCAACACATTGTTTCAGGATTCGAAATGAAAAGTCGGGTCGGGTAGGGGTTAAATATGAAACATAGTCGGCGGGTACAGCCCGGGGGGTGTGAGCATTTTTTTTTTTTTTTATATAACACGTGAATATATATTATTACGATAATTGATTTTATTGATTTTGGGTTGGGGGTCATTTATTATATTTGATATTAACTAAGATTTAAATTGTGAATGTAATAAGCCTGGCAATTTAGGAAATTAATGCATAAGTGTATAGGATCACCGATAACGTAAAATCAAAATTCTATTTTTCATTTAAAAAAAAAAAAAGAAGAAGAAAAACGGGAGCGATGCGAACCGGGTTTTTTTTTAATATTCATTTTTTATTTTATATTTCTAGGGAATGACATGTTCAAATATTTTGAGCATAATTTAAAACCGTAGCTTTTTTCTTTACTAGGCCTTCATTTCTTTTTTTTATTCCCTTTGCCTTAACGTCATTTTGTGCTTATGCTATCATTGATCTTTTTAGGGTACAGCCAAAGGAGTGGGGGCAACCCTCTATCCATCTAGCTGGATTCTCCTATATGGGCTTTATGCTATTTAAATGATTCTTTTTGATTTTACAATAAAATCAGTATGAAATGAATTAATGTCAAGATAATATCAATATGATGTCATCTAAGGCAAATCAGATGGTAACATTCATTCAAAACGCCCCCCCCCCCTCTTTTGCCTATTCTTTACTCTTTCGCCGGCCAGATCGACTTTTATACAGCTTGTAATGGGTTTTAATTTGGGTATTCATGTATATTCCAGTGGCGGATTTAGAGGGGGGGGGGGCCCAGGGGGCCCGGGTCCCCCCTTTTTCACCCAAAGTTATTGATTCAGAATACTCTTTTTATGCTTAATCTCTTTACTTTTGGGGAAATTTTCGGCTCGCTTCGCTCGCCACACTTAATTTTTCATTAGCTGTCTATTTTTTCGTCTTCACTTTGTCTTGAACTTTCTTTGTCATCGTGTTTAAACGGATTCATATGTCATAAACATATACAAAATTCTAAATGAAATTAACACTTGAATAATTACCAAATGCTTCATTTTCATGGGCCGATCTAACCAGTTTAGACAGGTGGATAGTGGGGTTGCAATGCCCTAATCTTCCCAACCTTCCCCAATTGGTCAAACAAAAATAGAGGATGGAAAATGAGAGAGATATTGTAATCTTATGACAAAATGTAACCATCTATTCAAAAAATTTCCCGGCTCGCTCCGCTCGCCAATTTAGAATAATATATATACATTGTACATGTATGGATGACTGAACCTACGCTCGCCAGTATACCTATAAACTTAAGTAAACGTATCAAGAAACTCTATCTTCTAAATGCAACATGCAGTTGGAATGACCCCCCCCCCCCCCCAACTTTAATTAAAATCACCAGTCTTGAGCTTCAGTTTGTGGAGGTCTTTTTTTTTTTCGTCTTCGACCTTTTTTTTTTTTTTGTTTTTGTTTTTTTTTTTTCTCGTCAGAATTTCTTTGAACAATTTTCTTTGAACAATTTTGTTCGAGCTGAAACTTTGCCCCCCCCCCCCTTTTCTGAAATCCTAGATCCGCCACTGTATTTGAACTTCTCAAAATCGGGTTTTTATGAGATGCGCATATAATATATTTGATCAACTGTATACGCAAATTATGTATTTCGTGTTATCCGTTGATGACCGATTCTTGTCTATTTTCAGCACTTTTTATGTATTTGATCTGAGAAAAATATTACCCCGATATCTGTCATCATCACTACTACTTGTACTATGTGCACATCTTTCAACCATTTTGATAAATCAAGAAAATGATGTAAAACTATGTGCTAAATGCTCATGTTATCTTACATTTCTATACTAAAGTTATGAGGATGTCTGAGCTCCCAGCACGTGCAGGACAGCGGCTATTATATTAGCATGCCTGTAACGATATGAGATAATATTATTGGTATTGCGGCAGCAAGGGGAGGAGTTGGCGATAGGTCAATTCTTCTAAAGACCGTCTTTGATGCAAGTGAGGATTTTCGTAAGCAAAATAGAGAGAAGCTTTGTGGAACACTTGGAAGAACCAGCTATGAATCGCTGTTTGTATGTTTTCTTGTGCATCTTGGGAATCCAGTATCACTATCATAATTCAAAATCGGATTCATTTAGGGATGTCAATGCATGAACTAAACGTTATGTGATAAAGACGTTGTATGTTGATTTCAAGGTGACGAACTGAGCCCTATTTCCTCCTTGAGAGTTTGGTTGATTATGGACCTATTATAGCGTCCAACTTGCAGCATCTGTATCATGCATTGCTGTGAGCATTAATTTGAGCTTGAAGTCAAAGAAACGACGGAGACAAATAATTCAGCATCCTATCTGGACATAATGCTGTCCTACGACACTGATGGTCACATGAACACCTCACTCTATGACAAACGTGACGACTTCAATTTCAACATCACAAACTTTCCTTTTCTGAGTAGCATTACATCCCTTCATCGCCTGCTTATGGCGTGTTCATATCTCAGTTGATACGCTATGCCAGAGCAAGTACCAAATATACAGATTTTGTTCTGAGAGCTAGGCGTCCTTCAGATAAGCTTCTCAGACAGGGATACGTTTGTGACCGACTAACCTCGTCACTGAGGAAGTTTTACGGCCGATATGGGGAACTCGTCATACATGTCCCACTCTCCAGAATGGTAGATGATATTCTGTCTTAGACCATTTGAACCATCCAACCACGGAATATTCTTGCATCTTCCGAAATTACAGTAACCGGATGTGACAATTCTACTGAATTGAAGCGGCGGGTGTTGCATACAAGCAGGAAATGCTTACTCTTCCTGGGCACCTGGTCTCACTCCCATGTTGGGAGTTCGCTTCTTTTCACGTGGTAGAGGTTTTTCTCTGTTTGCTTTGGTTCTTGTTTTATCCTGATTTTATATCTTCGGTTTATGACTTTCTGAATTATCGATTTTGTACTATGTATTGGGACATGATCATTGTCCATATTTGTCATTCTCAAATACATCATCCTCCCAAATTTGGTTGATGTTGAACTTATAACCTGGGCATGGATGCGACACATTTTCCATAACTTATTGTTCAAGCCTAAAATATTGGTCTGATGCAGCATGTTACTGTGCCATAAATTGCAGTGAGCATCCCCAGATGCATCAGCCACTTTGATCGATCTAGGACTTATAGTAAGTTGGGAATGGGAGTGGCCTCACTTACCTAACTTAGTCAGTCGAGTGGGAAACATGAACTGAAGTGAGCATCCTCCACACCACACAAGTTTCGTTGATGTAGAACTTTTAACTTTTATTTAGATTTAACATGACATTTTAATAATTTTATTAATGAATTGGGAACAAATTATCCAACTTAGGGGTATTCCTCTTCCAATTTATAACTATGGAATTTAGGTGAAACATTTTTCGCACCACTTGCTCAATTTATCCTTGGAGTAACGTTCAATTTAAGTGGTCATTTTTAGTGTCTTTGCACTTGTCCATGAATGTGTTTTATTGACTTTTTGACTGGATTTCTGTGTAACTTTCTTTTTTAAATTGTGTCTATCTGCATGCTAGACTGTGGGAGTCATTTAGGGTGTGTTTGTCAGTGTAACATCACAACATTACCTGACCAGCATCAGTACCATACATTGCACCCAGCACCTCCTGATGCACAAACAAGTTAAAGTTTACAAAGGACTTAGAGTAAGCTGGAAATAGTAGTCACTTAACCCAACAGCTCAGGCATATAATTTTGGTCAAATTTAGCATCTGTACGCGTACGTACCATGCATTGCAGCAAGTATCCTCAGTTTGGTTGATTAAGGATTTCTGGTAAACTGGTAATTGGTGTTCCTTAATCTAGTTGCTTAAACATGAAATATGTGTTAGATGCAGCATCCTTACCATGCATTGCAATAAGCATCCCGAGATGCATCTCCCATATAATTTTTGGTTTGATGTAGGATAAACCTATCAGTTATTCAGTCTCAAAGTCCAGAAGGCAAGGCCAAATCGTGAGAATTCCCATCGGAACGGTTGTGAACCCGGGAATGAACAACATTCCGAAGTGAGATCAGATGCCCGGGGATAGTCAGTGTCTCCTGATTGCATGCAACAACCATCGCAACAGCTCCATGGAAACCTGTCAAATCCGGAGATTGTCTTGATGTTCATTTTGATGTACAGATCAGGACTTATAATCCGGTGATTGTCTCGATGTACATTTTGATGTACAGATCACGACTTACAAGAAGCTGGGAATGGAGATGTCTTGTTTTCTTCGTCAACGTGAATTTATATGGAAAACCTAATGCAGCAGAAGAAATTAAAAAATCTACTATTGGCATGATTATGATATTCAAATAAGACAAAATTCTTTATTCAGAAGATTTTATTACTTTCAATACATTTAAAATAACAACCATTGCTATCTATGATAAGTAAAAAGGTTTTCTTTCATTACTGAAACTTGAATTACACAATGTAATCTTTGATGTGTTAAAGCCAAATGAAGTAGAAAATAGAAACAAATCTGTCCTACATCTTCAAAATAAATCCTCTGATAATCTGTGAAAACATTCGATCGCTGTAGCATAAATATTTGTAGCATATTCGGTTAGCACTGACATTGCAAAACATCATAATTTTGTTTCTATTCTCTCCAAACAATTTCAGAATCACAACGATATAACCAGGTCCTATACTTTACGTTCTTATCGATATCTATAATTTTACTTATCTGACTCTATCAGAAAACATTTATAGTGTGTTCCCATGATGATATCATACCTCCAAATTAAACCGCCATACTGGATTACAACTCTTGGACTTAATCCATTTCTACCATGCAAAACGTTGACATTAAAAAATGTATAACTAAATTTCAGACGAGATTTCATAACTAACCTATTGACTATTCTTTAAAAATAACTGTTGTTTGTAATTCTCATCAAGACATTGATGCATGCAATGTGATAACTTAAGAAACTTTGTTGAAGTAGAGCAATTTTAACATAGTAGAGATGGATAAAGTCTGAGAGTTGTAATCCAAGAAGGAGATAACTCTAGCAACACACTAAAGAATAAGTGTTTTAATTTGTGTTTTGTTACCAGTATGCAACACACAGCAAGTGTATTTATTGTAAGTGTAAGCAAAATGAAAAATACAATTTAAAACAACATTAAGACATGAACACATCTGGTGAGGTATCGGACGAATGATCTACGCCATCTCCACCCTGGTATCTCTGAATGCTCTGTATAACATTAATATTCCATTTACAGACAACTTGTGTTGGAGAGTTGTCTCCACTTATCATCCTTTATCACATCGTCGTGGGATGAACAAACCGTAGATGGCAGACTATTCCATCAGAGCTTCAGTACACTTTATCACTCTTTGTTAACTGTGTTAACATTGCTGTTTAAAATCGTTTAGCTGTGAAAAATTCTGCAATGATAGATCACATTTCCCCACACTCACTGATAAGTACCGCTATTTTTGGTTTATTGTTAGGTCCCGTAGGCACGTTTTCTATTTTGCGTAACACCAGAAGTCCATCTATCACTTTGCCTGCAAAGTAGAAGTCAATGTAGCATATCAGATAACACATATTAGCATTTAAAGGAAACAAGAGGCCAAAGTGGGCTAAGTTAGCTCAAGATTTTCAGACAGGACAAGGTTATGATGGTTTTTAAAATTTTTAATTTCAATTTTTCATAGACCTCAAATGATTTTCAAGGTCAAAGGTATGACCAAAATTAAAAGAATAATAATATATTTAATGTTACAACCTTTTATTTGAGAAAAGGTCAAGCTTTACAAGTCAGGATTAAACTTGAGACTTGTACAAATACACATACCAAAAACTACATGTTTTCCATCTAAAAAGTCACACTTGGCACAGGTGATGAAAAACTGGCATCCGTTTGTGTCTTTCCCCGAGTTGGCCTGTATAAAACATATGACTTGTTTTATTTTTGTAAGTGTTAAAATACTACTTTTTATTCTACAATTGAGTAGCACAATTTTCAACTGGTGCAATATTTTGTACTTATAGAGATAGAAAAATTTTTTAAAAATTAATGGACAACTGCTCATACATGTCATAACTACACACTTATAATTTGAACCTGCAATTACACCTAGAACATATGATTGCACCAAGTTCTCACCTGTAGTTACACATAATTCTCACCTGTAGTTACACCTAGTTCTCACCTGTAAAACACCTAGTTCTCACCTGCAGTCACACCTGTTCTCACCTGTAGTTACACATAATTCTCATCTGTAGTTACACCTAGTTCTCACCTGTAATTAAACCTGTTCATACCTGTTATAACAAGATCTCACCTGTAGTTACATCAAGACATCACCTGTAGTTACACATTATTCTCACCTGTAGTTACATCAAGATCTCACCTGTAGTTACACCAAGACCTCACCTATAGTTACACGTTATTCTAACCTGTAATACATCTGTTCTCACCTGTAGCTACACCAAATTCTCACCTGTAGTTACACATAATTCTCACCTGTAGTTAAACCAAGATCTCACCTGTAGTTACACATATTTCTCACCTGTTGTTACACCAAGACCTCACCTGTAGTTACACATTATTCTCACCTGTAGTTTACACCTGTTCTCATCTGTACGTACACGAAGTTCTTGAACCTGTAGTTGCACATAATTCTCACCTGTAGTTAAACCAAGATCTCACCTGTAGTTACACCAAGACCTCACCTGTAGTTACACATTATTCTCACCTGTAGTTTAACCTGTTCTCACCTGTACGTACACCAAGTTCTCACCTATAGTAACACATAATTCTCATCTGTTGTTACACCTAATTCTCACCTGAAGTTACACCTGTATCTCACACTTATTTATGTGAGGACTACTTACCATTGATAGAATACCGGCTGATGTGTGCTTCATAGAAAAGTTTTCATCGGCAAAAGCACCTCCATATATACTTGAAATCCCCGTACCGTCACCCTACATTATAAATGATTTTTGTTATATTATATCTTCATCAAAAGAAATAAATCTGGCATTACAATCAACAGAAATTAGAACTCCACTGTTCATTATAGGTTTGTATATTACAATCAACAGAAATTAGAATTCCACTGTTCATTTTGGGTTAGGTTTGTATATTAGAATCAACAGAAATTAGAACTCCACTGTTCATTATAGATTTGTGTATTACATGTCATATATTTGACCTTGATCTTAAAGGTGACCTTGACACTGAATAGATGTTAGTTCTCATCATGCAAAACCATCTAAATGTTTGATACCATAATGACACATATCATGTTTAGTTAAAGCCATATACAGAAACTGTATGAAGTGTTCCTATGTGTTGTTTTTCATTTGCTAATGGCATAAAGATTTATCAGAGAGTCAAACATGCTGAAACATTTTTATCCAATTAAGGACTTTGCTGACATTGACTTTAAGTGTATGTATTGTCTTCATTCAAAATGGGTCCTAGACAACAATTCCGAAATATTTATATAAAATGAGGCAGCTAAAACAGTATGGCCAGACCAGAATGACAATGTTATCATTCTTATGAAGTGACCTTGACCTTGCAGAAATGATAGGTTATCATGCCATGTCTGTAATCCTAGGACAAAAGTTCTATGAAATATTATTAAATTTTTTGAAGGTTTTAAAGTTAAAAGTATGGTCCTGTCAATTTTAACTTTTCTTTATGACATTTCAGTTGCAAGACGGATGTACAATGTTGATATAAATTCATCACACACCCATGAGTACAGTGGTAGATGGCGAGAGTGGGGGAATGATGTATGTATGATGTTGATCCCAAAGAGGTAGATGGGGATAGTGGGAGTGGGTTATAGGTGACTATACTTACATTAACAAAATCCCCTCCTTGAACCATAAAATCTTTAATTACTCTGAAATATAAAATTCCAAATAAAATATTCATCTGATAACAGGAAACTGCAAAATTAACGCATCTAAAAATTTAAATGAAATGCATGAAAAATTTATGCAAAAGAATATCATTCATAATTTTTTAAAATCAAATTAACACTGATCTTAATGCTAAAGATCATATCTGTCAAAGTTACCTGTGGAAAATAGCTCCTTTAAAGCCTTGTGGTACGCCATCTTTTCTGTACTCTCCAGTACAAAATTGTCTGTAAAATTAAATTCTTATAAATCATACATGTATAACATGTACAAAGCCTTTAAAGATAAATTGTATTAGGTTTCATTATTTGATCTCTGTATCTTTTGATATCATCCTTTTATACTTCAGTCAGTCTTCTAGGATTCCATTAGCCGTAATCCAAGGTAACTGAAATTTGAGGTCAGATAAATGGAAAACTGAATGCTACTTACCCATTGGTAAGTGAATTTATTTGCAGTATCCGCGTATATAACTTACTTGTAACTTACCATTTGGTAAGTGAATTTTGAAGTACTATCCCTTTTGCAGTATCCGTGTATATAACTTAGTTATAACAAAACTTAACTTGGATGCACAATCCCTTCTTTATTCTGATTGAAATTTTTGTTTGGGTAAGTGAGTTAAAGAAGATCCTGAAGACAATCTCGACAGCACTCACCATAGAGCATTAAATTGAGCATCGACGGACCATTAGGAAGCTAGAGGTGGGACCAGGTGCCCGGGAGCAGTAAGCATCCCCTGTTTGGCTAGCCACACCCACCATCGATGTTCCTGCACTAAACTGAAAACAATATCCACAAAACATGCACTGATGTAATGTCTACATAGAAAGTGCTACGACTACCATGTCAGGGAAAGACATTCAAAACACTTACTGTCAAACCCCTAGCAGGGAACTTTTTTAAGAGCTCCACATTGGCAAGCCCGCTCAAAATTTCTTAATAGTGTAAAATTCTTCCTTTTCTATCCAGAAGTTTTCAATTTAGAAATTAAAAACTATCAACCTATGAAAGTGTTCTCCTGTCTCAAAGGAATACCAAATAAGCAGAAATTTTCGTCAGGTAAATCAGTCTTTGTGAAAAACTTTATCTCAAAGAATCTTGAAAGTGTGTCTGTAGTTTTACTAAAGTAAAACATTATTAATATGCACAATAAATCATTGACTTTAAGCATTGAACATTATATATACCATATTGATTAATCATAAATCAAATGAATAAAGACAACATTTTTAATGGAAGAAATGGTATATACCCTTTCACATTATCTGCAGTACTGAATTTGAAGCTCAATTTAAACAATAAATTAAACAAAATGTTTTTCATAAAAAAACAGATGTCTCCCCCCTCCCTCTAAGTTACTTTGACCCTAGACCAAAATGCAAAATGATGTGAAACCTTTGAGTCATGGGCAACATCATACTAAAACATTAAAGTGATTCATTACATTGTTTGAGGTAAAGGCCAAACATGATTGGCATATACAATTTCATTATAAGCATATTTAAAGAAATTGACTTTGGTCACATGACCTTGGATATAGGTGATCTGAAACCTACACTCACTGACGAGGGTTAAGTACCGGAAACATGCATGTCTGGTCCATGCCGCAAACTTATCTGCTTTTAAATGATGCTATTGAATTTGAAGACGTTTAACATTGTATGGATCATGAGCAACAAAAAACTGAATTAGTGATTGGATACACAGTTCAAAATATAAAGCCTAAACATTATTAGCATAGACAATTTCAGCCTGGACATGCTTAGCATATACAACTTCATTACCAAAGTAAGAAGCTACCTTAACCATGTGACGTTGGGACAATGTGATAAGAAACATTTAGTCCTTAGAAACAACATACTAAAATATGAAAACAATTGTAAGAAGGGTTCAGGAGATATAGTCCAGACAATATTAGTATGTACAATTTCATTAAAAAGAACTAAATGATCTTGACATTGGGCACATGACCTTGGGTCAAGGTGATAAGAAACCCTCCAATCCTGAGCAACAGCATACTATAGTATAAGAGTGATCCAGTATACGATTCCACAGATATAGCACAGACTCCATAGCATTTACAATTTCATTAAAAAATGTAATACTTGACCTTAGTCATATGACCTTTGATCAAGGAGGTGTGAAACCTTTGGGTCATCAGCACCATCATACTAAAATATGACGTGATCCGATCACGGTTCAAAAGATTAAGCCTGGACATAATACATGTAACAAATACAATTTCATTTAAAATATACTAATTGACCTTGACTTTAGTCACATGACCTAGAGTCAATGTGATGTGAAACCTTTACGTGATAAGCAACAACATACTAAAATATGAAAGTGATCCGGCACACGGTTCAAGAGATATAGCCCGGACAAGAATGTATGCACAATATCATTAAAAATGCACTAAGTGACCTTGACCTTGGTCACATGACCTTGGGTCAAGGTGATGTGAAACCTACGGGTCATAAGCAACAACATACTTAGATATGAAAGTGATCAAGCAAATGGTTCAAGAGGTATAGCTCGTACAGGAATGTATGCATAATTTCATTAAAAATGCACGTAGTGACCTTGGTCACATGACCTTTGGTCATGCCCTTACGAAAAAAATCTATACAAAACTATATGTCTCCTATATGTAAACTAGATTTCTCCTATAGGTTTCCAGCTTTTGTGTCTAGGTTGGTTATAGGTATAGGTAACATATAGGTAAAATTGAATTTAACCTATAGGTGATATATATGTTAAAAATAGGGGAAATGCATACAGCATACCATGTCTGCTGGAGCTATAGGGAGGTTATAGTGCAACTATATGAATACTGAACTTAGTCTAATTAGGTCTTCCGACTTCCGTCGGAAGACCTATTGTTTTCGTAACCGTGGAAAATTGGATCAGCGATTTCTCAAGAACCCTGTAAGCTAGGACAATGAAAGTTCTCCAACGTTACGTTTGGAGTAAAAGCTAGATTGGTCTTTTTTATTTTTGGTCTCTGTTATTTTTTTTAACATGTTTTTTAGTAGATTCAAATATTTGACGGGAGCGTCGAATTACTCAAAAGGACCGAAAATTTCATGTTTTGCTATTTGTAAGCTTAAATATCTCGTATTTTGCTATCTACAATTTCCATTCTTTTTGAAAGTCGACAGCCATGCAAGATATGAAATGCTAGATGCACACTGTAACGATTTATTACGATGACGTCCTTCACCGTCCTTCATATTTCCAAATTCAGAAGTTCATAGGAGGAAGACACTTTTTTGCTTATAATAGTAAACAAAAATTAAGCTTATGAAGTTTCCTAAAAATTTCAATATTATTATTTTTTATCCATATATCTGTCTTATTTAGTCTTTCTGATTTTTCCTATCTCTTACTGTTGAAAAGATATGAGCATCGAAATTTTGAGTTGGGTATTTCGATACACCTTCACGCCAACAGATCGGGCGCACACTAAAATTGGTAGTCCGAGTCCGACTCGAGAAAAGCAGTGTTGAGATTTTCAAATTCCGATTTCACGGCAATGATGAATATGCATTTCATAAATACATTTCGATATACACAATTTGATTTTAAGACAATTGATTAATTTAGAAGAGATCAGCTACAAACCAGAATTTACACACAAAAAGTGGTAGTTTGATTCCGATTTCTAACCTACAAACCTGTTTCTAAACTTCAATAACTATATTTTGAACATCAAATTTAATTTCTAATTCTAGCAAACGTTCGAACATAATTTTCGGTTGGTTTATTTACAAATTGATGAACAATTTCTCCAACATTCTTCCCTCCCCTCGTTTTTCGAAAACAGTTCTGTTTATATTGAACGATGTCGCCATGATGGAAATTCAAAATAAACTTTGAAATAAGCTCAAAATGCATCGAAGATGCAAAATGCCGAGTTGCAAAACTGGAATGTAAGTATGAATATGCAGACTAACATGAAATGTGTATGGTTTGTAACAACATTTTGTGGTCCTAAATGAAAATTTCTGGATCAAGAAATGGTCTTCTCTTTATTCTATATCAGCGTGTAATATATTTTCAAGGATACAGATTTTCCTGTGACCTTGATCTTTGACCTTTTGACCCAAAAATTAATGGCAAGTTTCATGATTATAGGTGCAATACAGGCTCAAAAATGGTCTGGAAACCATTTTCAATTACCTAAGTCCTGTGACCTTGATCTTTGACCCTTTGACCCCTAAATCAAAAGTGGTCATTTTCTATTCACTGGAAACATTTCTGGCAAGTTACATGATTATAGGTGCAATACAGGCTCAAATTCAGTCGGGAAACCATTTTTAATCATCTTAGTCCTGTGACCTTGACCTTTGACCTTTTAACCCCAAAATTGATAGTGGTCATCCTTGATCCATGGGAAACATTTCTGGCAAGCTTCATGATTATAATTGCAATACAGGCTGAAATATGGTCCGGAAACCACTTTCAATCATCGGAGTCCTGTGACCTTGACCTTTGACCTTTTGACCCCAAAATCAATAGGGGTCATTCTTGATTCATGGGAATCATTATTGGCAAGTTTCATGACTTTAGGTGCAATACAGGCTAAAATATGGCCAGGAAACCATTTTCAATCATCAGAGTCCTGTGACCTTGACCTTTGACCTTTTGACCCAAATATCAAAAGTGGTCATTTTCTATTCACAGGAAACATTTCTGGCAAGTAACATGATTATAGGTGCAATACAGGCTGAAATATGGTCCGAAAACCAATTTCTATCATCTGAGTCCTGTGACCTTGACATTTGACCTTTTGACCCCAAAATCAATAGGCCTCATCCTTGATTCAAGGGAAACATTTCTGGCAAGTTTCATGATTATAGGTGCAATACAGGCTGAAATATGGTCCGGAAACCATTTTCAATCATCTGAGTCCTGTGACCTTGACCTTTGACCTTTTGACCCCAAAATCAATAGGCCTCATCCTTGATTCAAGGGAAACATTTCTGGCAAGTTTCATGATTATAGGTGCAATACAGGCTGAAATATGGTCCGGAAACCAATTTCAATCATCTGAGTCCTGTGACCTTGACCTTTGACCTTTTGACCCCAAAATCAATAGGCCTCATCCTTGATTCAAGGGAAACATTTCTGGCAAGTTTCATGATTATAGGTGAAATACAGGCTGAAATATGGTCCGGAAACCATTTTCAATCATCTGAGTCTTGTGACCTTGACCTTTGACCTTTTGACCCCAAAATCAATAGGCCTCATCCTTAATTCAAGGGAAACATTTCTGGCAAGTTTCATGATTATAGGTGCAATACAGGCTGAAATATGGTCCGGAAACCATTTTCAATCATCTGAGTCCTGTGACCTTGACCTTTGACCTTTTGACCCCAAAATCAATAGGGCTCATCCTTGACTAATGGTGAGTAAGTGTATGAAGTTTCATTGTTATAGCCTCTTTCGTAGTTGACTTATAGTCCGGAAACCAATTGTTGACGCCCTCCCGCCCGCCCAGACGCCCGCCCGTCTCACATCAAATTAAGAGCCGAGTTTTGCAACTCGGCTAAAAAGGGAAGGGGGGGGGGTCCAAATTTGAACCTGCACAGCGAGAACCTCGTGGTATTTATATATATATATTGAACGTAACTTGTTATTACCATTTCTCTTCTCAAGAAAATTGGTTCTACAGCTACGAGCTCACCTTTTTTATGGGGGAAGGGGGCAGGAAGAATTTGCAAAAAAAAATAAATCCCAGCTCTGAAAAATGCTGAAAAAAATATTCCGGCCCAAAGGGCCGGCAATTTTTTTTTCCCGGACCATGCAAAAGTAAGGATACATTGCATGATATGGAAATTTTTGCTGGCCCTTTGTGCCAGACAAATTAAAGTAAAAAAATTAATTAATATAAATACAAACTGTTCACATAGCTGTATCTACCAGAGACCTAATACGCATAGGCACAAAAATCTAGAAAAGGTTCTATTTAAACATCATACAATCTGTCTGAAATTCGCTAATTGCAAAGAGACATCTGAAGGAACGGTTATTAACTCATACTCTGTAACAGCGGGGAGTTTAACTTACACAGACATTCACAACATTTGACAATTTGTTTAAATCCGGCCCGAAGAACCGGCGAAAATTTTTCTCCGACTCTGGTAATGGCTGAAAAAAATGGCCTGCTCAGAAAATTGCTGAAAAAATTTTACCGGCTGGCAATAGAATTCCTAACCCCCCCCCCCCCCCCCCCAAATCAAATGGTTGCTCACCAACAATTATCGGTTTGAAAATTTAATGTTACTGCTATTTGAAAACTTAAATATATAATATAAATACATGTAATGTGACGTCCTTCATATTTCCAAACCAAAAATTGTATAGGAGGAAGACACTCTTGTTGCAACTGCAACAAGAAACCTTTCTAGTTTAGCTTCTCTTTAGACTTAGAAAATTGTACTGCTCTGCATCTTTGAGGGAAAATTTCTAAGTCCAGAACCATGACAATTTCTTTAAAAATTGTGTTTAAACTTATATGACATGAAATACAAGGCAATATGGGTATCAAAATGTGTATTTTTCCGAGATCTGTTAGAAAAGAAAAGCAATCTGGAATTTAACAGTATTTCACATTTTACTGTTTTCACATTGTACCTTAATTATCAGTTAATCTGTTTGTAATTGCTTTTAGTTTGGGGGTGGGGTGGGGTGGCGGTTGTTTACAGCCATGGAAGTGGGTCCAGCCTAATAAAAAGAATATGACAAATCAGAAAAGCAAAGAATGTTTATTAATCCAAGTCCCTCCCCCCTTTTCCTGCTCTGAATATATGAAAAGAAAAAGGCTCATAGACCATGAAATACAAAATAATGAAAAAAATCCATTCATGCCAGGATTCGAACCCTGGACCCCTAAATCAGAAGTCCGACACTCACCCAACTGAGCCACGACACTCACGTAACAACAACACAGTATATCTTAAGAAGCATCTTAGTTTGAAATGTTTGTGTACGACACGTTGATTAGAAGACAGCCAATCAAAACGACGGATTTTAAAAGGTCCGGGCGGAAAAGTTGAAGTTTGGATCGTAATTTCGTCTGCATTTATGTGATACACAAAAGAAAAGTGAATAAATCAAAGTAAACGACCATGAAGCCAAGTGAAAATTCCCACGGTCTACTGAGCACGTCGGTATACTAAGCACCTCAGTCGATGGGATATTTACATCAAATCTTTGTTTACTTTCTGTGAAAAAGATGCAGTAGAACTAGAAGAGCTGAGAAATTTTGATGTTAGACCGACAAGAAGGTAAGCTATGTTTTCCTTGTGTATTAGAAATAATTGATTCGCTAGTTGTAAATTAACAGCTGAACAGAGGGAATCGGAGCTAAATCTTAACAAAAGGGCGGAGAAAATACACTTTTATGTCTTATCTCTACTGCATCATGGGACTGAAAAATTCTACGGTGGAAACATCCAATGTCATGACTTTAAATCCGGGGAAGGGCCAGGAAGTGAGAGGAATGGAGGGATCATGGAAGAGGACAGAATGGGGAAGGAATGGGGGTTGGAGGAAGAAGGGAATAGTGCAGCTAGGGCAAATGTGCACCTACATGTATATGAAGAGTGTCACTGTGTGTCACTGTTTCATGCATTTGCAGTGTGCGTAGATGTATAAAAGAACACAGCATGAATGGTATTTCACTGGTTTTAAACATCATTTTTAAAACTTTGATGGTTCCGATAATTACCGGTACAGAATCAATAGCTAGCCTCCGATAGTGTCCAGATAATCAATAGTAAAATTTGTCCAATTGTTCTTCACTATTTCTCCTGAATCTAGTATCATAAATTTTGCTCGTTTTTTGACTTTCAGACTACGGGGTACTGTACAATTGTACCGGTAGAGGGAGAACCAACGTGGCAGAATAGTCATGCAGCTAGATGACAGTGGCCACTGACTGTTAGAAGTAGAAGTAGAGGTAGAACCAGGCCAAATTAAGGACAGAAAAATGTGTAGATACTGTACCAAAACGCTTTGACAATTTCCAAACTTCTTTACGTGTTGTGAAACATCATAATCATTCTCTGTGTAATTCTCGTGGATATTATAAGATCATCCAGTGTAATACAGAACCGTACAGAAATTCGTACTTCCCAAAGACCATTACTGATTGGAACCTACTTGAAGACACAATCATGCTTGTGAAAAGTTCAGGGGCCTTTCGATCAGCCATCCAGCAGCGAATGCTCTTTCCTCCATCGCATATGCTGTAAAAGGCCAGGCGACATAACTATCCAGATCCAGACCAGAAAAACTATGAATATGTTACATTTAAAATTGATTTGAACTTCAACTGCTTTGTTCTGTTAATATGAGATAAAAAGTTAATTCAATTTTATGTCTTGATAGTTATTTTTACCATCAATAATTGGGAATATTTGTCATATGTTGATATGTCTGTACAGCATGTAATGTTCAATACTTGGTAAAGAACCAATTAGAAGGCTTAAAATTCCCATATATTTGCCCTATATGGGAAGTATAGGCGAGCTTCTGAATGGGACCTATGTATCTACCTATCTATGTATAGGTAGAGTATAGGGGGAATACAGGTACCTCTGAAAGTGACCTACATGCATGTATAGTTCAAGTATAGGAGGAGTATAAAGGACATAACGGTGAAAGACATATAGACGAACTATAGGTGATATAGGTAGAAGCTGCCAGCAAGTATAGGTTGAAGCTCATTTGCATCTAATTTGCATTTAAAATCCCTATATGTCACATATATGTAAAGACTATAAGAGAACTATATGTAACCTATAGCAGATCCCTATATGTCACATATAAAATTTTTTCGTAAGGGTGGTGATGTGAAACCTTTGGGTCATAAGCAACAATATACTAAAATATGAAAGTCTTCCGGCAAACGGTTCAAGGGATATAGCACGGACTGGAATGTATGTACAGTTTCATTAAAAATGCACTAAGTGACCTTGACCTTGGTCACATGACCTTGGGTCAAGGTGATGTGAAACCTACGGGTCATAAGCAACAACATACTAAAATATGAAAGTGATCCAGCAAAGGGTTCAAGAGATATAGCCCGGACAGGAATGTATGCATAATTTCATTAAAAATGCACTAAATGACCTTAACCTTGGCCACATGACCTTGGGTCAAGGTGATGTGAAACCTTCGGGTCATAAGCAACAACATACTAAAATATGAAAGTAATCCGGCAAACGGTTCAAGAGATATAGCCCGGACAGGAATGTATGCATAATTTCATTAAAAATGCACTAAGTGACCTTGACCTTGGTCACATGACCTTGGGTCAAGGTGATGTGAAACCTACGGGTCATAAGCAACAACATACTTAGATATGAAAGTGATCAAGCAAATGGTTCAAGAGGTATAGCTCGTACAGGAATGTATGCATAATTTCATTAAAAATGCACGTAGTGACCTTGGTCACATGACCTTGGGTCAAGGTGATAAGAAACCTTCGGGTCATAAGCAACAACATACTAAAGTATGAAAGTGATCCGGCAAATGGTTCAAGAGATATAGCCCGGACAGGAATGTATGCATAATTTCATTAAAAATGCACTAAGTGACCTTGACCTTGGTCACATGACCTTGGGTCAAGGTGATGTGAAACCTTCGGGTCATAAGCAAAAACATACTAAAATATGAAAGTGATCGGGCAAACGGTTCAGGAGATATAGCCCGGACACGATGTGTGACAGACGGACAGACGGATGGACGACGAAGGCAAAACCAATATGTCTCCTCCCCGTTGGGGGGGAGACATAATTCTGCTTGCACCTGTCATTGACCTTATTTGTTTTTCTCAGAACAAACGAAACAGTCACACCGTGCAAAACGTCTAATAACAAACAAATAATGTCAGTGGTACATATGAAATTTATTCTTTATCCCCTGGAACAAAACTTTAAATTCAGTACTGTATACATGTATAATGTGAATGGTTCTATAAACCTGTAGTTACTGTGGTCACAAACCTGAAAATTCAGTACTGTATACATGTATAATGTGAATGGTTCTATAAACATGTAGTTGGAATGTGAATGGTTCTATAAACCTGTAGTTACTGTGGTCACATGTATAATGTGAATGGTTCTATAAACCTGTAGTTACTGTGGTTACATGTATAATGTGAATGGTTCTATAAACCTGTAGTTACTGTGGTCACATGTATAATGTGAATGGTTCTATAAACCTGTAGTTCCTGTGGTCACATGTATAATGTGAATGGTTCTATAAACCTGTAGTTACTGTGGTCACAAACCTGTAGTTACTGTGGTCACAAACCTGTAGTTACTTTGGTCACAAACCTGTAGTTACATGTATAGTGTGAAAGGGTCTATATAAACCTGTAGTTACTTTGGTCACAAACCTGAAATTTTCAGCTGTTCTAGGAACCTTGTCTGCAAATAGCTCAAACTTTACTCTGCCTACCTCCTGTAAGTAAAGAAAAGTTCAAATATTTAGGTACAAACGTACATGATTTTGTAAAGTACCACTCAATTCATTGTAATGAAATACCGTTAATGCCACTGTTTCATACAAGTTAACTACTAGTGATGTAATGATCGTCGTCATCATTGTGACTTTCACCGCTAAGATACCCAAGTTGCCGACTATCAATTCTATCTTTGAGAATCGATTAATCAGAGTTAATACATTTCATTGCAAAATGTTCTCTCTTCGTGCAAAATAACACTAGAATTGTATCAGAGTGACCAGGGAGACGTGCGAAGAGTAACATTTACATCTCAAACCGAGCAAATCGAGGATATATCAAAGTTTATTTTTAAACTGTGTAAACCGAAAGACGTACGGAAATAAACATGGTAAAGGTACTGTCCCTTCTGAATTAAGGGTAAAAAGATCAAAAGTTTGAGAAATTTAGGTACTTCAATTATCATGATTATCAATCTACAGTATGATTGTAAATTATTAATTACCTGGTACTCATATGTTCATGATATTGAGCAAACATACTTACATTATAGTATTAATAAACTAATTTTAGTTAGGACATTTTCTATATTAATTAATTTTGCCATGATGTCTAGGATGGAGCCATGCCAACATTGTTGAGATTAACATTCATCACATCCTATTAAAGCTGATTTCTGGTTCCTCTAAATAAGAGTACAGGGGGGTGATTTGTTGAGCTGAAAAAGTGGCGTACGCCTGTTCTTCTTGAACTAATCCTATTAAAGCCGATTTCTGGTTCCTCTAAATAAGAGGGGTTGATTTGTTGAACTGAAAAAGTGGCGTATGCCTGTTCTCCTTGATCCGGCAAAACCACTAATTGACTGAGTTTTTCAGGCAAATGCCGAAATATGTCACTTCTCGCCGAGTGAAATGCATGGGCCAGAAGTGGCAATCAAACTTAATTAACTGGCTTCCCCAGTTTTGTTTGAAATTGTGTACACGGGCGTAAGCTGCTTTTTGGTACACAAATCGGCCAAATTGATGTTGGACAGGTTCGGAAAACTACCAAATATAGCTATTATAGCTTTATATAGCTATAATAGCTATATTTAGCTATATATTTTGGTCATTTTTACTGAAATTTTTAAATATATTTTTACAAGTAAGCATTTCCTAATATAGTTATTCATTGTTATGGATAGTAAAGCATAAATAAACATGACTTTCATTCATGAAAATCACATCTAACGATGTAAAAAATGGCGAAAATTGCAGTCAGAAAACATGTTTCAACAAACATAAATCATGTTATTTTGTGTTACTTTGTCCATACATAATCTTATTTTTATGCGGAAATGATTATCTTTGAAGTTTTCCCCAAAACTTGGTTAAAATGGTCAAAATGTATAGCTATAATAGCTATATTTTGTAGTTTCGCGAACCTGTTGGACTGGTCACATGAACAAATTTTCACCACATTTACAGGGTGATGTGTCTCTACAATCTATTTCTCCTTTCTTTGATTGTTGCAAATACAATCCAACTGTTCATGTTGCAGTCAGTGAAAAGCTCTATGGTTTAACCCTTGAAATTTCTCTATTTAATTTTAGGCCGAATTGACTGCATGTCGAATCTTCTCTTCAAAACAGAGGAAATTCGCGAGAATCAAAGCCTGTCGGAAGACGCGATAGTAATTTGTAATGTGTTACCTGTACAGAATATGAAACAAGCATTATTTACCGTGTTTCCGATGGTCACATCAAAGAAGACTATGGGATTATTTGAACTCAAAACTTTTTGGTCCATGTTGATCTACGTTTCTTGGACGCTTGTCGCATTTCCTGTGGAACAACCGAACGCATGCGTCCTTAGAAATGTCAATATATATACCCAGCTTCAGAGCCGCACAGAAGTCTTGTAGCGAGCGGAGCTCGCTGCAAAGGCCCGAAGGGCCTTTGCGAGCGAAGCTCGCCCTTATGGTAACGCGTATACACATTTCTTATTGAGAAAATATGATGAATCAAAGAATGAGAATGTACTACTATGATTTCAAAAACTTTCGTCCCCTCGCAGACAGAGTTGCTGCGGAGATGCTGGATATTGCCATTTAAATTTCTTTTATGACTCCAAGTAGACGTATATGTTATACTCAATTTTTGTTTATAAGTTAAATTTATTGAAAACATTTTTCGTAAATCAGGTAACGATAAAGCATCAACAAGGCGGCGTAACCACGGGAAATCCGACATTTCCGGTTTTAAAGGAGACGTTTCGCTCTGATTGCTTTTCTCGTCTCGGGTGGTTTCGTACTGTCAGAAATCGGAATATGTTTGTTTTTTTCTTTTGTTCTTAATTAATCTATTTTCAGCTAGCCTAAACATTATTCTTACAAAATAGAAACAAGAGCCCCAGGGGGCACAACGCTCACCTGATACCCATGCACGCTCTAATTGACATAATGACATTGAATACTGATAGTGCCAGTACAAGGGTTTTAGCCCACAACCTTTCTAACAAGATTTTTGCCGGATGCAGACAAGTTTTTTTTTCCAGACAACCTTTAAAAGTAAAAACAAGAGAAAATAGTCACATTTCAAAACAACAACTTTTTTACTGATTTGAAAAGATGGATTATGCGATCCAAAGCCCAGCTAGTATAGTTCGATTATGCAACATCAAAAATAAAATCATTTTGTAAAATTCAACATTAATGTGCAACAGAAACAGAATAAAACAATGAAATGATTTCATAAATTAAGTTTATTTAAAATTGAACACCAAACCTTTCATTATTAATAGCTAGTATGCCAGAAAATAATAAAGCCTGTGTTTGTGAAACACGAATGCCCCGCGGTGGCATCTTTGTTGGTATAAACACCATTTTCTGTTAAGTATGTGAGAGGTCAGGGTCAGAGTAATGTTGGTATCAATGGAAAGATCTTGTCACAAAGAATACACATGTACAATATGAAAGCCCTATCACTAACCATTCAAAAGTTATGCCCAATGTTAAAGTTTTTGAAAAGTAGGTCAAAGGTCAAGGTCACGAGGTCAAAAATTTTGGTATCAATGGAAAGGTATTGTCACAAGGAATACACATGTGAAATATGAAAGCTCTATCACCTTCCATTCAAAAGTTATGCCCAATGTAAAGTTTTTCGAACAAACAGACAGACGGACAGGCCAAAAACTATATGCCCCCGTATCTTTGATTCCGGAAGCATAAAAAACAAAGACTTTTCGGTTTTGCCTTTATTCATATTAAATTATACAGAAATCTATGAATGAGAGCTTTTGAATAGTATTGATTTCATCTGAATACATGTAACGTACAGTCAAAATCGTGTTAATCCAATTAACACAGACAAGTTGTTAGCAGACAATATTAATTCAAGTGAGTTGTGCAGAAATTGAGCCAGTTTATTTTCCAAACAGCAGTGTACGGTGTATCAAACCTCATGACCCAGTGAAGCCACTTGGACAAATTATTTTTGGTAAATATGCTGAAATGCGGCGCTTGGAAATGTATTTTTAGCATATTGAATAAATAGTCGTGATAAATTTAACTTCGAACTTGATCTTGTCTTTTATGCAATCTACAAATAGGTTTGAAAATATGCAAAATTCGGAACATTTTCGATGAGGACGCAGAGTTCCTGTAAAAAAAGTGAAATTTGCGAAAAAAGGACATGCATGACCCCCCCCCCCCCCTTTTCTTTACATTTTTATGCGTGCCAAAGATTCACAATCAAAAAAGACCAATTTTACAGACTTCCGGGCATTTCAAGTCAGTCAAAATTTTTAGTGTGCACCTTTTTATTTCCTGTAGTTATCCCTACTTAAGGGGCAAGGAGGTATTGAACCAATCAAATCTGTAACAGAAGATATATGGCGACTATGTTTACCATACATACAGAAATAAGACAGAGAAAATAAGCATTAAATAGGGAAATTGTTCTGAAATATGCATGTATGCAAAAAAAGCAATCCAAGGAATGCTTGTGTCGCCTGCGTAGCGGATTTTTTTTTTATTGAAATAAGGTCAAATATCAAGGGCAAGGTCACTAGGTTAAAAATTATGGAATGTTTAGAAAGGTCTTTTCATAAGGAATACAAATGTGAAATATCAAAGCCCTATCACTTACCACTCAAAAGATATAGCAAATCATAGATTTGTTGAAAAGTAGGTCAAATATATAGGGCAAGTGCACGAGGTAAAAAATGATGGTATGTGAAGAAAGGTCTTGTCACATGGAATGCACATGTGAAATATCAAAGCCTATCACTCAGCAATCAAAAGAAATAGCCAATCTAAGATTTTTTGAAAAGTAGGTCAAATATCTAGGTCAAGGTCATGAGGTCAAAAGTTATGATATGTGTAGAAAGGCCTTGTCACAAGAAGGAATACACATATGAAATATCAAAGCTCTATCACTTACCAATCAAAAGATATAGCAAATCTTAATTTTTTTGAAAAGTATGTCAAATATCTAGGTCAAGGTCATGAGGTCAAAATTATGGTATGTGTAGAAAGGTATTGTCAAAAGGAATACACAAGAGAAATATCAAAGCCCTATCACTTGCCAATCAATAGATATAGCCAATCTTGGTTTTTTTTTTAAAGTAGGTCAAAAATCTAGGTCAAGGTCATAAGGTTAAAAATATAGTATGTGAAAAAGGGCTTGTCACAAGAAATACACATGTGAAATATCAAAGCCCTATCACTTACCAATCAAAAGATATAGCCAATCTTAGATTTTTTGAAAAGTAGGTCAAATATCTAGATCAAGGTCACGAGGTCAAAAAATATGGTTTGCGTAGAAAGGTCTTGTCTCAAAGATTACACATGTGAAATATCAAAGCCCTATCACTTGCCAATCAAGAGATATAGCCAATATTAGATTTTTAGAAAAGTAGGTCAAATATCTAGATCAAAGTCACAAGGTCAAACATTATATGTGTAGAAAGGTCTAATCACAAGGAATACACATGTGAAATATCAAAGCCCTATCACTAATCAATCAAGAGATATAGCCAATATTAGATTTTTAGAAAAGTAGGTCAAATATCTAGGTCAAGGTCACAAGGTCAAAAATTATGATATGTGTATAAAGGTCTTGTCACAAGGAATACACATGTGAAATATCAAAGCCCTATCACTTACCAATCAAAAGTTATGGGGTGTGACACCCAAGTTTGACAGACAGACGGACAGACGGAGGGACGGATGGACGGACAGACGAACAACGGACAAAGTGATCCCTAAGTGTCGCTGTGCTTCGCAGGCGACACAAAAAGTCAACATCTTAAAAATAAATTCAGAGTATATTTGATAGCGTATGTGGCCAAGTTAATTCGAAGTATGAAAATAAGTACACAAAGCCAAACTAGCTATAGCTTGTCTTATTTAAAAAATCATTAAAAATCTAAAAGTTGATATTTTGACTAAATTCTTTCACAGTTTCATTTCTAGCGATAAATATAAAAATAAAAAGAGAAAAAAAACTGAAAAAGGGAAAAAAAATTGTTGGGGTCCCGCCGGGGTTTGAAGCTACTCCCCATGGGTCCATTTGGCATGGAAAACATACATTATACCTATGTACAATCTTAAAAAATATTCCTTAAAAATCCAAAAGTGGATATCTTGACAAAATTCTTTCACTTGTAGGGTACCATGCATGAGTACCTCATACCTACAAATTGTCATGACAATCTGAAGAGTGGTTATAGAAAAGAAGCAGAAAATGTATGAAAATCAACCCCCCCCCCTTCCTTTTTACATAAGAAAAAAATTCATAAAAAATCAAAAAAATAAATTTAAAGCATAAAATACATATCAAAGCATTAAGTAAGTTAAATATGATAAATATGTAGTAAATGAGTGTGTAAAATCAAACACTTATTGAGTTATTTAAAGAAATAGTGCAAAAATGTGCATTTCTGACAAAGTCCGAAAAGATGTCAAAAACGCGTCAAAAATTTGACTTCGAAGTGGAACCAAAAATAACAACACTTCTTAAGACATCTCTCTAGATCATCCTGATGCTTTCGGTTTGTCGATACATGCTTCGGTTCTGAAGAAGAAGTTTGTCAAAGGAGGGTACCCCCCGTGACCTACTTTTGGCTGTGGTGGCGCCACCTGTTGACAGATCCGGACGAAAAACAACAACACTTGTAGGGGACCATGAGTACTTCAAACCTACCAAGTTTCATCAAAATCCCTTCAGCCGTTCTGGAGAAGAAGTTTAAAATGTGAAAAGTTTACGACGACGGACGACGGACGACGGACGACGACGACGACGACGACGGACGACGGACGACAGACGCAACACTATGACAATAGCTCACTTGAGCCTATGGCTCATGTGAGCTAAAAATGAATTATAAAGAACCATATTTTAAGCCCCCCCCCCCCCTATTCATCTGCTGGTCTAGATCAATTTTACAAATGCTTCTGTGTTTCCATTCGCCTTATACTACCTTTTTGTGGCAATCATCAAACAGAACGTTTTGTAAGATAAGATAAACCATCAGAGTCAAAATAAAAAAGAAAGATTTTTTTTTTATATTTTATATAATCATATCTATTTTCTCTCCGCTCGCACAAAAAGGCTTTGCCTTGATTCATATTAAGTTGAAATGGTCGTATTTACTCTTATTTTACCTCTAAATTGATCTTGTTTCTATGTTGTTAATGTAAAGTAGTTTACGCTGTCGTTCACTGACGAGTTTCAAATTGCAGAAATGTCTGCAACCACCCTCCCCCCTGTCCTTGGTCCGTATATTTCAAGTTTTACTGTAGTGTAACTTGTTGTAAAATAGTTATAGATAGTAGAGGGTGTCAGTAGAAAGACAATCACATGACACCTTGGAGTCTGGCTGACCTGTCCCAGGTGTGGGGTTACGGGCAGTACGTATGACTCATCATACATTTGGGTACAACGAGTCGCACTAGGTTACGGGATGCTCCCACACCCAGGTCAAGAACTTCTATTCTGCTCAAGTTAGTAAAGTAAGAAAGTAATATTTAATTAGAGTCAGTATTGTGTGCAAGGCAAAAAATAACAAGCTAAGAGCTTTTACAATCGACCAAGTGATCATCTACCAATAAGAATCTTCCTGGCATTGCCTACATGTACAAGGGAGTGTAGCATGTTTCAAAGTAATTGTCTTACTTTTGAAGCACTCATTTGTCTGATCATCTACCAATTTATTTATCTACCAATTTATTCAAATTCTGTTGATTTTGAATTCGTAATTCGTTCATTAGTATGTGTAAAATAATTATAAAGATATTCCTTCTGATGAGGAACATCAGAGTATTCAGACTTCACATGCAAAGTCGCACATACTGTAACGTCATACTTGACGTCATAATCTTTGAGCACTGACATCATTACGTCATTATTTACTTTTTGCAAGATGGCTGGAGTAACGTCGGTTTAGTAAATTTTATTTAGCTGTGTATGACAAAGAAACTCGAAGGAAATTAAAATTTGAAATTACTGATCGATTTACTGATTTCAAACAAAAATTTATTCATTCATCACGGAATGAATTTCCGCTGGGCTACTCCGTTCTGTGGTTTCTGGCGGAAGTGGCGGAAAGAATACAGAAAGAATTTGGCTTTCAGTTCTTTCAAAAGTTGATGTAAAGTAGGAACTTACATATGTGTAATGACTTTCCAATCTATAGGGTCTCTTTGCGACCAGTTCGCTTTGATCCCTATTACAGTGTTACATGTAATACGCGAGTCAGTACTAACTACTGTAGTGGGAATACTGTTACTCCAGCACGGCCTGTCTGGCTACTCATGATTTCCCACAATATTGAAACACATGATTTTGTCACAATTCTTCTTCCCGGTATTACTTGCTTGGTATCAACTGATCACAGTGTGGAGTGAAAAAACATGCAGTCTGCTGCTGCTTGATCACTTCAGATTTAACAAATATTGAAGTTAAAAATGTTTACTTTTTTGAAAAATTTTCATATAATTGAAATTTTTGAAGGGGAATAGATCTCTTAATAAAGGTTATAAGTTATAAAGTTATAATTGCTCGTGTATCCAAAACTATACTACTAAAGTGACAAAAAATAGATCTAGTTTTAAAAAAATATGCTCTGGGAGCTTAATTTAGACTGACATTGAGTGATTGTGATTGTGTTTGTCCCATTAAAGTAATAAAAGAGTAAAATAATCAAAACAGAAGACATAATTATTGTATGTGCCAAACCCCTGTATAATGTGAAACCCCTGTATAATGTGAAACCCCTGTATAATGTGAAACCTCTGTATAATGTGAATGTTTAGAAATGTGATACATTAAAATTGTTTAATATATTTTCATAATTCAGCATGGTGCGTCTTATTTCTGATTCCAGGACTTTATGAAGTTGTTATATCTGGCATATACAATTTCCAATCCCCCCCCCCTTCTCTTAGATTCATCATGACATCTGTTTGCATTCTTCCACCATTTGCAAAAATCCTGTACATGTTCTTTTTCCAAACCTATGATGCATTTATCATGTTTATATGTATCCTTTTTTTGTCATTTCAAGTACCTGTTACTTTCAACCTCTCTATATTGTTACCATATAAGATATTTAAAAAGCCTCAGAGAGTTGTTGTTCCTTCAGATAGCAATACTTCAGTAGAAAACTTGAGCAGTGAAAACTGTTGTTCCATAGAAAATGCTGAATTATTGATGGTTTTGACAGTCAGAAATTAAAAATACTTAAAACTATTATTATCTATCCCTCATGTTACACTGAATGCATCTTTGATCCAACTTTCATAAATTGACCTTGACCTACTTTTTCCACTTCAGTGATTTTGCTTTAAAAAGCCAACATTGAGCAAAGTGTAAGTGTTACATGTCGTTATGCAGTTTGAACTTGCATATATTTAGGATACAATGTAAATCTTTGGTCAAACTTTCTTAAATTGACCTTCACCTATACATTTTCTGCTAGAGTGGTTTTGATCATTACTGAGCACAGTTTTAGTTGTACATGTACGTACCAGAGTTTTTACCTTTGATATATTTTATCAAACTTTCACAAACTGAATTCATTTTTTTCAATTGAACGAGTTTGCATGTAATGTGTACAAAAGAAAAGTGATTAATTTACTTAACATGCTGCCAAACTTAGCTTTGTAATCTTTGATTACATGTATTTGCATTCTCGAATGAGACTCTAAATGTGGCCTGGCCTTTTGCTTGTTTGTCTGCAAAACTTAATATTTCAACATGGCTAATGACACTGATAGGGCCTTTATATTTTGTATACCCATTCCTTGTGGCAATACCTTTGTAGTGGTGCCAAAAGTTTTAAACTTGGATTTTTAGGGGTTTTTTATACTTTCACCATGATGGGCCTTTCATTTTTAACACATTTTGCGCATTGCTTGCATCAACACACATAAAAAGTACTATTGGTACAAAACTGAATACAGCGTATATGCTGACAAATATGCGACCGGTGCATAATGGCTTTCATGTTTTACAAACCCATCTTGCTTTACTCACTGACATTTTAGAAATACTAATTATCACAATGTGGTTCCTTTTCAACTTACTTTTATAGCTCCCATTAGTACTAGTATATTAACAGTAGACGCACTATATATATATTCACTTTAGACAACAATTTACTTAGTGAAGAAAGGAGCCTTGAGCTGAAACCACACAGCCATGTCAATGGAATTCAATAATAACACTATACTCTAGGGAAAACCTTCAGATTACTGAGAATGGCTGAAGACGAGATAATTAAGCGACGGAGTACTTGGATCTCAATAATGTACTGAGGCTATATTTAATGATTTAGTCTAAATTCACCTCTACAGATCGTATGTTCCATCATGTCCTTTATCCTTTGTTTTGATTCTCGAAAAAGTGTATTAGATAATTAACAGCAAATGTATCGATTTTTATTGAATATTGATCAGTATTGATGTAAAATGCTGTTTTAAGTACATATTTAAAAACAAAAGAAGTTTGTTTTATGCATGTTTGCTTTGAAATTGCTTTCCGACGAAAGAGCATGAGTAAGAGAGTATACAGGGAAGAATGAAAAATCCTTCGGTCCCGACCCTTTTATGCACGACGCCAACTAAATTCGCTCCTTATCAATTTTCCCTTTATTACGTTTAAAGTAAAGGAGGATACCATTGAAGGTCACAGGCGTTGAGCTCATTTGCCTTTTTATTAGGTTTTTGCAACATTTTCCTTTTTGTTAGGTTTTTGCAACATTTTCCTGAATAATAAAGTATATAAACTTGGAATTTCTCTACGAGCACAACATTTTATCTAGGATTACCAAATAGATTCAGTCCAGACGGCTATTGGTCCTACTATCTGTAATCTGACATTCAGTAGTAATTTATCACTCTAGTTCTTTATAGGAGTAATTTAACTTGTGCATGTAAATGTTATAAACTTAATAGAAGGGTGTAGTTGTAGTTTGCGCATGTAAAGATAATTTATTTATACACCACCATGACCACCGCCCAATCTAATTCACACTGAAGTGCCGTTATCAAAATAACGTTTTCAATTAAAATTCGAAAGTGGAGAGCAACATCTCGCAGTTTGTCAAGAATAAAGTTCTGTGACATTTGTCATCCGGCTGTCTTTACTCCATACGATAGAATTTAAAAGAGAAAAAAAAAGACCCCCCCCCCCCCAAAAAAAAAGAAAAAAGGGAATTGGATATCATTTATCACCCCACGAGCAGCAAAATGAATTGTTACTTGCTGTTCAAACTTTTACCCCATCCCCTGCAAGCATACCCGCTTTTTGATAAAAAAAAAAAGTTAGATATACATATCCATCATTGATACGTCAGTTTGAGATATACTGCATTGATTGGCGTTAGGATTTATTGACTTTCCACAATATATACATGTAGAAGTTAATAGATTGACGTGTGTGACTGACGGGACTACTCTTTGTATATTGCAGAGAATTCTCACAGATCTAATATGGATGTAGGATAGACACGGCATTGACGGCTAGTTTGGAACCATTGGATCATACTTATACAAAGGTCAGGAAGCCCAGAGACAAGGTCGCTTAGTAGATTGCATTCTGAAAATAGTAAAGAACTGGAAAGAAAACAGAAGATTTATTTAAAGCCCAAGGAATCGTGATATAAGTCAACAAAAAGAGAAATATAACGAAAATGTGACAAAGACTTTTAAAATCCTTCGTCTTGGACTGTCCTACGGAGATTGGTGGTGCCTGCAGCCCTGTGGACTGTCCTACGGAGATTGGTGGTGCCTGCAGCCCTGTGGACTGTCCTACAGACTGGTGGTGCCTGCTGCCCTGTGGGATTGTTCGGAAGGAGAAAGGAAATCCGTGGCTGTTAAACAGTGAGTGATTGATTAAATGTTTAACGTCTTCAAATTCATTAGCATCATATTAGAACAGATAGATTTACAGCATGGACCAGACATGCACGTTTCGGGTATTTAATCCTCGTCAGAGATTCTCAATCTAAACATAGCTGGGAATATTAAATGTTAACGTAATGCTTTGGAAGTATATGTTTAGTTTATTACAACAACTTTGCTTCTCCGTAGACCTCAGTGGTAGGGTTGTGCGCACGTAATCCGGGTGATGATGACGTTCTCTAGCTATGATTACAGCCCAAAGTCGATATCAGCACCGGATGTACAGTCGTCTCATTTAATAAATTGCCATTTCTTCTGCTCTTGTTTGTCTACTTTGATTCTTTTTAACCAGTTTGATGTTATTGTCGCCTCTTCTGTTTAGTTTGTTTAAAGTTTTGTTGCAGTCCTACGGGCTTGTTTTGTCGTGGTTACAGTGTGGTTATGCTGGGGATCTTACCTTACCCTTTTCTGAACTAGTAAAGAATGCAAAGATTGATTGAGTTAGGTCCTCTGTGGGTTAAAGATTGTTATAAATACCCCGGAATTAAACATTTTAGGGTATGAAATTTGTTGGACATTGCGTTTGTTCGTTGGCCATAACGTTTTATTTGTAAAATACAAGGCATTCAGCCCTTCACATTTCTAGTGTGTCATGTGATTTTGGCATTCAGCCGTTCACATTTCTAGTGTGTCATGTGATTTTGGCATTCAGCCCTTCACATTTCTAGTGTGTTATGTGATTTTGGCATTCAGTCCTTCACATTTCTAGTGTGTCATGTGATATTAAGTGAAGGCATTTTAGAACAAACGTTTTTTACCCAGTGATCTTGAAAATGAAGTTAAAATCTTTTTGTGGCCCACAACTTTTGATTGGTGATTGATACAAATGCAGAACTTTAGTATTTCATATACCGGTACATGTATATACTCAATGTGGCAAGAGACCATTTCCTTGTCAAATATCCTTACAAATGAGAAGTTTGGGTGTTTTTGATTCCTTAAACCCACACTCTAGATCTGCACATGATCTGTGTTTTGAATTATACACGTGGAATGCTTCCTCTTCTCAAAATATTTCATTTGATTTTGAAAGTTTAAATGTAGCGGAAACGTGATGTTTTAGTTATACTCCTTTACATCAATCTATGTGATATGGAGTATGAAATCACTTATTATTTACACAGCCAGTACATGATGGCTCCATGTCGATTCTGATGAATTATGTATTTATATCTACATTTTACATTCCACAAAATATATTATCGTGTTATCCGATTTCAAATACTTTCCAGTGTATTATTTGTGGTGTATTACCAGAATACATTATTGATGGTACTTTATTGCTATATAATGAGCCGATGCAATGAGTTAAAGAAGATCCTGACGATAATCTCAACAGCACTCACAGTAGAGCACAAAATTGAACATCGACGGACCCTTAGCAACCTAGAGGTGGGACCAGGTGCCCAGGAGGAGTAAGCATCCCCTGTTGGCTAGCCGCACCCGCTGTCGATGTTCATGCACGAAAATGAAAACAACATAACACATGCACTGTCTGAGGCCATGTCTATACCGAAAGTGTTATCGCGACCATGTCAGGGTAAAATATCCAAAACACTTACTGTAAAACCCCTTAAATGTAATAGAGAGGCTACGTGGAAGAGTAGGGGAAATGAGGGGGAGGGGGTTGACGAGTTTCTGTTAAGAAGAAATAATCAAAACGAAACAAAAAAGTTTTTTTTAATTAGTTTTAACCATAAATCATAAAGCTCTTAGAGACACAAGAATTTATATTAATTTACATTTTACAATGAACGGAGAATATTCTGTAAATATCATGATTCATCTAATTGGTAAATAATTATTACCATTTCACACAGAGTCATATCTAATACCATAGCTCATTTATACATCTAAGTTTCTCTTTATGATTGTTGTTGGATATTTTGTAAAACATAGATTGTATGCCATCATGGTGATTTCAATAAAAGAATTTGAATTTGAAAATGATATAGGTATATCTAGCAGACCTTTTGTTTCAAAGTCTATAGAAACCAAAATCTACAAAAAAAAAATATTGGTCCCGAAAGTTTGTTAGGTATGATCAAGGCATATGCATTTTATCAAGTGTCAACCAAAGAAAAAAAAAGTTTCCCAACTTCCGTTAGCAACAGAAAGGGAAATTTCCTTGTTCTGTATAATGTCCCTCCGTCCGTCTGTCTATCTTCGATCTTTCCCATTATCATCTGGTACAGCTGAGGAAGTGATGAACTTATCCCCGTACCGATGTGATCCACTTGTTCACCTCTCTATGCACTTTGTTTACATCAGGATGCATGTATTGCAGTGATAAAGGTGCATATTCTATCTCTATATCGTATATAAGATTGGGGAGGATGTGATGTACTGCCAATATGTGACATGTAAAACCTTCTCCGTTTATATATCATTAAGGCATTATTTATAATTGATCAACACGCAAGCGATTTGCATCACTTAGTCTGAATCTTCGACTCTTTCCCCTTGAGTGTATGCGTTTGAACAACCCCCCCCTCCCTCTCCTGGATATGACCATAATGATGGTGAATTTTCCAACAATGAACTTGCGTGAACAGGAGAAATTCTTACGGCGCATTATGAAGAACGTCAAATCCTTTTTTATATGTAAAATATCATTGAGCTTACGCGCATTATGGAACATAATTCCTGGATCCATTGTAGGTTATCACAGTATAATCACATTCCAAAAGACAGTTTTTCTATAAATAATTCTGCATTTTAAAAGCAAAAAATTGGATGAGTAAGATATATTTAAGAAACACCATGCCCCTGTGGGCAGCTAATGTAGGCTTAGCCACCCTTCTAGCAACGTCAAGGTCAAGGTTACTAAGTCAAACCTTAGTACCAAAAGAAAGGTCCTGCCGTAAAGAAAGTTCATTTGAAAAGTGAGTCTTATCACTAACCATACACAATGCTTAAGTTTCGAACAGACAAAATTTTTTTCGTTACGTTGGCATAAAAATCCCACTGGTATGTGAAGACAAGCTGTTATATTCAGATTAAGTAAGGACACATCCCTTACCATGTAATAATAGGATTAGTTTATTTACCTTCTGATCTTTTATTCTAACTAATACCCTTGTCAAACGCCATTATATTGCATGACACTTTCCTACGTGTAAAAATAAAAACGGGGAAAGGGGGGGGGGTAAATTGTTTAAGAATGGACAAGTATTTGATTGAAGGAGTTTTTGTTGTTTTCGGGGGGATGTAAATACAACTTTAACGAAGGATGCTCCGCAATAAACTCTTATTACTTCATTATAGAGGTGTATTTCTACTGCTTCGTGTCAATATTTGTATTTTTGCAAAAGAAAATAAAAGGAAAAAAATGCAATACCGTAAAGGCAGGTGCTATTTAGTAGAATGTAATTACATGCATGTATCAGAACGGTTCTAGTTGGTTGATATGACGACTGGCAGTGTATTATTATAGAAGGTAACACTGATAATTGTATATTGACAATTTCATCATCAGAGCTGTTTGGTATTCTTACAGGATATAACATCGATTTCTGATTGAGGTATAACGTAATCTTTATGGTAAGTTTAATATGATTGTGTTGCCGTGCCCTTGTCTTTTATACTATGTCGTAGAAAGTATTTCTTTCTTTCTTTCTTTCTTTCTTTCTTTCTTTCTTTCTTTCTTTCTTTCTTTCGGTAATGATATCAAAAACGTATTGTTTCTAGAATGATTTGTCAAACATGTTAAAGACGAACTGCATGATAGCATAATTCGAAATTGGTCTTGAAGAGAAAATGATCCTTACAAGTCCTACTATATGAGGCACATAGGCTTGGAGTTATGAGGATTTACCCGTAAAGTCATATTATCGAGAGAAATGGGGACTTTACGGTAAAGTCCCCATTTCTCTCGATAATATGACTTTACGTATTTGTTCAAAAAGAAAAAAGATGAGACAAGTACGTAAAGTAGGCAAGAATAGACTGGAGTTTTCTCGAGGGTAAGGTCTTTTTGATTTTGTTTTTTTTAGTCATATGGGGCCTTTAGGGGTACATCCTCATAACTTCCAGCCTCTTTAGTCTTTTATATGAAGTCAAGGTCATGGATCCATAACTGTTATAGATTCGATATTTAGCATCCATGTATCTTCTGAAAAGACTCTCTGTTGATACCAAAATTCCCATTTCTATGTAGCTCTTTTAAACTTGAAGGAACCAAATTTGTGTAAAAGTTTTTACACTGGCGTGATTTAGGGAGGAGGGATTGGGTTAGTCTTAACCGATGAAAAAAAAAACCCCGACGCGATTGATTTAACACTTTTACCTGAAAAAGGTGTTAAAAATTTTGTAATGATGTTCACAATATACAACAATGAACTTCTCTATCCGGTGTATTGGCACGTCTTTAACAGTAAATAAGTCTTAACTACTTCCTTTTGACGAGGAACATATGGAGATGATAGCTTTTTCAAACACACACTCAACTTTAAACAAATTACACAACAATGCTGCAGATCAGGCGTCTGGTGTGTAGCTGGGGAAAAAAAACCCCCGACAGATTGATAAAAGAACACCATTTATATTGATGGAAAAATGCATTGTTTCATTTGTCATTGACCAATATTTCAAATTCCACCCGACATTTTTTCAATCATTTTCCTTTTCAAAATCTTATTATAATATGGCATTTTGAACGTTATCTAAATATGATGTAAATTTGAAACGCCATGAACGTTACGGTCAAAATTGAAGGTTCAGAGTCTAAGTCACAAGGCGTTTGATAAGTGGTTAGAACTGCGAGTCCTGTACTTACTTCAGACTTACTCCAAACGAGGCTTTGATGTGTTGGGAAGAATGTTACGCTGAAAGAATTATTCCTTGAGTCGCGAAAATTGTCACGTTAAACGCCGTGAAGACTGAAACGCCAAAAAATACTAGTACAACAAACGCACTGAACAGTAAAGGGATGTGTTCAATGCGCCTTGATGATTGTTACATGAATTTGTAGGAAAGTAACTCTTAATGATGTCTCATAATAATGTGAAGTGAAGACGTGAACCAAAAGAGGCGTTCTTTGAGTAATTGGGACTGAAACGCTAAAGGAGGCGTCCTTTGAGTCATTGGGACTGCAACGCTAGAGGCGTTCTTTGAGTCATTGGTACTGCAACGTTGAAGGAGGCGTTCTTTGAATCATTGGGACTGTAACGTTGAAGGAGGCGTTCTTTGAGTCATTGGTACTGCAACGCTAAAGGAGGCGTTCTTTGAGTCATTGGTACTGCAACGTTGAAGGAGGCGTTCTTTGAGTCATTGGGACTGTAACGCTAAAGGAGGCTTGAGTCATTGGGACTGTAACGTTGAAGGAGGCGTTCTTTGAGTCATTGGTACTGCAACGCTAAAGGAGGCTTGAGTCATTGGTACTGCAACGTTGAAGGAGGCGTTCTTTGAGTCATTGGGACTGTAACGCTAAAGGAGGCGTTCTTTGAGTCATTGGGACTGTAACGTTGAAGGAGGCGTTCTTTGAGTCATTGGGACTGTAACGTTGAAGGAGGCGTTCTTTGAGTCATTGGGACTGTAACGCAAAAGGAGGCGTTCTTTGAGTCGTTGTGACTGCAACGCTAGAGGCGTTCTTTGAGTCATTGGTACTGCAACGTTGAAGGAGGCGTTCTTTGAGTCATTGGGACTGTAACGCTAAAGGAGGCTTGAGTCATTGGGACTGTAACGTTGAAGGAGGCTTGAGTCATTGGGACTGTAACGTTGAAGGAGGCGTTCTTTGAGTCATTGGGACTGTAACGCAAAAGGAGGCGTTCTTTGAGTCGTTGTGACTGCAACGCTAGAGGCGTTCTTTGAGTCATTGGGACCGCAACGCTAAACGAAGCGTTCTTTGAGTCATTGGAACTGTAACGTTAAAGGAGGCGTTCTTTGAGTCACTGGGCCTGCAACGGTAAAGGAGGCGTTCTTTGAGTCGTTGTGACTGCAACGCTAGAGGCGTTCTTTGAGTCATTGGGACCGCAACGCTAAACGAAGCGTTCTTTGAGTCATTGGAACTGCAACGCTAAAGGAGGCGTTTAGAGAACCGTGAATGCCTAAACAACTTTAAAGGTATCCGTTATGAAATCTGAAAGCTGAAGGAGGCGTTAATGTGCCTTGAGAATTCTAAAGCAACACAAAGTGTTAGGCGAATCTTGATGACTAAACGCTAAAGGAGGCGTTGAGTTAATTTTTGAGGAAAAAAAACACTGAACGAGGCGAGGACTGTGACGTGAAACGAAACGCCAAATGAAACGTTCAATTAGCGTTCTTATGTAGAAAAAAGTCACTTGCCAATAAGATTTCAAGCACATCATTTCGTGTTTGTTAAGTGACATTTTTGAAAACGATAAATTGCGAACACATAAAACTTCTTTTCAAGTCGAAAAAAAAAAATGTTTTAAAAGTCCATCCATGGAGATTCCTTCATTTTGTGACGTGTGATGTGATCTTTGTAATGTGGCAAATTTGTAAGCAACTCATTTCCAAAGGTCGCCAATACAAGTGACACGTTGATGGAAATAACGTACAGTCAAATATTGCTGACTATGTGATCCTATAGGCTGGTTGGAAGTCTATTAGAGAATGGTATGGAATAGCGTAGGGAAAAACCTAACAATAGAAGGCGCGGAAATTGCGAATAAATTCTGACGATTTCTAATTAAACGCGGTGCATTAAAAGGCTTGTCATGTCCAATACTACATGGGAAATCTGGGAGGCTTGATTTGATTTATCTCGTGTGCCATTACCATTGTGATTCCTGGAACAGAAACAGTGAGATCCTCTAACAGTCACTGGCAACGAAACGCATGCTCGGATCTAGAGTAAGGAAAAGGGGGTTGGGTTGGGTAGCGTGGGTGGGGTGGATTCAGATCACGCAACAGGTCCCCTGGAATAAGGCAAAAAAAAATGCTTATGTTATGTTTTCAAGTTTATTCATATTTTCAGGCATATGATTTTCTGAAACCAAAAGTACTTATCTCTCTCTCTCTCTCTCTCTCTCTCTCTCTCTCTCTCTCTCGTCCCGAGTCGGGCTCCTAGAAAAAAAAATCCCTTGATGTAGGGTATGGGAGGGTGTTAAGACATGCTATAACCCTAGGTTTTCAGTTTTATGCATATTATTTTGAGGCAGATTATTTTCTGAAAATCACAAGTTTGGTTCCCTCTCTCTCTCTACTATCCAGACTAAACCCATCCCTGAAGAAAAAAAAACAAGATTCGCTCATGATACTATATATGTGTAGTCGAGTGGTCTCCGTGCAAACCATAATCAGTCTGGGCATGCTGAAAGTTATATGTTACAAAAGGACTTATATTTGGTGAAACATGATACAAAATAAATGAATATTTTATTTCGTTTTCATATTGACATGTGGATGAAAAGCGCGCCAAACTTTATTTTCTATTCTCTATTCTATATTTAATTATAATTGCTAACCGGGATCGATTTTTCAAGCTTTGCTGTAGCATTTCAATGATGTTTACTTGAGCTCGAACTCCCAAGTTTCCTCTAGGGATAAATTTAGATTTTTTTATTCAGATTAAAAAAAAACTGCCGTTCATGTTTACATGGAATAGAATTGAAATATTGAAAAAATCTATACATGTACATCTAAGATCAATATGCGGGTGGCCCAGGAATTCTTTTTTCTTCAGTAATTTTGGAATGGGGTCGGGGCCCGTGTAATTGGGAAAATTTGCGACGTTTGGAAATATTTAGGGAAGAGCTAACTAATAAATAAAGTAAATGACTGCTTAGACAAAAGATCAAAATCGAATGTTAAATCAAACGGTTTTCTTTTGAATTTGATTTAATTACTTATGATAAGTATTGATTACAAAAATTATGGCAAATTAACAGTAAATTTGCTACTTATTTTGATGATCATTCCATCTACATGAGATTAGGAAATTTTAAAGCAACAGTAGGGAAAAAACTATTGGTAATGGGGCCGAATAACGGCCCCAAAAGGGGCTAAAAATCTCTGAGTTCTAAGTATTTTTCTTGGGGATTAGTCAAGCTCTGCTAAGAAGAAATAGCTGTCTTATTTATATATATACATTGTACATGTACCTCCGTCAAACTTGTAGGTCAAGACTTTAAAACACCGATTTTTCAGGGGGGGGGGGGGTGTCAAAGGTCAAGATTAAACTACCTGGTATTCAGTATTATAAAGATCAATTTCGCAACATTGCTCGAGTAGTTTTTGGAAAAAGTGTGAAAACTTTACAAATTTATGACCTTACGATATATAGGTCAAAATCGAAAGGTCAAGGTCAAACTTAATTTGTATTGAAAGCACCTGCTTCCACATCATACCTTGCAATTATTGATCTTTTCTTCATAGATTGGCAATTGTTGAAGCGGATAATGATTGTAGGGTCTAAAGGTCAAAGATGACATGTATGAAAAAGTAATTGTTGACCTGCAATAATGAAACCCTTCACAAATAATTTGCCTAACATCAAAGGAAGATCCATTTTGATTTTTGATTACGTCAAAATTTCAATTGCCTAACTCAACCTTAAGGATCCATATCTTTTTTAGCCAAAAGGTTAAAGGTCAGTATCAAACAAGGTTAAAAGGTCAGTATCAAACAAGGTTAAAAGGTCAGTATCAAATAAGGTTAAAAGGTCAGTATCAAACAAGGTTAAAATGTCAGTATCATACAGAGTTTAAAAGTTAGTATCAAACAAAGTTAAGAGGTCAGTTTCAAACAAGGTTAAAAGGTCAGTATCAAACAGACTTAAAGTGTCCATATCAAACAAGGTTAATTGTCAGTATCAAACAAAGTTAAAAGGTAAGTATCAAACAAGTTTAAAGGTCAGTATCAAACAAAGGTTAAAAGGTCAGTATCAAACGAGTTTAAAAGGTCAGTATCATACAAAGTTATAAGGTCAGTATCATACACCAATGGCCATGGGCTTTGACAGTATTGGTCAATACTTTGAAGGAGGGGGGTGTTGAGAGGTGAAAGGGGGGGGGGGGGGGTCTTTGAGCTAGGAGTTCGTCCCCGTAAAACGTAGATCTGCCCTAGTCAAAATTGCAGGTCAAAATTATATCTCTGCAGAAAAAGATGCAGATTCAGGCCAGAATGGTTGGCAGTGTACATGATATGTAAGGATATGTGCCATTGGAGTACAAGAGGTCCACTACAAGTTATGACAAACTCGTTTCATTAGCCAATCTTATCAGATACAGGGTTTGGCAGCCTATCTGCTACCGTGGGTTCGTGTGTTTACAGTGAAAGGCGAGAGGGAAAACATGAGAGATTTATTGCGCAATTTATACGATAGTCAATTGTTTGACAGACTCTTACTTTGAGATGGAAACATAAATTTCACTTTCTTTTTGAAGCAATATTTACATTGATATAAACAAACCACGTGTAGGAGCATTGATATAAACAGATCACGGGTAGGAACATTGGTATACAGCACTGTTTGTGATACGTTTAAGTCAGTATAGTTACGTTTAGTGAGTTAGTGTAAAAAGGATATTAATTTATGAAACATTTGTCATTTTCACCTGGGATGATTTTTTTTATTACATTTTACAATTTAAATATTTGAAATTCTTTATTCTTTCATTAGCAGACGACAATGTGACTTGTTGCCATGGATACGGTGAAGACGGAGGAGAAACATGTCATTTCTGGGAATTATAAAGTGCAAAATCTAAACGGTAGGTGGCTTTTATTTTAATTACTTTACTTGTCCTTACTGCATCAGTTTCAAACTAATGTTCGATTTTTTTTTTTCAAAATTTTTTTTTCAATTATTTGTCTTTTATGTCAGATGTAGACATGTAAATAGAATTCATTTATACGGATAATTTTATATGCAAATATAATTCATTTATGTGAATATTTTTTCGTGTTCGGTTACAGTTAAAAGTTTTAAAAGCATTCAAATTTGTCTTTTACGGTTTTGTCTTGTTTAAAAAATCGATATGCACATATAAATACGTGACATTGGAAGAAATAGTGCATTTTATGGACTTCACGTTTACAGTCTACTTGATGATAAACGTGGGCGACTTCCGGAGTAAAAGTCTCTAATTTATGACGTAAATAGACGGACTCCATGAGAATATGACTCCTTTACTTAGATTTGACAACATGATTTCTCCTATTGTACTATATGTTTAAAACAAACTATTAGTATCAGGCTGGTAAACTGACACCTTGTTCATTTACGTACTGCACGAGTTGGGTAATTTGCTGAAAGCTTGCCGATCTTTATTTCACTGTTATGTAAGAATCACAATACTAGTACATATTTGGAACCAGACTGAATTTGTCTTTTATTTACTTTTTATACCTTGATGGGTTATTTTAATTCTATACATGTATCAGTGATTTATTCCGCTAAAGTAATTGAAATGGATTGATTCTGATTTCCCGCCATTTTCATCTGTGGTAGGGAAAATCAACTTCGCCTAATGACACATTATTTAGTGAATCCTATCTCTTGCACGGGAACTCTGCTGTGACAGACAATTAATTTGTACATGTTGACGTCTAAATCAAGACAACTTGATGATATGCTAAACACCAGAAATTGGAATCTTTCAGATGAGAATTCAGTCATCCTACCTAAACAGCTCGATGACATCTTGGCGTCTTCAGAATTCCCCCAATACAGACATCGATGGAATACAAACGAGGTATTTGACCCTCCCATTGAATCAAAAAAAAAAAAGAGAAATTTTCTTAGTCGCAGTGCAAATTTTTTTTTTCAAAAAGGTCCCCTTGGAAAGGAGTCTGCCTTTGCACAAACAGATTAGAAATTCTACCGTGCGTGGTTAAACCGTTAAGGGGGCTGGGTCGGTTAAGAATCTCACTTCTTTTTGGACTTCACCAGAAATGCTCATTTGGCATTATTTTCTCAAAAATCATAGACTCGTGTACCACATTTATGCCCTTAAACTGGACAGTTTGGACTGGATTAAATCCCCTCCTTTCTTTTGGAAATATAGTTATGCTTGATCCGCGCATATAGATTATAAATCTTTTCCTTTTATCAAGAATATTGTCGTAGTTCTGACGGCCTTACAGTGTTTTACGAGCGGATGTCGGAAGATTTTACATCCTTTATTTTCCCCTATAGACGGTCTACCCATATATAGTGTCATTGTGCAGGAAACGGCGTATCGATTTCTAAAGCATCGTACGCATTGATAGCGTACGATTTTAGGGAGCAATGAATTCTCATAAGAAGAAAAAGTTGATTTTTTTAAAATATTCAACGTAAGCCATCTGATCTCTGAGGTGAAATGAATTACTTCTTTCACCATTGTTGTGTACTAGTATGTGCCGATATTCATTCTTTTGACAATTTTTTTTGTAAAGTCTAAGCTGAAATAGTCATACTTTCTGACGATAACTATCAACCACGAACTATGAAATAAAGGAGGGGATCTCCAACAAGACTCGGTAGCAGCAATAACAGCAAAACATCGAAACACCACAAGTGAAAACACAGAGTAGACACACACAGCAAGAAACACAAAAGGAACAAGGAACAGCAAACACGACATCAAAAGATCACACATAAACCAACGAGACCAATGGGCATTCGGTGCCGACTTAGGACGGCCAGCTGCTATGTAAGTAGCAAATGGTGTGGTTATTCGGGTTACGTGCGTACAGCCCTCACACTTTTCCGGTTACCCAAATGTCTCGAAGAACGCACAATTGTAGTGTAAAATAAAGAACTAGAATCCATGTACAGATGTTATAGTAAGATATACCTGTGTGTTAGTACGAACCTAAGTGTCTTGGTCTATAAACATAACAAGTACCCATCAGTTATTCATTCTCAAGGTCGAGAAGGTACAGGTAAAATCATTAGAATTTCATTGGAGCAGTTTCAAAACCCGGAATAAACAGTATAATTCCTAAGTAAGACCAGGTGCCCGGAGAGAGTCATCGTCTACTGCTTGAAATATGAGATTTTTAAAAGCCATTCAGAAAATTTCATTCCGGTGTTTGAAATTTATGATGAATTGTTGAGGTGAGCGATCTCCAATATTAGCGTCGTAAGTTGAAGGACCTACATGAAGGGATACGACCCGAACATAAGACATGTGTAGTACCATGACGAGGAACGCTCGGTATTGGCATATTTCTTGGATATGCAATGTACATAAACCATTATTCCCACTGAGATGTTGATTATCTCCCCTCCATGTCCTGCCGACCCTTCTTGAGCCAAAATCAATGACTAACGGAGATACTTATAGGTGTTCTTCATAATGTACAGAGTACAATGGGTAATTGCTCTTGGTACTTGGCTGGCTCTCGCCCCTTGATTTGGTCAATGATTTGTTTTGACATAGATCGGTTAACATCATTATAGGAATAAAGGACAGCAGGCTAAACTCAAGTCATTTGGATATTAATTCAAATGTAAAACGTCAGAACTAACCCCATTTTATGGTCACGTCAACAGAGTGCTACGATATCCTGCCCCCCCCCCCCCCCCCAAGTGACTAAGTTCGTTGTTAAAAAATTTAGGCTCATTTTAGGAGAAAAAGTGCCTCCAAGTCCAAGCTGAAATAGCTTATGGAACATCCCTATACATTCATGATATAAATGAATCCTTTGTCCTTTAAAAAAGGACACAATAGTACATTGTCTGACTGTTCGTCTTTGCAGTAGATTCAAATATTTCTTCCAGAGGGAAGGGATGATAACAAATAAAAACACAAACACTCAGATACTTAAATTTTCGGCCCCTTGGCCTTTATCAAGTGTAAAAAACGACGATCTATAAAATTATTATCGATTATAGATCGTCGTTTTTTACACTTGATAAAGGCCAAGGGGCCGAAAATTTGTGTATCTGAGTGTTTGTGTTTTTATTTGTTCGTCTTTGGTTTGTCTGACGGTCCGTCCGTTGTTGTTCAAAATTTGAATGTGTAGAAAAAGTGATAACAAGTTTCGGTTCGATGTCAATATCTAAAACCGACCAGAAAATGACATTTTCTATCTATGTCATAAGTTAAGGTAAAGGATCAATTTCGTCTGGGTAATGAGATACATTGCTTTGTTCTTTGTGATTTGAATTAAAATTTCTAAATCAAGAAAATCTGCAACGCCGGGCTATCAATTACTTTAATACCTTTAATACCTCAAAATCTACACGGAAATCTCCGTAATCACATGTAAAAGAATGTAAACAGTTAAACAGCCTGGATGAGTACTGATTGTTTCCAAGTTTAGTAGCGGAGAAATGCGCCGATATTGTCAATGATTACTTTTAGCCGCGGTAGCATCCAATTAAACAATAAAATTCTGTCAATGAAATACGCTTCACCTCCAGCTGTATCTTCATTTTGATGAAACGAATTATTTAAAATGAAATTCAGAAAATAGAAGAAAAAACGTTCATCTTATTGTGCTTTTGATCTACATACAATATGCTTCCGTCGAGTTTAATCCTTAATTTGAGATCAAGAAATCTGTTCTAGGATTTCCATGGTGTTAGATAGTAACTCTTCAGTAACTTTCTTATGTATTAGCGATAATTACATTATTGGATACATAAGATACATGTATAATATATAATGGAACATTTTGATAGAGGAAGAAACTTTAAAAAACTTAAAAAAAAAAAAAAAACCGAGGACCTTTCTTTAAACTTCAATCATTGGAAAAACTGAGCTACAGTTTACTTTTGGCAGGGAGGGGGGACGATGTGCGTATCCCCTCCCTTTTTCTCATCGTAACAACCTCCTCTTTATCTGTGCTCACCTCTCTGTGTTGTGATTGCACATGAAGACTTATTATCCAAAACATGCCTATCTGCTGTACCGAATTCTACTGTTAGTATTACTTTGTCGGGAAGCTTGCTCTTTTTGTTTTTCTTAATCAAAATATAAGGTCAACAACTTTGAGAGTGTGTGGAATTACCGGACCTGACGATTATCTACCGAGCTGAAGCGACAGATGGCGTGTCAACGGGAGACGCTTACCCTTCCCGTGCACATGTATCACACACTGTTTGGGGGCACCTCTAATTCTTACAGTGCACATGTTATCACTCACTGTTTGAGGGCGCCTCTTAATTCTTACTGTGCACATGTTATCACTCACTGTTTTGGGCGCCTCTAATTCTTACTGTGCACATGTTATCACTCACTGTTTGGGGGCGCCTCTAATTCTTACTGTGCACATGTATCACACACTGTTTGGGGGCACCTCTAATTCTTACTGTGCACATGTATCACACACTGTTTGGGGGCACCTCTAATTCTTACTGTGCACATGTTATCACTCACTGTTTGGGGGCGCCTCTAATTCTTACTGTGCACATGTTATCACACACTGTTTGGGGGCGCCTCTAATTCTTACTGTTCACATGTTATCACACACTGTTTGGGGGCACCTCTAATTCTTACTGTTCACATGTTATCACTCACTGTTTGGGGGCGCCTCTAATTCTTACTGTTCACATGTTATCACACACTGTTTGGGGGCGCCTCTAATTCTTACTGTTCACATGTTATCACACACTGTTTGGGGGCACCTCTAATTCTTACTGTTCACATGTTATCACTCACTGTTTGGGGGCGCCTCTAATTCTTACTGTTCACATGTTATCACACACTGTTTGGGGGCACCTCTAATTCTTACTGTTCACATGTTATCACACACTGTTTGGGGGCGCCTCTAATTCTTACTGTTCACATGTTATCACACACTGTTTGGGGGCACCTCTAATTCTTACTGTGCACATGTTATCACACACTGTTTGGGGGCGCCTCTAATTCTTACTGTCCGTATGTTATCACATACTTTTGGTTGCGCCTCTAATTCTTACGGTGCACATGTTATCACTCACTGTTTGGGGGCGCCTCTAATTCTTACTGTGCAGACAGGTTTTCATTGTTGACATAGTTTTGTATGATCTTCAGTTTACAGTTTACATTTTGGCCCTTATTTGGTCCTTATTATAATAACATCGCATGATTATAGTTTACTCCATATTTTACTATCACTATAGGGCGTCGGATGTAAAACAAAAGTTGGGAAGAGGAATTTGTGATCAAATAATAACATATATGAAACATAACGTTTATGATAGCCGTCAAGTTTTATGATGGCGATCTCATTACCCGGCGGCCCTTCAGATAGCTGTCAGGGACTGTAAGTGGATTTGGACGTATCTGGCCTCAACATAAAGCTTGTTTTCCTAATCGCTTTATACATCATATCATAAAAAGAGTAGGAATCATGGCTGATCAATACAGAAAAGCCGAAGAGGGTTGTCAATTTCCCATTTTCTATTTTCCGGCAACCTTTCTCTCTTTGATGCTTTCTCTGTACCTTGTTAAAGCGACCCTTAATCAAGCCGGGGTCTATTGGGAGAAAACCGCTTATTGAATTTATATAGAAACCACCGAGCTGGTCTATTGTGGTATACTGATATTTATTGGAATTTTCAACAAAGAGAATATATAGAGGAGCTGCCGCTAATAGCCCGGACAGGTCTATAATATTAATGTTTATTTAGCAGAAATTGTTTCTGAGTAAATGGTCCCTATCTGTGATTATATTGGAGGATTTCCAAATTAAAATTTAGCACTGTTTCCTCGAATTTCTTTGTTTTTATGCGGGGGAAATTAGATGATAAATGGACTGGCCACTTCAACGTGTAAATCGTGAAAACAATTTGCTAAAAGCGTAGAAAAAGAAAATGAGTTTTATTATTTTACGCGCCCTGGGAGACAATTGTCTTACCGATGATGTAGTAACACAAGGACAAGCTGTCGTTAATCCTCAATTCTGCATTAATCCTGAAACTTCAATTTAAAAAAAAGGTGGGATGAAACTTCAATTAAAAAAAAAAGCTGGGATGAAACTTCAATTTAAAAAAAGGTGGGATGAAACTTAAATTAAGAAAAAAAAAAGGTGGGATGAAACTTCAATTTAAAAAAAAGGTGGGATGAAACTTCAATGTAAAAAAAAGCTGGGATGAAACTTCAATTAAAATAAAAGCTGGGATGAAACTTCAATGTAAAAAAAAGCTGGGATGAAACTTCAATTAAAAAAAAAGCTGGGATGAAACTTCAATAAAAAAAAAGGTGGGATGAAACTTCAATGTAAAAAAAGGTGGGATGAAACTTCAATAAAAAAAGGTGGGATGAAACTTCAATGTAAAAAATGCTGGGATGAAACTTCAATAAAAAAAAAGCTGGGATGAAACTTCAATTAAAAAAAAAAGCTGGAATGAAGATGTTCTAGCTAATGGGCAAAATGTAACGACTTTTAGAGGAGGGGGAGGGGGTATAACGATTGAGGTACACGGTCCGCAGTTATATTGCTTCAAACCAATCGAAGAAAACGGGCATAAGGTTAATCTCAAACACTCAACGCCCCCCCCCCCCTAAAAATAGGTAAGACAGGAGTATATGACATAAAATATGCTGTTGTTAAAATTATGATTTGCAACTAATGTGACATAAAACTAAAACGAAGCTATTGTTGATTCTGTAATTTCAGGAAATAGCTTCCATTTTGATCGCCTTCGGGAAGCATAAGGAATGGCTGGAGACGGAGGTGAAGATCCGCCCCTCTAGCGGATCCATGTTACTGTACAGTCGTAACAAGGCGAGGTACAGGAAGGATGGGTACTGCTGGAAGAAACGGAAGGACGGCAAAAATATCAGGGAGGATCACATGAAACTCAAGGTTCAAGGACTAGAGGTATGCTAGGGCGGATCCAGAAATAAAGAATTACCATGTAGACTACATATCTATCTATCTCAGCAATTATTTTTCGATTCTCTCTCTCTCTTTCTATCATTCCTTCTCTCTCTTTCATACAATTGCTTTAAATTACAGTTTCTCACTCTTTCTCTCCGTCAACAAATCAATCTCTTTCAAATGCATTCAAATTTCATTCATAACAAACCACTCTCTCCCTCTCTCTAACATTAGCAGATAAGCAACTTGTATACTGAAAAGAAGAAAGAACAACGTCGCTATTGCAATCAAAACAAATTAAGTGTTTTCTGACCTTGAAGCAAGATTAAGTTTTGATCTTTTTATAGGGTTGACAATTTCTCATTTTGATCAAAGATAGACGCTGTAAAGTAGGGCGTTTCCTCTCTCTGTTAGCCGTTTTGATTACTACACACGATAATTAAAAAAGGAGCTTGCGCGTATCTAGATGACAAATGATGATCAAGAGATGAGAAAAAAAGGGGGGGGGGGGGGTTGAGGTGGTGAGGAACCGGAACCTCTTGAAAATTTGGAAAAAAAAAGACTCAGTTGCTGTTTTCCAATGCCATATGCGGATACGCTCCTTTTTTCTCTGAAAAAAAAGTCTCGCGCATGAGGAAATAGGATTATGCAGAAACAAAACCATCGGAGATCAAAGGGGGTTATACAGTAAGCCTGATTCTCAAATAGGTAAACTGGGTCATGGTGACCTAGTTATCGGAAATCACTTTGATCTTTGAGAACACAGAAAGACCTTTAATCACTATACGCTAATCTCTGATAACACACGTTTGCACAAATACATCTGAAAAAGAAAAAAAAAAAAGAAAAGAAAATTGGAATTGGAAAAGTAAAGAGGATTACAAATTATTTAGGCGCGGATCTCGAATTTTGTTCGGAGGAGGTTTCTAGTCCGACTCGGCTGTGTGTGAGGGGAGAGGTGGGGGTGTTCAGGTGTATGACGTATAGAAGAACACACCATTTATTAAGTACGAAAAATTGACTTTTGACAGACTCCAATGTGGATTTTGGCCATCACCCCCCCCCCCCCTTTTTTTCGTACACACATACATGCAGGCTCCTGGATCTGCGTATGTTGTTGGCCATCATTCTATAGTAAACAGTGATAACTATTATCTCTACAGTTCTGAATAGCTCTGTACTAATTAAAACCAGGAGGATCAAGCAGCTTGTAATCAACAAATTACATTTCGTTTTCTCTTTGCCGTCTAGATTGGATGGGCTTTTAAGAAAATGGGATTTTTGGAATGTGAAAAAAAGATGAAATGCAGTGATATTAGACGCGCTTATTGCATTATCTGAATTCTATGAGAATTAGTACACACATGTACTTTTATCGGGCGATGTTTACGGAAGAGGAAATGAAAATAAACGATTAGCCGTTTCATGTTGTATTAGTATGATTATCTTTTCATAATAAATCAAAACTTTTGCTTGAGAGAAAATTGGTAGAATTAGCGTCGGCATTGAAGAAGGTTTAATTAGCGACGGGATTGAGACACATCTCCTCTGACACGACGTACCACGTGACCTGTCGCCGGGGCTTTTTTAAGTGCATGTTTCCTTAGATGCTATGATTAATTACAGATTAGTTTACTTGAAATGAAGGTAGCTTTTGAATAAGGACAGTGGCGGATCCAGCGCCCCCTTTGCCGGGGGGTCAAGGGGCGAATTTTGCCGATTTTTACTGTAAATGGGCTAAAATATACCTGTTTTTTGAAAATTTTGGGTCAGTGTCGGGGGGGGGGACGCCCCCTCCACACCCCCTGAATCCGCCACTGAAGGAACTGGAAACATTTTTCAATTGATGCGTTCAAATGTAAAAAAAAAATTGAATCAGGCCTTTCTGGTTGTTTTTATGGAAAGATGAATAAAGATGAATGACCTTGACCTTTGACATGACTGACCTTAGAATTTTAACCAAAGTCTTTAACCCTGGTCATAACTTTTGAAAAATATTAGATGTAGATGATTGAGATGACTTTCATAATGAAAAGACCTTTTTCATCTTTTAAGATAGGGTATTCATGTTTCCTAATATGCACATTTTTCTTTGACAAGACCTTTATTGTGTAGTATTGACCTATGACCTAGTGGCCTTGACCTAAGATTTTAATATTCTTTATGGAAAATACTATATACATTATATCTCTGTAATCTTTACTAAAGTTGGAGTTCATGTTTTGCATGTTCTTTCATGTGACAAGAACTTAATTCACTTATAAATAATACCATGACCTTTGACCTTTAGTCTTTGATTGTGTATTTAGACTTTCTTTTCTAAATGAAATGCTGTCAACTTGGGCATATTGTTTTAACGTTAGCTTTGTTTACCATTGCCTAAGTTTTGTGCATATGGACACAGAAAATCAAAACGCTTAATAAGAAAATGCTATGTTCATCCGGGAAATTTATGACTAAAAGATCTCTTTGGTTAATTATGTAGTTTTTTTTTTTTTGACGAAGTTGCATTTCTGACAATTCCATTACGTTAAATGAAAATGAAGGGAGGAGGGTGTTCCCCCTCCCCTCCTCAACCCACGATTTTTATGGAGAATTGAATTTGTAAAAAATGAAAAGATTGAAAAAGAGTAAATTGACATGTATTAATAACCCAATAACCGTACAAAACGTCAAATTTTTAAAATATTTTATATATTTTAGAGTGAAGTGTCAAATGTTTTTAATATTTTACATATTTTAGTGTAAAATGTCAAATTTTTTAATATTTTATATATTTTAGTGTAAAATGTCAAATTTTTTAATATTTTATATTTTTTAAGTGTAAAATGTCAATTTTTTTTAATATTTTATATATTTTAGTGTAAAATGTCAAAATTTTTAATATTTTATATGTTTTAGAGTAAAATGTCAAATTTGTTAATATTTTATATATTTTAGTGCATCTATGGATCATACGTTCACTCGGACATACTCCCTACCTTTCACAGAAGGTGCTACTGGTTATTACAGGTAATTACTTTATTTCACCTTTGAGTTATCCAGACATAATCAGTGATGATTTTTCTCGAGTATTTAGCTGATTTCCATTATTTTTTCTCCTAATTCTTATCATTATAGGTACTCAGTCCGTATTTTATGGTAGTTTAGACTCTTCTTTACTCCTGATTCTATCGTTATAGGTACTCAGTCTGTATTTTATGATAGTTTATTTTCCTTTTGTAGCTCGACTGCACTTTAGTGCAAAAGAGCTATTGCAATACCGTCGGCGTCGGCGTCGTCCGAACTAGATGATAAGGTAAATGTTAAGATTACACATTTACCTTTCCTATATTCATATTCTGTTGGGGTTTTTTTTTTGTTGCAAATGTTTAATTATACATCATTTAATATATCCAGATGAGGATATAGCCCCTGGGGTTGGGATTTTAAAATTATTTTAAATGATAAGGCAAATGTTGAGATGATAAGGTAAATATTAAGATAGCAATAAAGTCTTTAAAAGCCAATATTGAGCAAAGTATAAGTGCTACATGTACCAAACTTACATATTTGATGTATCTTTGATCAAACTTTCAAAAAATGACCTTGACCTACTTTTTTCCGCTTGAATGATTTTGCCTTTAAAAGCCAATATTGAGCAAAGTATAAGTGCTACATGTACCAAACTTACATATTTGATGTATCTTTGATCAAACTTTCAAAAAATGACCTTGACCTACTTTTTTCCGCTTGAATGATTTTGCCTTTAAAAGCCAATATTGAGCAAAGTATAAGTGCTACATGTACCAAACTTGCATATTGGATGTATCTTTGATCAAACTTTCATAAAATGACCTTGACCTACTTTTTTTTCGCTTGAATGATTTTACCTTTAAAAGCCAATATTGAACAAAGTATAAGTGCTACATGTACCAAACTTGCATATTGGATGTATCTTTGATCAATCTTTCATAAAATGACCTTGACCTACTTTTTTCTGCTTGAATGATTTTACCTTTAAAAGCCAATATTGAGCAAAGTATAAGTGCTACATGTACCAAACTTGCATATTGGATGTATCTTTGATCAAACTTTCATAAAATGACCTTGACCTACTTTTTCCGCTTGAATGATTTTACCTTTAAAAGCCAATATTGAGAAAAGTATAAGTGCTACATGCACCAGACTTGCATATTGGATGCATCTTGGGTTAGACTATTGAAATATGACCTTGACCTACTGTCAAGCATTCTTAGATCAGTCCAGTAACTGCCATATTACCAAGAAAAAAACATGCAACTATTTCAACATACAAGGTATGTATTTAGAACTTGATAGCATAACTTTCCATGTCTGATGATTCATGGTTTCGTTTAGGATTTTCCTATATATATGCAGTGTTCTGCATCTCAAAGAGTGTGGGCTTTTTTCAGCTCATATGAGCAAAGCGTAAGTGACCTTTTGTCATAGTGTATCCTCTGTCATTGGTTCACCATAAACTAATTTTAATTTATAACTTTAAATTTTTTATGTGACTTGATATATGTTGTTGCCTGAGAAAGGGAGTTTAAATAAATTGGCTGTCATGAGAGATATTATGCTATGCAGTCGAGCATTAGGTGACTCTGGCAACTATTTTTAGCTCACCTCGACGAAGTTGAGTGAGCTTATGCTATAACCCTATGCGTCCGCGTCCGCGTCCGCGTCCGCGTCCTCGTCCGCGTCCTCGTCCGCGTCCGTGTCCGCGTCCGTGTCCGCGTCCGTGTCCGCGTCCGTGTCCGCGTCCGCGTCCGGTTAAGAAGTTTGGGGTAGCTCAGTATCTGACAAAGTACTAATGCTACAGTAACCAAACTTGCACAAGTGATTCATCTTTGGATGCTGAGGTGAACCCATGCATCGGATGCAGCATCTGACCTACATTTTCCGCTTGAGTGACTTGGTTAAGAAGTTTGGGGTAGCTCAGTATCTGACAAAGTACTAATGCTACAGTAACCAAACTGGCACAAGTGAATCATCTTTGGATGCTGAGGTGAACCCATGCATTGTATGCAGCATCTGACCTACATTTTCCGCTTGAGTGACTTGGTTAAGAAGTTTGGGGTAGCTCAGTATCTGACAAAGTACTGATGCTACAGTAACCAAACTTGCATAAGTGATTCATCTTTGGATGCTGAGGTGAACCCATGCATCGGATGCAGCATCTGACCTACATTTTCCGCTTGAGTGACTTGGTTAAGAAGTTTGGGGTAGCTCAGTATCTGACAAAGTACTGATGCTACAGTAACCAAACTTGCACAAGTGTTTCATCTATGGATGCCGAGATGGACCCATGCATCAGATGCAGCATCTGACCTACTTTTTCCACTTGAGTGATTTCGCTTTTAAAAGCCAATATTGAGCAAAGTATAAGTGCTACATGTACCAAACTTGCATATTGGACGTATCTTTGATAAAACTTTCATAAAATGACCTTGACCTACTTTTTCCGCTTGAGTGATTTTGCCTTTAAAAGCCAATATTGAGCAAAGTATAAGTGCTAGATGTTCCAAACTTGCATATTAGATGTATCTTTGATCAAACTTTCATAAAATGACCTCGACCTACTTTTTCCGCTTGAGTGATTTTGCCTTTAAAAGCCAATATTGAGCAAAGTATAAGTGATACATGTACCAAACTTGCATATTGGATGTATCTTTGATCAAACTTTCATAAAATGACCTTGACCTACTTTTTCCGCTTGAGTGATTTTGCCTTTAAAAGCCAATATTGAGCAAAGTATAAGTGCTAGATGTTCCAAACTTGCATATTAGATGTATCTTTGATCAAACTTTCATAAAATGACCTCGACCTACTTTTTCCGCTTGAGTGATTTTGCCTTTAAAAGCCAATATTGAGCAAAGTATAAGTGATACATTTACCAAACTTGCATATTGGATGTATCTTTGATCAAACTTTCATAAAATGACCTTGACCTACTTTTTCCGCTTGAGTGATTTTGCCTTTAAAAGCCAATATTGAGCAAAGTATAAGTGATACATGTACCAAACTTGCATATTGGATGTATCTTTGATCAGTCTTTCATAAAATGACCTTAACCTACTTTTTCTGCTTGAGTGATTTTGCTCTATAAAGCCAATATTGAGCAAAGTATAACTGCTACATGTACCAAACTTGCATATTGGATGTATCTTTGATCAAACTTTCATAAAATGACCTTGACCTACTTTTTCTGCTTGAGTGGTTTTGCCTTTAAAAGCCAATATACATCTACTAAGAAATATGTTTGAATTGAATTTTGCTGTCATGAGGTGAGCTTCGTAATCTGTGATTACCTATGTTTAGTCATTCCAATACTTTGCTCACTCAGTCTGTATTTTATGATAGTTTATTTTCCTTTTTAGTCATTCCAATACTTTGCTCACTCAGTCTGTATTTTATGATAGTTTATTTTCCTTTTAAGTCATTCCAATACTTTGCTCACTCAGTCTGTATTTTATGATAGTTTATTTTCCTTTTTAGTCATTCCAATACTTTGCTCACTCAGTCTGTATTTTATGATAGTTTATTTTCCTTTTTAGTCATTCCAATACTTTGCTCACTCAGTCTGTATTTTATGATAGTTTATTTTCCTTTTAAGTCATTCCAATACTTTGCTCACTCAGTCTGTATTTTATGATAGTTTATTTTCCTTTTTAGCTCACCTCGACGAAGTTGAGTGAGCTTATGCTATAACCCCACGCGTCCGTGTCCGCGTCCGCGTCCGGTTAAGAAGTTTGGGGTAGCTCAGTATCTGACAAAGTACTAATGCTACAGTAACCAAACTTGCACAAGTGATTCATCTTTGGATGCTGAGGTGAACCCATGTACCTGATGCAGCATCTGACCTACATTTTCCGCTTGAGTGACTTGGTTAAGAAGTTTGGGGTAGCTCAGTATCTGACAAAGTACTAATGCTACAGTAACCAAACTTGCACAAGTGATTCATCTTTGGATGCTGAGGTGAACCCATGCATCGGATGCAGCATCTGACCTACATTTTCCGCTTGAGTGATTTGGATAAGAAGTTTGGGGTAGCTCAGTATCTGACAAAGTACTAATGCTACAGTAACCAAACTTGCACAAGTGATTCATCTTTGGATGCCGAGATGGACCCATGCATCGGATGCAGCATCTGACCTACTTTTTCCACTTGAGTGATTTCGCTTTTAAAAGCCAATATTGAGCAAAGTATAAGTGCTACATGTACCAAACTTGCATATTGGATGTATCTTTGATCAAACTTTCATAAAATGACCTTGACCTACTTTTTCCGCTTGAGTGATTTTGCCTTTAAAAGCCAATATTGAGCAAAGTATAAGTGCTAGATGTTCCAAACTTGCATATTAGATGTATCTTTGATCAAACTTTCATAAAATGACCTCGACCTACTTTTTCCGCTTGAGTGATTTTGCCTTTAAAAGCCAATATTGAGCAAAGTATAAGTGATACATGTACCAAACTTGCATATTGGATGTATCTTTGATCAATCTTTCATAAAATGACCTTGACCTACTTTTTCCGCTTGAGTGATTTTGCTCTATAAAGCCAATATTGAGCAAAGTATAACTGCTACATGTACCAAACTTGCAAATTGGATGTATCTTTGATCAAACTTTCATAAAATGACCTTGACCTACTTTTTCCGCTTGAGTGGTTTTGCCTTTAAAAGCCAATATACATGTACTAAGAAATATGTTTGAATTTAATTTTGCTGTCATGAGGTGAGTTTGTAATCTGTGATTACCTATGTTTAGTCATTCCAATACTTTGCTCACCGAGAATATTATCACTGCATAATACTGATTTCCATGTAACATTAATTTACCGTATCACTTTATTTTCAACTAGAACCCAGACATCGTCCTGGTGCACTACCTTAATGTTCCCTATCACTTTATTTTTATCTAGAATCCAGACATTGTCCTGGTGCACTACCTTAATGTTCCGTATCACTTTATTTTTAACTAGAATCCAGACATTGTCCTGGTGCACTACCTTAAAATGTTCCGTATCACTTTATTTTTAACTAGAATCCAGACATCGTCCTGGTGCACTACCTTAATGTTCTGTATCACTTTATTTTTAACTAGAATCCAGACATTGTCCTGGTGCACTACCTTAATTATCTGTCTCACTTTATTTTTAACTAGAATCCAGACATCGTCCTGGTGCACTACCTTAATGTTCCATATCACTTTATTTTTAACTAGAATCCAGACATCGTCCTGATGCACTACCTTAATGTTCCGTATCACTTTCTTTGTATCTAGAATCCAGACATTGTCCTGGTGCACTACCTTAATGTTCTGTATCACTTTGTTTTTAACTAGAATCCAGACATTGTGTTAGTACACTACCTTAATGTTCCGTATCCAGACAACACCAAGGTAAAGATTCCCATGATGCCGTCATGTACGTTAGAGAAGAAAGAGTGGACCAAGGAAGATCTTGTGGACCAACTCAAACCAATGTGTATGTAGATTTTATTACCGTTTTATGTCTTTGCTTAACTTGCTGTAAGGTGCAGAATCAGCAATGTATAGACCCTTTTGTGTTATTTGTTTCTGAGAACCAAATTTGAAGCTCAGTATCATAGACCTTAATTTGAAGCTCAGTACCAAAGACCTTAATTTGAAGCTCAGACCATAGACCTTACTTTGAAGCTCAGTGCCATAGACCTTAATTTGAAGCTCAGTACCATAGACCTTAATATGAAGCTCAGTACCATAGACCTTAATTTGAAGCTCAGACCATAGACCTTACTTTGAACCTCAGACCATAGACCTTAATTTGAAGCTCAGACCATAGACCTTAATTTGAAGCTCAGTACCATAGACCATAATTTGAAGCTCAGACCATAGACCTTAATTTGAAGCTCAGTACCATAGACCTTAATTTGAAGCTCAGACCATAGACCTTAATTTGAAGCTCAGACCATAGACCTTAATTTGAAGCTTAGTACCATAGACCTTAATTTGAAGCTCGGACTATTAGACCTTAATTTGAAGCTCAGTACCATAGACCTTAATTTGAAGCTCTGTACCATAGACCTTAATTTGAAGCTCAGACCATAGACTGTAGTAATGAATTGATGAAGTCATTTATTACTACAAGATCCTTTTTGGCAATCAAGAAAGAACAAACACTCTCAGGAATTCTCTAAACTGAGCATTATAGTTTGTACGTCAGATAATGTGAAAGGGTTTATTGAGGAGTGTTATATTTGATGATGCTGATTTCTGTAAGTATAATGAATTGAAATTCTAATATATTCCTGAATTTTGTACCCCCTTTTGTCCTGTGCTGTTTGAACTCAAGTTGCTTTAAAATAAGTATTACGTGCTATATTCATCCAAACTCATTCTACATGTATATGGCAGGATTTAATCAGCAAACTTCCATTTAGAGTAATTTATAGTGTAATGTGATTTTTCTGCATGATCCTACAAAGATTGTTCATATACTTATTGAGTTACAAAGAATATTTTCATCAGTATGTAATGTAATTTCAGTTTCTACCGGAAGAACAGATGAGGAGTCAGAACAAATGGTGAGTACAATGATAAAACTATCTCGCAATTCCTATCTTTAAATTTGGATTTTTTTAAGGGCAGATTAAAGCCTTGAAAGAATTTTCTCAAAATTCCTACTTTGGATAGTATGATAGAATTTTCTCGTAATTCCTACCTTTAAATTTGGAATTTTTTAAGGGCAGATTTTACGCATTGATAGAATTTCCTCGAAATCCCTACCTGAAAATTTTTATTTCTAAGGGCAGATTTTACGCCATGATAGAATTTTCTCGAAATTGCTACCTTAAAATTTGGATTTTTAAGGGTAGATTTTACACCTTGATAGAATTTTTCGAAATTCCTACCTGAAAATTTAGATTTTTTAGGCCTCCAGCTCCTTTATCTTTTGAATTTGTTTTTGTTTTCAGATTGAGGAGACTGTAGAGGCGTTGGTGAGACACCTTATTGAATACCATGAAAACAGTAAGAGGATAGAAAAAGATCGCTTAGATCAGAAAAAACTACAGGACTCCATGATACATTCCAACGTCCACCATCCGGAAACACGCGAGGCCACGTATCCAAAACAGAGCAACTTGACACACACCACATCGTGTATCAATCAGCAGATAGCTTCGTTCACTTCTGAACTGCAACAGAAATCTAATCTGGAAAGGAAGAATGAAGGAAATAGTGGATACATCGTTCATCACAAAGCAAGTGACCATGACATGAAAAACGACCTTGACCTGAATAGTCAATCCGTGAATATGTCGCAGGTTCCATACATTTTGAGTGTTAATGGGCATTTGAATGTGCCGTCCGCTAATTATGTGGTTGTAAATGGACAAGGGGGTGTTGTCACTCCATCGGCATCGTTATCAAATTTACATCATGCTATAGATTCTGTACCTCCTAATGTCGTCATTTCACAAGGATCCCTTAATTCACATTGTTCATCACAGTTTGTTCACAACTTAAGCTCACATGTTCAGACCAAAGTTGAAAACAGTGGCGAACGATCACCAACTGTTTCTGTACCAGAGAAATGTTCAAACTGTAATTTTCCAGTTCAATTTACTAGTCAGTGTCGCTCCGGTAATGTTCCAAATGTACTGAAAGATGGCAAAGGGAACATGGTTCCCCATCTCAGTACAGTAACTGTCGAGGATGTTCAGAATGTCATACAGTCCCATAATAGCAAGGAAAAGTCTGGAGAGGATCAAAATGGCTCAACAATCGACCAATTAAACGGAAGCTTAGGATCCTCTGATTTTGATAATTTAGATTTGGAGTTGCCTGATATTGACAAACTTTGTAGCTTTCTTGGAACTCCGTTAGATACCAGCCCATCAAGTCACACTACAGTCGCTAGTTCTACGTGCACACTAAATCACGTCAGCTGCTTAGAAACTCAATGTCAAGGTCATACTCACGATATAACACAAGGTCAAGGCCATAACCATGACTACGGTGATGGAGGTCAAGTTCATGACGAGCATTTACATGGAGGTCATGATGAAGGTCAGGATCACACCATGTTACACAGTGGAACCAAGAACAAAGTGGACATTGTGGACATATGTCCAGAGTGGTCATATACTGAGGTAAGAACCTACAATATAGCTTATAGTATACATAATACATGTTAATACATGTACTGTCTTTCATCCTTGTATCAAAAACGTTTTGGTGCCCTGATTTTTTTTTTCAAACTTTTTGAGTGGTGTTAATGACCACTTACTACTTTTGTCTCCACTAGAGTGTATTTTAAAATAATTGGTAGATTTGAGTGAAATATAATGTAACGTAAAAAATACAATAACACTGTGTGGGATTGAAACGTATGATGTTGTGATTGTTTCATAATCTAAGTGATACTGCACAAAATTGATTAGATGTTGCAGTAGGGCAATGCCTAATAAGTAAATCCATATCGTTTATATATCTGAAAAGTCTATAGTTTTTGCAAACACTTCAAGAATTCTGCTAGGTCAATAACGTTTCTGTCGTTTGACAAACTATTGAAACTATGAAAAAACTATGAACTTTTCGTATACCTAGACGATATGGATTGATTTATTAGGCATTGCCTTACTGCAAAGGCTCATCAGTTTTGCAAAAAAAAAAATGAAAAAATACCAAAAAAACTGGTATCATAACACCATACGTTTCGATCCCATGCTGTGAATAAGAAGTTAAAGGTTAAATGCTTTTACAGGGGTTAATCTACCTCTGCGTCCTGCATCTCTGACGCATAAAAATCACCCAAGACCCATTGGTTTCCGATCGCTGCGTCCCACCGTACGCATTATTCACTTTCATATAATGCGCCCGTTTTAGTTTAAGTTTACATAAAACTTTCAAAGACGAGAAAGTGTATTAGCTGTAAATGTCTCGTGTTTATAATCGATCTGGCTTGCATATGTATTTTGACCACTCTTTTAAACCTACCTGTAACAATAGGTTGATCAATTTCATTTCCGTGGTATTGTACGAGAAATTGTTGCAGCAACATTTTTCGATGTGGAAGTTATATGCAGTCCCGATGCGAGTCTAACCTCTTATCATTCAAATATATACAATAAATTTATGAAAAATTCTTCCCTGATCGTGACGATAAACCTTGAAGGACATTATGAATCAATCAATTGAAATCGTTTTATTCTCACCTATGTACTGTCTTCGTATACAGTATGTAATTGGTTTGTTTCGATAACGTTTTAATATATACATGTACAAAGCATTGCTTGCGTTAATAAAGCAACTAAATAAACAATTTATTTTATGACATAATTCGGCAAATTTGACTATTAGATTGAAATTTGGGAGATACATGAAGATGTTTTATTTCTAATAATTTTTCCTGGAACATAAAGTTCTCGCGAACATAAAATGCCGCAAACCAGTCATCTCACTTGTATTCACCACCGCTAAAAAAAGACTGTTTACAGTACTTGGGACGCATTAATTTTTGCTGGGACCCATCGTTATGGCTTGGGACTGATTGGCTAAATTTCATCGGGTCCACAGGACTCATTTTGATCAAATTGTAGATTAATCTCTGCTTTTATAATTATTGATACTGTAAAAATGGAAATGTTCACATGGCAGTAATTTTCACATGGCGGTAATTTTTGCGTATTTCACGATTCAATAAACTTCACAAAATTTCCCCTGGCGAAAGTATCCCTGCTGCATCCTTTCAAAGGCAGAGATGTTTATATCGCAATTATTTCACCAAAGCGTAATGTGTATAGGTTCAAATCACAAAACACTCCCCAAGCAAAAATAACTACGTTTATAGTATTAATTTTGTTGATTTTGTAACGATAACACTCTATACTTTCAGGGAGGCAGTAAGCTGTTAGTTGTCGGACCATGGTTCAATCTTACTTCTCAGTACACCTGTGTGATCGCTGGGAATCCAGTACCTACAACATGTATACAACCTGGTGTTCTCAGATGTTATACTCCAGGTAAAGTCTGTCTGTCTGTCTGTACCTACAACATGTAAAAAACCTGGTGTTCTCAGATGTTATACTCCAGGTAAAGTCTGTCTGTCTGTACCTACAACATGTATACAACCTGGTTTTCTCAGATGTTATACTCCAAGTAAAGTCTGTCTGTCTGTCTGTACCTACAACATGTATACAACCTGGTGTTCTCAGATGTTATACTCCAGGTAAAGTCTGTCTGTCTGTCTGTACCTACAACAAGGTGTTATACTCCAGGTAAAGTCTGTCTGTCTGTCAATTTCTTTGTATTTGTCTGTCTTTGTGTACTTACAACAGTCATGTAATGGACCTGTCTTTTTGTCAGTCTGTCTTTTCATCAGCCTGCTAATAAAAAGTCTGACAGTCTGTTTGTCTGTCTCAGTCTGTTTCGTATGTCTATATTATCCATGTTACTATGTTGAAAGTTATGACGGTAATAACGCCAGCAAGGTTACCTGTATGTAGAGAAGATGCTTTTGATCATAGAGCTTTACAGACTTTTACAACTCGTTTATACTTACAGCACACAGTGAAGGTTTTGCTTCCTTGGAGGTGACTTGTGATGGCCATGTGATATCGAGTCCCGTACATATAGAATATAAAGTCAAACAGACAAGTGGAAAGTACTGCCAATGGTTCAACCTGCCAGGTAAAGATATTATAATATTAATATCATGTGATGGCCATGTGATATCGAGTCCCGTACATATAGAATTTAAAGTCAAACAGACATGTGGAAAGTACTGCCATTGGTTTAACCTACCAGGTAAAGATAACATGATAAAATCCAGTCCTCTACAAAGCATATACGTTTTTTTTCACTCTTATCTCAAAGATAGGTGGGCATAATGTTTTTGTCCTGTCCGTTGTTCTTTCGATGTACTTTTGTAAGTTAAGCATGTTAAGAGATGGTGACTTTTCATTAAAAATGTACACGTATATCATCAGTGATTTGGTTATACGAAGATTTTGTGACCCAAGTACATTTGTGTCAATAGAGTTTGACTTGTACACAAAGATTGCTGCAGATTGTGTTTGGCGTTTTAAAATATTCATATTACATCAAGCATGGGGAAATGCCCAATCAGGGTCAAAGTTTACACATGCAGCAGGTGAAATATGCTAGCTCCCCAGTCTTCTGCTTCATTACATGACTAACTTGACTGCTCTGACATCACAGTATATTACTATCATCTAATTTCTTTTTTCAGAAAAAGAGCTTAGAATGTTACTGATAGATCGTTTGAATTACCTTGAGGAGAGATTAGCTCAGTCTCACTACAGGGACGGTCCTATACCCTCACTTAAACAGGTATATCTCATTGATTCCATTGTTTTTGTAGATGGAGTTAACTTCCTACATCTTAATTGAACATGTAATCTGTTATAACGTAACTTTCCCCAAACTGTTTCATATCCAGTTTAGCCGAATCTGTTATATGATATTTTAACTTATTTAGTCAAAGTTTTGCAACTACATGGAGCATCCCTTTACGTGTATTTTTAGGAAATAGATTTTTCATCATATTGATAAAACCATTCATGTCAAATGATAAAATTTTAGTGGTACGTATGAATTCATGTGTCTTGTCATGGTCTAGCATCATCTATATAAAATATTATTAGTACATGGATACATGCTTTCAAAATGGTGACCAAGACATTATTATGGCAACTTAGAAATGGGACATGTCAGTTTTTCCCTTGAAGTTGCCTATTTGATAACCTAAAATTCTTTTTGAATTTAGAAAACTATCATTATAGAAATGTTTTACAAATTAACATTTCCAGATGTACTCGGAAATAGTAATCCAAGAAAGTATGTGGCATAATTTATGAAAAAGTTTTCAACCTGCTGAAATATTCATTGTAATGTTTGAATAGGCTGCCAATAACCTAGTCGTTAGCGATGACTTAGAAGGGAAGTTACTGTGGTACATAAAGATGTTCTCTGCCGGCACTTGGAGTGACCTTGACACATTCCCCGTGTCTAACAAGTACGAAATGACGTTACTACATTTATCAGCAGCTCTGGGCTACAATAGACTTATACAGGCGGTTATTAACTGGAGGTTAGTTATATTGAAGTCAACTTTATGTGCACATAAGTAATTGTTCAATGGTCACATCAATGAAATATTTTATATAAATTGAGATATTCAAATTTACATCAGTAATGACAAAATTGCATCATCAGAAACCCATGCTCGGTCACCCAAGCTCACGTCCGTGGGTCATAACGGCAGAATTTTCGCTGGATAGCATTACAAAAATCTACTTCGATTTCATGTCAGTGAATATGATATTGGTAGCAAAGGCATGGACTGTTTTATATTTTTATCAACAAAAGATGCTCTAATTAATGTTGACAGTGGCTCATTGTCACGAACAGACGAGCATCACATATTGGTGACGGACAATTGATATAGATATTGAAATATAAGAAGTTCAAATGTCTACATTCATTACATTTACTATACAAATACATTAAACGGCGATACAAATACAAATGTACACATGATGATGATGAGATGATTTCACAGTTCCACAGTTCACAGTCTACATTACATCACAGTACGTCACAACACCAGCGCGTAGCCGCTGTCAAAGTTCATGTCCACATTGTAAGGCGCTCGTTATGGTTTTCACCCTGGAGGCGGGTACTCTAAGTACACATTATAAAGGCCTAAAATATTTTAAGTTAAGTTATACAATAGATGTTCAGAATCAAGATTCCGTACATGATTATGTTTACACACTGCACACCGTAGTTCAAACTACACCATGAATTATATTCACTAATTTTACGTACGCACCATATGCAATGTTATACACACTATGAAATTGAACTACATAATTGTAATACAACAGCTTCCAATTTGATTTGACCAATTCCATATGGTCAAATTGCTTTGTGTGTTGTTAATAGACTTTTATCTTAACAAAATCATCAATAATTTAGATTTCATATTCTTTATTTCAGTACATGTATTACACTGTAAATACGAAGAAACAAATTCAATGATAATCGGATTTAAATTTCAGAATCTAAGTTCCTAACAACTAGTTGTTAAGATAGACTACACTCAGTCCTTCACACATGCCTAAGAGCTTCATGTTAACAGCATCACAGTATCACTAACAACTGGTTGTTAAAACTACATAATTCGTTACCTTCTTGACAACAAGTTGTTAAACTTCAGAATCTTACAAGCAATATTTTCTTAGCAACTGGTTGTTAACACTTCTGACTTAATTTAGAATCCAACAAGGAACACTAAATTCCTAACAACTGGTTGTTAACAACTGTTTGTTAAGATAAAAACGCTCAATGACTTCAATTTCATACTTTGCATTTACAGTATAAATTTTACTAATTTAGCATGTTGATTAGTAGATAAGTAATGACATTTATAAAACAAATACAAATAATTCCCAATATTTAGTTAAAATATGTAGCTTTATTAATATTAAAACATTATCTCTGATGTCGGTAACAACTTGTTGTTCAGATGTGAGTGATCTTGATTTTCGACTCATTGTTCTTAGGAACTCTTGGATACCTTTGCAATATGTTTGAATATCCCAGTAAGTTTGATGCAAAATGGTAAAACATCGAACTGTAACAATCACTAGACAACTTTTTCGCAGTGAGATGAAAATCAAGGTATGCATAAAAAAGTTACACATTAACAGCCATCGTTCACAATTGTCGTTTCTTCTCCTTACTTTATTCTGTCCAAAGCAAATGTCTTGTATAATACATTTCAGAAGCAAATGTTTCCATTCCTCATTATGATATCTTGCCCTTGTTCTCACACATACGGGTTTTTAATGATTCTTGGCATCCATTTTCATATATTTTAGCATTCGAATGTTCATCTGCATGCTTAGTGTCTACTATTTGGGCCTCTACCATTATTCTTTGGAACCACTTATTTGGTAGTATGGGTGTTTGTACTTTGACTCCATCCTTCTTGCCTTCAATTAGGTTCACACAAGATAAAGTCATCCTTGATCAGTTGATACATCAAGTAAACTTGCTTGAAACGTGTCGAAATCAAAGTGTTCGACAAGGCACGGTGATTAATTCATTTTCAAAAGGTGTTTTCAATACTCCATTGTCCTGAAGACGTTTGAAAGAATAAAGAGGTCTCCTCAAAGAATTCTAAGTGCTCTGAAGATTAACTAAATCATCGTCTATTCAGCTGTTTCTTTCCTGAAACATTACAGAATATTGTGTTACAATTTGGTTGTCAATAAATATGTACCAATGTCTTCATGCTTTGTTATCGTGTACGCTTATTACACTAAATGATATTCTCATTGTCTAGAGATAATAAGAGAGTAAAGAAGTAAATGGTAAGTATTGGCCGTCCTAAATAGCAATATAAGGAATGCTTGTGTCGCCTGCGAAGCGGCTTATTCTTGAAAGCGGATAAAATTATTGGTATCAGTTGAAAAGTCTTGTCAAACATTTTTGTCAAATGAAATTCATTTTTGTGAAATATCATACCTATTCATTACCAATTAAAAGATATAGTCAATCTCAAATTTTCAGGAAAGAGTGTCAATCATCTAGGCCGTATGCATTTTGTGTTTACATAATGAATTTTCAATTATGAACAGAGAACAAATGTCTATTTACTGAAAGATAAATCACATTCATTTATAAGCAGAATTGCAATGTTACAAAATTTTTTTAATGTACAAATTACAGAACAACAAATCACAAATCTTGATTTACGCATTTGCAATTGCAGAGTTGCAATGTTAGAACTGCAGAGTTGCAATGTTACAAATGTATATTTACAGAACAACAAATCACAAATCTTGATTTACGAATATACAATTGCAGAGTTGCAATGTTAGAATTGTGACCCCTTTGGCTTTCCATAGATACAGAGTTCAATCTTATTTTAAAGTATTAGGTGAGAGAGAGAGAGAGAGAGAGAGAGAGAGAGAGAGAGAAAGAGAGAGAGAGAGAGAGAGAGAGAGAGATCCTAACATTATACATGTATGATATATATCCTTGACCAGTGGTCGGCTGGCTCGCCGCTTTGTTTCATCAGAGACGAATACTTTTACCATGCATCTTGATCTTGTAAAAATAATCAAGCAGCGGGGTTTGCTTTGAAGTGAAGTCGATAAGAGACTGTATGCATCTCATTAATATTCTGGGAGTGGCTAAGGGCTAGTGAAATGTTTCCACATTCCACTTTCTGTAAATATATATCTCATTTTCTTAAATTTATTTTTCATTTTTCTAAGTTTATTTCTCATTTTCCTAAATATATTTTTCATTTTCCTAAATGTATTTCTCATGTTTCTCAAATATATTTCTCATTTTCCTAAACATGCCAAGAAATTCTGTCCAAATCTGCCGGTCAATCATTATAGCAGCTGGTACCATAATAGATGGTAATTTATAACGGTTTACTCTGTAGAAACTAAACCTCTATGGGAGAGTTATCGGGATCATACAGATCCCAATTATTGCATATCTAGGTCATTCTCCTGTCAAAAAGTTCCTATAATTTTTTTCCACAATATGTGGAAAATGCGCATACTCCGTATCTTGAATTGTCTCCCTGTCAATGTTTAATAAATAAATGAAATAATTTAAAGTGCTAATACGAGTGAAAATGGGTCGTCAGATCAGTAAAATTCGAATAATCCCGGTCCCGACCCAGGTGCGTGACTTTGGATAGATATTTTTAAAAGTGTGTTCTTTGAATCTTTACGGATTTTTTAAAAATTAAAATTTCTTATCATTGATGATGAAGTTATTCATAAATGTAGAAATGCTAGAACCAGCACAACCCCCCCCCCTCCCAACTCCCGGCCACTCTTTTGTATTCAACTTGATCATGTTGATGAAAACGAATATATTTGTTTTCAATATTATTTTCATTTAATGGATATCAACTTCTTTATAACTGAAAAACTTGCAAGTTCAGAGTCTAGCCTACGGGTTTGAGTTCATTTTAGCTTATACCGTAGGGACAGAGAAAAAAGCGGGATTGTGAAATTAGGTGGGGGGGGGGCGTTTTTGCCTTATTGCAAGTCGTATATCGATATATGCATACTTTTATTCACCTGATAAAGTTCGTTAATGGTCACTGACAAAGAACAAGGAAAAGAATTACAATACAAAGCCACAGCTTTCTTTTTCTTTTTGATTTTACGCAAGTTTTAAAGATTGTTTTTATCCTTCTCGGGCCTCGCGGGAAAAAATCATATGAATTCAAAAAATACAGCAGGAAGTTTTTGTATTTAAAATATCCTTAGATCAAAGTTGAAAGAAGACAACACAATTTATTTTATGTAAATATCTTCATTTGGAAGAGAACAGGAGAATTTTGAAAATTCAATGAATTTTGCCAGATATTGCGTGCTTAGAAATAGCCATGCCAAGAAATTCTGTCCAAATCTGCCGGTCATCCCGATACGGTAGATTATTATAGCAGCTGGTACCATAATAGATGATAATTTATAACGGTTTACTCTGTAGAAACTAAACCGCTATGGATTCCTTGGCACGTATATTTCTCATTTTCCTATATTTATTTTTCATTTTCGTAAATAAATTTCTCATTCGCTTCTTTTTTATTTCTCATATTTGGCACTAACACGGCTCCCAATGTTATTGTCATTTAAATTATTTTGAACTTTGCTATTTAAATATTCAAGCCATGGATAATTCGTTACTGCACTGAAGAATCACGAATTTCACTTTTTATAGTTCGTTTCAAAGTTTATCGTTGCGGTTCGTTTACCCCGCTTCGATTGAATACTGAGCGATTCTATACATTATCAATTTTGCATACATTTGTACCCATAAGATTTTAATTTTATATTTCTCGATAACAGCAGGAAAACACTGATAATTTCTAATACATTAGCCCCCATCCGATTCAATAGCGCGGGGAGAGGGGGGAGGGGGGGTGCACACGGCGGCACCTACATCTAAAATTCTCTAACAAGTTTACTGTTTCTATCCTGATTTTTGCCTACCAATCCTCTGGCATGCCCCCCCCCCCTCCACTAAAGTCGTCAAAATAAGGAATTACTTGGGCTCAAACACCACGACTCAACCTTTATTTTTATTTTTATTTTTTTTACCGGTCTGTTTCTGATATATATTAAAGTAATTGATAATTGAAAAAAATTCGCTGGCTCACTATATACATTACATATCATGTGAGATAATTTTCCGCTGGGGAGTGGGGTTCCCCAAAGAACCTGCTACAGGACTTTGAGGTATTCCGGCCACGCCCCCTCTAAACTCAAATCCTGTAATCTACAAAATTGTCTCGACCAAAAGGAATGATATTCTGAATTTTTCCAAAATTTTGATGAATTTCAATATATTAAATGAATCCCCCAACCACAGCAAACTAACATTTTTTTTTCATCTCATAGAATCACGATACTTTATATAAATAAATGTAATTTCATTAGATTCTGACCGTTTTAACAAATACATGCATGTACAATAACGGAAATTTTTTCCCTCTCACTCATACGAAGTGTATACATTTTATGTATATGCATTCATCTTCAGGCGCTTAGCTAGAGTACTTTTCAAGTGTAATCAGCCTCAAGTGGGTCTAGGTAGAAGCCCTTGTGGATATTCAAGGGGCAAAGTATCAGAATCTAATGAATTTTGCTCATTTACAGGGCAGTATTCTACGTCAATGTTTCTTTCATTCTTTTTTTTTTGCAAAACGACGTGGAAGCAACTGCGTTCTAACGGTACGCCTGGTTATGCGCATGGTTTTCTCTCTCTTGTCCATTCTTGTAAACATGTGCAACCATTTGGTTTTTAGGGAGGGGGGTTTTTGTAAATCCAGCTCGGAATATTTTGCAAAAATATTCTTCAGCATGACCGGCAGAAAAATCTAGCATTTTCTGAGGAATGAAAGGAAAAATGTCTTTCTCCAGCACCTTAAGCATTAGACGTGAAAATAGACTATCTCAGACATTTCACAACTGCCAATGATTCAGTTTGGTCTGGATTCTCTGATACTTCATGTTTCAAATTCTTCAATAGATATATACATCACTCTCCAAGTTCAGATTCTTTAATTCAACGAAAAGAAGGTCAAACGTGTAGTTCAAGGTCACATATTGAATCAAAATCTATCTTGAGTAATTTCTTGACACAATCTGACAATGCACATACATGTATATACCATATCTGCCAGACCAGTGTTGTAGCAAATCCAAAGTATTAGGAAAGTAGGTCAATTGTATACATGAACATGTAGGTCAAGGCTACTAGATATTCTTACACAAATGTATACTGTGTAGCAGAGTAATGAACTTAAAGTATCAATGTTTTTATTCATGATTACCAGTATGGGGTAAGACACTCTAAACAGTATTGATGAAAGGATGATCAACCAAGTTTGCTATGCTTAACAAGAGAAAATTCATTATTTCATATATGACAATGTTCTCACTAGATTTCTTCATCACAGTGTTCTAAGAATATTTGTGTTCTAGTCTCAAGAAGAATATAAGTATCAGTTATAAGATTTATTAAGTTTAAATGTAAATTTTATTCAAACTCTGAAAGAAGAATCATTATAACTGCAATATATATAAATGTAATAGTACTGGTATCATCAATTTACAACATAATGTTTTTGTACTTGTGAAAGGATATTTTTCTTTCTCTATAATTTATCATAGTATTTCTTTTCGAAATTAATATTTTATATGAGTTTACATGTCTAGTCTATATCAGGGAAGTATTTAACTTTATATACAATGTACATCCCTGTCTATACTGGTATGTACCTAGAATTTAAAGTCATAAATTGTTGCTATGAAAATAATGAAATAAATAAAAAAAATATCCCCATTCAACAGGTGCAGGTCTATTCTCAAGTAAAAAGTTTTCAATGCATTTATAACCTAGTACATACATGTACATGTACCGGTAAGCACATGAAAGTAAACACACAACATGTTCCAAATTCAAATGTTCTAGACATCAAACAGTGATTTCTCTAGTGTCTATAGTAAAACTTAAGGACGAGGTAGATGTTCAATCTGATACCAAGAAATGAGGAATGAGGAATGAGAAATGAGCCATCATGTATGTACAGAAGATGCTGTCAGTCTCACTCTGAAAGTAAAAGATGTAATGAATTAATATCTTCATTTTGATATTAAATAAGCTCTAAAATGAATGAATTATGCATACATTTATCATTATGATGTACATGTATATAAAATTACATGACATGTAAAGTTTCTGTAATAGTACTAACATACAAATATAATTACAGGGCTTTCAATCGGTCATTCTCAAATTATGCAAAACAGTATAATTTTCCCTATTTATTGACCAATTTTACCTCATAGAAAATTCTTTAAAAAAAAAAAGAAAGTAAAAAATGCTAAATTTAAAATGAAAAGGCATCCAAATCTATCATATTCAATTTTGAAGAAAATATTGCCAATTTTCCCAATATGAAAGGTCTAATCCAATCCAAACCAGAAGTCTCTGACGAGACTGTAGCTCTCCTGGTTGTTTTTTAATTCACTTAATGACAAGTGAATTCTAATATGGCCACATCCATTTTCTTAGTCACTGGGGGCCAGGAACTCAAACAAAATATCAGGTGCACTACTTGAACACAGACTCATTGTATTGCAAAAAGAATCAAGTCTCCATCATTTATAGTGTCAGAGAAGTTGCGAATACAAGATTACATAGGATCATACAGGAGAAAATGACCACATCCATTTTCTAGGACCCTGGGGGTCAGGGGCTCAAACAAAATGTCAGGTGCACACTGCACAACTAGACCACTGACCAAGTCTCATGCAAAAAGAGTTACATTTCTGTCTCTTATAATTTCAGAGGAGTTGCAAGCACAAGAATTGTTTACGGACAGACGCCGGACAAGGGGGTACCGCATAAGCTCGACTATGACCAGTATCTCGAGCTAAAAATGTGTTTCACGTGTAAGAGCCCTACTTTATGTCAAGGCTTAGGACTAAGAAAAATTAAACCCATGTTTTTTTGTGGAACATGAATCCCCTTATTGTCAGATATAATGTAGAAAAGTATTTCATACTCCAAGGTCACGGACTCAAGGTAAAAATTCAGGTATTGATGTGAAGGCCTTACCACAAGGGATACACATGTAAAATATGATAGCCCTATCACTTGCAATTTATGTTATGACCAAGGGCAAGGTTAACATGGTTAAAGTTATTCAAAAATTGATCAGTATCCAAGGTCAAGGTCACAAGGTCAAAATTTTGGTATTAATAGGAAGACCTTATCAAAAGGAATACAAAGCCCTATCACTTAAAAGCATAATATTACTTTAGAAAAATAATAGTGAAGTAGGTCAATCTCCAAGTTCAAGGTCACAAAGACAACAATTTGGCATCATTGGAAATTGTCACGAGGAAAGCACAGGTCTATATTTCACTCAACATTCAAAAGTTATGGCCATGGTGTAAGATTTTAAAAAGTAGGTCATTTTTCCAAGGTCAAGGTCACCAGGACACAAATTTTTGTATGCATGAGAAGGTCTTGTTTCAAACAATACATGTACACATGAAATATGAAAGCATGTAACTTACCATTAAAAAGTATTATCCATTTAAGGTGAATCACAAGGGATACACATGTACAAAAAATGTAAAATATGAAATAAATACAATGTCATTTGCACTTGTATTATCAGATTTACAAAATTATCATAACATGTATATTAGTATACATGTATATGTACAACTTACCCTTCAGTGCTATATCAGCATGTTTACTGCAAGAGGCTGTAATACAGTAAGTTCCAATCTGTCGATCTCACAATTCTTCTATTGATGATGAATTCCTCTACATTATAACACAAATTCTCATTTCATACTGGATCACACTGACACAGTTTCACAAGGAATATGTGGTCGATGTACACATTGAATATGTTTTTCATGTACATGTAGAAATATGCACTTGAACAATTTTCTTCATTCTCCTTTCACAAGTGAATTATTTTCACACCATGGTGGCCAACATCATATATGGTAGTACAATTGCAATATCATATTCCACAGTATTTCTTCAACTTTACAAGTCAGTACTAGTAGCACTATAAGCATTCCACTATTCTTATGCACTTTCTTTCATTGGATCTGATGCACACATGCGCATGAAGACTTTCTCAGAGTATATTCCTTCTTCTGTCTGACAGTTAAGGTTATGTTACTGTAAAGAATAAATAAAATATTCAATTGATTTGAAATTCATCCCCTTTAAATAATTTTAAACCCATTCAAATACTTTTTCACCAACACTACAACACTAGCTAGGCTACAGAACTGATATTTGATACTGATTATAACTAACACTGACATCAAATTTATTCAAATTCATGGTGTGCACTTAAATTTAGAAGTTCATGAAGATGTAATGAAAGACAGAAATGGCTTTAAAGAACAAATATTTGTGAGATATTCGATTACAGCGATAATTAATCATGAAACTCATTCACTCGAAAACATGGAGCACTCCCTGGTCGAGTATTTCTGATAAGAAGAAGAATTTAAAATCCCATCATATGTGTTCCACGTGATACATAAATCAATTTAAAAACATACCTTAAGATGAGCCATGTGTCTGTACTCTTGAACAGTTGGTTTACTTGCATGAAAGAAGCATTTCTACGTGTTCAAATTTCGAACGGAAGTCCACGAGAGAATGTTTTAGA